>CANTUQ010000001.1:12057500-12676250 GCA_947683425.1 Excoecaria cochinchinensis | reverse complement strand
TTCGTAAATACTTGAAACTAACCCAAATAGATAGTCTAACCAATACACATTCTAACGCCAATTATCAATTTTGAACTTGACGAAAAGACAGTGGAAATTAAACTAGAACCAGGGAGAGAAATTACCTTCCTAAGAAGATGAACCCATTGAAGAGAAAGCACTGCCCAGTTCTAATCAAAAGCTTTGTTGAACTGAGACCCAAAATTAGAAATATCAAAACAAGAACAATAACATAAGTTCCAGTTAGATTTTCACCAACTAAAATTTCAAATTCCAGATTTTAACTAATGAAACACCAACACAAATTCTTAATCTCTGAATTTAAATTCCGAGAAGGAGAAAAAAGAGAACAAAAATTTCAGTTGGGTGTCTTTGAATTTCTCGCCAATCAAACAGAAACGTGAAAGAAAAGAAAAAGCTGAGAAATTTATTCAAAGAAAGAGAAAGGAAGAACCTGCGACAGAGAATGACAACTCTGTGAAGGCAACAAGCTTCTCTAAAACCTTCAATCCATAGTAAAGATGCTTGCTTTACTTTGGTTTTCATAACTTTTATTAACCGCTTTGTTGTTTCCATTGTGTAGAAAGAAGAAATTAGTGAGAGAGAGAACAAAGAGAGAAAAAATGACTAGGCGACAAGACCAACATATAACAACTGCCTGCTGCTTAAGTCTGACAAAGCGAAGCAATCATAAGAACATTGTTGGGCTTCAATGTCTGTTTTCAGGCCCGACTAGTTTAAGATGGCCCAATATATTAGGACCTGATCCTAATAAAAAGAATTTATTTAATTTTTGTTTTCTTAAAATTCATTTAATACTTACTTGAACTATAGATTTTTTTTTTTGAAGAATATTAAGTAGAGGAGATGTTTACAATAGTTGAAGTATTTAAATTGTATTTAGTATGGTTAAATTTATATAGTTCAAGTATATAAATAATATTTAAATAATAATTATTCATATATCATATTTATCATGGTTCATTACTTGTATCGACTGATAAAATAATGGTAAATAAGATGGCAAACTATAACATTCCTAATATAATAGTCTCTAAATAATACAGCTATTGGACGAATTATAAAACAGTAAATTTATTCTTATCTAAAATTATTTTATGAATAACTTATGAAGTAGATCCATAATCAAACATAACACAATAGTTAAAGTTACCATTTATAATAGATTTGGTGAATAAAAAAAATTCATGTAATATGTTTTGATCCCAAAATTCATGTAATAAGTTGAGACAAGAAATTGAAAAATTGCATAAAATACCAATTTTTTCATTTTTAAATATATATATTTTAATTTTAAAAATACATTTTTTAAACTTAAATTTTTAAAATTATTATTTTTTTTTTATTTTAGAACAAATCTTATCAATTAAAGAAAATTTTAATTTATTAATGTAAATTTACTTTTTTCCCTTAATTTTTTCTTCTTCTTCTTCCCCAAATTTTAACCAAAACCTAATAAAATTCCATAGTTTTATGTCAATTTGTGCATCATGCCACCAATATTCACATATTCATTATACCTTTGTTTTCCAAAACTCTCACATTCTCCTTCTAGTTACCGATAGTTATTCAAACCTATCACTTACGCTTTCGCCCAAAGTTTTGCATTTTCTCTTGCCGTTAGTGATCACACTCTAACTCGACGTCAATCTCTTGTATTTTCGCTCATTATTACCGTTAATTACAACGCATAAAAAATTTATAAATTGAAAATTTGTATTTTTTGAATCTCTATTTTTTACTTTAAGTTCTTTATTTTTCAAGAACCGTAGATAAGTAATTTTAAAATTGAAATTAAGAATATCATATAGTATACGTATACAAATTTCAAGTTAAAAATTATAATAATGTAATTTGGTATACTGGAATGTACGTATGGATATACTAAAATGGAGGATAAGAATTTTCAATTATGTAATTTTTTATACGTATTAGTATAACCGGTGCATTTTTGGCAGTTAATATATCGGTGAGTATACATTGATATATATCAATATACCAAATTGAATGTCATGAAATTTTAAATTGTAAATTAGCATAAAAAATGTAAATCCGTGAAAAAATGTATATTATTAACAAAAGAGAAAACCGTTTACAGAAAAAATTGGAAAGATGGAAAGTTAATTTTAAAAAGGTAAACAATTGAAAGTTGAGTGAAAATAAAATATTAATTTTAAATAAGAGATTTTTTAAAAGGTGGATTAATGGAAAGTGAAGTGAAAATGAGATCCTTATTAAAAAATAATATTTTTAAAAATAAAAATTTTAAAAAATAGTATTTTTGTAATCAAATGGTATTTTTGAAAATGGCTTTACTTTTCTATGTTATTTTTAAAAAATCCTTGAGAACTTTTGCAGATTTTCAGTTAATGGGCCCGACCTTAATTATATTCGGGCCTAATGAGGTAAAATGCGGAGGCCCAAATAGTTCAGAATCTAAAACCGTTACGGCTGTGTAAACGACATATCGTCTCCTGTCACCAAAGGTCGGTTCTCAACTGTAAGAAAGCATAAAAACAGCTTTGTTGCAATTGCAATCTTCTCTGAATTTCATCAATTTTTAGTAAAATCTTGTGACAGTTCACAAGAAATGGCGCAACCCGTCAAAGAGCCCTGCAAAAAAGAAGCTTGCGATATTCAAGCTTGTCTTTCCAAGAACAATTTTCTCCCTCAGAGGTAAGCTTTTTTTTTTTTTAGTGATATGATGTGGAGGTTTTGGTGCTTTAAATTTATTGTAAATACTGAAACTTTGTGACAATATTATATGGGTTTTTGGAAATTTATGATCAGCTTGTTTTGATTTCTTTGGCGATGCTGTAATTTTGCTTAAGGAAATGCTTATTCAATCTTGGCAGCTTTTATTTTCACTGTAATGGGATTTCTAAGATGATTGATTCCATCTTCTCTTATTTGAATGGATGAACTGAGGTAAAAATTAGAAAGTTTACGATAGTATATTAAAGGCTTCTTTCTTATACTAATTTGATTAATTGTTTTCATAACTTGTTTATATAGTGTTTATTCTATTTGATTCTTTGGCTCATGTCACTCTAATAGCTGTATGAGCACAAAAACTTTCGAAAATCATCAATAGCCTGAATGCTAAGTGATAAACATCAGTTTCTCTGGTGTGGATCTCTCTCTCCAATGGGTGTAGGACTCTTTGCTTGTAAGTGCAAATCCTCATTCATGGCTTGTCTGGTTTCCTAAAAGATGGAGAAAGAAAAGGTGAGAAGGCTTAGGTGTGGTTAGACTCTCGGATGGTTAAGTTAGAGAGTATTTCGAGAGAGAAAGCTATACCGATGTAGAGAATGAGGGAATTCTTGAGAGGGAATTTGGGCCAGACTAAAAGAGAGAATCTTGGTGAGTGTGGAGAAGATGTGTGTGTATCACTAAGCATTTTATATCAGAACCAAAAATTAAAGTATACATAGGCTTTTTATACATACTGAAAAATGTACATTTTTATTGTTTCCCCCCCTCTATATTAGCATTTTTCTGTTTTGTGATTGGCATTAGGGGGATAACCCAACTTGTCCCAAACTATAAATTCGAACTTCTGTATTTTAACTTTTTAGATTTATAATTTGTCTAGTTGTTTGATAGAGGTGGTTTTCTTCCAGAAAGAAGAATTTGGTATAAATAGGGATGTGTGTTGCAGGGAGTATACTGTGATTAGATGGGTGCTGATTTGATTTGAGTTTGATCCTCATTGTCAGTAACAACAATTATACTTCCTTATATCAAGTAATTTCTTAATCGTTTTTCTCTGTTCGGAAAATAAACCAGGCCTGACCCAATTCATGCCTTAGTAATCTAATTGCTCTCTGGATTAATTTGCATGCATTAGTGACTAGATTAATGGCCAGGGATATTCTATACATTATTTATCATTTTAGCTAGCTTTCTCTGCTCTGTATTTGCTAGTTGCTTCTTATAGCACGCATACGAATGCATTTCCATTTAAGAAAACTCTAGGTAGCACACCGAAAAATTGTTTTTTGCAATGGTAAAAGTAAATCTTCAACTGCAACAATGTATACTTAAGTTTGGAGAGTCGCTATTTCATGCAACTCTTCATATTTTTGTTTTGTCTCGTGGTGGCTGGAGGTTAGTAGATGTAATACGTGTCTATACTAAATGACATTGACCAATATAATTTTTCTTCTTGATTTTGTTTTTCTTCCTTCATTTAGTTATGTATTTTCGACTTTGAATTCACTAGCAAGTATTATAGTCCTGGTGGCTGGAGGTTAGTACATGTAATACTTGTCTATACTGAATGACATTGACTGATATAATTTTTCTTCTTGGTTTTGTTTTTCTTCCTTCATTTAGTTATGGTTTCCCCTCTTTTTTCTTTTTTTTTTTTTTTTTAATAAGCTTTCCAGTTAGCGGATAATCGATCTCAGCTGATAACGTAACTATTGGTTTTATTGCGTTCTGTGTGAAATAATTAAAAACGCAATCATATAGATCCAAAGTGTATATTAAAATTGGTATGCCAATTGATGTTTTTGGTAACTAGTGGTAACTATTGATGCCAATTGATGTAGGTGGTTTTATGCTGTTGTAGTTGATTGAGTGCTGTAACATTTCTTTGTTTCTTTTCAGCGGATTCCTGCCTCCATAGATGATCTTTGTTTCTGCATTTCTTGAATTCTGATTAGCCTTCTGAAATGTTACATGCAGGTGTGTCAAAGTAATCGAAAATCTTCAATCTTGTTGCAAAAAATGTGAGAACAAATCGACACATTGTGGTTCAGTGTCTAGCCTTCTGAAGCAGATACCAAAGCGATAGCCCATTTCTTTCTGTGCAAACTTTAAACTGCACGGTCTTTGCATTCTTGCATTTTCTTTATACAATACAAAGAGGACTATGGTGGAACCAAGATTTAGATATAATCTCCATAGTGTAATGTACAAGTTTCAGATTCTTTGACAGAGGTATATTTGAGAGTTTAATTTCAGAGCAGATGCAGAAATGTGAATGATTGTTCATTGGAGATTGTTGCCCGAGAAAGGAGTGATGTTTATATTGATAATAAGAATTGCCTAATGGCCAATGTTGAATGTTGATCTTGGCTCCTAATTGGCACGTTTAAGTTTAGTTGCTTGAATCTTTATCCGAATATATAGGAATGGATTCGAACTCGAGATTTCTGGGTAAAGGCTGCCAATTAGTGACACGCTTCAATCATCAAGAAATTTGATATTTGACCATAAACTCTTGTCAAATCTGAAACCATTTTTCTTAGGATGAAATAAAACAAAATAGCTATAAATGGAAAATAATGTGCTAATTTAATTTTAAAAAATAATTTTGAATCAAATTAATAATTACTTACAAAATATTATTTTCTTCTTCACCTATTTCAAAATTAATTTTATATTTTCTAATAAATATATTTTAAATCACGTTGATATTTGCTGTGAGTTAAAATTTATTAAAGGCAATTTCTATTAGCCATGATTTTGATTCTTGAGAGAATAATTAGCCATCTAATTGTTGAAAGCAATATCAAATTTTTCTTAATTTGCATGGAAAAAAGTTTAAGGTGCAAATTTGCCATTAATATTTGACGAAAAGGCCAATTTTATCTCTAATATTTTCGATAATGTAATATTTTTATTTGTTTTTATATCATGGCGTGTCACGTGTCGAAAGAATATTAATTTTTTTTTTTAATTTTAAAACTTAAAAAATGATATTAAATCAATTAAATTAAAAATGAAATTGTATTTTTTTTAATCAAATATTACGTGATTAATTGATGTAAAATATAAAATCATTCTATTTTAAATAGTAATCCGGTAAAAAAAATTTAGAAATAAAAGCACTGTATTTGAAGAGAAAAAAACATTTTCAACTATTTGTATCTTTGATGAGCTTCCGGGGCAGCAGTAACACAGCAAAAACCAGATTTCGGTTATTATTTCACACCAATCGCTAAAGACCGCAAAGCAAAGCTCAAAATTCATCTTCATGGAGCGCTCAGTCCAGAGCAACCAAGCTATTCAAATTCACACCGTCAAAACGAAACCCGCCCCGAAACGTTTCGTTAAAAACCAGATACCGAACTCAATCCTCGACGATCCATCTCTCAACGCCGCCATTTCGGTTTTGCCATCTAACTACAATTTAGAGGTCCACAAGTGCGTGTGGCGCATTCGCTCTACTGGCGCTAAGCGCGTCGCTCTTCAGCTCCCTGAGGGCCTTCTTATGTACTCTCTTATTCTCTCCGACATCTTCACCGCCTTCGCTGGCGCAACCCACTGTTTTATCCTCGGCGACGTCACTTACGGCGCTTGTTGTGTCGATGATCTCTCCGCCCTGGCTCTTGGTGCTGATCTTTTAATCCACTATGGCCATAGTTGCTTAGTCCCAATTGATAATACGAAAATCCCTTGCCTTTATGTGTTTGTCGATATTAAAATCGATGTTGGGCGCCTGGTTAGTACTATTAAACTCAATTTGAGTCAATATAGAAGCATTGTGCTTGCCGGTACCATTCAATTTGCTTCTGCCATTAGAGAAGCTAAGCCTGAGTTGGAAAGTTTGGGCCCTTATGTTTTAATTCCTCAGGCGAAACCCTTGTCTGCTGGTGAAGTTCTGGGTTGCACAGCGCCCAGAATATCATCCAATGGCGTATTTGGGGATTTTAGCGATGCAGTAGTCGTGTTTGTGGCTGATGGGAGATTTCATTTAGAGGCTTTTATGATTGCCAATCCCGGGATTAGAGCGTTTAGGTATGATCCTTATTTGGGGAAGTTGTTTTTGGAGGAGTATGATCACAAGGGAATGAAGGAAACGAGAAAGGGAGCAATAGAGAGGGCCAAAGAAGCTAAAAATTGGGGGATTGTGTTGGGCACATTGGGTAGGCAAGGGAATCCAAGAATCTTGGATAGGTTGGAGAAAAAAATGAGAGATAAAGGATTTTCCTACGTAGTATTTTTGATGTCTGAAATCAGTCCAGTTCGGATTTCCTTGTTTGAGGATTCTGTGGATGCTTGGATTCAAATTGCCTGTCCTCGGCTCTCCATTGATTGGGGAGAGGCGTTTAGGAAGCCACTTTTGACGCCATTTGAGGCAGAGATTGCACTTGGGGATTTACCGGGTTGGTGGGAGAAGAGGTCAGGATGTTGCCATAGTGATAGTTTGTGTTCTGGATGTAGCAATAATGGTGATTATCCCATGGATTACTATGCTCAGGATGGTGGGGAGTGGAATTCCTCTTATATGAAGAAAGCTACTCGCCCTTTAAGAAGAAATATGGCAGCTTCTGCTGGTAATGGTGCTGCCTTATAGCATTATTGGCCCATGACGATCTTGTTACAACAGTAAGTATGATAAACTCTTTCTAGAGGTTTAATATTTTTTAGCTAATGCTTGTGCCATGAAAGTTATTCTAGTATTCCTTGCACAATTTTGGTTTATGGACAACTATGCATGTTCTTATGTAGCTTGGAATTCCCCAGTTCCTCAACCACAAAGCTACTGAGGGAGATGAGTTGAGGGGAGAATTATAAATTTTCTTTTTTATTCTAGTGATTTAAAAATTTTAATGTCCAAAAACTTAAGTACCAGTAGTTGAGAGTCGTTCATAAGGAAATCCGTTTTAACTTTAGCTTTTCATAATCGATGTTATTTTATATATAATCTAACAATATAGCCTTAATTTGAAACCTAAAAGATATTCGAAAACTGCAATTTCATGAGAACTCAGTTATGTCTTTTTCGCTGCTGAAATCAGATTAATCATAGTTGAACTGGAAAAACCTGTCCTCTTGAAAAAATAAGCTAAATTTTAAGGAAGTGACAGTAAGTAATTAGTTTATATAATATATCTTAACAGTCATTAATTACAAATTTGTGTTAAAAAACAAAGGAATCTAGCCAAATCAGTTAAGAAAAATGCGAATGAGAGGGTTAAGTTCTACTTGGAGTGAAAATTTTAATATTTTAATTCTATAGTAGTATTATATTTATTTCAGCAAAAAGTACAATATTGATTTTACATGAAAGAAGCATGGATCAATTTGGTATCAACATGCAGCTTGAAATGGAGTAACAATGCCTAAATTGCTCCTTTTCTTACTGAAGTTCTAAATATCACAAGCTTCGTTGCTTAATAATCCAGAGGTACTAAGAAACAACCCAAATAGAGAGGCTAACCAATTCAATTTCCAGTAGTGCTTGAAGAATACATTATTAAAAACTGAACTGAATAATTAGGCAGAGAGGGGGAAGAGAGAGATTATGATGCTTTATGGCACATATAAGAGAAATTACCTGGAACATTTATGCATATTTGTATCGCATTTATGTTCGTGCAATTGATGCTATCCACTTTGAGCACAAATTATCAATATCCCTATGCAAAGTTTATTCCAAATCTCCTCTCAGTGTGCCTCCATCTGACAATGGTTGGGCTATAACATATGGATCTTTTTCTCAAGACTGCTGGTTCCCTTTTCATTACTTCAGTATCATCCTAGGTCTACGCTTTGTGTTCTTGCCTCTGACAACTTGTTTGTAGGATCGTGGATATTTGAAAGGGAGAAAATTGAAAGCATCTTGTGGACATCTTTCGTAGCTAAAAGTAGTCAAGGATCTTAAATTTACTTGAAGAATTGCAAAATTTTTAGTCCCTTCAATTTAGTGGTTGCCGTCAACAAGAGGATGGGTGTTATTTGGTCAAAGTGCCTGTAGGTTCACTATGTCATCTTCAGTTTATTCGAACATGGTTCTCCTATAACAGTCATAATAAATGTTTCAGTTCATTGACAAAATCTACAGTTCTTAATGCTGAATGATTACCCGATTTATTCTATGCTGAAATTCATCCGCAGCGTTTATAATTATGCGGTCTATTTCAGCATGCATCCTTAAGTCGATTGATATTCTTTAGAGTATTGATTTTGCATATCCTATTCTGTCCTGTAAATATGATTGCTTGAGAGGATATAGACATATATGGTTCTGTTCAAGGAAGTATCCAGGGAATATTGAATAGTGCAATTGTCAGAACTGCAACTGAGTGTTATATATGCTTGAGTTTTGAGAGTAGCTATTTTATGCAATCTTTGCTCTCTCTCTCTCTTAATATTTGTTTTCAACTTTTAAAATGCTGGCCGGTACTGCATGTTAGGTTGGGAGGTGAATGATTAATGCATTTATAAGAGCTATTTCATATTGTCATGAATATCATCCTTCCTTGCATTTCTGCCTCTTCTTTTGCCATATCATATGATAGTTGTGGAAAGTAGCTTCCGTGCATTCATTTATCAGTGAGTATCCAGGCATCAGGAGCGTTGAGTTGATACAAGCACTAGTTTATATGAAGGGTCTAGGAAGTGCTTACCGGTGCTGACTGCTAGTTCTGTATTGATGTATGTGAGGTTAATAGTCCTGTAAGCAATTTTTGAGCAAGCTTGGGAATTTATATCTGATAGCCTGAAGGTATGAATTGTTTAGTTAGATCATGGATCATGGACCTAATTACTTGTTAATGTTTAACTGATACCATTTATGTGTCTTCACAGTCCAATTCCTATGCTTAACATGTTCTGAAACTGCAGGACAGAGTAATGGTTATATTTATCGCTTTTATCCAACCCTGCAAATGGATGGACCATCTTTTCGGTTTTGTATGACTAATTTCTTATGAACCTTTTTGAAATGGTACGTGCAGGTAGCTCCCAAGTCTTTGGAGATCTTCAGTGGTGTAACTGGTGTTGTAGCGAATGCAAGTACCAGTCAACACATTGGTTCTGATTTCGTACCTGCTGAGGCAACTTGTGAAGTGAGTGCCAATACTCGGAGGCAGGCTCCAACGCAGTTTTGTAGAGGCCACGTAGAGAATTCGAAATATAGTTTAATTTCATTAATGTTGCATAATACAGTTAAAGCATATATATTTGCGTTAGTGAATCTTGATAGCTAAAGCCAACAATGATTAGGATTAAAATTTTTTACAATGTCTCGTACTACCTTTTCATTGAGAGAATTTCTTAGCATTAAATTATTTTGCTGCATTTAAAAGATTTGGTGTCGAGAATTTCCGAAAATGACATGTCAATAAGAGCTCCCTTCCAATTGGTTTCCCCCAACTATTCTATTTGAATACTCATTTGCTGTGCAATTGGGGTGATGTTGAAAGAAATGTTCCAATTGATCAAAGACTGAACTACAACATCATAAGTAGGAAGCATCAAGAAAAGGACTATGAACAAGAGTATTCTTCCAAGAGCATTAGGAGCTCAATCTCTTTGTCAAGCATCAAGAACAAAAAGCACGAATATTCTTCCAGTTATTTGCACGCTGAATATACTCCCGAAATAACAGCTGAGGACCTGTGGCAAATAAATTGGGACACATTTTGTAGAGCAAATTCAGTAATTCTTCTTGGATGGAACAAAGATGCACTATATATTTACCAATGTTCTGAAAATTACATTGGCCAATTCTTTCCGTATAAATCGGGGAGAGTGTATACAATGCAAAAGCTGAAAGCTAGACTCATTGTGAAGCCAAAGAGCAACATGGAAGGCAAAATATCACCTCCCTCTCTCTCAAGGTATCCCCAGAAATTGATGGGAGAACTTTCATAAAATACAGGTTCATGTCAGGTAGTCCCTCACCAATAAATCATGCCACGAACAATCACCGGAATGAGCTGATAATACATCAATTCTCTGTTCTCAATGATTCCTGACGTCTAAGAGGAATGCCCTCGATGACAAAGCCATCATCTTCTGAGTGCTTAGGGAGTCTAACCGGTAGAGTTGTCCCTGTATCTCATTATGACACAAAAACGGATATAAGAACGCCACTAACTAATTGTTGTTGCAATCAGTATTAGTGAACCATGTCAAAGCATTAGAAAAATTTATTGGAACTGAAGTGGGAGGCAATAGAAGGGTTATGACGTTCCATGACAATGCCTACTGATTACTAATGTTAGCGGTGATGAAAAACAATCACAATAGCATACCATCTGCCATATCCTTTGTTTTGTGAAGCAGAAATGTTCCTGAAAGGATAGTTACGAACCCGCACATTTCTGTAACTATCTGAGTAGGACTCTGCCTATCCCAATCCTGAGAAAATAATATTTCAACATTGTTTACTTGTAGAGATCAATAAGAAATCAATAAGCAGCTCAAACAGAAGAAGTCAAAACACAAAACAAAGCCATACTGAAAATGGCAGGGTTCAATTATGAGAGGAAAAAAAAGAAAAAGGGAGAGAGAGAGAGAGAGGGAGAGTATTCTCCAAATCTTGGTCCATGGGTCAGAAAACACCACATAAACTTTGCCACTTTCCAGTACAAAGAGCACAAATGGCTTTGTCGAGTGACAAGATCATGAAAACCTGGAATAAAAGCTGGCAATAGCATCCTTATTTCAAATTGCTAAAGAATGGACACCCCAGGAGGTTCATACTATTGCTACTATAATTATCTACAGAAGAACAGGAAAATGAAGTATATCAACATTGCAAATCATCATCCCATTTTCACTTATTAGCCTCAAGGTTCAGAGTGCAGCGCCTATGTACTTACCCATCTTGCATAAAACTAGCACTTCAAGCAGTATCATGGCAAACATGAAAAGCTGCCGTGTCACTCAGTGTTAACCTGTTTTCAGCTTAAACTAAGACCAGTAGACCTGTTCACTTGTAACCCAGATAGTTTAAATATCTCTCTTCAGTTTTTGGGTAAAAGGGTCCACTATTTCAGATATTATACACTGGACCAGTTTCTTATATATCCTTCATTTGACCAGCTGGATCATTCTCATTATTACAACCACTACATTAGAAATGCAAAAGCACCAATATTAAGGAATCCCAACTCCGAGAACAACAAATTAACATATTATAATACTAGTTTGGCAAATCCCTTTGCAAATAGTTCAAGCACTTTTGAAAGCTCCAATTCTTAATGGATTCCAATCATTAGACAGATTTAACACTATTTGAATTCAAATTAATGAACAAGCAATAATACTTATTTGTTTTTATGAACTGGCAGAACTATTTACCTTGAACATGATTACACTAGCCACAATTGTCAGTGATGTGAACATAACATAGTATATGGGAGATACGACGGCTGTGTTAAATGTATCAAGTGCCTGCAATGGCAAAACCACATGATGAAAATTAGACAAAATCATAGTTGAAGGTAATAATCCTTTCAGGTATTAAAATAAGTAAAATAGAGTCCAAAATTACAGGTTTAAGAGTCAAGAAACTGCAATGCAATTCCTAAAGTTAAGGTTCAACTAGAGAATTCCAACTCAAAAGTTCTTTCCAGCCACAGATGTTATTATACGATTGACGTATAATATTGCAAAAATTCACATATTGAGCAAACTAAAGAAATAGAACCCAATGACAAGGACGAAAAATGGGTTTGTTTTTACACTTCAAAATGAGCATTGTTTTCCTTCATCCGAATGCACAACAAGCTAAGAAGCTACGTCCAACCACCATCCACCTTGGTATTCTATATAGAATATGCAGAAATCAGCCCTTACTAATTCTGAATTGCTGTAATCTTAACAGGAAAGGGATTGTAGATTCAATGAGACCAACACCCCAACCCTTGGCTCAACTGTCACATACACCATATATACGTCCAGCAAAGAGACATTAACTTGAAATATGTTGTAAAACACTTGAAATACCATCCTCAGACCAAAGCAAAGACATAAATTACAACCAGATCAAAATACGACCTTCTATATTCATCATCTGTGCACCAATATAGCTGATTTTTTGTGATCAATCTTGCCACTCCTAGTAACTGTATGTTACACCAAGCACCTTAAATGCCTTCATGGCAATGTATAAGAATTTTGAAAGCACATAGACTGAGAATGTAGTCCCAACACAAATTCCATTGTCCCCAAAACTCTTACCACAAAACAGTACCTAGCAACTGGAGAAATATCTGTAGTCTGACTCCAGCAATAAACAGTACCACTAACAAAAATGAACCTTTAACTGGAAAAGAGCTCAACTATAGTTAAACAAGGATGAAGACAAGCCAGCTTTAAATGACCCTTCTAATCCTTTCATCTCTTCAAGAGAGACCAACAATACAACAGTTGAGCTTTGAAAAATCTAGACAAGTATCAAACCACTTCACCCTGTGTCAATCTGATGTTCGACTCAACCCACTCACCAACTATATGACAAAACAGAATTAGTACGACTTTAACCCTGTTAGCAGTAAACTACATAACAAGGCCAGTTCAATCGCAAGATGCACTATCTTAACAAAGAGAAGGTATTTGCACTATCTTAACAAATTGAAGGTATTTCACATTCAACCTAATGACTGATTGTATGAATGTTGTCATTGATGGCCTCTTGAACATAGCAAATATCATCAATGAGGATGATCTCACTTCCACACTTCAAGATCACTATAACCATCAATTGCAAATGCAGAAGATACTGCCAAGCAACAGATTGGAACCTTCATCAAATCTTTACCACTCCATAACACATCTTCATCCTTGAATAAAGCAGCAACACCCTCTTTTTCATTATTTTCAATTTCAATCACCTTCCTCATTTTAATATGAGGCTTATTAGTTTTGAGACAGATTGGGACATCAGAAATGCAATAAGGCATAGTAATCCAGACATATATTAATAAAAGGGCATCATTTTTACAAGCCTTCTTGCATTGCCATATTAAAGGAAAATACTATCAATTGTGCGTTTCCTCAGTTTTAAATCTGTGACTCCAGGTCTCAAGGACAAATTTAGTAACTAATAAAAGTTACAATCTCAAAGTAATTAAGAAAATGATATCCACAATTTTCTCAATGGCAAGTTAAAATAAAAAAGAGCAAACTCCACCACATACTAAAGTAGATAAACATGGCTACAAAAAGCTAAAATTCTGAAAAGAGTATAAAAGGAAACAACAGTTACCTTGTTCAGATAATTCATTTGAGTTAGCACACAAGTAATTACAATTAAAGTGAAGGCCCATGTTTGGGGATATATCAGCTGATTCATTCCCGACAATGTCAGCTTCAATGCAATCCCAAGTGCTTTAACACTCATAACCTGTCAGACAACAATTTTTAAGGAAACATAGAGAAAGCAAACAGAAGAAGAAACCAACAACCTTAAACAATACATACCGACAAAGAACCAACAAGAGAACAAACTCCAATATAGACCATTATATGTGTCTGGCCATAGTCGGGAATATAGTGGAATATGAGTACGAAAACAGCAGTTAAAACCAAAGCAGCATAGAACAGAAAAGCTGGGAGAGGAAAAGCGGATCAAATTCAAATTATCAGTTCATAAGCCCACTTCTGAGTATAATCCACTGAGAGTATAAATAATAAGTCAACAATTACCAGGTTCTGTAGCAAGATCCCAAACTTCTGTGACGGATTCAATTTCACGTTCTTGTGGAGCATGCAAGACAATTGTGGTAGAGCCCACCACACAAAGAACGCAACCAAGAATTCCAAATATATGCAACTTCTCATTCAAAATAATGTGAGCAAGAACCGCACTGCAAAGAAACTAGAAAATCAGAATACAAAACCAGAAAAATAAATTAGATATGATTACATATAATAATATATCATGCCTGATGATAATACTGAGAGCGCCAAGCGGAGTAACCAATATAGCAGGTGCAAAAGCATAAGCAGCAAAATTAGCAATTTCCCCAACAATCACTGTTGAAATGAAATGAAGCATTAGAATAGACTTCTAATCAACAAACTAAAAAATCTGAGCAGTTTAAAAGATAAGACTGTACATATGATCATGATCACAGAGAGAAATGAAATAAACTTCAAATGTTCCTTCCTTACAATCTATACAGATATTGCTTCAAGATCAAGTCTGAATTTAAGAGAGAGAGAGAACACTTGGCTGTTTGTAATTTGTCCCATTAGAATCTAAAATGAAATGCAATGAAATGAAACTGCAAAGCTTATTGTAAAACTCACTTGTTATCATGCCCACCCACCAAAGTGGTTCGTATAAGTAAGAATAGCCTCCACTTCCTGTAAATTATAATACACATACTAAGCTTCAGTGAAGTTACAGTGGGCCACACGATGACATATATAAAGCACAAGCAGAGAACTCAATAGCCACTATCTTCATCCTAATATATTCTACAGATGCCAGCATTTTCAGACATGCACCACCTACTCAATTTCCCTGAGAAAGTAAAATGAACATCTGCATACAGATTGTCACGGAAAAGTTACCCGGTGGAATTTTAAACTCAGACCAGGTAGTTTTAACTAGTGATTATGATATGTAAATTCGTAAATTTATATTTACCCCCTTCACACCAAGATCAAGATGCCAAGTTAACCTCCAAAGGAAAACACAAGTAATCCCTAAAATGCTATTCCATGATATGGATCTTCCTAAATCAGATTTTCAAACCCTGATTGATTGTGCAACAAACCTCTGAATTCTCACTTTCCCACATCAAAATGAACATCAACATCAACAAGAATGTAAGAATGTTGGTTTAGCTTGCTTATCAACAATGATCTACTGAATCTCAACTCTGATATTCTATGGCCAAAAAAAAAAAAAAAGTTAACTCCGCAAAATTACCAGCTTCTAGAATCTATAAACTAGAACCCTACCTGTACTCTTCCCCGATCCAAATCCACTAGTAGCAGCATTAGCATTAACAAGATTTCTATATATATATATATATATATATATATATATATATAAACATTCTCATCAGTGGATGATGGTAGCACAGATCCGAAATGAAACTAATAAGCAGTCCATGCAAGGAAATCCAACATAAAATAACTCGCTGATTACACCAAAATTGATTATAAATTACAATCGAGTTCGCAATCAGACAGCAAATAAATACCTGCCCTGAGACCAGAGGCACCAGCTCTTTTTAAGCCCTTCTTCTTGACAATGAAGCTAGCACCGATAAAGATACTCGAAGACAAGGCCAAAACCAAACCCTTGATATTATCAGAAGACATGCCCTTGTAAGAGTCCCTCCAGCTCTGCGTCGCCATGGCAGTAACTAACCAAAAGTATCCAATTACAAGGAAAAAAAAAACAAATTTCTCACTCTATATCATAAAACCGCCATTCCTGAATGTACTCCAAAATTAGAACCAACTTCAAGAGATTCAAATGACCAACCAAAATGACAAAGTAATTCCTTGCGTGGGCTCGGCTATATACAGATATTCCAAGGAGAACCCAATTCAATTTGAAGTAGATTTCACAAAAAAAAAAAAAATCACAATTTTGGCAAGTGGGTCAGTGAAAATAACTGATCTTAAGCAGTACCCACCAAATCTATAATGAAAAATTGACTGAATTTAGACTCGGGGAATGAGCAGCAAAAGGAAGAAGAAAGATTGGATCTAAAAGAGATTGCAGGCAGAAGAAGAGAAAGGAAATGGATGATTATGTCGGCGCTTAAAGAAAGAGAAATGAACAGAGAGAGAAAGACGAATACAGCTGTGAGATTGCTTGGATTGAAAGGGGAAAGAGAAAAGAAAGGGTTCTTATTTGGTTTTACCAATAGAAGGACTCTCCTCCGACTCAAGGTTGATGAATAACACACTTCACCTTCATGTTCTTCTATCATTTTTATTTTTTTCATTTTTTTTTACGACATTTTGATATTTACGTTTCTTTTTTTAATGGTTTACTAATTCCTGCAGCCGTATGTAATTCAGATTTCGATTAGTAAAATATATAAATTTTAATTTATCGATCTGATTTAATTAATAATTAAAAATTTAAAAATTAAAATCTTTAAAATGCCCTTATTTTCCATTAATAAAAAATTTAAAAATTATTAATTAAGTTGATTTATATTAATGATTCATTAGTACCAAAATTTTATTCGACATTAATTTATAATTTCTACTAAATTTTGATTTTTGATTATTTTGTTTTGATTATAATTTAAAACAAAACCTTGCTCATCTCTACTTTCTTGTCTATCTATTTTTTCTTTTTTCTTTTTTTTTTTTTTTTTGAAATGGAAAGTATTTTATAGTTTATCCATTTTATAAAAAAAGGGTATATTTTCTTTAATATTTTCACATAAAAATAATTAAGGATATGGTCTTGTGCTTTTGTTTCGTAAAAATAGAATTGCTTCATTGGTTGTTTGACTTGACATTAAGTAATACCAGTACCAGTTGAACCTACCATTCCTGATTTGGAAAAATATATAAGTAGATTTCAAAATTATTATTATTTTAGAATTTATTTTTTGTCAAATGTTCATACACAGGATTTTAATTTTTTATTTTTCAAAATTATTATGTTTGTCTGCTGATTAATTTTAGTTATATAAACTCTTATTAATGGCTTTTCTCTTAATTTAGCATAGCATTCTTGTAATTTATTTGGTTTGTTAATCTATAGTTTATTCTCTGAAAAAAATGGCATTCAGTACACTCAACAAAATTAGTGAGAATCTTGAGTGGGCTCATTAATAACATAACGTTGAAGGTAGGGTTCAGATACATATTCATAATTGAAAAACAATCTAAGAAAAATAAAATGGTACATTATCTAGGGAAATAATTTAAATATATCATATGTATTAAATTATTTATAAATAAAGCCTATAAAATTTCTCTTTCCCAAAGATGGTTGAAATGGTAACTTAATAAATAAATCAACCCATAGAAGACTGAAAAGTGAGAAACTATCATTTAACAATGATTCAAAACTCAAAAGTCTAAACCTAAAAGGACGGAAGCAATCCTTTTCTTAATCTACCTGTTTATTAGAGGTGTGAGCTTTGTCAATCAATATTTATATTATCCTTATTTGATCAATTCTTTTTTTAGTCAGAATGATCCGATTATAAATAAAAATTATTTACAGTTCAAATTATATTCGAGTAAAAAAATAATAAATCATATGAATCCAATTAAAATTTAACAGTTTTAATTTTTATACTAAAACATACTTATTATATTCATGCTGCATCATTTAAATCAATCAATTTTGATATTGGTGGTATGTAAATTCTAAAAAAATTGTATTTATTATTTGTAAAAATGACTAATATAAATATTTAATAAGTTATTATTAAAATTTATATGTTGATATGAATTGTTAAATTAGATTAAGACGTGTGAAAGATGAAATGTACAATTTAGCTGGGGACTTGGGCATGATTTTCATGGGGTCTTTAATGGTGATTTATCATTATCATTATTATTTTTTTCTGGGTGATTCATGGGTTATCATTTTGGCTTTTATTACCTTCCTCTGCAGTTGTGATTTTACCATCAACCTTCCCACTTCACCGCTCTCTTGTATCTTTATTTTGGTTCTTTCTGGCTCATCGTATTCCTCATTTTGCTGTCAAAAAGGGAGACAGCTATCGATTTTCACAAGAAAATCTGGAACGGCTAAAAAAGAAAAGGGAAAAACATTAAAACAGTTATTTAAACTGCCATATCCATTGTTTCAGGGGGTAATGTCATGATTTGAAACAATTTGTGGACTTCTTACTAAATAAGCATTTTAATATGCCATTTTTTAATTATAAGAGAAAAATAATTATACCATTAAATATCACTAGAAAAAAATCGAATTCAAAACATCCCGAATTTTTAAACGAGTTCTAACCAATAACTCCCAATCCAACTCCCATGTTTCAATGTACCATATTATTTCTATTTTTGCTGGAATATGTCATAATTTGATATTCCATACTAATAATATGTTATTATTCAGGTGGCGAGATAATTTTTCTTGTCGACATGGTGCAGGCTTTATATAAATTTTATTATTTGGAATGCCACCTCAGATCCAAGTAACCTATATCTATCCCATTAAGATAGGACAGATGATCACCACAACCACAGATGACACCTCTGTGCCATTCTTGACTCAAAATATATTATTGATGCGTCAACATCAAACCACCGGCTATTGATAAAATCTTGAAATTGGCTTGTATAGATTAGGGTTCATCCTTAAATAGAGCAGGCCAATTATATGGTACTCTTCACAATATATGCCACCTAGGCCAAATTTCATTTAACAGCATTAAACATCATAAAGTACCAATAAGAGAGATACAAAATCTTACATACAGTTAAAAATCACAAGAGAGTTTTAAAATCATAAATAGCGAAATACAGGTAAATTGCAAAATTTTTTAAGCTGCTCAGTCTTAGCTAGCTGCTACTACAATATGCAGAAGATCAGGTGATGTACCTAGTGAATGGCCCAAATGTCTGAAGCAATATGCTCAACAATGACAACTGGGAGCAGAGCTACAGCCCGAGTTTCGAAAGAAGCTGGCGCCATCTTGGAGTCTCTTCATCGAAAATGTAGGTCAACGGAGAAATCAAAACTCCACTGCCTCCAATCTGTACAAAGCCATGTGAAAGCAACAAAATTCAAAAGATTCTGCCAAACAATAATCAGTAGGATCATTCAGGACAGGGTTAATTAGAAAACTCACTGCTCTCAGTTGCTGTACAGACTTGTACAGTGACCTTTTGGGGACACAAATTACCATGGCATAATAATCTGGCGATACTTTTCCATCACGTTTGCAGTAAACTGGACTTATAGTAGGCCCCTGCATGTGACCACAAACGGTACATTATAACATAAATGCCCGAAGCTAAAATCACCAGACGTGTTTGTCCAAGTAGGAAGTGCTTGAAGACACTAGAAGTCATGAAGTCTAGGTTTTGAGGGTTAGGGCAAAAATAACTTCCACTCATGATCCTCACCTGCAACCCAGACAATGATGGCTGACTCAGTACTCGTTCTGCCACATCTTCAGCACTACTTCCTCTCATGTTTGCAGTCACCTGCAAGTTTAGTTTTATCACCGTGAATATAGAAATGAAAAGAGAGTAAGGGGGAAAGGAGCAAAAAATTAAATATATAGAATACACACCGTGAACTGGTCAATCGCCCTCAAATGTGCCTCCAACCTTTCAAGAATCTCATGTGTTGTGTCCAGAGCACCCTTCCGTTCCATTAATGACTTCCTGCTGGCAACAAGAATTGCCTGAAAAATAGGTCAAATTAAATGTAAAAAACATGTACTGAATTTTGGATAATAACCATTTTGCATGAAGACCTTTTCCAAACTAAATGATCATAGCATGCTCATAAGTTCCGTCGTGCAGTTTCATATCTTACCTGGCTCTCCAATACAACTCCACCTTCAATTTCTTTCAAGTTGTTTTCTCTCAGTGTAGTTCCGCTACTCACGAGGTCCAAAATTGCATCAGCTATTCCCATCTAAATAGGGAGACAAATAATTTTTACAAATACCTTTAGCACCAAGTTCGAAGATGCATGTCTCAAACTCAGAAGGAAGCAAGTATAGCAAGAGAAATAAGATTCTCTAATATCGTTGTCTCTGCTTAGTCTGTTTTTGTTTTTCTGCTTCAAACTAAACATCTAGCAATCATTCTTTATCAGATAAAACACTAATCCAGAGGACATAAAAGTCTCAGAATCAGAATTGAAGCTTGCTATGCAACTAAAATCACTGGTCACAGAAAATCAATGTAGTTAAACCATAAATATCAGCTTGTTTTTTTAATCTCCCTGATTATTGATTCATTGGTCAATAAGTGAAAAGGAAAGAGAGAGTTTTTTATCTGACATGAATGGTGAACCAATTAGAAGATGAAAGAGGAGAAAGAGGAGAGAGGGAAACAAAAAAACAGACAAGCATATTTTATATTTTGACTATGCAGCATCAGAAAATTTACACTATAATGAACATAGCGCCATTAGATTTGAAATGATTCACTTAACAATGAAGGCTTGTTTCCTACCGCAGGAGCAGCTTCCAACGCTCCATCAGCAGTTGAAAATGTTACATGCTTCAATCCATTTTCTTTCATAAATTTAGGACCCAGCTGTCCACAACGACAGAAAAGCAAAGAAATGTTATGGAACAATAGCTCAAATCTAAATGTCTACTAAGGTACTGAATAATAGGACAAGAAAACATGTGTATACGTAAGTGAAGCCAGTAGCAACTCGCAAGGGTTTCTCAGCTGTCCATTGAGGCATTTGCGCTAGCTCCTTCATTGAATTTACATTTTCAAAAATCCCATATTTTGGAATCTAGATGAAAAGCATAGACGTTTTTAGAATATTACCACAAAAAACTACAAATTAGACAAGAATCAGCATGCTAAAGTTCTAGCTGATGATATGCGAAAAAATTAGACGGAATACAAACTGCAAGGGATAAACGGCAATCTCCAAACTCAAGAGCATCATGGACAATGATGAGATCTTCATTCCCCTGATAAAAACAAAAAATTAGAGAGGCAAAAAAAAAAAAGAGTGGATCAAGGGAGACCTAACAAGATGCATAAGCATGTTTTCAGGATCTAATGTACTTCTTTCATATCAAACTATCTAGGCTATGCATGTAATGTTAACATTGATAAACCTCCAAACAAAAGGAACCAATCAAAGAAGCATATTGCTTACCTGTCCATATTCACTAACTATGTCAAGACCAACAATTCCAAGGTCCAAATCTCCTGATACCAACTTTCTTACAATATCTTTAGGTCGTTGGAACCAGACTTCTAAGTTGGTGAGCTGTATAAGAACCATTACAATGAATAATTTCATCTATTTACGTCTGAAAAATTGATATATAAAAAAAAATCTATTATAATCTCAAACCATGGGGTTTCTACTAATAATCTTAGAAGTTATAACCAGATATAACAAAATATGATATACATCTGAAGCAAACCACTTAGAGTAGTAGCATATGCAGAATTTAATTAGGAATAAACATTATTTCGTTACTAAACAAATAAAAGCCAATGACACATTCTAATCCCAATTAATAGTTGCTTATGCATTCGCACATTAAAGTTAATACTTGGGGCATAAACGACAACAGTTTAATCAAAACAATGGTAGTAGCAATGCATGAAGTCAAATTACAGGGGGCAACCAAGCTTCAATTCTATATTTATGTTCAAGTCAATAGCAAGGCAGGACAAGAATACACCTTCCCGTTTTTGAGCTAGCCCATGCATAAGCAATCATCCATCCAGTCACTTGATTTTTTGTACAATAAAAATAACGAAGGTGGTTCCAAAAACAAAAAGGTGGACATATCAGTGGAAATATCCACACACATGAGTCTAAAATGGAAGCAGAAGTAAGATGGGTTAAGTTTTGCACCTGGAAGTGGCACAGGGATCCACATAATACAGGCAAGAATATAGTAAGGAGTAAGGACATCAGATCATGAGCAGCTACTTCATGCCGTAGATACATGCAGAAAGCACATATCAATACATGGTATAATTGCTAGGATAAGGGTCTAGCCAATAAAGTTACAATCTAAGAAAGCCTATGCCATCCACTGATTCTTCTCCATGGGAACATCCGAAAAACACAATAAATTCTATCATTGGGAACATCCAAAAAAAAACACAATAAATTATATCATTGCAAAACAATTTATACAAATCTACAAAAACTAGAATAAGATCTTATCAAAATTCATCCAATGGAGATCAACCGGAGTTTATTTATTAGTCAACACAACTTAAAAATTCATTTCTTAAAGCATTACTCTGTCTAACATTAAGGACATAAAACTCCAGAAGTACGTTCATAAGAGCTTCAGGACTAAATATTGAAATAATCTCCGGGTTGTTAAAGGTGTAATGCAATAATTCACATCCTGTGAAAAGCATGCTATATCAAAAGCAAATGCAAGATATTCTATTATTTATGTCCAATAGTATATACTTGGAAAGCAACAATTCCATGTATATTCTTGTTTTAACGTTAGATTTCTGCAAGAACATTGGCAGCTTGGTCGTTACTGCAATAAACTCAGATATCTCTATGAATAATGAGAACAAAAAGTTCAGGTACCATATTACCCTTATGCTTCAGAAAACTAATACTCCAATTCATCATTATCAAGAACCAACATAAATTATCTTTTTTACCAAAGTTTTTTTCATGCCATTCATAGCTAAAAGCTAAGCATATTCTGCAAAACGCATATACACTAACAAATTTAAGGAAAAAAATGAAAAACCATTAGAGTTGGCAAGTAATTTCCAGTCATAATTTGCAAGAATATCTACACACTCCCCAGAAACTGTGAGAGGGAAGTGCAACACAACCGAAGCAAGGTTCTTTCTCCATTCCTTATATCAATATCAAAGCTACCTTAGAAAAAGTGCATTCTTCTAAGCGAGAGAAACAAACCTGAGGAATATCTGCAACATATTGTCGTGGATTAACCTGCTTGACTGATAATTGGCAGTCCTTCACATAAAACACAGAAAAGAATAAGAGTCGAGGAGAAGGAAGAAGGGAGAAATGGATGCAGACAATTGAAAATCAACTTTCTTTTCCTGTTCAATATTTTATAGGCAACCAAGCAGAAACTCATGCAGAAATCTCCCAAGTCAAATTTCAAGTAGAGGGCTCAAAATATATTATCTATATATAAGAAAATCACGTCTTGTATTGTGTTCACTTGTTTACACAATGTCTAAAGAGAGAGAAAAAGAAAAAGAGAAAGAAGGAAATTTTCAGACTCGGGTATACTATAGAAACTAACTAAACTACGATAGTAGTATAACACATAGCCTAAATTGAAGTACCAAACGCCACTCTTCTTTTCTCTTCCTTTCCACATTCTCTGTGCACCCGAACAAATTCTTAAGTACACATATTCTTAAATACTGAACTAAACTAATTTTAAGTAAAATCAATTCAGGAAGAAAATTTTAAGTTGATTTTTTATCATTTCTTCATTAACTTAACATACAAAAACAGTGGATAGTTCGTCAAACGCTTCAACTGATTCGCCTAGGATTTAACCAGGCAAAATTATGATCCTAATACCGCGAACTGATCGATAAGGCAAGTAACCACTGCCATACTAAGCCTCTAAACTGAGTTCATTAATTGCCTTCAAGCTAAAAACAATTAGAGCTTCAGCCTTGGCCCATTAATCATTAATTCTGATTTCCACCATTTCATAACAAATCAAACAGAAAGGAGCAGAGAATACCTTGAGTAGATCGAGAGTATCAGTAGCCATGCGGCCTTTACTAGGCAAACCGAGACGAATCTCATTCCTCTCCGAGACTTTACCATCCGGCTTGCCATTAACAACCGAGACCTGAGACTGGGAGGCGCAACAAACAACAGGTCTAAAGAAAGAAGAAATGGCAGGTTTCAAAGAGATGATGCGAAAAGAAGAAAAGGTAGGGAGGAGAGAGGTGGAGGAAGAGAAGGAGGCGGGGCATTGTTGTAAATTCGGGTGGAGAAGAGACATAGACATGGCTATTTAACAAGAAATGGCGACGGTGATGGCGGAGATTGGCAGGGGGGCGTTGCGATAAACGTCGCAGTGTGAAGCGGCCAAATGAAATTGGAGAAAGGGCAAAGATACTATGCGAGTGATTCGGTTTATGTGAAAGCTAAAGAAGCGTGGAGGCTTTTATTTTTGTTTGTGTGACAAATGAGAAAATTGATGGCCGCTAGTTGCTACATGCAACCGCGTGTATGATACTATCTATGAGTCAAACTACTCTGCACAAGGACCCACTCCCCCCTTGAAGACATTTGGATTCAACGACTGAGCATGCGTAGGTGACGCTTCTCTAATCATTAACATGATCTCTATAAGAATTTTCCCACTAATGTTTAATAGAATCCTAACATATCATTCAAATGTCTTGCATTCCAAGTCATTTTCTGTTAGTTTTCAACATCAAAAATTGATAGGTTTTTGACTTTATTTGTTCTAATTTTCAAATTCCAAATTAAATTGAGAATTAAGAGTCGGAATAAATTTACTATTAATTTAACCGTTTGTTAATATGATCTTGTTCGTATAATTAAGTCTTTTATCCAATGATCAGGAGATTGTCATCAAGCATATTTATCGTGAAGCTAATTTAGTGGCGAATGGATTAGCCAATATGGCTTTTGATCGCACAGACTTTCATTTAGCACAATGGAATCCCTTCGGTTGTCTTTTCTTTGCTTTTAGGAGATACGGCGGTAACTTCATTTTCGTGTATAATTTGCGGTGTAGTTTGCTTGTTTTGCTTTGCAGCTTTAAAATCGGTGAATTTATATTATAATGGTTCGGGGAGAATATGGAATATTTTATAGGTAAACATGCCAACTTTTTACTATTCTCTTTCGAGTTTATTAGGGACCATATATCCCATAGCATCACTATCCAATGAAAGGCATGATCCTAAGGTTCAAACAACATTAGCTTCACGGTAGATACGATGCATTTGTTCGGTCAAAGTTCGGCTCAAAAAATCTATAACTGGCGCTATAGTAGGATGAGCCGGAAAACAAAGAAACCACACTTATACTGTGCCAATTTCCACTCCAGGCCTCTCTAAGCCCAGTGAAAACAAAGCAACCACACGGCTATTGTCGACTTGAAGAAGTAAGATTGTATTTTTTTAATTGTTTGATTAACAAAATATAGATGAAATATGTTGACAAATTAAATCGAAAGTTCTACATCGCAAAGTAAAATTCAATTTAGTTATCGATAAATTCAAGAACACGAAAACCGAGCATTAATGAACTAGTAGAATAATGAAGTAAATACAAGATTAATTAAGAAAAATATAACCATTTATGAGAACCGAGTTACAGTTAAACCACAATTCAGCTACGCCAACTACTATTGTCTTGTAGATAAAAGTATAGAAATGTAACCAAATAGCCATACATATTTTGATGATCAAGAAGTTCATCACAAGTACAAAACATTATTGATTTCTATTGACAATAATATTATACTAATAATCTTGGTTCTTAATATAAACAAGACATAAAAGCACAAAGCAGCAATTTTTATTTTTTTATACAGGGGAGGTGGAGATCCAACCTGAATAAGTTCAACCGTTTGTACAGCAGCTGATATCCTCGGTGCAGATGTATTTAAATTAAGCCCTTATACGCTGTCGTATAAGGAGGGCTGAGGGTGTAGAAGAATTATCAGTTTCAACATGTTTGAATTCCTGCAACTGCTTGAAGTTCATCCATGGCTTCACCCATACTTTAGCTTCAAATATCTTCTTCTTCCCAGCATCGAGGGCTTCCAGAGTAAGATAGTATAGCTTACCAGCAACTACTTGTTCTTTAGCCTTTACCACCCTCACGAATTCGATCACAACATTCTTCAATACAAACAGCAAACCATTAATTAATTAATTTAGTAATTAAATTGAATTCAATAGCTAAAACTGATAAAAGAGCAAATCTACAGAAATTTGTCCAGTAAACCAGTAAAATTGTTCATCTAAAAACAAAAATCAGAAGAAAAGAAAGGAAATAGAAAGAAAATAAACCTGTTTCTTGTTGTGTTCTTGAACAGCGAATTTCGCGAGGCTTTCAATTTCCCCGTTGTTTTGAAATCCATGGCAATCATGAGAAGCTCCAGGAATTCTCATCTTGGTAAAATTCAATGGTCGGGCATGAACGGAATCAAAATAATACCCACAACCCATAACCAAAACACCCAGTATTATAGCGTAAAACTTACCCATCGGCATCTTTCTTTTCACCAAGCTCTCTGTTGATTCCAAAAATATCTGTGGATTGATTGCTTTAAAAGGTGGATTTTGTGAGGGTAAGAAAGAACTTGATTTTGATCTGAATGTGGCAAAATTCATATTTGGTCCCTGATTTTAATATTGTTTTTATTTAATCTCTAAAATTTTAGTTTCTCATAGCATAAATTGAATCCAAACATTGACCCAACAGAAAAATAAAGGTTTCAAAATCCATATAAGCCCATTTGCTCCGATTCGGCCCACTTTCAAAATCTTATTCCCTAAACCCTCAAAACCCTAATTCCCAATTTTGCCCATCTTCTGTCAATCCAACACTCAGAAGCTAGAATTTGTAAAAAGAAGAAATCTTTCAGGGGAAAATGGGAATGAGGAAGAAGAAGTCTCCTCAGATGGATTCTCCCGCTCAAAATAAGAATAACGGTAAGGAGATTGAAGAAAATGGTATAAGAAGTAAGTCCAAGCAAGAGAAGCTTAACAGTAAAGAACGTGAACACTATCATGAAGAAGAAGAAATAACGACTGGTTCTGATTCTGGGTCTGACTACCAGGTAATTACAATGTTTTCTTAATGGATATCTCCGTGTAATATTATATAATATTATATCTTTAATATATTAATGAGAAAAAAAAAATGAAAAGAAATTTCCGGCTGCTACGAGTGCATGTATCATTCTTAGTTTCTTCTTTTGGGTCTTTTGTGAATGTGTATGCACCTGTAAAACAATTGTGATTGTGTATTAATACTTCAATTTATGGTGCTAATATAAGCTAACTAATTTTACCGATATTAGGACCTTTCTGATTCTGAGGACGAGGATGAGTTTTATGGATCATCGGGTGATTCAGAGGCTGGAGAAAGCAATTCATCTGGAGATGAGGTACACGGTAATTGCCTTTGTTTTGTTAGAGCCTGTTTGGATGGTCCCGAATTGCACTGTTTGCAAAAGAATTTGGAAACAATGAACTTTTAAATGTACTGGATTTTGATGCTTCCCGGTGATTCGAAACAAAAGAAATTAGATAAAGGAAAATTCATAATTAATCTTATCATGCATGTTTCATTGGAGGCTTTGGTCTAATCGAAAGTATAATTGGGCATTTCTAGCAGTGTCCTTCATTTTGGCTGACATAGCAATGAAAGCACTCCTTGTTCTCTTTCCTCATGTGTTGCTATTGCGCTTTAAGTCCTTGTTTCTGTGCTTTGTGCTATGCTATTGTTAAGAGTAATTATCGCAGGGTTCTGTGGACACAGACAAGAATGATGGCATAGATGAGGAAGATCAAAGCGAAGGATCTGAACGAGATCAAGTGGCCGAAGAAAGTGATTCTTCTGAGGATGAAGTACAATGCCTCCCTGTTTTATCTTTTCAACTTGGAATTATCAGCATTTATTGACATTGCCAATGTTATTATCAGTTATCTAGTGGAATTTCTGTTCATTTGTGTATGAATTATGATTTTTGTTTCACAAGGTGGCACCTCGAAATACAATTGGAGAGGTTCCCTTGAAGTGGTACGAAGATGAAAAACATATTGGATATGACATCAGTGGGAAGAAGATAACAAAGAAAGAGAGGCAAGATAAGTTGGAGTCTTTTCTTGCAAGTGCTGATGATTCAGAGAGTTGGTGAGTTCTCCAGTTGTAGCTGTTTAGTTCTTATGGTTTAATTATCAGGCATAACTCAAAATTCTTTGTTGCCCTTCTGACTCTGAGTTTGACTTGATTTAAAACAACTTGATACTGTGATTAATTTTCAATCTCCACCATCCTTTTCCTGGTAGTTTAGAAAATATTCCATCCATATATTGTTTTCTAGTGAAAATTTGTATTTCATGATTGTTACTATCATGAATTTGATAAAGCCATCTGTTTGTTCCAGAGTTTTTACTCTGATTATGTGTACTCTGAATAGTATTTACTGTGATATGTTGCTAAAACTATATGGACACACAGCCATCACAACACTTTGTGTCAATAATTAAAACTGTCATTGCTTGCATTTTAATTGTTCGTGTTATTAAATTCAGGCGCAAGATTTATGACGAATACAATGATGAAGTGGTAGAGCTGACTAAAGAAGAAATTAAGATTATTCGTAGATTGGTCAAAGGAAAGGCTCCACATCTCGATTTTGATCCATATCCGGTATGCATTTTTCTCTTGTTGGCCCGTTCTCTACATTTTTTTAGTTACTGATGCAGATTATGATTCTCTCTCTCTCTCTCTCTGTATATATAGACAATTTTCTATCATTTTATGGTGATCTTTAGTTCTTTATGTGTTTATCCAGACTTACACTGACTGGTTTAAATGGGACGCTAAGCATCCGCTGTCAAATGCTCCAGAACCGAAGAGGCGGTTTACTCCCTCAAAGTGGGAAGCTAAAATGGTAAGTCATATAATGGATGGGATTCATAGCCTGGTGCTGGGCCTAGTTACTTCAGATCATCATTCTTTCTAAATAAGCAGTTATTCTGATTGATCCTTCTGATATGTAGGGAGAAATTCTAGCATGGTTTACTTGATGTTTTCTGCAATACTTTGAATCTGTAGGTCGTCAAGTATGTTAGGGCAATTCGCAAAGGTTTAATAAAGTTTGACAAACCAAAAGAAGAACCACGTTTCCACCTGTTGTGGGGGGATGATTCTGGCTCAGCAGAAAAGAATGGGCATTTATCTTACATTCATGCACCTAAGCCTAAATTGCCTGGTAGAATTTTTTTCTTCAAACTTTTCAAATTCCATGCATGGTTCATGCATCTTAGACTGAATTATGTGTCAGGTCATGAAGAGTCTTACAACCCTTCTCTTGAATACATACCAACACAAGAAGAGATTAATTCTTACCAGCTAATGTATGAGGAAGACAGACCTCAGTTTATACCTAAAAGGTGACTAAGAATCTTGGGAAAAATATTTTTGTGTTGATTTTTCATTTTATTGTTGAATATCTAGTCTCTTAACAAAATTTGAACTACTTAGGTTCACATCCCTGAGAAGCATTCCGTCATATGAGAATGCTGTTAAGGAATCATTTGAGCGTTGTTTGGATCTGTACTTGTGCCCTAGAGTGCGCAAGAAACGAGTAAGTTAGCATTGCCCATTAATACTCCTTAATATAGATTTACTGATATTCATGCGTTTTTTAACTGGTGCAGTGAGGCTTCTGTTTGGATAAAGCCTATTAAACTTTTTTTTGGTTTTTCCTTTGATGTTTCAGATTAATATTGATCCTGAGTCTTTGAAACCTAAGCTACCAAGTAGAAAAGATCTTAAACCTTACCCAATGACGTGCTATATTGAGTATAAAGGTCACAAAGATGCAGTTATGTCAGTTTCTACTGAAGCTTCTGGACAGTGGATTGCATCAGGTTTGGATTTTTGTTTTTCTTATCACATTTTCTGATTTAACATTCAATGTCTTTGAATGTGGATCTCACAATCACATACCCATCGAAAGGGTCAACTGATGGAACTGTACGTCTCTGGGAGGTTGACACTGGTAGATGCCTTAAAATCTGGGAGTTTGATGAAGCTGTTCAATGTGTAACATGGAATCCTTTGGCTGAACTTCCTCTCTTAGCCATCACAGTGTATGATAACATATTTTATTCATTAAGTATTAATTTTTCTTATCTGATTCTAATTTGTGTTTCTCATTTTTTTTCTTGGTGTAAATTTGACAAAAAAGATTAATTTTGTAGGGGGGTAGATGTAATTCTTGTGAATACTGGATTGGGGAATGAAGAAGTGCAGAAAAAAGTTAAGGAACTTCTTCATGTTGGGACGCCTATAGTTCCAGATATCTCTGGTAAGTGGATAATGAGCATCATTATAAGCAACATGGAAAATGAATATTTTTTCTGATTTTTCCACATCATACTGTGTATGCATAGGTGATAAGGCATCAGGTTTGAGCTGGGTCCAAGATGACAAATATGGAGGAATTAAATTAAGACATTTTAGGGTAATTTCCTCTTCTTTGTTTTTTGTTAGAAATTTGGAGTTTTCTTCTAATGATACAGGAGGATGCTTCCTCAAGTTCCATGTTTTATTTTGCTTGGACTTTCTTTTTTCCAACTTCATTGCTTGCTTTATTGCAGACTGTATCTTCAGTAGAATGGCATCGCAAAGGAGATTATCTCTGCAGTTTGATGCCAGCTGATATCCTTTTATTTATTTATTTATTTTTTTCCCGAATTTACTGCATTTTTGTTTCTGAAAAAGTTAACATGTGTATGAATTTTTTGTTACATCTTTGGTTCCTCTTTGCATTTATTCTTTTAAATTGTAGAGACGATAGTTTTGTACTTCATGTAGCTATTAGTATGGCAGGTGAGTCAGCTTTTAGTCCTCTCAATTTACAGAGACAATATATATTTTTGGTCAACAGAGTATGTTTAGACATAATAATTTTATGGGATGTTTGCATATATAGTATATATATATATTTTTTCCTGCTGTCTAATAAGAGATAGGAGGAAAAGGAATGTTAGAGTAATCAGGCTGATGGTAGAATTTTATATTCTGGACAATCAACTTAGTAGGATTTCTTTATCATGGTAAACTAAGGTCATATCTTGTTCATAGTCGTTCAGCTGTAATGTAGTTAGGATTCTGTTTTCATTTCATTAGACATACATTGGAACATGATTCCCTCATAAAGTATTAGATTTGATGGGAGAATCTGTGAGCTGCCTAACTATATGATGCATGCTTATACATAAATTTCAATTTGCCCCAAGGTAGACCAAGTTATGCTGTAAGTACATATTGGGGTCCTTCGACATTTCTATCTGTTTCTTTGACCTGATAATTACGTGAATCGAGGGCAATCCTTATACACCAGCTATCCAAGAAGCTCACCCAGAGACTACCATTTAAGCTGCATGGACTTCCAGTGTCATCTGTTTTTCATCCCACTCGCTCTGTTTTCTTTGCTGCAACCAAGAAGGATGTTCGTGTATATGATTTGTTGAAGCAGAAGATGATTAAAAAGCTCGAGACTGGACTCCGTGAAGTTTCCTCCATTGCAGTTCATCCTGCAGGTTGTACTCCCATTTCCAATTATTAGCTTTACTGCTCTGTGTATATCTTGTTTCCCACTTGTCAAATTTCTGAGGTTGGCCTTTGATGCAGGTGATAATCTAATTGTGGGGAGCAAGGAGGGAAAATTATGTTGGTTCGATATGGATCTTTCATCCAAGCCTTACAAAACGCTCAAGTATGTCATTTTTTTAATATTACGCGAAATGGGTGTTGTATACATATATGTACTGTTTGTTTATGTTGTCCTTTTCAAATGTCTGATATCTTAGCATTTTTTACTTATACACTTAGAACAAAAAAGTCTCAACTAAGTGAAATCCGTCAATTAAAAAATATTTCTAGCTTATGCAATATTAGATAGGTGTGCAGTTGTGACAAACTAAAAGAGCTGTACAGGTGGAAGAGAATCATGAACATGAAGGCAGTATGCATGTATTTGAATCTGCATGCATCTGTCAACTTTATTTTGGTGTTCTCTTCACGGACTTTATTTTCTCTAATATGATAATTTGCTGATGCGACATAGTTCTTTTATTCTTCCTTTAATGTTATTTTGGAACTTTTCAGGTGTCATCCAAAAGATATAACAAATGTGGCTTTCCATCGATCATACCCATTATTTGCATCTTGCTCTGATGATTGCACTGCATATGTTTTTCATGGCATGGTTTATTCTGATCTTAATCAGAACCCCCTTATTGTTCCACTGGAAATTCTCCGAGGACATTCAAGCTCAAATGGAAGAGGTGAGCCCTCTGTAACTTACTAGTAAAGCATATATTTAGGTTAAATTTAAACCATATGCTCCTTGCTAAGTTACATTTTCCATAGCTGTCTTGTTTCTGCAAGTTCGACTTAAGTTCTTGAAAGATAGGAGTTGCCCAAAACTAAAATAATTCTGGCCACCTGCAGATACGTAGTGTAATATCGACATATAAATCTCCCACCCTAATTTATTTGGTAAAAAGTTCACCGCCCTAAATATTTTTTCACTTGATGCCTGGTGTTAGATTTATTTGTCGTTAGGGAAAAAAAATGTCGTGGAAGTCCCTTGTGGTGTTTGAAAAATACACAGGCCTCTTTTTATTTTGATATTTACACAGGTCTTGTTAGGATATTTTTGGGATGCAAAACATAAATTTCATTTCCATAAAAAATTAATTACATATGCCTATTTATAGGCTTTCATTTAAATCCTAAATTTAAGCCATTAATCCACTAATTCAACTAATCAATTAAACCCATAACTCCATTAATTCACTAACTGCACTAGCATCATTGACACCACTAACTAAATAATAATAAACAAAAACATTATAAACGTCTAGAAATAAAATCCACTAATTTAATCACTACATAAAAAATACTGATTTTTTATCAATTCCAACAGGTCTAAGCGGACCTTTCTGAAGTAGAGTTTGATAATATTATTTATTCTCACACTGCTAGGATATTAAGCTATTTATTTTAATTTTTTAGCTTGCGATATTATTGGAAATATGCATGGATGATTGATATGTTGCCTGCATGATTATTCAAAATAAAGTGGAGCTCAGAGATTTTACAAATGTTATTTATGATGTTACTTTAATGTTTTTCACTTTCTTACTTAAGAGCTCCGTAACTGTGGGCTTATGCACAAACGTGAATCCTATGCTGGAGTTGGTCATGTTTCTAGTACAAGGGGTCAGCATTATTATGCACAGGCTGCTGCCAACCAGAGCCTATTAGCGAGAACTTTTCATTTCTTCAAATATGCTTGTAATGTGCTGCTGTGTTTACATTACATGTTTAATAATTTATGGACTCTTGCATACATTTATTTTTAGAGATGTGATAGATGAAGTCCTATTTTTTTCCTCTCACTATTGCAGGAATCCTGGACTGTAAATTTCATCCACGGCAACCCTGGTTATTCACTGCTGGTGCTGATTCATTGATCAAACTCTACTGTCATTAGGATGGTAAAAAGAAGTTTGTGTAATTTCACTGGCTCTGAGAGATTGCAGTTGCGCGACTTCATATTTGAAGCATTTGAGAAATGCCCAAACAGTGGCTCATGTAAGGAGAAAGTGATGTTTCAACTTTCAAGCATCATTTATACCGCAGGTCTCGGAAGTGAGGTTCTGGCATTGAAATAGATGCTTTGATGTCAAGCATACAGGCCTGGAATATAATTTTGACGAAAAGAGAAAAATGTTGTGCAATATATTTATTAATTTTACTCATAAATTTTGCTTCTATTTTGCCCGTGTCGTGTCATTTCCTTAATTTTATAAATCAAGTGTTGTAGTTCGAAAGATGCATTAAGTTTGAAGTTACCCAAGTTCAGTAATACAAGTACAGTTTGATGGTTATACTCTGTGCAAGGCTTCGTCTTAGTTTTATTTGTTTGTTTGTTATTTTTGGTTCTTTATCATCATTGGAACAAACTTCTATTGCTTCCAATACTTTGCCTTTGTGTTTGATTATTAAGCACAAATTATCGTAACCTTGGAAGATAATATTATGTACAAATGAAAACATACATACATTGCTAATTGAGATTGCAATTTTGCATATGTAATCTAACCATAATCTACTAAGTTAAGATTGTCAACAAAATGTTTTGATTTAGGTTTAAATCTTCAAATTAAAAGCATAAGTTTAATTGAGAAGAAGAAAAAAAAAAGGAACGTTCCTGATCCTCTTTTTTTGTTATTAATCCGAAAATGTATATATCTTAGGCTCAAAGCCTGTAGTAATGTGCTTCCTACAGAGATAATAATGGACCATCAAGATAAATTTCAGCCATTGAAAGCTAAACTGACTGTACACACTGTATGCTATAATTTATACAGGATTATGATCAGTTCAATTTCACTCTTTATTTCAGGACGTAACTAAGTGGACTAAAAAATATTGGCAGCTACATTACAGAAGTTGGACTGCAGCAATGGCTGGGATTTTCTCCCGTAATTTCTGCGTAACAGCTACACGAACAGTCATGACACCAGCTGCTGGACCAGCGATTTGGATTTTCACGATTGGCTCTTCAATTGCCACAAGTTCAAGAGATCCTCCAGCCGCCCCAACAAGGTAGGGCCTAATTTCTTCAAGCACCTGACATGATTAGCAAGTAGGAAATCAGCGAGCAGGATAATCAAAGTCAAGTGAATGTGCATCATTTAGCAAGGATTTTAGTAGGCCGGGAGGTATAAAATAGAACCAAATGGCATATGTGCCATTCTAGAGGTCTATTTTATCTTGATGCACAACCATACTATACAAAAACTATCAACTCAACCATCCTATATCAATGTGACAGAAATTCCAGGGTTTCTCAAGGAAAAGATCTAGACCACTAACAAAAGTCTTTCCCCCCTCTCAACCTCTTAGACTTGAGGACAGAAATCACTGTAGATCAAAGAATACATTAAGTGGAACCATTACCCTTGACAAGCAGATGGTGAAATGACAAAAGATATATGGACAAGACACAATCATTTTGTCATTTTGGGAAATGAGGTCTATCCTCCATTAACTTTTTAACATGTTCAATTTGTTTGCCTATAATATATGGCTCCTCCTAGTGGTCTTTCACCATTTATTATCTATTTTTTGTTCCTCCCTTTGCTATTAGTTGAACAATATAAATAATAAGACAGCAGAACATGGAAAAATAATCTCTCAAAGTTCAACGAACATAATCAATAACCATATATTTAAACACAAAGTATTAGCCCTAAGGTAAAAGTCTGCCATGTGATTACCTTCTCTATATTTTCTTCATTCAGTTCAAGCCCAGTTTCTTCATCTGCTATTGGTTCTACAGCAACTATTTCAGGAATCATTTCCATTAAACGACGCTCAATACCCATCTTCATTGTCATAACGGAACTAGGACAGGAGCCACATGCTCCTTGTAACTTTAATCGCACCACATTGCCATCAATCTCATGCAATGCAACATTGCCACCATCAGTAATGAGATATGGTCGAATTTCATCCAATACACTTTCAACATTCTCGGCAGTTAACGGCAATTCTAATGCTGAATCTGGAGTAGCAACTGCTTTTAAAACTGCACAACATCAAATACAGTAATTCAACATGGAGCCATCTAAAATTTCAAAACCAAAGCAGAAAACTGAATAATAGCAAATTAAGTCAAATAAATTAATGATAATCAAACATTTGATAAATTGGGATAATTCATGTCAAACATACGAATAAATATAATCTTTCAAGGATAATAAAATTGGGCTGGGTCAATTAGTATAATTGAAGTTATATTTAGTTGAATCTCGGTTGAATTCTTGATTTCATGCTCAGGCAATTACCCAAAAACCAGGCAACGAAAACTGGAACCCTTGCTACTTTGCCAAAAAAAAAAAGAGGAATACTTTACTGCATCACAATCAGTTCTAAATAAATCTCATTAGGGCTTTAGAAGCAAACAAGATGAATATATTGGAAAAAAAAAAAACTTTGCTAGAAAGTAAACAAACAAACCTATCCTCCGCGAGAAGCCAGGCGACCGAATGCGTACAGACCGACATGGGATGCGCCGCAGCTGATTACGCACCCGTTTAAGCGAGACTTGGCTACCAAAGAAGCTTGAAGTCTGCAAATTTGGATCATTTAATCACAAATTTTATATAAGCAGATAATTAAAAAAGAAAATTAGAAATAGAGGATGACCTTGAAGGGACGAGAAAAGGAAGGAGAGTCTAGGGTTTGCTGAGCCCTATAATAAGTTGGGTTAAGCACCACAGCTTGCATATCTCCCTCTTTAATACAAAATCACAAACCTAAGAGACACCGATTCAGAAACAAATAGCTTCAGTTAAAACCAAATCTCAACTGCTTGATCGATTTTATATATTAACCAGAGCTGCTCCAAGCTCCGCTCTTTATTGCCGGCGCTGCCTTTCTTTTTTTTATAATTTTTTCTGGTCGAAAATGGAGAGCTGTGCTTTGTTTTGATTCCAAAGTGTGGCTGGAATCTGGGAATGGTCGTAGATATGTTGGTTAGACCAGAAAAGCTCCTTTTATTTTAGTTCATGTTATAAAACCGGATGACCTGGTTGGGTGAACCGGATCTGTTGACTAGACGTCAAACAACGTAAGCAACCGTCTCACCATGTTGGACCGGAAAGAGAAAAGTAGAACCTGTTCTTCTAAAACCATGTCGTTTTAATCTAGTATTTACTATTTGTCCCATTGAACCACCATTAGCTGAATTTAATAGTAGAGATATAACAATTTTCCTGTAACAGTACTACCTCATCTAATTACCAAGTTCATCGTGTAGTATATACCAGAAAACTGAATCATATTTCAAAAATTACACTTTAATTTTCTATTTACAGTATCAATTTCTTCAAAGGAATTAATAGGCCATTGCCTAGCAAAAGAAATTCAGAGGGTATTTGTTTTTTGAAAGAACAAGACCTTTTATAAAAGAAAAAGATCAAAGACAAGCGGGCAAACATTCCAAATACAAATATGATCGTAGCTCAAAGATGCTCTAACTAGAGAATGAGTTTCTTTGTTGTTAAATCTCTTAATCCAGGACAAATGACTATTAGGAATTAAAGAAAGAAGATGTTCACAATCTTGCATAACTAAACCAAACTCAGAAAAATCATCTAAATGATTATTAGCTGCAAAATAGACTTGTTGCGCATAAGTAAAAATAATTCCACCTAAAGGTAGATTAGCTTGCTTGATCCAAAAGAGGGTAGAACGGAGGGCAACTCCTTCAGCTACACATGGAGAATACACTCCTGGATAGTGCCCTGAAATGGCCTTGAGGAAACGGCCTTCAGCATCCTTGAGTATGACACCAAAACCACTTCTTTCCTGATCCGAGAAAATCGCTGCATCAATATAACAACACCATTCATTATTCATAGTATGTGAAGGTAGGCATGGCATTGCTAAATTAGGACTCCCCTCCGCTGAGATAGCATTCAATACATCTTTAGCTTTCCTCCAGTCCTCCAAAAAGGAATAGGCTGGAGAAACCACCACATGGGGAGCCATAAGAACATTGTTCCAAAGCAATTTATTCCTTACGTTCCACATCTGCCACATTACCATACACATGTCTTCCATTTTTTCTTTGCTTAATAAACCTGACATACGAGCAAATATTTCCAATAAACCTGCATTTGAGTTATATCCTTGTAGCTAGTCCAAAAAAACCCCAAACTTCCTTTGCAAAATGACACCCAAAAAAGAAGTGAGTAGAATCCTCCTCATTATCACACAATAAACAAGAATGATGAATAGCTATACCCCTCCGAAAGAGTCTAGTCTTGACCGGAAAAATATTTTTCAAGGCCCTCCATAGGAAATTTTGGACCTTAGGAGGGACATTTAAATTCCAAATAGAAGTCCAGTTGAAATTAGAAGGATTGTGTTGGCTATTAGTATCCCTAGAAATCAAATGATACCCACTCTTCACAGAATAACAACCTCTTTTATCAAAATGCCAAATCAATCTGTCACTTCTATTAAAAACAGGAAGAGGGATTTTAAGAATATCATGCACATCCTCAACACAACAAAACTCTACTAATCTATCAACATCCCAGCTCCTTCCTCTATCCGTTAAAAAAGCACTAACTTTTACCTCATCTGCAATAAAATTAGTACCCTCATTTACATAAAAATTGCCATCTCTAGGTAGCCATGGATCTTTTTTAAAATAGATAGACTCACTATCTCCTACACACCATCTCACACCTTTCTTTAAAAGAGACTTAGCTTGCATAATGTTCTGCCATGTGAAGCTAGGATTAAAACCCAGTCTAGCATCCAGAAAGTTCTCACTTGAAAAATATTTAGTTTTGAAGATACGATAAACAAGAGTATTATGATTAGCCAAGAGTCTCCAGCCCTGCTTAGCTAGCATGGCCAGATTAAAAAGGTGCAAATCTTTAAAGCCCATTCCCCCTACACTTTTTCCATTGCACATTCTGTCCCAAGTTAACCAATGTAAGTTTTTGTGCCCATCATTCTTTTTACCCCACCAAAACGAATTATCATTTTTTGCAACTCATCACAGATAGATATAAGTATCATAAAAACGCTCATGCAATAAGTGGGAATCGCTTGAGCCACTGATTTTAACAAGATCTCTTTGCCCTCTCTTGACAAGAATTTATTATGCCAGGAAGAAATTCTCTGAGCCAATTTATTTTTAAGAAAACCAAAAATGGCTCTTTTACTCCGACCTATCAAGGATGGTAACCTCAAATATCTACCATGATTAAGAGGGGCACTAACCCCTAAAATACCAGAGATTAATTCCCTATCCTCAGACTCAACACTGGGGCTATAAAAAGGATACCTGACTTTTGGAAATTTATAGCCTGGCCATAAGCAGCCTCATATTTATGCAAAATATCTTTAATGGTGTTGCTTTCCCTCGTCGTAGCATTAAAGAAAAATAAAGAATCATCTGCAAACAATAAATGAGATACCCTAGGCCCTCTCACACTGGCCCTACAACATTCAATGAGACCCTTCTTTCAGCATCTCTGAACAGACAAGATAACCTTTTCGCACAGATAATAAAGAGATATGGATAAATTGGGTCCCCTTGTCTCAAACCTCTCTCTGGACTAAGAGGCCCAACTTTCCTACCATTAAAAATGAATGTATATTTAACATTTTTCACACACATCATCATCCAGTCTACCCATTTCCAAATTCAGAGGGTATTTGTTAATTAACATAATACGTCAAAAATGAAATCAAATTTCTTCAATTAATGAAGCATTTCAAAACAATGAGAACAAGCAAGAAAATATATTTTCAGATACTTACAAACACAAAGATTCAAACAAACAACATAGCCATGCATGCATGCATGCATGCATTACGTTCTTACAAACTCAATTAAAATTACTCGACCTGAAACAATTAAATCATACAAATTCAATTTTCCTAATTTAAAATACGCCATTAGAAGATGCAAATAAAGGGTTGTTAAGAGTTCTATTAGTCGGCTCTTTTTTCCTGAAGAAGAAAAAGTCTCCCACAAGAGGAACTATCGGTTTCTTCTTCATCTTCTTCTTCTCCTTCTCCTTCTTTTTCCCAAAATACCCTTTCTCTTCACTGATACTCAATATATGAGCCAAACTGGGCGAGTTCTCCATTCTTATCATCATCTCTCTCTTCTTCTTTTCCTTGTCTTTCTCTTCCATTTGGAAGCTCACCCTTCTTTTAGCGGCAGCTGCTGCCTCTGTCTGAGCTAACCTAGACATGTTCTTGTGAAGCTCAGCGTTCAAAGAAGCGACGGCAACTTCAGTTTCAGACTCTCTTTCTTTCAACAACTTAAGCTCGGCCTTTGTTTGCTCGAGCTCAGACTCGATCTTCTTTAAAGTATCCAAGAACTCATTGTCATTGATCTCTTGATCATGTTCAAGTTGAATTTCAAAAACTTTTTTAGGGTTTACAGGGCTAGGAGATGAGAAAATAGGAGTAGTTTGTTTAGTAGGAGTAGGAGTAAAGTACGGTTTAGGAGAGTAAATTTCTCCTACAAGAATTCGTTCACCGAAGATGGCAACGGCTTCTTTGACGGAGCGAAAAGGGCGAGAAGTGTCAACTAAAGAGTTGTAATATTGTTGTGGAGTTTCCATGGCGAAGAATGAGATGTGAAATGACAATGGAGGGATAAGAGAAGGAATGTTATTTGAGAAAGGGTTTGGTTTGGTTTGGTTGGGGTTTTCTTTGCTTTTACTTCAAAAGATTAGGCTTGAACGAGTGATATTGGTATTAGAGACCGTTGTTTCAAAGTTAAGACTAAGAGTTTTGAAGTGGACGGAGATTAGGACCTGTAAACTGCTTGGGATTTTTTCACGTGAAGGCTTAATTACAAAGTATATATATATTATGCTTGGTGGTTGAAGTAATAAGAAGTTCGGATTTTTTCAAGTAAAGTTCTATATCCAATATCCTTATTTTATACATAAAATATATGTATTGAAACAGTATTCGATTTTAAATTAGTTATTTTTGTAAGTTTAAAAAAATTAGATTGAACATAAAGAAATTATAGACCAAATATATATATATTTATATATATGTTGTATGTATGTATGTATTCTTAATTATGGGATGGAATAAAATAACAAATGTAAATTTTAGATACCAAATTCGAATTTTAAATAATTAAAAAATATTCCATTTGTACAGTAAATTTCGAATATTAAATAGTTATACTAAAATAAACAATAAATATATATATATCTTAATTCAATTACTAAGAGCAATCCGTTACATAATTTTATTCATGATTATGATGGTAGTAGAATAATATCTACAATTTGTGAAAAATACATTTTTTTTTATATGTTAATGAAATCGTATACAGATACTAACGCAAAAAAACATAGATTACGATTTAAACAAATAATTAAATATTATCGGAGTAAATTGTGAAAGCTCCCTGCTTCACAGCCTCACTCTCCCCATTCCCCCCAACAAGCTTCACTTTTTTTCCAATAATGACAGCCTCAATTTGCCCCTCAACTCGCTGCTGAACTGTAAGTTCAATCTGTTTCTCAAATAATTTTTTGAATTTTGGTGTATCTTAATTATGCTACGATTCGAAAATCTTGTAATGCTATTTAAATTGGATAAAAAAAAAAATACATCATATATTTTGTTGGAAATTTTATTTGCACTCCTTTTTCAACTCTATTTAGGTCCCAAAATATTATAAGTATGTGTAAGTCGGGTCGAATCTAAATTTATGTTTATTTTTATTTTTTTTGTTAGTCAGTTATAATTTATTTATTCGAATGACATATATTAAAAAATTATTAGAAAAATAGAAAAATTCATTCAATTTTAAAATAAAAAAATAATATTACACCAATTATATATATATATATTTTTTTGAAACCTACACCAATTATATATTATGAATCGGTAAAATTGCACATTTGATAAAAATAATTTAAAGAAAAGTGCTGTTCAAAACGTTGCCGTTTTGGGAAAATATTAAAAGGCTCATCGTCTTGCCCCATTGATCACTTCCCTGAGAAGCCAAAAATCGAAAACAATGGCGCCGAAGAAGAAGTCACAGAAGCAGAACAATAGTAAAGGAGCTTCAACTTCTTCGAAATCCAAACCCCAATCATCGTCATCGTCTTCAGGTCCCAGGCTCCAGATTTCAGCGGAGAACGAGAACCGGTTACGGCGGCTCTTACTTAACTCCGGCCGGTCCACTCAGCCCGTTTCATCGGCTCAGGTCGAAGATAATCTCTCTAAGGCCCAGAAGGCCAAGAGACTCAAAAACATCTACGAGAAGCTCTCTTGCGAAGGCTTCTCTAATGATCAGATTGAACTCGCTCTCACTTCTCTCAAGGTGATTATCTTTCACTAACTATTTATTAATATAAAGGGCAGTTATAGTCTTTTCATCAGGAAAACTATAATCTTTTAATTGCGTAGGAAAATGCCACACTTGAGTCTGCTTTGGATTGGTTATGCTTAAATGTACCTGGAAACGAGCTCCCATTGAAGTTTTCTAGTGGAACTTCCATTAATTCGAAAGAAGGTATTCTCAGTTTTTATTTTAGTTGAATGGTGTTCTGATGCAATGCAATTGTACAATGACATTGTATTGCAGTCTGTTGATTGTTGGGAAGTCGATGTTCGCTTTTTATTGCCTCTTAAGGGAAATTATTTTATTGCTTTTATGCAATTTTTTAGGTTCTGTTAGCGTTTTATCAACTGCAAGGGAAGATTGGGCTCCTCCAGTCAATACTACCGAGAACAAGAAGGATGTGCAACCAGTTTCTGTTAGAATCAAGGGGCGGTGGGATGATGATGAGACTCTAGAATACCAACCATCGCAAGCAGATTGGATTAGGCAATATATGGAACAACAGGAAGAGGTACAAGGATTAATGCATTTCCATATTAAAAATTTGCAAGCATCAATTTTTATTATTACCAAAAATAAGAGGCTGAGGTTTTTGTAGATTTCTAGAATTTAATATGTTTATCATTTGATATTGTTGACGAATGGCCACTGCATGTTACTGTTCAGAGCAAATCCAGCTAAGTTGATATCTTCGTTGCTTTTAAGAAATTTAGATTTTCTTTCCTCTGTTTTCCTTTTTTTACCTCTCCCTACGAAATGTATATTTGAAGTGGTTTGGAAACGACATTAACATATGGATGATTAGAACCTAATTGGACTTACTTTTTTTGTTGGGTAAACATTGTTCTTTTCTTAATAAAGGTACTGTTTCTTAGGAAAACATTTTTCTTTTTTTAATAAAAGTACTGATAGTTTGACGTTGATTGGAATAATTGGATGTATCATCATATGGCCAGCTGAAATAAAAAAAAGGAAAGACAGGAATGAACAGTAGCCTGCTTAGTCAATTGGTGGACTTGCTTTAGCCAGACAGCCACGGGAGGACTCACTTCTTGCTCAACATTCTTAAGCATTGGCAATGGTGGAAATATTTTTGTTGAATTTTCTGTCAATAAAACTTATAATTTCAAATTATAAATAAAAAAGAAAATAAAGATTTGAAAGTTTGCATAATCATATAGGAGTGACATACAGTGCAGTTTTAGTTAAGCGAAACTGAAATGGGACGTATGCACTTCAACTGTAGCAGTAAGGGGACAAGAAAGAATGTATATAAAATTGAACAGAGTGAAGATGGCCAGTGTGATAATTTTCACCACTCAGGTCACATTGCACAAAAGGAGAGGGATATTGGGAAAGATATTCTCTTAGGGTACTGGATAATGATGGGCTATTTTGGACCTAAGAGTAAATTCTATATATTTACAATTAGCCTTGCCCTGCTTTTTTAATATTATCATTAGTGGATGGTAAATTCTGTATATTTTCTTTTTCTTAAGAAATTTGTCTTTGATTTGCATTCAAAATAAACATTAAATAGTTAATAATTAGGGTATCAGGGAAATTAGTGCTCTTTTTGAAATATTTGCAGGATGATTCTCAAAGTTGGGAAGATTTTGCTGTTGATGGAAGTTTTTCCAAAAAGGTGACACATTTCTTTTCCCTCCTTACGTTTATGTCCTAAAAAACTTTAATGGCCAGACAATCTGGAAGGTTACTTTGTTCACCTGACATTTGCTACCCCTTTCTCTTTATAGGATCCTTTTCCACGGTCTTACGATGTTATTGCGAAAGAGTACTTTGCAGCACGATTGGAAGCTACAAAAGCCAAAGAGAAAGGTGACAAGAGAAGTCAGGAGCAAGCAGGCAAAATTATTCACAAACTTAAGCAAGAATTGTCTTCTCTAGGTTGAATTCAGTCCCTTTCCTGATCCATGGTCAAATCTGGTTGCTGTACCAATTACCTTCTGCTCTCTTACATTCGTTGAGCAGGATTATCAGATGACATGTTGGCAGAACAGTTCAGTCTTGAACAGGCTGTCAAATTAATGCCTACAAGCGTGGCCACGATGTCTCACATGCAAGTGCAGGAAAAAACATCATTAGATATAGAAAGCAACTCGGCCTTTCTTGTGCCCTCAGAAGAATTACCAACAGATCCAATTGACATAAATCGGTCAAGTTCTATGGAGTTTCCAATTAAACATATTGCTTCTAGTGCACCTGCTCAGGCAAACATAGGCTTGGAAGATGAGGCTGGTGATGTGGAGCTTGGCGATCTGTTCTTTGAGGATGCTGTGTCTAATGAAGCTTTGCCTCCTGAAGTGATAGAATTGCAGAAGAAGGAAAAAATGAGAGAATTAACTAGTGAGAAGAATTTAGAAAAATTAGATGGCATTTGGAAGAAGGTATTAGTGTTTGAAATATGGGAACTTGTTATGAAAATATTGTTGATTCAAAATGTAATGTAAAGCATTATTCCTTTTCAAAAACTTCATCTGCATGCTTATATGTCTTTCTTATCTCTTTCCCCTGAACACATCTCAGATAATAATTGGCATGTAGTGAATGTTTGATGCTAATCTTGTTTGATGCTAATCGTAGTGTTGGAATATTTGGAGCTAGATGCTAGTTGATTCAGGAAATATTTAGATTTAATGTACCATTTTATTGGACTCTGGATGTAGGATTAAACCACCTTTTCTCTTGCATGCTTCTTCATGGACAGACCATCCAAAATTCCCAAATAATTCTCTACATTTGGCGGCTAGGATGTTATTCACTTGCTGGTTGGAATTGCTATCTTTCTGTTTTTTGATGATGCCTCCTTATGACAGGGGGACCCACTGAAGATTCCTAAGGCTGTTCTTCACCAACTATGTCAAAAATCAGGTTGGGAAGCTCCGAAATTCAACAAGGTGCTTGAAAGGAAAAAGGGTTTCTCGTATTCTGTTAGTGTATTACGCAAAGCAACTGGAAGGGGCAAGAGCAGAAAAGCTGGAGGGTTGGTCACCCTTCAGCTTCCTGATCAGGAAGAAACATATGAATCTGTTGAGGTAATTTATCTGCTTTCATTTGCAAATTCAAACTTTCAAAGATACTCTTACGAGCAGGAAATTGTATTTGTTTGTCCCACATTAACATTCTCTAGTCTAAATACAACCATGGTATGTCAATTTGCTCGTCTGTAGATTTTTTTCAGATCTTTACAGGCTGAGTCCAAGTTTGAGATTTCCAGGCCAACTCAGCTAGCATGAAATTAGGGAACAAAGAGAACTCCAACCTTTAGTGGGTTTGGGTCAAAAATGTGATAGATGGATTGTTCACTGACCTTGACTTGTTCATTACTCATTTGTACCCAAGTACCTCTATGTATAATTATTTTTTGTCTCTATTTCAGCATATGATGCCTGATTCTTCCTAAAGTTAGTTTATTTTCCAGTGTACAACACATTGCCATTTTTATGCCTTTAACCACAATGAATACCCTTAGATATCTAGTCCCTTTCTCTTTTGTTCCTCTGTCAAGATCTTTTCCTGTCTGATCAAATGCAAACATAGATGCTTAGAGCTGTTAGCAGATAATACATAAAGGTTGGTGTTCACATAGTGCACTGAAAGAGAAAGTGGTAGTGGCAATTACATGATAAGATTACTAATTATGCATTTTAAGCAAGAAATATGCGACTTATTGTTGTCCTATCAACTTGACATACAAGTATGACCGGTGGGATGAGAGTTACTGGTTTACAGAGGCATAAGTGAAAGTTGACTTGTATCATATCATATATGTAGTAATCTTCCATATCATTTTGTATGTAGATATAAATTCTACTAGTTGTAATCTTGTCAGTCAGATGTATGCTGACTTGAATACTTCTGGGTTGAATGAGTGAAATAAGGGATCTCCAGAGCTTATGCTCTGTTTTTATCTGGGTTAGACTTTTGCTTTGCTGGTTTTATGGTCAGGATTTTAGATTTTCTACTTTGGAGTGCTTGATACGTGGCTATTTTTGCTTTCATTCTTGATTTTTGCCTGATGGGTTATTTTCTTATCACTCATCTGTTCCTTCTCTCTCTCTCTCTCTCTCTCTCTCTTTTTGTTTTGTTTTTTTTATTGGATGCTTCTTTTTGCTTATTTATTGGTTGTATTTGGCTTTAAAGTGAAAATATTTCAAATGTAGGCTGCTCAGAATAGAGTTGCAGCATTTGCTCTTCATCAATTGTTTCCTGACTTACCCGTTCACCTAATTGTTACCCAGCCTTATGCTTCTCTTATATTGCAGTGGAAAGAAGGTAATTATTTATAAATCCAGACCATCTAATTGCTGTTATTGAATTATTTGTTCAAGAAACTTTTATGGATTTTGGAACCTTTATAATATTATTCTCATATTGATGTGATTACTTATGCTTGTTAATGACAAGTTGAGGCAATATTTTATGCAAGTTTGTATTATTCCAGAAGTTATCATATTGATTGTATTATTCCAGCTTTGTTCATAATAACGGTCACTTTGTTGCTGTTTCTTTTGGGAATTATTGGACTAGTTAATTTTGCTAAAATCTAGAATCGTACAGGGGAATCATCTAGTAAAGTAGAAAACAATGTAGAGGACCGAAGGGCTGGTTTTGTGGACTGGTTACTGAATACTGATGGATCAAGTGCCACTGCCAGCCCTACTGCTGCGAATATGGTTCCAGAAACATCACAAAGCTCTCATTTCAAAGAAACTGACAATTCAGGAGATGTTGGTGCTTATCCAGTAGCAGAAAGTACGTCCTCTTTTCTTTTGCATTCTTTTGAAACAATTGCTGAGCTAAATTTCTTGCTGATAGTGTTGCTTGATTTAATACGTTTCAAATCAAGAAGCTGATGCATTTGTCATAAATGAGTAGATTTTTATCTTTTTTTATCTTTTTTTTTTTCCTTTTTTTTTTCAATCGTTCTTCTCTTGGTGGTTAATAGAAGGAAGAATAAAACCTTTAAAAGAGCAGTAATCTGCAGGATTGAGCAAATAGGAAACCTTGGGATTTTGTCAGATATTATTCAATGGCTAAGTTAGCAAGGAGTGAATATGTGAATATGTAGTTCCAAACTATTATAAAACAATTACAAGTTGTTTTGTCATCAGATGGAAATTGCATTTATAATTTTGTATGAATGGGTTCCCTAACCTTTGACCATCTCATTTATAGGGGAAAACCATATCAAGGATGAAGAAAGTTATTATTTGAAACAGGAGCAAGAGAAGAAAAAGAAAATGCAGAAATACAAGGTTGGTGTATTTTTTGCCTTTTTTACTGGTAACATTGAGCTACAGCAGAGTGTCATGCACCTCCTCACTCTCTCCAGAAATATAATATAAAACCTTCAACTAGCCTAATATTATATGTTAGATATCTTTCCTTTTTCTTTTAAAAATAATGGCTGTCCATCAAGTCCTTGCCAATAGGATTTTTTGGTCTTCTTATGCCTTTTGCTTAAATAATTTGTATGCAGCTGTTTTTACATTGTTTATGTAGTATTTGTATACTTGTTACAGGATATGTTGAAAACTAGAGCTGCCCTCCCTATTGCTGGATTGAAGAATGATATATTGAAAGTGCTGAAGGAGAATAATTTTCTTGTTGTTTGTGGGGAAACTGGCTCAGGGAAGACTACTCAGGTACTTTTGTATAGTTGTTGGGCTCCAAAACAACTTCTTTTTTCCTTGGCTTTACATTATGTAATTGCAGTGCTTGCTCAGCCATTAGTGTTTTGTTATGCTAACTGGTCGTCCTCTTTTAATAATGGGCTCACCTCTTACCGATCTTTTATTTAGGTCCCACAATTTATATTGGATGACATGATCGAATCAGGATGTGGAGGACAATGCAATATTATATGCACGCAACCAAGAAGAATAGCTGTGGGTACATGAATTTATTTACATATGGGTGAATGTGTCCTCATGCATGTGTTATTACTGTCCATTAATTATTCTCCAAATAAAGCATCCATGTGTTTTATTCTGGTTATGATGGCAATTGAAAGAAAAGAATACACATGAAGCAGTTGTTCGCATAAAAAAAAAATTGTGCCAAAATGCACCTACAGCTCAGATACTTATCCTGTAATCACACCCTTATATTTATGTTGAAGTTGACTGCAAGTCTACAAGTGGTTTTGGTTCTTGTTGTACCTATTATGTCATCTTACAGCAACTTAAATCCCCTATAACAATCATTCTTCATTCTACTGTCAATAGAAACTTTCAATTATTTTCGTTTAATATAATGATTGTCCCTCAACCCAAGGAAAATCATTACGCATTTCTCTCGTTTGGAAACTTTCATTTTTCAGTTTTAGTTAGAATGCCGGGGATTCAGAAGGAACTCATTGTATAGCAGGGCAGACCTGATTTTAATGTTAGACCAGATAAATGAATTTGGACCCTATAAAATTCTGATTAATTCTTTCAAATCCTTCTCTACATTTCTTGCTTGATGTTCCTAATGGTCATACCATATTATATGGAATCTATCCAAAGTTAGAGCTCATTGTCGTGAATTGTCATCCATAAGGTAAATTTCATAACTTGCTGCAGGTGGTTTGACCTAATAAGACAGTATCCTTAAATATTTTTATTTTGTAGTCTAGAAGTATTCTGTCTCATTCTCTCGGTGTCACTTCTAACATAACTTTATTTAAATTGATGGTACTATTCTATATTTGTTGTAATCAATATTCAGTTTGTCCATCTTTCCTATTGTAGTCAGTTTATTCAATTTCTTGAAAGTGTAAAAAGAATATACGAGGCATATGGAGTTTTTTTTTTCCTTTACCTCCGATTGTTGTTTTATGCTTGCAAGATATCTTTTTCTTCTAGACTTTTTGAGCTGTGGTGGATTGGGGAATATGATGAAAGCTCTATTTATTTGGTAACCATATTTTGTTTGCTGTTGCATTTTACTGTAGGCTATATCTGTGGCCGAAAGAGTTGCTGATGAGCGATATGAACCTTCACCTGGTTCAAGTGGCTCTTTAGTTGGTTATCAAGTTCGGCTTGACAGTGCAAGGTTTTCTGCTTCCTTCTTCTTTATCAGTCTTCCTTGTATGGATATTGTGGGAACACCTTATTACCCATTGCGTAAACTGCTTTTTGCATTTCTAGTTATGATCATATCAGTGTATTTCTTTTTGTAATCTTTGCTCTTAAGCTTTATTAGTGGCAATTATATTTGCGAACTGTGTCTTTTGTGATTTAAAATCATGCTTATTCTATCAACATAATTACAGCTTGAAATGTTTCCATTTCCATTTGGATTAGGGAAACTAATGGATGTTTTATCTGTCCTGCCCTCCTGCCCTTCTCTGTGTTTGTTCCTTTTCTCTGCAGTTTGATATTTTAATGTTAGCGGAACCAAAACTACTGGATTTCCTACTGAGTGAAGTAGTTAACTCAAAATGGAAATGGATTGAGCTAAGATCCAAGCTGAATCAGAATTGAAAACTTTTGTGGTTATTTTGTTTTGTTTTATTTTATTTTTTTCAGTTTGGTGGGTGTACTACAGTATTCATTGTTTAGTTTTGCTTTTATAACCTTATCCTCCTGGTTTGCAAGTATCAGGACCTCCAACTTAGTTGTTCCTTGGTAGTTGTGTCTTATTGTATATTTGCGGATGTTGTCAGCTGGTTTTATGGCCTATTCTTGTTTTCTAAATGCTTACTCATTTTTGCTTCTATTTATTTTCTTAGGAATGAGAAAACAAAGCTTCTCTTTTGTACAACAGGCATTCTTTTGAGGAGGCTTGTGGTAAGCTTAAGTTTCTTAATGTTCTTGAATCCATTGTGGTATTTTAATGTTCCTAGAAATAATTCATTTTGTTAACAGAATTTTTACGTGCCAGCTCATTGTTTTCTACTGGTGGTATTTTAATAGATATATCTGCCAGCGGTATCTCGAATTTATTTTTTTAATAGATAGATCTTAAGCTTTTTTTTGCAGCTTAAAGATCTTCAAAAAATTGTGATATCAACCAAAATGAGCTATTTCTTTTTCTTTTCTTTTGTTCTTCTCATTTTTTTCCTTCTAAAAAAACTGTTTGTACCTAGCTTGTCTTTGTCCCCCTTAATATAAGCTAGTTGTATCATTTTAATTATACTTCAGTTGATGCATCGGCTCAGCGTATTTATTTATTTATTTATTTTTGCTTTGTCCCAAAAAGGGCCTTGTCATATTTTAGCTATGAAATATTTGCCTGCTTAACTAGTTTCTAGATATAATTTATTAGAAATGAAATCCTTGGCATCATATTGTAGGTCGAAATCTGTAAATATCAATTATTTACAATGAGTGAAAATATCCATTTCTTTGTAGTTATTTCCATACTTTCTCTTATTAAATTCTTAATTCATCCAAAAATTGATAAAAAATCATTGGATTTTGTTACGAATCTGAAATTGCTGCATGGACTTTTTCCTACCAGCCTCATATGCATAACTTACTGACTGTGGTTTGTATTATTTGTAGGGAGATAGGAACTTGACTGGTGTCACTCATGTTATAGTTGATGAGGTGCATGAACGATCGCTGTTGGTGAGTGGAACTTAATGTAGTCCAAGGAGTTTGTTTCTTTAGTTTTTCCTTCATTCTTCTTCTTCCTTTTTGTGCACTGCATGTGGTAGATAATGACAATATGTTACATAGGAAGACTCAAAAAGTTTGGGCTTATGGGTGTATCTTCATGGATTTCAGCACAGTAACTTACTGGAACTATCATTTTTTTCAATAATGAGCACATTTATGATCTCTTCATCCAGTCACAATAAATTTTAAGAGCAGATAGTGGATGCTAGTCTTGATTTATTTATGATTTGCAGAAATTTTTGTTGATTGAAAAATAATTTAATACAATTTCTTCAATATAGGTCTTTTCTAGTTCTTTTTATTTCTTGCATTGGGGAATGTTTTTGGCATGTTAATTCCGAGACTAGGATGTAATATGTATCCTCTTAAATAAGAGAAGTCTGATTTCTTGATAGACCTCCCAGTGGAAGCTCTTTTAGGGCAGATAAAGTTCCTAAGAGATCAGTTGATTTCGGTGAAAAATGTTATACGTCTCTTTACCTAATCATGTGGTGAATCCCCCTTAATTACAGGCATCATTTTCTGAAACTGAAATTGTGTCTATATGATAGCGTTTTTAATTCTCCAGCCAATGTGAGGCACTACTTTATTGATACTTGACTTGTGGGGTAGGAAAGGGGTCGAATGGTTCTTTACCCATGCCTGATGATTGACATGCATATTTTGTAGTATATGGATGTCTTATTCTTCTGTATTTATGTGGTTTTAAAATCTAAAATGGAAGAGATACTAATTTCTAATTGGAAAGGCAATGTGCAATATTTGATTCCATTTTGTTTCATGTGGCTGGGTTCAGAACTTTTGTTTTATTTATTTATTTGTTTCATTATCATACAGCATTTGAAATGGGCACCAATCAGGAGGCCTATTTGTTCACTCTGGTATTTTTGTTGTTGCGCGCATACACACATATGCATAAGCTTATGCACCTGAGACGTGCCATTTTATATTAAAAGAACCAATGCTTGATTGATACGGAATTATTATTTATTTGCTTATTTATTTATTTTTTTCTGGAACAGGGTGATTTTCTGCTCATTGTTTTGAAGAGTTTGATAGATAAGCAATCTGATCAAGGAACACCAAAGCTGAAAGTTATTCTTATGTACGATATTTTTGGTTTTGTTCCATTGGCAGTGCCTTTCTTTATTCTGTATATATCTTATTTCTCATTGAATTGACACTATTCAGGTCAGCAACTGTTGATTCGACTCTGTATTCACGTTACTTTGGACATTGCCCTGTTCTTACTGCTCAAGGTCGTACACACCCTGTGACAACTTACTTTCTTGAAGATATATATGAAAGTATTGGCTACAATTTGGCTTCAGATTCTCCAGCTGCTTTAAGATACCAAATGTCAACCATTGATAAGGTTTTTCTTACATTTGATTTCAGTCCTTTTATGTTCTTGTCTCTTCATTGTTCTACTTTTCCCTTTTTAGTAAGTTTTAATAGTTCTGAGCCTTTTCTGATTATTGTTTTTCTTTTTCCCAACTTTTAATCTCGTTTCTTTTGTTGATTCTAAACACTAAAAAAAATTAGAGTATCGGAGATGCTGCATGGACTGGTTAATGGAGGCATGTGACTTAGGGGCATAATATCTGTCCATTTGAATGTTTATAGAAAATTCATTTTGGAGAGAAAATTTTCTAATTTAATATCAACCATTATAAACTGTAGTATATGTAAACTATTATTTGACATGGGTAGGTTGATATTAGATTCATAAAGACATGTAAACTGCATTTTTATGTCTACATTCTAATTTATAAGGCTAAATATTCTTCTCCTAGTAATAATTTAATGGGTTCCCTGGGAACTTATAGGTTAATCAGCTAAGAAATAATGATTTTATGGAAGTCTATGCTGGAAGCTAGATGCATTAACAGATATGGATATGAAAGATCGATGACATAATTGTTTGCACAAATCAAACATAGATTGAGGCGGCACTCAAATTGTCAAGTCTTTCTTGTCAGGGGAAAACTTAAAAACTTGTCTAAACTTGTTCTTTCTGGAGTTTCTGTTTGTCCTTTTTTTTTTAATGGAAAAGATGAAGTTAATCTTTGTATCACTATTATTCATAATCATAATATTACATGTATCCTGGATTTTTTGTGCAGTCTGCTTGCATGTTTAGAGTTCTTTTGCTTTTGCTAGTTTTATTTTTATTCTATTTCTTTTTATCCTCTGAATATTGAGTGGTAAATGCAGAGTGGTCCAGTGAATAACCGTAGGGGAAAGAAGAATCTTGTCTTATCAGGATGGGGTGACGAGTCTTTGCTTGCAGAAGACTGTATCAATCCCAATTATGTTTCAAGTAATTATCAATCTTATAGCGAACAAACACAACTGAATCTGGTAAGCATATATGGCTTTATCAACGGCATGGATTTTTTCCCATTTTTTTCATAATTTATAATCCAAGAATTAGTCAATCTGGTAAGTATACAAGGCTTTATCAATGGCATGGATTTTATTCCATTTTTTTCATAATTTATAATCCAACAATTAGTCGATATGGTAAGCATATATGGCTTTATCAATGGCATGGGTTTTATTCCATTTTTTTTCATAATTTATAATCCAACAATTAGCCAATCTTCTGTGCAGAAAAAATTGAATGAAGATGTCATTGACTATGATCTGCTAGAAGACTTGATATGCCATGTTGATGAAACGTGTGGTGAAGGCGCCATTCTTGTCTTTTTGCCTGTAAGTCCATTCTGTAATTCTTTCACTTCGTTAACTTGTGGAATATGTTATTAATTACAAGATTAATGTCCTGAATTCTAAGATTGGTTCTCTAATAACAGGGAGTTTCAGAAATTTACATGCTACATGATAGACTAGCAGCTTCTTATCGCTTTGGTGGACAGGCATCTGATTGGATTCTGCCTTTGCATTCATCTATAGCATCAATGGATCAAAAGAAGGTGTTTTTGCGGCCTCCTGAAAACATACGCAAGGTAACTTTTTGATGTCAATTATTATTATTAAATTTCTTCTGTTGCTGCTGATAAGGACAAAATTTTGAAGTAGATCTTTGTCCAAGTATGCCTTTTTTGGAGAATAAAGACAGTAAATGTTTACTGCTTTTAGGAATCCGTGAGTTTTAGAGAAATTATTTAAATCAAGGGATTTTGGAAGGAAATTAAATCCATTGTAATTATTTGTTTGTGCTTTGATATTTGAGGTTAGGAAAGGATGGGTAAGAGATCTAGAATCAAAACTTGTTTTTATAGTTAACTACTTCTGAATTTTGAGAGGATGTCAAGTGAATATCAAATGCGGCTACAAACTGAAGGCTCCAATTAATTTGTGAAATTGTGCTTGTATGTGATAAATAATTCTGATGAGACCTTTCTTGTTTTTGAGACAATAATATATTTTCTATTGTTTCGTTTAAAATCAAATGAAATTTCTTCTCTAATGTTTGAAGTACATGAAAATTTTAATTTTTAATCAATAGAAAAGGGTGTTTGACCAGTAAGGACTTCAACTTTAATATAGTTGACTATGTGATGGAATCCACTGAATGGACATTAGGGTTGTGTCTGATGGCCGTCAATAGCAGTTGGAGATGATTTGATGGTCATGGGCTAATTCATATGTGGTTACATATTTCCCTTAAAAGGTCCTTGACGGTTTTATGGCTTTGTGATAGTCTAGAAAATGGTTTCAAAAATTTAAAAATTGGAACTTACTCTTTCCTCAATACATTATCTTGTCCTTGGAAAAAGCAAAATTTCCACCAATCAGTTGTTTTACGTGTCATGAACACCAGACAATGCAAATGTTTTCCAGGTAAGCATTTTCTGTAAAACAGATGGAGCCTTACTTTGTAACTGTAGTTTGTCTGTGTGTGCTTAATTTGATTTAAGTAACTTATAGTAAGGGTGTTCAAAAATGGATTTGGTGGGTTACGATAAGGCTTGGTTTAATTAATATGGTATATTTTGTGAGATGATGTGTAGCCCAAATCCATTTTTCTCTTAGATAAGTTGAGCCAAAGTCTAGTGGTAACCTGTCTTACTGTTTTTTAACACCCCTAACTTATGGGTTTCACTATCATTATATATAAAATAAAAAGAAAATCTGAAACTAATAAACTCCAGATTTTTGTCACTAATTGTAGGTTTCTCTACTTATTAATCATTCAACCTCCAGCTAAATGCTGCCAACCTTATAAAATATGCATTTCCTATCTAATAGTTTTTCAGTATCTTTTTGCCCTTTGACTGACTGGCTTCACTAATATTTTTTAATTTGTTTTTTCACTTTCTCTGTTTCCAATGCAGGTTATTATAGCAACTAATATTGCAGAGACCAGTATAACAATAGATGATGTGGTTTATGTGATTGATTGTGGAAAGCATAAGGAAAATCGTTATAATCCTCAAAAGGTCTGTCCTTTGTCTTCTCATGTTCTCTGTCTTTCTATAGAGGTCTTTGATACCTTGCTCTAGAGGACCAATTGCTCATGCAATAATGAGAAGATGATATTTAGCATCCTTTTTCTTTCTTTTCGATTTTTGAAGTCAGGTTACCTGGTTTTTAGTATCAATATTATATATGCAATTGTAGGCTAATCTTTGGTAGAATCATTTCACGTTGTGGTCTTTATCACCTACATTGCAAGGGTCGGTATAGTTTATTGATTATGCCATCTGTAGTAGGATCTGTTGCAGAGTCGAAAATTGTGATAAAGTAAGGCAAATATTGTTAAAGGTGCATAATCTGCTATCTTGCCCCTTTTTTAATGTCATCATTGTGTTCGAATTTCATATCTTGGCAGATTTCTTGTGTGTAATTTGTATCTGTTGCTGTGTTTGGAAACTAAGGTTTTACTTGCTATAGGTTTTTTCCTTTGTGTTCATATATCTTGGAGGTTCTATGTGACACAGTATTCTTGTTTGTAGTTCTTGAAAATCGAGAGTACTAAACAAAGTCTAAAAACTTTTGCATTCGAACAAGGAGCCTTTGTCCAGTAAAATAGTAAAAATCTTAGTTTGTCTTCTTATGGTCTTGATCAGCAGTTAATTTGAAAATAGTTGACCACTGGGTTGTTCCTATTTATTACTTCCCCACCCATGCTCTTGTAGGAAAATTGGAAGAAATCTCTTCTTCCACCAGTCAAATGTAGATTTTGATCAGGTCAAGTGGAGATGAAGAAGAAATGGTGCAATATTGTTGCTAACCATTGCTTCAGTTTCTGAGAATCTAGTCTTAGATCATTAAGGACATCCTTCAGTTACTAGTCAAGTAGTGGAGTTATACAACATTTAAGTAAAACTGTTCATACTTTATCTCTTTTATGAAAATTGTTTTAGTTTTGTAGGATAAGTTGCTCTAATGAACATTGTTATATGAGATTCATAATCTTTAGAGGGTTGAATATCTTTGCCTGTTAGTCCCTAGATCTAGCATATGCTTCTGGTACGAGAAAGAGCACCTTTTCCAGTTATTGGAACTTCTTCTTGGCTAGAAATTTACAAGATTATCAATTTGGGCATAAAAACTACCAAGAAATGAACATTTAGTCTTAAATCTGTACAAACTAAAAACTTCGAACATACAGTACAATGAGAACATTAGGATAATTATTGGATTTAATCATTTTGTACTTTTTCAAGCTTCAAGTGGACCCTTTATTGTTTTTGGATGCCATCTGTTCATCCGAGTTTCTGTTAAATCTTGTTGTTTTATTTTTTTACCTTTTCATTGTGGGTCTAAGAAGTTTGATTTATTGCTTTAGAAATTGACAAGCATGATTGAGGATTGGATATCTCAAGCAAATGCAAGGCAGCGCCGAGGAAGAGCTGGACGAGTTAAACCTGGAATTTGCTTTTGCTTGTTCACATGTCAAAGATTCGAGAAGCTCATGCGTCCTTATCAGGTACTTTCTGCACGGATCATTTTTGGGTGTCTGTCTTGGTGACAGTAATTCTTAATTTCCTTTATTATTTTATTTTATTATATTTTTTGTATAACCATATCTTCTTGATGTAAAGGTTCCTGAGATGCTTCGGATGCCATTAGTCGAGTTATGTTTGCAAATTAAATTACTTTCACTGGGTCATATAAAGCCATTTTTATCAAAGGTGACTAATGCCACCTGAGCCTATAGATGAAAGATGGTTTAATTGATCGCTTCTGAGTGATTATTTTGGCAACTGCTTTCAGGCTTTGGAACCTCCAAAGGATGAGGCTATGACCTCTGCAATTTCATTGTTATATGAGGTAGCGTCCTGTTATTTAAAATTATGACTTCAAATTATATTTGGCAACTAGGGCCATGTGATGGACAGACAATTACATTTCTTTTTCACTTATTTTGTCTTTCTGTTATCTCATTAGTTTTTACTAATTTAACTGATTGTCTTATGCACATATTATTCCTTGTCGTTAAGGTTTCTCTTTCAACTTTTCTTACTAGTTTTTATTGGATATCAGATATAGAAAAGGGCACTTACTGAGGCGCTATATGCTACTTTATATCAATGAAGGATAAGGACATCAGAGTTTGGTTGACCTAGTTGTATAAAACTTCATTTTATCATTCTTTTTGTGGGATCATATGATGGTTATTAGCCCATTTTTTGGCCCTAATATGCCAAAGGATGAGCGGTTCTTTGACATTTTTTCACTCACAATAGTGCAAAAGCAAATTACTCGAAAGTAAGGAGGGAAATATGGTTAGGAACAGTGAGACTGCTTTCTGGCAACAGATACAGCTATTCTGAAAGAAGAATTTAATTTGTAAAACAATAAGCAAAACACTATTTTAAGTGGTTAAGAAAAAGATTGAAGGGTCCCATGGCTATGAAAAGGAAATAGAATCTGAAGTTAGTCTATCACAAGGTATTAAAGTATTGACAATACATGACATATCAATTGTAAGGACATCAAAGTGATTGCTGAAATGGGGAAGCTGAAGAGAGAATGTTCCAAAATATTTTTACTCAATTGATCATTATTATTTACTCTCAAATCATTCATATTTTTACTGAGTTTTCGTTAATACCCTGCATTTTAACTCTTTTCAGGTTGGAGCTATAGAAGGGGATGAAGAGTTGACACCTCTTGGGCATCATTTGGCAAAGCTTCCTGTTGATGTATTAATTGGAAAGGTCTTATCTTTATTTGTCATTCTCATTAGAATAATGATTTATGACCCTTGGTGTGGGAATATGTATGTTATCATTTTGGGGCTTCATGTTTTTTCTCCTCATTTTTTTGTCTTGTGATGAAGGGGAATGAATCACTTTCTTCATTATACGACTTAGAATCTATTTAGTATCATATCTTCTGTCTTCGAAGGAAACTTGAGTTTCTAGTTAGATGTCAAACGTTCTTAGAAACATGAATTGTTTGGTAGGAGGATGGAAGCTTAGAGGTTATGGCCTTATGATGTTAGGCACTGATATTTAGCACCAAACTCAAAGTTAATGTTCAGTTGGTGGTTGGACGAGATTTTGCAAGATAATTGATCTTGTCAGTTCCTTATGGGGTTTAATGTAGAACTTGGGGGTAAAATTTCACAACCCCCAAATTTATCACTTGTGCATAGTGTTGGTGTTAAACTTCAAAAGCTCTGGAAATGTATCATTTTAAACTTGGGCCTTAGACTGTATACTGGAGCAAGATTGGTTGATCAGTTTTTTCATTTTCCTGGTTCCAGCTAGCATTTGATGTTGGATCCTGCTGCTACTTTAATTGTTGAGTATATGGAAAGGCATTTAAAAATTAGTTTTCATTACACGTTATTTGCATGTTTTCCTTAGAAAATACAGTTTAACAATCTTTCTTTGAACTTGCAGATGATGCTGTATGGTGCAATATTTGGTTGCTTATCGCCTATTCTCTCGATTTCTGCATTTCTTAGCCACAAATCTCCTTTTGTTTACCCAAAAGACGAGGTCTGTGCAGTACCACACCAAATCTTTTACTGCTTTTGTACTTGGGAAAACAAAAATGTGGCTTTAATACCTTCGTATTTTTATTGTCTTGCATTTTAGAGGCAAAATGTTGAACGAGCAAAGCTTGCCCTATTGGCTGATAAGCTAGATGGCTCTAATGAGGCAAATGAGAGTGATAGGCAATCTGACCACATTGTAATGATGATCGCGTACAAGAAATGGCAGATGATTTTGGATGAGGTTGGTCAGAGTTTGTTTTTTATATAATATTAAACACACAGAACACTCTACTTCATACAAACTTTAAGTGTGTCAAATGGTTGTTGTATCCAGAGTCTAGTATGGTTGCTAAGAGCTTGTGGTGGTACTTTATAGAAAGCTCCCTGTGTGAAAAATTCAATGTATACCTTGTGAAGATTGACTGTTGTTAGAGGAAAGCTCTTCATTAATTAGGGCAAAAATTGTTCTTACTGGATCATGCACGTCCAGCACACACACATGCAGACACTGGTCAATATAAAATAACCTCTGGGAGTATAGGGTCATGTGATTGTAGTTTCTATTATTTAGAACGTCAAAACTTATTGTTTATAAAAAAGAGTTTTAATTTCTATTTAATATTTCAGTTTTTTCATGCATGAAAAGGTTTTTTTTATTTAAATATTTGTGAGGCTTAAACCCCAATATCTTCGTATAGAGTTCATCACTTTGCCATTACGTTAGTTACCAACTAAAAATGCTTAAAATTAAAATAATGCTATTATTTTGATTTAGGAAAGAATGGATCTGGGTGGGGTAGGTAGGATTTGGCCCCCAAAGGTTGCTTCTCCTCTGATCATTGTCCTCTATATTGTCACGTGCTATCATTTTGCATAATGAATGCAAGATGCAAAGTCTACTGATATTTGCAAGTTGACATTTGCAGAAGGGAGCTAGAGCAGCACAAAATTTTTGCAGTTCTTATTTCTTGAGCAGTTCAGTCATGTACATGATAAGGTTCATTATCTCCAATAACCTCTGCTATTTTTGAATCTTTTAGTAGTTACATGATTACTTTTATGCTTTTTGCCATCTGTATAATATGAAAAGTAAGCTAGCTGGTACATTATGGCACTTTTATTTCTGTAATCTTTCATAAATTATTAGAGATTATTATATTTTTTATAATGTCAGCTGGCAGTCTGTTCTATCGTGCATAAATGTAACGATTAAAAATTTTTGTTTTTATTTCTGTACTGAAATTTTTCAATCAGAAGTGCCTCTTGCATGTAACATATATGTCAAAATTTCAGAGACATGAGGATTCAATTTGGAATGTTGCTGGCTGACATTGGGTTTATCAGTCCTCCAAAGGTACTATTCTTATGACACTTCTTTGGAGATAGGCGCGTGCTTTTGCATCCTTACCTAAATCTTAAGAAACAATAACTTGTTCCTGTTTTCTCTGCCAAAACACTTTTAGCAACTCAAGTTAAATTACTGCCATATGATTTTGTTTTAGTTCTCAAGTGAATATTTATTGTCATTTTCATTGCCTTTGCCGTGCCCTCATCTGAAGCTTCTAATGACTTAGAGAATGATGCTGTCTCTTTTTTCAGAATCAAGGAAAAAACAAAGAGCTTGATGGTTGGTTATCTGAAAAATCTCAGCCATTCAATGTGTATTCACATCAGCCCTCTATTGTGAAGGTAGAACTAACATGGCTTTTGCTCAAAGTTAGTTGCATTAGTTGGACAGTTGCAAATGTTCAGCTTTTATTATGACTACAATAGAAATTGGAGAGACTCAGAGATTCTTTCCTATATTTGGATGCATCTTATTATTTGCAAGTTCTTTTTAGTTCTTAGTTGAGGTTATTTGATTTATCATTTATTAGAAAAGCATGTAAAAAATTCAAAATTATTTGATAGCATTTACCCTGGGTTTTAGAAGGATGTTAAGAAATTCTTGCAGGCAATTTTATGTGCAGGTTTATATCCAAATGTTGCGGCCACTGAACAAGGCATCACTGCATCAACTATGAACAGCCTTAGGCAGACTAGTATATCTGCAAAGGGTCATCCAGTCTGGTATGATGGAAGAAGAGAGGTTCACATACACCCTTCTTCAATCAACAGTAACTTGAAAACATTTCAGTACCCATTTCTAGTCTTCCTTGAAAAGGTTTGCAAACCTTTAAGGTTCTTGAACTTTGTATGATTTCCTATTCTATTGGAGGTCTTTTTCTTGTATTGATTGCTCAATAATTGCTCTTTGACATTAGTTAATATTTAAGTTGCATGATGTCAGTTGGTTATTCTGTATCCTGGTGTGTTTTTCCTCCTCTTTCCACCGACTTGCACATTTGTTGTGATGGTACAACTATCCATGAAAGGCATGAATCGCAGGTACAACCATTTGTAATATAAGGCCATCAAGTCGGAGAATAGGAAAGCTGAAAATAATCATTCCATCATTTAATGCAAAAAGGCCCTTTCCTCTGCGCTCATCCAATAAAATATTTCAAGTAGTTTTTATGACAACATATGACAATCTGCAATGTTGATGTTTGATAGTATATATTCGTGCTTTGATTACTTTTCTTGATCAGAAAGGTCACACCAGAATTTGACTTGAATGAAATAAACCACTTGTGCTGTCTTAAAGGCAAGAGGGGCTAAAAACAGTCTTTTTGTCTATAGAAAGTTATGATATTCATATCATTCAGCCTAGTAAAGCATTTGCAATATTTGGTTGACTGTTTATTTGATCTCTGACGAAGTGGAAGTTCTTCTAAGCTGCGGGATTTTGAGATATTAGATTCCCAGAATATGTTCTATGCTATATGTATGCCATGGAATTCGTGTTATGTGAAAATCTAAGGTGGTCAGCAGAGAATATTGGCCTTAGAGTAAATGCATCTGATCTTTTGCACTCGCAGGTTGAGACCAACAAAGTATTTCTGCGGGATACTAGTGTCATATCTCCTTTCTCTATCTTACTGTTTGGTGGCTTCATTAACATTCAGCACCAGGTATTTCTGTTTCTGCACTGAGATAATATTCCTTGTAAGTCTTCTAGCAAATTTTGTGAATCATTAAAAATGGGGCTTGTGATTTTATTTCAAATGTGTGTATTGACTTGCTGGATGTCATTATGTGTTGTTCACAAGTGTTTTTGTTATCTGTGTGGTTGGAAATGGTGCATAATATATTTCTGAAGCAAGTTGCAGGACAATGCTTCAACAGTGTAGATTGTAGTACTCTTAATGGATTTGTTTATTGTGCAAAGATGAATTAAATCAACAAACTATACGATTTCTACACTGCCCGACAATTTTTCTTCAGTATACAATTTTCAGTTAATACTAATTTATGATGGTGTCAATTTGGCATGATTTTATGATACATAGACCTATCAAAAAGCAGCTTAATAGTGTTTTCCACTTATCCTTCACAAATGGAGATAATTTTTCTTTTGTAATCCTTTTAATGATATGCAGACAGGACTGGTTACAGTAGATGGATGGTTAAAGCTAACAGCTCCAGCCCAATCAGCTGTCTTGTTTAAGGAGCTCCGTTCTGCTCTCCATTCACTGCTGAGGGAACTTATTCAGAAACCGAAGGTATTTGTCATACTTTGTTTTGGGTGTCATACGTATCATCAATTGCAATATCTTGGAACTTACCTGATTATTTACTTGCCAACTGGACTGTCTGCATTGGTATGCCCTTAGTTTTCTCCCCTTGTTATTCTTGGCGTAATATTCGAGCCTTCTTTGTGGAAAGCTAGATGGAAGTTGACCTTATATTTTTCTGCCTTTGCTACATTAAAAGTTCTTTGAAATTAAAGCACGAATACTGTAAAACCTTTTTAGTTCAAGACCTTTGTCCATCTTGACATAAACAAAGGACATATGGTGCCATTGATCTTTCCTGATATTCTATATGTAGATTTCTTCTGATTTGTCTACCAAGTATGCCCCCATCCCAACAATATCTGACTCTTTTCTTGGCATGTGGGCACTTGGAATGATGCACTCTCTTTCAGAATTCAAAGATGGTCGATAATGAGGTCATCAAATCAATGATCCAATTGTTATTGGATGAAGACAAGCCTTCAAATTAAGCAAAGCAGCACAATGTGCAAGCATCTTTGCTGTTTCACATTATGGCTGGACGAGGAACCTATCAGGCTATCACAGCAGGAGAATATTGCTTTTTGCTTATTCAGAAGCTGCCATCTAGACCCATCCATTACTACCATTGAGGACCTAGATGCTAAACTCCAACGTTATTCGATTCTTCTCATTATGTGACTTGAAGATATCTCTCTTTGGCCTTCATCTCTTCATGTTATTGACGTCGGAGTTCTGAGAGCTTAAGAGGGCAGCAATGGAAGACACTGTTTTGTTGAGGAAGGCATTGCTAGGGAAATTGAAGGATGCTAACCACCAGGCTTTTATACTTGATGTTACGTTAAATAATGGGGTTCGTGTCTTTGATGCGGTGTAAAACTTTTAACAGGGTTCTATTCTCTATAGGATTTCTGATCCATACTGGTGAACCAGACAGTCGTTATGTTTTCATATTTCCTATCATACATCTTCATGATTATGAGATTATTGTATATCAGGTACCACAGTAACATGTGAAAGATATATCAAGCAGAAATACATTATATTTCTCTTCAATGAGGAATATTGGAAAATCTTATACTTCAATAGAGTTGGAAGATTCTAAAATGAAAGTACATGTTCACATTATTAGTGGCTTTAGTTTTCAGAAGTTTGTGGATATCCTTGCCGTTTCGGAGATCGCGTATTGTACATGATGCGTGTGTATGGTATATGCTCAAGTCAGAATTTAATAGTCAAAAATTTGAAATATAAGAATTCAAGATTAAATTTAACCGTTAAATTTAGCTGTGTACCGTATAGATCACGTGGACCCTATATTAAGCCCCATTTTTCGTATATAATATTGCCAAATTCAACTTTCCTTCCCCTGATCTAATATAATCTTCATACCTTTTTTATCGAGATAATAATAATAATAATAATAATAATAATAATAATAATAATAATAAAACTATTTACTATTTATTTTTAACAAAAACTTTCAAACACAAAAAATGTTTAATGTATTAGCTATGCGCTTCCCTCATCATTACAAGTCTCGCAGAGGACCATTAATCAAGATGTAAAAATTGAATGTTTTGATTGAATGACAGATGTAAAAATTGTTCTTCGCATTTTATATTTACTTTTTGTGTTATTAATTATGAATGTGTGAACTGATAATTAGCAAGGTCGTCTTGCATGCCTTAGGTATAAGGACGCCGGTAATTTACGGGATTCAGTAACCTGGGAGACCAACCGTGCAAGGGGCCACAGAACAAGATTATATCAGTGGGTAAAGAGAGTAAAATGAATAAATTAGTAACCAACCATTCTTTCCTTTTCTTTTCCTCTCACTTTCAATAAGTAAACAAATTCCTACTTCAAATAGAGTTGTTCAATGCGCAATAGTAAATTCAAAATTTGCAGGCTTCTAGAATTATTACAATGGCCAACAGCATTAACACTATTTCCACACGCCCATATAAGTATCACTTTAGAATTTGTTTTTCCTCAAATGATTATGAAACACAAAGCCAAATGCTAAGACTCCCAGTCCATACAGAAAATGGTACCAATACATCGGTAGAGATGCAACTGCATTATACTCAACTCAAGCATGAGCTGCAGAATCCTTTAAGGCTGCGACGAAACACCCAACAAGGACTGAAACTTCGGTTAATTAGATTCACACACAAACTCATCTACCGGCGTGCATGTGGGAAAGAGAGCTGATTTTGTAACTAGGTATTTACGCTCAACTCAGCACAAGCTGCAAAATCCTTTTAAAACCGTAAGTAAACACCCAAAAAGGACTGAAACCTTGGTTAATTAGATTCACACACAAACTCATTTACTGCTGCGCATGTGGCAAAGGATGCTGTAATTGCAACTTGCTATTGATGGTCTAGTGAAGATGGGACGAAAACAAAGGGAGCCATGACAAGGCACCTCCAATGAAGAAGCCCAAGTTCTCCAGGTTGGGGGGGAGGTGCTCATGAAATAAAGTGTCAGATAACAAGGACTGCAATGAAAATGTCCAAAATCTCCAAGCTGGATTGCAGCTGCTCATTAAATCAAGGGTCAGATAATGAGAACTGCAATGAAAAAGGTCCCAATCCTCCAGGTTGAGGTGCGGCTGCTCATCAAAACAAATGTCGAACAATGAGGACCCTGATGAAAGAGTTCAAATTCTCCAGGTTGGGGTGCATCTGTTTATAGAACAAATGTCAGTCAGACAATGAGGATGATAACCAAACAGAAGACACATGCTGCTATGCAGCATTTTGGTAAAAATAGACCTCTGTAATGACAGCCAAATGCTAAGACTTCCAGTCCATAATGAAAATAGAACCAATACATTGGTAGAGATGCACCTGCATTATACTCAACTCAGCATGAGCTGCAAAATCCTTTAAGGCTGAGAGTAAACACCCAACAAAGACTGAAACTTTGGTTAATTAGATTCACACACAAACTCTTTTACTGGTGTGCATGTGGGAAAGGGAGCTGTATCTGTAACTAGGTATTTACGCTCAACTCAGCACGAGCTGCAAAATCCTTTAAGACCATGAGTAAAAACCCAAGAAGGACTGAAACTTTGGTTAATTAGATTCACACACAAACTCATTTACAGCTGTGCATGTAGGAAAGGGTGCTGTAATTGTAACTTGGTATTTATGGTCTAGTGAAGATGGGAAGAAAATAAAGGGAGCCATGACAAGGCACCTCCAATGAAGAAGCCCAAGTTCTCCAGGTTGGGGTGGAGGTGCTCATGAAATAAAGTGTCAGATAATGAGGACTGCAATGAAAATGTCCAAAATCTCCAAGCTGGATTGCAGCTGCTCATTAAATCAAGGGTCAGATAATGAAAACTGCAATGAAAAAGGTCCAACTCCTCCAGGTTGAGGTGCTGCTGCTCATCAAAACAAATGTCGGACAATGAGGACCATGATGAAAGAGCTCAAATTCTCCAGGTTGGGGTGCATCTGTTTATAGAACAAATGTCAATTAGACAATGAGGACGATAATCAAACTGAAGACACATGCTGCTATGCAGCATTTTGGTAAAACTAGACCTCTGTAAGCAGCATGGTCAAAGTTAAACATCTATATGATGTTTGCATGAAATTCAGTGCTAGAAGTGTCCTCTCTATATCATAAACATGCATGGCTTCGACTTACTAAATTATAGAGGTTACAGAAGTTGTTTGACAAACTCAATGTTGCTGCCTTTAAGCTTCATATTAAACTTTGAGAAAGATATGCAAGAAAACTTATGTCTGGCATCATCATTTCATGTTGCTCAAACACCTATAACTCAAAATATCTTGTTTGGTGTCAGTAGACTCCTATTCACATATTATTTATCATCTAGACTCCTATTCACGTTAAATGATAAATAATAAGTTGAACAAAATGCATTGCGCATTGTCATGGATCACTCATGCAGTTGTAATCATCTTTCTATCAGATGCGACAGGAGAACACACTCAAAATCACGAGCAAACATGTCAATCAGACAAATTCACATTTCACGCAGAGCCCATCTATGCAAATGCAATTATGAAGATTATTTAGAAGTCTAAGGCACAAATTATGTATAGAAAAGGCTTCAACTGAAAACCCTAGTCTAATTGCCTAATCAGTTTCTTCATTGCTCTAATACAATATTACATCAATCTACTTCAATTTCTTCACTACAGGACTCCAATTTGCTAGCTGAGTAATCAAAATTAGATCTTTTCACTATATGAAATGTTCAAAACAAATAGATGATTGGTAACAATTACAAGAAGTTTTGAGATGCACCTGAAATAGAGACAAGATGCAGTTTTTGGTTGCTGGATCCGCACGATCCATGAGCAACACCGCCACTCATCGACAGCGGATACATCGTCTCCGTGAAGGCGGACGGTGCAGTTCCAGCAGAGGAGCATCCCCGTTCGGCGAATCCCCAAACTCCTCAAAAGAGGAATTCCCGTTTTCTTACGAATCGGATATGCAAATATATATAGTTTGAAATTTTCTTTTTAATAGTTATTAATTTTAGCATTTGTATTTTATCACCGTTAGATCAAAAATAGATGAAAATAAAAGATACTATTTTTTAATCTAACAGCCAGAATTCTCCGTACATCAGCACGCGCATGCATCTAACCATCAGTAACACTCACTTTGGGATAATGCATAAAAAAAATAAAAAATGGATGATGCTTTGCATATTTAAAATTGGTAAAACTAATTTATTATCCTTTAATATTAATAAAATGTGTAACAATTATATCTTAAATTTTATTGGTATGTGCATTTTTTAGTTAAATTTATGTAATTTTAATAAAAATATATAAATTATTTTTTAAATATAATAAAAAATTCACGTATGTAAAAAATTTTAAAAATAATAAATATAATTTTATTAATATTAGTAGATAATTTATACACATTATTAAATTTAGATTGACAATATATTAATTTTTTCAATTTTAAATATGTAAAACATAATTCTCAAGGTGTGTAACCAAAATTTTTTGCCAACTACTTTTCATTTCATTTTCTATTAAAAATTATTTTATTTTATTAAACCAAATACATATATAAAAATTTAAAATTCATTTAATAATTAATAATAATTATTAAATACCTATATTAATTAATTTTATAAATCATATCAAAATTAATAAAAAAATTCATTAGAGTCAATAGAAAAAAATAATTTATTCGGTTTTTTAATTTTTCAGTCTTCAGGCAGAGGCAAAGGAGGAGATGGAGGAGCAGGAAGAGATAGAACCGCCTCCTGCGGCTATTCCCTTTAGTTTTTGGCTAATTTAGAGTTTTAGTAGTATTTCATTTGGTTTTTGTTGATGTGATGAGGGAAATGCAAAGGAGTTGAGGTTTTTAGTTGTGAGTTTATGTGCTTATGAATTCTCAATCGAGTTTGTTGAGTTTGAGTGAATTTCAACATCTAAGGAAGCACATTTGATATTTAGTTAAGTTTAGAAATATGCATTTGTTAAAAATTGTGATTTGGTACTCGAAATCTTGATCGATGAAATTTGGGATTCGCAGAACTTACCTGCTTCTTCTTTTCATCTTGTCTGGCCAATCGTAAGTCCTGTAGGTCTTTTCTAGTAATAACTATTTGAAAAAAGAAACTTTATAGTTTGAATTAGAGTTTTGTGAGTAATGTTGTTTACTGTCTTGAATCTTAGGATTCGACCATTTAACTTGGGGAAGCTATTAAATGATATGTGCATAAACTAGGTACTCTATGCTTTTATCACTTGTGTTGAAGATTTGTGCTTAGTTCTTAGCATTATGGGATATGGGATTTATTGTTTATGTTTCCAATACTCTTTGTGTAAGTGTGTGCGTTTTGAATCAACTGAAATGAAGAAAGTTAACTACTTATAGCAAATTTTTAGAAGTTAATAGCTAATAGTTATATATTGTCAATTGCTGTATTCTGTGAGTAATTTATGACTCGCTCGTTTATAATCGGTCCATTTATAATCTAATCCAAATTCGTCTAATTCGCTACCTATGTCGTTTTTAATTTGTGCTTTTTTTCTTTATATATAAAATACATATCTATATTATAAGTTCATAATAATTTAAATTTTATATTAATATAATTAAATATCATGCATTTTGATTTCTTTAAATGTAATTTGAATTTATAATTATTATTTATGAATTAATAAATATAAATATTTAATTGGTGATCGTTAATATTTTAGTGTTAAAATTAATCACAAAACAAAATTTTTTATTTTATTTTCGAAAAACTTATCTTCAACATATTTGATTTTCCGAAAACGCCCCCGTTGAGTGCTGCACATCACGAAGGCAACTACAAGAAGCTAGTATCCATGTCCTTTCCTCCTCAGTCAGTCTCTGCAACCATTATTGCAGTTCTTCAGCCAGCTATGACTCTCTCTCCGCCACCAACACTACAGCGTGCTTCGTCATTAGCCTCTTTATAAAACCCACAAAATTATCTGTTCTCCTTTCTGAAACTATCCAATCTTGTGGAAATGACCCGACCCGCTGCCCTTATCCTCTCTCTCTCTCTTTTCTCCATCTCATTCGTTATTCTCTCCGCCACTTATGTCGCCGCCGATTCCCATTTCGAAGGCTTTGATGCTGAAGAAGACGACGTTGTCGAGGAATCTATAGAACCGGACTCGTTCAAACTCACGGATCTTCCCTTAACTCGGTCCGATTCACCATCTACTTTGATCCCAGATCCCATATCCGAAGACCCAGAGCAAAAATCTAATTCTAATTCGGATTCTCAGTCGTCGGAACTTGAATCGGATCAATTAAAACCCTCATCTCCGCCATCAACCACTACATTTGATTACTGGGATGAAGATGAATTCGAAGGCCTCCCTGTTCATCAACCGCCCGTGGAAACCCCCAAAACTACCGAATCTGCTACTCCTAGCGATAATCAAATTCCAGATCCAAAACCAGTAATTGTGCCAAAAAAGCAATCTTTTACGATAGAGATTGTATGCGTCACTTTCTTGATCATGTTCGTTATCAATTACTTCACGGGGAAACGCGAGAATGAGAACTTGGCGCTATCTTGGGCGGCGAAATTCGCTGTTAAAGATTCAATCTTTGAGAAGAATTTTAGTCTTTTGGGAGTTGGGGAAGGTGAAGATTCGCCTCTATTGTTGAAAGAAGGGCAGAATATTTTCAAATTCTACGCTAGTGGTCGTAGGTACTGTCAAGGGTTATTGGCTACGATGGAGTTGAAGAGCAGGCATGATTTTATTTCAAGGATTTACAATATGATTGTGCCTTGTAAGGATGAGATTACTTTTGAAGTTTATATGAATGATGATGCAATGGATCATGTGATTTTTGCTATGGCTAAGAAGAAGGCAGCAAAAGCGATGCAGAAAGAAGTCAGGGATTTGCAGAGGTTCGCCAGTGTAGTGGCTCCACCTAGTGGAAGGAAATGGGTGTCCGAAGAGTTGGGAGTTATTTCGGAGTCCAAGGAGGTTGCAGGAGATTTAATCACTGAGGCTGTGCTTGAGCAGGTTAGATTATTAAATTAGTTATTGCAGCTTTTTGTTCTGTAGGTGATTATTACCAGTAGTTAAATGAATATCTTGCATGTGGATCTCTAATTGGTAGTTTTGTTGTGATATTTCTGTTTTACCTGATGCACTAGCACTAATTGATTTGATGCTCTGTTATATGGACTAGCATTTAGTTTTAGGTAGTCAGCTTCTCTCGTATATTTGGTGCATTTTGTTCTTGCATTATTTACTATGACGGTTTTGAGGCTATGATTTTTCTTTTCTGAAGCTTAAATAGTCGGCTTGCATTTTTACTTTGATGATTTGTGTTCATTATAGAGGTTTGAAGTGGTTTTTCTTTTTGAAATGAAATTTCTTAGGAATTTCTGCGGGGTACCAAAATAGATCCGTACTTTGGGGTTCATGGGAAATATTTTAGTTATGCAATTAAGAGATTCATTTGGCTACCTGCAAGGTTGCAGTGCCTTCACTATTTAATTGACTAGATTTTGTGTATCTTGGAAGACGTGCTTCTGAGGGTTTAAGATGGAAATTTGTATTTTCTGAGGTCCACAACAAAGAATGGGCTGCAGGTACTATAGGTTTTGCTATTCAATCTGATTTGGATGATTCTAGAAAGCTCAAAATAATAATTATGTGCTAGTTCCTGATTCTTTCCATTTTAATGGTTTATAACAAGTTGATTATCTAATACACTCATCCTTGTTCTCAAGATGATTTTCTAGGCTTAGGTCACTACTGACGTGGACATCCCAGGAGTAAAATGGATATGTATGGTTTTGCATTTTAATTCTATTGATTTTACCTTTAGATTGGTAGGAGCTGGAGGGTTATTCCTAATTGTTGGATGTTTATTATCAAGAAAGGCAAGCAGTCTTTTGTTATTTTAGATTGGTAGGTTTATTCTAAAGGAGATCCCTAGGAGTAAAATGGATATCATGTAATGTTTTGTATTGTAATCCTAGTGATTCTACCTTTGGATTGGTAGGGGCTGAAGGGTTATTCCTAATTGTTTGTGGTTTATTATCAAGAAAGGCAAGCAGTCCTGGGAGATGAATAGAGATGTACTCATGTCATGAAAGGGCTGCGAAGGTGATTAGTGTGAGGGCTCTGAAGAATTTTATCACTACTTGGCTGTTTATTTGCCCATTCTTTTGGTTCTATTTTATTGGAGAGTGACAGTAGCTTATTGGACCAAGCATGAAATACTATGTGGATCATCAGATAATCCTTCATTTAGGGTGCGTGCTTCCTCATGACAGGAGCTTTTGTGAGTGGTCTCCTTTCGGCACCAACATTGCTTAAGTGTTAAGAGTCCAAACATTGTCCACATGGTATTGGCCTCCTCTCTACAAAAAGTTTTGAGTACGTGCAAGTCTCGAAAGTGGAGTAGAACTAGATCAAGAATTGTAAAGCATTGGTTTTTTATCCGTCCATTTGAGTTTTAATAATTGACCATCTGGTGTAGTTATCAAAGGTGTAGTAAGGCTCATTAGGCTGGTATTGACTCAACTCTTGAAAGTTAGTTGTCTGACATGATTTTTGACAGCTTCAGTTGTTGGGCTTGATGTTCTCTAGATGATGGTTCTATACCCATTTGCCACCTATAGTTGCATCCACAAATAATTGGTTTTTAATTAATTCTTATTTGTCTCATGTGATCTCATGTAGTGCTATGTCAATTCATTTGTTTTGCCGAGCTTCTTATTGGACTTTCCACATAATTATTCACCCATTTGTCTATTCTGCGTCTGACACTTCCTAGCAACTTTTATTATGTTAAATGGCATGGGGATTAAAGTTGTTAAGCTGTGGTGCCTGTCCATGTTCGATCAGCTGTTGGATTATGATATTTACAAGGTTGCTTACTTGAACTGCAGGTTTTCGGTGAGAAAGCTTTTGAGAAATATGGCAAGGGTTTCATCTCCATGCATTTTTCCGATCAACATCCTGGAACGCACAAGAAGATGCTGTTGTTCAAGTTTGCACTTCCTGATACCAGCAAGATGGCTGATATGGCTGGACTAGTGGCACTAGTTCCATATTACATTGACCTGATTGGGCGCTACAAGTTGAGTTCTCAGGTAAATATATTCCTCCACGATGTACTGTTTTAACAATTTGTGAAATTTGTATGGTCTTGAAAATCTGCTTCGCCCTACTGCAGGCTAAATCTAAAACCGAGGCAGCCAGAGCAAAAGCTGCCCAAGAGGCATACAAAGAACGTCAGAGTGCAAGGCAAGAAGCATTGCAGAAAAAGAAGGCAGAGAGGAAAAAGATGCTGGAAGAGGCTGAAGCGAAGCTTAGCGCGGAGGCTATTCGAAAAAGAGAAGCAAAAGAGCGTGCTCGGCAGATGAAGAAGGCAATGCCAAAAGTAAAGATGACCCGTGCTCACTAGATTTTAAATTCCCTTGGTGGGCATTTTACAAGTTAGTTGTTATTGTATTCCAACCTTAATCCTATTAAACTGTACTTTTGGTCCCTTGCTCCCATGGGTTTTTCTTGATTCCCTACTCTCACGTAGTCTACGTTTCCAATTAAATTAGCTACCTGCAATATCATTGAGGCAATGCTTTGGTCTGAAAATTTTTACCCAGATTCTTATTTTTTGAAAGGAAAACTTTGGTTTTGAATTAGGAAATTCTAGTGTGGCTTGGTTCTTTACTGAAGCTCAAATCAATATACTAAAACAAGTTTGCCCCATTCTTATTTATACATAAATAGACTGATGGGAACTTTGCTCCGTTCTTTGGGAATCTATCATCTCTTGAGCTACTCTTTGCAAAGGAAATAATTTGTATGGTTTCATGTATTGAGTGAAGTATAGTGGATTGATGGACAATATAATATTAATAACTCTGATGAGTGGGCCCCAATTTGGCTTAACTTAGTGGGCCAAAGATATGGGCTATTGTATTGAATGTTATCAATTAAGAGGCATCAGTTTAAATTTATGATGAACAAATTTATATGCCTTTATATAAATACGAAGATATATATATCAATAAATCTCAACCTATTACTCAAGTGTTAATTAATGGATCTGAAGAAATAATTAATTGACTTGTAATCCCTTTTGAAAAATAAACTATCAACTAATAATCAATATTTTTGAAATAAAAAAAAGTTTAGCCATAAATAATAATAATGTTATTTGAAGAAAGAGAAGATAAAATTAATTATTGAAATAATAAACCACAATTTAATGCATCCAAAATCTTACATTAAGGGAGGCTTAATTGGCATTCATTAGCAAGTCAATCCTCACTAAGAAAGCATATGATCAAAATGAAAGATCAATTTACAAGCCAATATTTTGATGTGGATGTTAGGTAGTAGACCTGACAATTTTTGATCCGATCCGAAAAATATGATTGGATTCAACATCGAATTTGAAGAAAATCCAAATGATTCAAAAAATTTAGTGTCGAATTTGACTCGAACTCGAAAAATCCATTATTAATATTTTCATCCCAATTTTTATATAAAAATTAAATTTAATTGAAAAAATAAATATCGAATTATTTAATTTTTAAACAATAAATAAAAAATAAAAAGAAAAGAAACAAAAAAATTCAAATGGGATTGACCAAAATTGAATACAACATATTTTGGTTAGTGTATATATATATATAAAATACATATCGTGAGAATTTTAAATTTCTAACCTCTTGATTTTTTTTTTTCTATTGCTCATCCCTCACATTCTGCCGCCCAGAATTTCAAACTTCTAACCTCCAGATTTTTTTTTTCTTTTCTATTGCTCATTCTCCTCATCTCACCATTTTATTTGTCTCACTTTATCTCTATCGTATTCGGTTTTCAAGTTTTAGATATCAAAATTACGTAATTTTATTAATAGTTCAGTTAATTCAATTTTAAAAATTTTTTAATATTGAAAATCAAATCCACATAACTGAATTTATATTTTAAAGCCAAACCGAATATGTCAAATGGTTTATAGTTCGGTCCGATTTACCTCAATCTACATCAATTTCTTCACTGTACAGGACTCCAATTTGCTAGCTGAGTAATCAAATCCGATTTACCTCAATCTACATCAATTTCTTCACTACAGGACTCCAATTTGCTAGCTGAGTAATCAAATTAGATCTTTTCACTATATGAAGTGTTCAAAACAAGTAGATGATTGGTAACAATTAAAGAAGTTTTGAGATGCACCTGAAATAGTGATAAGATGCAGTTTTTCGGTTTGGTGGACCCGCATGATCCATGAGCAACACCGCCACTCATCGACGGCGGAGACATCGTCTTCGTGAAGGCAGACGGTGGAGATACAACAGAGGAGCATCCCCGTTGGGCGGATCCCCAAACGTCTCAAAAGAGGAATTCCCTTTTTCTTACGAATCGGATATGCAAATATATATAGTTTGAAATTTTCTTTTTAATAGTTCTTAATGTTAGTATTTGTATTTTATCTCCATTAGATAAAAAATAGATGAAAATAAAAGATATTATTTTTAAATCTAACATCATGAAAAAAAACAGTATATCAAACTAATTATACTTTGCCATGATATGTTTTTTTTTCTTTTGAAATACTAAATAACTGCAAATGACAACAATCATAGGACAACTTTTAGTTCAAACTATTACGCGGCAGTTGAGTTGGGTGCATGTTGGACGCTCGTTTGTATGCATGTTCTACTTCTTGGTTTTCTCCACTATAAGAAAAACACATAGGTCTAATCGTTAGTCTCATTAATTGTAGAAAAAAGAAGCTTTCTTCAACTCTTTTACTTGTTTCCGCTTTAGTTCTTTGGGGTGGCTTACTTATCGCCACAACTGACCCGCAGCTAAAGCAGAGATATAACATAAGAGAAGAAGAGCAAGGAAAGGAGAACCCTTATGTGTTTAGCGATGAGCATTTCACTTCAAGAATTAAAACTCCACATGGAAGAATCGATGTTCTTCAAAAATTCACCGAGAGATCAGAGCTTTTTCGTGGCATCGAATCTTATCGTCTCGCAATTCTTGAAGCTAATCCGCAAGCCTTCATGGCTCCCAGCATTTTGGATGCTGATGCTATTCTCTTCGTTCCTAAAGGCATCAAATTACTGCTTGCTTTTTTTTTTTTTGGTTTAAATGATACTGGCATTCGAAGTTACAGGCTCCAAGAGATCCAATTCGAATTGGATCGGTCCGCATAGTAAAACGTTTTCAGTATTGATTAATTGAGATAAAAATATGTGTTATTAGAACCAACCAATCTATGTTGGTTCCTGTTTGCATTTTTAATAATTAATTATGTCTTGTAATATTCTGTTGTGTTGATTTTGATGAATTTAATTATATATGTTATAGGAAGAGGAACTATAACTATGGTGGGTCAGGGAAGGAGAGAAAGCTTCAACATAGAACAAGGTGATTTTATTAGGGTTCCTGCAGGTACTCCCCTATATCTCATCAACACGGACGAAAATGTGAAACTTTCCATTGTCAAGCTTGTCCGATCAGTCAATGCTCCTGGGAAGTTCGAGGTAATTAACTTTCCCGACCTGCACAACTTGTGCCATCCAATTTTCGTAACTGTAGTAATACTGGAAACATACTTATCTAAATCGAATTCATGAAAAACATACATCTATCAGATTAATAGAAAAATGACAAATTGGGTGTAAAAGAGTTGAAAAAATAGTGCATAATTGGTTATTAATCACGCGTAATAATTTATTATCGGTGTGCTCTACAAATTAAAATGCTTATAAACTGCTATGATAATCAAGAGTTGAAGGTTCGATTTTCTATCACATTATGATGCAGGCCGATACACCAGGCGGTGGTGAAGATCCAGAGTCCTTTTACATGGCATTCAGCTGGGAGTTGCTTGAGGCTGCTTTTAAGGCGGGTTCCTGAATCTAATTTATTACAATATAACCTTTCATTAATGGTCTTTAGGCTAATTTTTTTAATAATAAGGTATCAACAGACTGAAAGAACAAGGTTGGAGCAAATCTTCCAACAAAAGCAAGGAGTCATTATTAAAGCTTCCAAGGAACAAATCCAAGGCATGAGCCGCCGAGAGCAAGGTGGAGAAATTTTGCCTTTGGGAGGAGAAGAAAGCAGGCCATTCAATCTACTACGCGGGCGGCCAGTTCACAGTAACAGCTACGGTCAGCTCTTTGAAGCCAAGCCTGAGGGTCACAAGCAACAGCTTCAAGACCTTGACGTTGCTATCACCATTGCCAATATAACCAGAGTATCTTTTTAGATTCCGGAATGTTTTTAATCTGCAATATGGTGCACCATTTGCAATTTTTTTTTTAAAATTTCCTCGAGAAATATTAGCGAAGGGTCACTGATGTATTTTCTGTTGCTAAATGTTGAGACGACTACTGCTAGGACGGATTTTTGCATGATAATTTAGCGACATATTTTTCCATCTGTATATTTAACGGCAGACATCAACTAGTCGTTAAAAAATATCTAGAGTTTAACCTACCGATTTTAATCCATCAGTAACCCTCTTATCGACGAGTTTTATGTTTTAGTGACGGATTTTTCATTGGTAGAAAGCCTTTTTTAGTGTCCACGTTATGTATAGTTTGCGAAAATTTTTAAAATTTTATAATAAATCTGCATATATATATGTACTGCAGGGATCAATGATGGGGCCTGTTTACAACTCGAGGTCGACCAAGATAGCGGTTGTTTTGGAAGGTGAAGGCTTGTTGTGGGAGAAGGATGAAGAGAATTCTAGGTTATCACGGAGTAAGGTCAGCTTTGAGTCCGGGCACGGTGTTGGTTGCCCCCGCCGGCCATCCGGTGGCTGTAGTATCGTCAAAAGACGATGACATGTTACTACTTTGCTTTGAAGTGAATGCTCAAGGCAATATTCGGTATCCTGTTGCAGGTAAAAAAAAAATTAATAATTTTTAGATCCAAACATTTGTTGGGTCAGTCTGAAAATCGAACTGACTGAACCCTATTATGGTCAGTTCGGTAGATTATTTCATATATAATAATAATAATAATAATAATAATCTAGCTGTGGCCTGTGCGTATAAATAAATTTGCAAATCATGTATAATCTAATTCAGTTCGCAGTCAAATCCACCCTTCTATCTAAGCCCTTTTTCGTGAAACTGTGATCTTCTACATTCAAAAGCTATTTTTTCCATAAGTGCTGAGCACCTGAACCAACTTTATTTAATCCTGTCCTTAATTATTAATGATGCATTTGTTTAAAATTGATTAATGAAGAGCTACTTGACATGTTTCAGGGAGAAATAATATAGTGAGTAAGATGGAGAGGGATGCCAAAGAGTTGGCCTTTGGCGTAGAGGGAAGAGAGGTGGAGCAAGTATTTGGAAACCAGAACGAAGAGTTGTTCTTCGCCGGGCCAAGTCGGCAACAGATGGAAGATCCTGCCTATGCATGAGTGAGAGTTTTTGAGTTGGCCTTTGTTTTTCTACAGAGAAAGATGTATAATGATGAGAAGTCGGAGGGCTTTGTAATACTGCTTAAAATAAATAAAATGCTGCATTTTCCTAAATACTTTGTTTTTCCTTCTTTCAGTAAAAAAAAAAAGTACAGGTTCCCTTAATTAATCAATTTGAATTCTAAAAGTGAAATATTTTTAAATATTAAAAATAAAAAGTTTTATCTTATTTATGCATTTATTTAATGATAATTTAAATTAATAAAAATTAATAAATTTCGAATAGCAGACATATTATAAAAAAATATCATAAATTAATGATGTGATGGGCATTTATCCATAAAAAATGTTCGAAAATGTTTGTGACATTTTTCTAATCTAACTTTGCAAATTTATCATCAAAATCATTGTTGCTATAATCAATCAGTAATTAACCTTGTCATTATGGCCAAAACCAGCGAAAATTCCAAGTGGTATGCCAATTATGGAAAGAAATTTTAGTAGGCTACAAGACGCCTATCAGGTCATTTAGCAGAGATGTAACGTCAGTAACGTCTATAAAGTTCATGGACTGGTTAACCGGTTCATAAATCTAAATAAAATAATTTATTAATATCAATTTTTTAAAATTTCAGCCTATTAATTAGTCCATACAATTGATTAATCAGTACATCGGTTTCAATTTTCTGGATCGATTAACTAATATTTTTTTGATTAATCACTACAATTATTAGATATATTTTTAAATAAAATTAAAATGTTCAAGATATTTAAAAATTAAAACCTCTCCATTATAATATAACATTAACATTGTTGTTAAAATAAAAGTTTTTGGTGGATATAATCAATTTTATTTTTAAAAATTAAGACTCATTAAGTAAATAAATTAACCAGTCTATGATCACCCTAATTAGATTAACAGTTACACTTACTAATCACCAATTAAAAAAAAATTAAAATAATTAGAATAATGAAAAAAAGTGTAGTAAAAATACTTAAAAAATGTAAAATTATTAAAATAAATCTATCCAATACTAACAACTTTTTTTCTTTTATTTTTTTAACTTGACACACATTATTTTTACATATATTAAAAATTTTAATTTTTTTTTAAAATTATTGAAAATTTTAGTTAATATATTAATGCTATATAACTTTTAAAATATATTTTGATTTTCATTAATAAAAAATTTTAAAATGAAATTAAAATGTATTTTAAAGTAAATAAAAATTAAAATAATATAAAAAATTAAATATGAAAATAATGAATTAAATAAAATTATAAGAGTGAAATAAAGTTAATAAACTATATGAGTGTTTATTTATCAGTTATCGGTTCAGTTAACCGATTAATGAGCAAAAAAAAATCAGTCCACTAATATTAGCTTTTTCAAAATACAAATCATTAATTATAAAAATCGGTTTGATAATATATTTTTCGAATTGATTTTGGTTCGATTTTTTGATTAATCAAGTTTAACGGTTTTTTTGAATAACCCTATATAGCGAGTAATATGGCTAGGTGAGATTAAAATTATAACCACTAATAAAAAATTATTTACATAAAAATAAAAAAATCATTTAAATATTTTAATGAGATTTTTTTTTAAATAAAACTATCAAAATATTATTTTTTTAATTTTTTTTCTTCATTAATTGAGATTAATTTTAAAAAATTAAAATTATAAATGCTGTTTTTTTAATTATTGTTAATTGAATAAGGCCGATTAACCTCACACCACAAGAGACAACTACACTCCTGTCACTTAGCCTCATAGACATATGCCACATCAGCTAACAGTAAAAAGTTGCCACACAATTGCCACATAAGTGCAATGAAGTGGCACTGACATGTGTACAGACCACATCGTAGACCAATCTAAAAGTTCCATTTGCCAATGTGTAAGTTGAAAATGGATAACAGTTGTAGAATAAGATATAATATTACAATAATAATTAAGTTTATTTTAATAACAATAAAAACTCCTAAAAACTATCATGTTTTTAATTTCATGCATTTAAATATAAATAGTTATGTATTAAAGTATATATTATAAATGTAGAATACAAATTATAAAAAATCATTTATAAATTGTTAGTATTATATATAATAATTAATAATTAATAAATATCTAAATATTTTTTTTTTGTCAAATGCTGTTTGGTATTTGATCTAATTTTCGATTCGGTTTTAGATATAAAAAATCTAAATTTATTCAAATATAAAGTCAATAATATAATTTGATTTTGATTAGATTTTAATTAAAATGAAAATTTTGAACTCTTTTTTTTATATTTCAATTCGATACGAAAAAAATTCATATCGATATTTAACTCTTAATTCAAAAATATACATTATCATTTCCTTGAACTTATTGAATTTCAGTAACTAAGATTTTATATAGTTGTTTCATACTTTTATCACCTTAAACTTAAGTTCAGTAGCAAAATGTTGTCTAAAAGACAAATCGAGGAGCAGTTCAAACCATTGAGTGGCAATTGAGTTGGATGCATGTTGAACACTTGTTTTTCATGCATGTCGTGGTTCTTGGTTTTCTCCACTATAAGTAAAACCCATAGTTCTACACTTTAGTCCCGTCAATTGTACAAAATGAAGCTTTCTTTAGCTGTTCTACTTGTCTCCACTACTTTGGTTTTTTCTGCTGGCTTAGTTTTTGCCACAACTGACTCTGAGCTGAAGCAGAGACGTGAGACAAGAGAAGAAAAAGGAATCGGAAGCCACTACATATTTAGGGATGAGCATTTCACTTCATTATTTAGAACGCCACATGGAAGATTCGATGTTCTTCCAAAATTCACCGATAGATCAGAGGTTTTTCGTGGGATAGAATCTTATCGTGTGGCAATTCTTGAGGCTAATCCTCAAGCCTTCATTGCTCCTAGCATTTTGGATGCTGACGCTGTTCTTTTCATTGCTAAAGGTACCGAATTACTGTTTACAATTAATTTTAGTAATTATGTTTCTGTTTTGTTGATTTTGATGAATTTAATTGTGTGTGTTGTAGGAAGAGGAATTATAACTATGATAGGTGAGGAAAGGAGAGAGAGTTTGAACATAGAACATGGAGATGTTATTAGCGTTCCTGCAGGTACTCCACTATATCTTGTCAATAGCGACGAAATTGAGAAACTTTCAATTGTCCAGCTCGTCAGATCCGTCAATGCTCCTGGAAAGTTCGAGGTAATTAACTTTCTCTGTAATTCTCTTCTAAGAAGAGTCATTCCAGAAGTAGGTGCTCGTTCTATTATAATTAATTTTCCCCAAAAAAACCATTTCAGCAATGGATATTAGTCTCAATGTAACTAGACACCAGCGGTAAATACCAGTCTCCAGATTTGGAGACTCGATATCGAGTCTTCGCTCTCCCTTTCTCTTTATTAAAAAAATTTTCCAATTTGTACTCGTATAATAACTTTGAACCATATCTGGAGTTCGACTTTCCGTGAAACCCTTGTAGTACTGATAGGAAAATCAGGCGTTTGATTTTCTATCACATGATGATGCAGGCCCATACACCAGGTGGTGGTGAAGATCCAGAGACCCTTTACAATGCATTCAGCTCGGAGTTTCTTGAGGCTGCTTTTAAGGTCCTTAAATCTAATTAATTAATATCTAATCTTTCCTTAATGATGCCTTTAAACTAATTATACAATAATAGGTGTCAACAGACTGAAAGAAGAAGTTTGGATCAAGTCTTCAGACAAAAGAAAGGAGCCATTGTTAAAGCTTCCAAGAACCAGATCGAAGGTATGAGTGGAGAAATTTGGAATTTTGGAGGCAAATCATACAGAAAATTCAATCTTCTACACAAGCGCCCAGTTCATAGCAACATCTACGGTCAGCTCTTTGAAGCCAAGCCTGAAGATCACAAGCAACAACTTCAAGACCTTGACGTTGTTGTCACCATTGCCAATATAACCAAAGTATATATATGCACATTGCTTTTTAATTTCCACCATTGTTCGCTAAAAATTGTGCCATTTTTAAAACTATTCTTGCATACATATACTGCAGGGATCAATGATGGGGCCTTTTTACAACTCGAGGTCCACCCAGATATCGGTTGTTTTGGGAGGTGGAGGGTTCTTTGAACTGATTCTTTGTGACAGGCCGGAGGGAGTTCTAGATTATCAAACCGCAAGCTCAGAGTTGAGCCCCGGGATGGTTTTTGTTACTCCAGCGGCCCATCCGGTGGTTGTGGCATCAACAGACAATAGCCTGTTGTTACTTTCCTTTATTGTGAATGCTAAAGGAAACATTAGACACACTGTTGCTGGGAAAAATAATATTGTGAGTAAGATGGGAAGGGAAGCTAAAGAGCTGGCCTTTGACTCGGAGGCAAGAGAGGTGGACCAAGTCTTTGGAAACCAGAATGAAGAGTTGTTCATGGCCGGGCCGAGTCTACCAAAGAGGAAAAATTCTGCTTTTGCATGAGTGGCTGTCTTTGGTTTCTGCATTATTTCTCTCTACAGAGAGAGATAATGCTAAGAAATCGAAGGATTGCGTGTGTAATAACGCTTAAATAAACAAAACGTTTATTTCAAATACATTGATAACCTCGCGAACTTGGCCTCGATTTTTTTTTTCTCTGTGAATATGTTTCTCTTTTTTTTTTTTTTTTTTACAGTTTTATGTCTGGTTTTGGAATTGATAAGGATCGTTTTTTGTACTTAAGATTGGATTTATTTGTGGGTTTTAAATTTTCTGATTATGATTTTTGTTGGTTTTAAATTTTCTAAATTTTCCTATCTTGAAAGGTTGAATCTATACAGTTGATGTATAGAAGTAGAAATTGATGCCCCAAATCTTGTTGATCGTGTGACTGTTGAATGGTGTGTGCTTTTGTTAGTATGGAGATTGTAGTTGAATGTAATAATTCCATGTTTTTAGCAGGCTATAGTAAATGAAGGACTGAGTGCAAAATAAAACTGTTGATTGTATAAATGAAGTTAATATTTCTACTTTGCTTGTATATGTCTCTGTTTCTTCTGCAATTTCCAATTTGATCATTTCAAGCTTCCTGTATTTGGCCAATGAAAAGCCTTCCAGAGTGACCAATTTTTCATAACGAAAACTGTAATACATAATATAATTGGTTGAGCGTATTTTGTCAATTAATAACTGGTAGCAGAAATGGCAACAATGAGGGAGAGAGAGAGATATTTGCACGGGGGAGGTAAAGAAGAAAGAGAAAGGAAATGAAAATGAAAAAAAAAACTATTATCAGTGATTTACACGCTCAAGAACATGTCAACAATAATGGTTTATATATATGTGTTTTAGTTAGTTAAAGTGTTTATTATGTGATTTGCTTAGTAGAGGTATCAAAATGAAACTAGAGACCAGGTTAGAGGGGCGATCTATGTATTTGGCCTTTACACTACAATGATGCCAACAGATACTGCATCGAAGGATTCACGCACTTTTTAGACATTATATAGAGATTATTATGGTTAAATATATAGAGGGTGTAAGCAAATTTAAATATGTAGTATAAATTATATTTATATGTATTTTTATTAATTAGGGATGACAGGGTCTTACGGAGAGAATGAAATATATATAATGACTAAGACTATTTTCTAAACATATAAAATATTGTTTGTATTATAAAATATTTAAGAAGATTAACTATTTAATAGTGCAGACTATAAATTTTATTTATATAATTTAACAACAATCTTTTTGAAAATGAGTCAATTCTTTATAACTGATACAAATCCAACCCATAAATGTATTTGGCACTAATGTAACAAGTTAAGTTGAAATATTTTTAAAAAATATAACTTGAAATCTTTTAAAACATACCGTATGAATGTTTCATAGTGATATAGATTAAAAGTCGCATCAATATTTCGCTGCCGAATTTATGAATTTTCAATCAAAATAATTTTAGTAGAAATATTATAATATAAATTCAATTACAATTAATAAAATTAATCCATGTCTAGTTCAATCAAAGCTCATTGGTTCAAATTTAGGTGATTGAATATTAAAATTGTGATGGGTTAAGTGAAGAAGGCGAATTTTGTTAAATTGAATGCTTACTACTCATACCATAATTTCTCTTCATGTCCACTTTCACAAAAGGCAAAGACATACTGTGATAATACGTGTTCCCAATTTGTGATAAGATGCAATAGGCATCATTATTAGTTAGACTGATTTGCGGTGGCTGAGATCTTCCAAGAGTGATGATATTACATACCAAAATTAGGTTGTGTACTCTATCATCTAAGAATGATGTTGAGCTTTTTTTTTGATGAACAAACGAAGAGATGAACTCACCAAGGGCCAAGTCGTTGCGATAGCAACGTATGCAAGTAGACAGATTGAAATCTTACCATGTCTCGAAAGTCGACCTATGTATCTCCTTGCAGTCACTGTCAAATCATGAAAATTTTGATCCAATAACTGATTGAGATCAATTTTGGAATCTGTTTTCTCTGCTATGTCGTCCTCGTCGTCCTCATCCTCATCGTCGTCATCCTCATCTTCATCGTCGTCCTCGTCATCATCAATTTTGGAATCTATTCTCTTTGCCATGTTATCATTTCTTTCACCACTAGAAATGGTATTTTTGTCCTCCTTAACATCACCCTCATTTACAAACAAATGATTTAGCTCATTTTGAACGTGCTCGACAATTTTGTCAACCAATATAGACTCAGACCTGCTCAAAGCTAAATAATCAATCACTAAACCAAACTAACGAAACTAAATAACAAAACACATATTCTTAAACTAAATCCTTGGTGTTGGATGTTTAGAATTTAGATAGTGGATTCTTGTTCTACATTTCAATAAACGTATGTAAAAAGCAATTCAAGAAAATCACATTAAAATTATGTAAACAAAAAGACAGATATAACTTACGGATATCCTTGGGAAGCAAACCCTGAGAGAAAGCCAGTTTCCTTCAAAGCTTGGCACCAATTCTCCACCTTATGCGAGAGTTTGATATCTTTTTTATGTTCAGAAATTGCTTTCCCAAAACTTCCACTCAGCTCCTGAACGTCATCAGGTTTAACAAGGTAGAACACTGGTATCACTATCTGTCCCATTGTTTTCTTGCACTCTAGGATCTTCACCAGCTCATCCAAACACCTTGGCGAATTTGCATAATTTTTCGAGAAAATTACAACTGAAATAGCACATGTTTCGATTATTTCCGAATGGGATGAGATCTCTTCTCCTCTTTCAATTTCATATAGTGAAGTACGTATTCTTCTTTTAACAAAAGCTTTATGGATATGGCTGAGAAAACCAAACCGGATAGGTGTGCCCCTAAAACTAATAAATACTTCGTACTTCACATTTAGAAACAAGCGATATAGCCTTTTTTGAACGTATCGGACAATTTCGTCAACCAATAAAGACTCAGCCCTGCTCAAAGCTAAATGGTCAATCCCAAAAACACAAAGAAACTAATAACAAAACACATATTCTTAATTATCTGGTTAAATCCTTAAAATTGGATGTTTAGAATTTAGATTAGTGGATTCTTATTCTACATTTCAATAAGCGTATCTGCGTATGTAAAAACAATTGAAGAAAATCAGATTAAAACTTTATTTAAACAAAAATACAGAAAAAAATAAAATATGAATTACGAGAAAACGTTAACTTACTCATATTCTTGGCTATCAAACCCTAAGAGTAAGCTAGTTTCCTTCAAAGCTTGGCGCCAATTCTTCACCTTCCATATGTCGAAGTGTTTTTTATGCTCAAAAATTGCTCTCCCAAAATTTCCAGTCAGATCCTGAACGTCACGAGGACTAACACGATAGAAAACTGGTATCACTATCTGTCCCTTTCTTTCCTTGCCCTCTAATATCTTCACAAGCTCATCCAAACACCATGGAGATTCTGCGTAATTTTCGGAGAAAATCACAACTGAAATTGCACATCTTTCCATTATTTGCAAGAGAGATTCGATCTCTTCTCCTCTTATAAGTTGATCATCTACAAAAGTCTGTATTTTTTCCTCAACCAAAGCTTTACGGAGATGGCTCAGAAAACCAGATCGGACATCTTGGCCTCTAAAACTAATATACACTTCATACTTCACAGGGCTGATAGAAGAAGAAGAAGCCATAATTTGTTAATAGAGAAATCAAGAAAAGGAAGTGAGCACTGAACACAATGTGTGGAAGTTGGTATAACTTTGAAAGTTTCAAGGAGTTAACCATTGAAAAGGAATGCAACTTTGTAAAAAGACTTTCAGCAAAATGATGTCAATGGCACCAAACACATAAAAATATTATTTTTATTATAAAATACTTGAGAATATTAATTATTTTAATAGTGCACATGTCAGGTGGGTGCCACTCCATGGAAGCCAAATATTTTTAGGCCAACCCAAATTTACTAATCTACCCTTTTATATTATACTAGTCAACTTTTCCGCCCAACGCACGGATTAACAGAATTGCCTTAATTATAATTCATCAATAAATTTGATTCATTTTTTCAATAGAATTATTATTTTTTTTCATAAATAAATTAGTGATACATGATATATTAATAATTAAATGCAAATAATTTGTTCGTCAACATAAAATTTTAATTAGTTTATTGCTATATAATTATTTATTTCTCTTAAAATGATTTGAATAATTTTTAATTAACTCCACAATAGGACTTGAGTCTCTTTCTTGTACGGGATATCAAGTGCATGTATTTTTACCGGTTAACCAATTTGTAAACGCTGGAATAGATCTTAAAAAAATACCACATTTTCGTTTATCAATGGTATCATTTACTACTTAGTGCTTATGATATTTCATGTATGATTAAAGTCTTAATTAAACTAGTTTAATGAAGTTGTTAAAACAAGTTTATTGTTAAATTGAATACTTACTACCCGAACCATAATTTCTCTTCATGTCCACTTTTACAAAAGATAAAGACATAGTGATAATCCATGTTTACAATTTGTGATAAGATGCAATTGGCATCTTTATAGACCGATTTGCTGTGACTGAGGTCCACCAAAAACAAAAATGATATTACAAACCAAAATTACGGTTGTGTATTCTATCTTCTAAGCATGATGCTGTTGAACTTTTTCTTAATGAACAGAAGAAGAACTGAACCCACTAAGGGCCAAGTCGTTGTGATAGCAACATATGCAAGTAGACAGTTTAAAATCTTACTATGTCTTGAGAGCTGACTCATGTATCTTCTTGCGGTGACACTCAGATCATTGACATTTTGATCCAATAGCTGCTTGAAATCGATTTTGGAATATGTTTTCTCTGCCGTGGTATCATCATCATCAATTATGGAATCTGATCTCTCTATCTTGTTATCAATTCTTTTACCACCAGAAATGGTTTCTCTGTCCTCTTTAACATCACCCACATTTATAGACAAACGATTTTGCTCGTCTTGAATGTGTTGAACAATTTTATCAACCAATTCAGATTCAGACCTGCTCAAAGCTAAATGGTCAATCCCAAAAACAAAGAAACTAAATAAAAAACACATATTCTTAATTATCTGGTTAAACCTTTAAAATTGGATGTTTAGGATTTAGATAGTGGATTCTTATTCTACATTTCAATAAGAGTATGTAAAAACAATTGAAGAAAATCAGATTAAAACTTTATTTAAACAAAAATTCAGAGAAAAAAAAATTAAATATGAATTACAAGAAAACGTTAACTTACTTATAATCCTTGATATGAAACCCTGAGACAAAGCTAGTTTCCTTCAAAGCTTGGCACCAATTCTCCACCTTCTCTGTGTCGAAGTGTTTTTTATGCTCAGAAATTGCATAACCAAATCTTCCATATAGCTCCATAACTTCAGCAGGATTAACACGATAGTAAACTGGGATCACTATCTTTCCCATTGTTTTCTTGCATTCTGATATCTTCACAAGTTCGTCCAAACAACATGGAGAACATGCGTAATCTTCCGAGAAAATTACAACTGAAATTGCACATCTTTCAATTATTTGCATGAGGGATGATTCGATCTCTTCTCCTCTTTCAAGTCGATCATTTACAAAAGTATTTATTCTTGTTTCAACCAAAGCTTTACAGATATGGCTGAGAAAACCAAACCGGACATCTGGGCCTCTAAAACTGGTAAATACATCATACTTCGCATTTATAAACAAACGATTTAGCCCTTCTTGAATGTGTCGGACAATTATATCAACCAATATAGACTCTTGCCTGTTCAAAGCCGAATACTTTAAACAAAAAGACTGAAGAAACTAAAATAAGAATTAAAACAAATGGCTTAACTTACTTATAATCTTGGGAATCAAACCCAGGGAGAAAGCTAGTTTCATTCAAAGCATGACGCCATTTCTTAACCTTACGTGAGAGGTTGATGTCTCGTTTATGCTGAGAAATTGCTTTCCCAAAACTTCCAGTCAACTGCTGAACATCAACAAGATTAACACGATAGAGAACTGGTATGACTATCTGTCCCTTTCTTTCCTTGCACTCCGATATCTTCACCAGCTCATCCAAACACCATGGGGAATATGCAAAATTTTTGGAGAAAATTACAAGTGAAATAGCGCATCTTTCAATTATTTGCAAGAGGGATGATTCGATCTCTTCTCCTCTTATAAGTTGATCATCTACAAAAGTCTGTATTTTTTCCTCAACCAAAGCTTTATGGAGATGGCTCAGAAAACCAGATCGGACATCTTGGCCTCTAAAACTTATAAACACTTCATAATTCACACGGCTGATGGAAGAAGAAGAAGAAGAAGAAGCCATAATTTGTTAATGGAGAAATCAAGAAAAAGAAAGGAACACCCAACACAATGTGTGGAAAGTTTCAAGGAATTAACAATTGAAAAGGAAAGCAACTTTCAAGGAAAAAGACTTTCAGAAAAATGATGTCAATGGCACCAAACACATACAAATATTATTTGTATTATAAAATACTTAAGAAGATTAATTATTTTAATAGTGCACATGTTAACTGGGTGCCAGTCTAATGAAGCCAAATTGTTTTGGGCCAATCCAACTTGCCTAGTCTACCGATTTCAACATAAATAACTAAATAAATAAATAAATAATTGCCTAGTCTACCATGTTATATTATAGTTGTGGAATATATGAACATACATATAAATAGAGGCTGCAAAATTTTTACTCAACCAATCCATCTATTAAAATGTCATCTAAATTTAATATGATTTGTCAATATCTTTGATCTAAAAAATTTATGCAATCCAATCCGATTCGTTGTGTAACTTATTTATTTACGACTCATTCATAATCAACTTATATCATTTGTAATTTATAATTCACATATATATATATATATAATTTGAATATGAAAACAACTTTTTAATTGAAAAGTTTTTAAAAGCTTTTAAAAAATAATGATATAAAACCTGACTCAATTATCATTCGTTTAAAGATAATTCATTTGAATCATGTCTTTCATAACTCATAAAATTTTAATTTTTTTATAACTCAAGCCATCGTGATCCGATTTAGAAATCCATCCAAACGGATCCGTTGCTTCCTACACAGACAAAGCATGTGTGCAGTGAGCACATATAAAATAGTTTTTTGAACCCTTGGTTATAATAATATAGTCCCTGCAACAATAATATTTTTATGCAATTTTTGAAAGAAAAAATAGCCATAAAAAAATTGAATTGATTGGGCCTGAGAGAGCATTGATATAATTAGTTGATGTGGTATAGGCTCCTTATATTTGGCATGAAGTTTATTAGTAGAAAAGATAGAGTTATTTTTAATATTAAATTGCTTAATTTGACACGATATATTGGAATATATCCTAAACATTCTTCATTTCAAACATACAAGCAATGTTTTGTTAACAAAGGAGGGGTAGATTGATTGGTGAATGGAAGTGATTTTGGGCTCAGATTTATCAGTGGATGTATTAGACAGTTAGTCGATGAAGAGGCCCAATATCGCTAACATTCTTTACTTTACACCAAACATTTTATATAATAATATACAAGCTAACTAATACATGTTAATGTTATATAGGCCAATGTTACACAAATTAAAACTATACATGTTAAAATTGATATGGCTTGAGCTTTTTACAAATTTTTGTTTTACTAAGAGATATACATTTGACACCTAACTAATGTATAATATTAGATTTTTTATGCTAATATTATTAATGTTTTATCATTATTTTGGTATTTTAAATGCATTTATATATTTTTTTTACCCTTTTTTTCAACGTCAATTAATGAAATGATAATTTAGACAATTATTAATATTTTTTTTTAGAATATTAAGATATTTTTAATTATTTTTTTAATTTTTGTGCGAAAAGACCTAATGAGACTTAATTTATGAGTAATATACACTTTTTTCAACATCATGGGTCAACACAATAAATTATTTTAGACATGTAAAAAGTTAACAAAATTGAATTTTAGATGTGTTTTTATATATTATTTTCAATAAATCAAAATTTATAAATTTTCAATCAGTAGAAACAAGATGTTGCAAAAATTAATTTATAAATTTATCCTATTTAAGTACGTAGTTGCAAAAATAGAACATGTAAGAAGTTGTATAGTTGAGTTAAAATCGAAGAATGAGAGGATAAAGAGGTGAATAAGCTTCAAACAAATTAATGAGCAAAGAAGGATCTTTCAGGTAATTATAGAGATATTCTAAGCCATTGTTGGATAATTGAGCCGGAGGAAACACTAGGAGTACTACTGATGATGAATTGTAGCTTCTATCCATGGCCATTGATTTCCTTTGGAGGTTTCAGGTGGAGCGTCATTGGCATATATAGATGGAATTAGCTGAAGTGCACAGTTGCATAAGATCAATACCTTCAAAAAATGACATGGTTAATATAACTCAATAAATGATTAGAGTTTAGAATATGAAAAAATTATAAAATAATGTTGTAAAAGGAAGAAATGATAATTACGGCGTTAATTTGATTGATTGTTGAACATCTACATACCTTTCTCTTTAATCCATTCACCAGTTGTCATTCACGATGTATTAGACGGAAACCGCACTTGATTATGGCATAAGAATTGCGCTCAAGTGCTGTAATCTCTTCAGCGTAGAATTTGAGGACAAAGGTATACTCATTGGCTTTAATAAGGTTTTTTGAGAATATCTCACCCTTTAGCAAAACGTGTGCTGATCGAAGGGCCGAGTGATTTCCCACGTGCCATGGAAAGAAAAGCTGATTGCGTGTTCGAGAATAAATGCAGTGACCTGACTCATCAATGATGTCCATATCATATCGAATATCATATAAATTATCATAGAATTCACACACTGCACCTACATAAAACACAAGAAAATCCATATCTGAATGAGAAAGACAAAGACGATCCATTATTGTTCTGATACATCATCTTTTCTGGCAATTCACTCCCTGGGATACATAATTCTAACCCCAAGCCCTGTGCCATAAAAATAATATAATCCATTAAATATCTTCATGATAACAATAATAAAATTAATAAAATAATGATACAAAACAAAACACATACCTTACTTACTATATTGTCGATCACTTTATCTAATTGCCTCTGATCCAAATTGATGCAGTTTCCATAGTCAACAACTTCCTTTCCAAACAGATCAAATACTTCACCAGTATAGTCGTCCGGGATGTATTTTAGTCTCTTGCAATTTCTGAAACTCAGCGATTTCAGCCTAGAAAGCTGTTTGACGTATTTGGGTATGCTCTCAAAATTATTTCGATTTAGAATTAAAGAACGCAGTGACGTTACAGAGCAAAGACTGCTGGGAAATTCTGAGATTTCGCAATCACTTAGAATAACATCTTCAAGATGCGGATAATTTCCCGTCATAAATACCTGCAAGGGTGAGCCTGCAGTCCACATAGGCAGCTTCAAACCTTTACATCCTTGAAGATCTAATATTCTCAATTCCCTCAAATCATTGATGGAGACTGGCAATTCTTTTATGCCACTTCGAGATGCCAAAATCTTCTTCAGAGATTTTAAATTTCCCAGGTTTTGTGGTAGTCCACATAGATTTACACAATCAGAGACACCTAAGCGTTCAAGATTTTTCAAGTTACAAAGACTGTCGGGCAGTTTGTTTATACCAACTCCATCTGCAATAAGCTCCTTGAGATTCAGGGCTCTAGACAAGTCTGGTATTCTTTTCAATTTCTTGCTGTAACTGAGATCAATATATTTCATGTTTGGAAGATTCTGCAATAAGATTAATATAAGACTGATGAATATTTAATAGTTTGTGCACTTCAAATAATTAACAGAAACCTAAATTTTAATTTATGAATTTTGTTGTACATATCCTATAATCCTATATATAGACTACCTGAACTCCATCCCAAAGTTCTACAAGGTCATTAGAAGTCATCCGTAGCTCTACAAGATTTTCTGCGCTGAAACTCTTCGGCAAAGATTTCAAGGAGCATCCCTCCCAACAAAGACACCTTAGCTCTTCTGAGAGATATTCAAGGCCTTTTGGGAAATGTAATCTAATCTCTCTGCTGTACGGCTTACCGTAGAAAATGAGATATTTTAGATTGTACATTTTCTTAAATGCTTTAGGACTTAGGATTACGTCTTTGATTTTGGACAAGTCAAGTTTTCCAAGGCATCAGCCCAATGTTCCACGCCCTTGCTTCGCAAATTGCAACCAAAAACTTGAAGAGCCAATGGAAGGCCCCCTGCACATTCAACCGCCCTTACTGAAAGCTCGACAAATTCTTTGTCTGGAATACTCGATCTAAAAGCATGGAAACAGAAGAGTTGAAGAGCTTCACATTCATTTAATTTCTCAACTTTATATATTTTAGCATCCGCATTCACAAGCAATTGCTTATCTCTGCTGGTAACTATAATTCTACTGCTCGAACTATACTGAACATGTATTCCAATTATGGATTTTATTGGATCAAAATTACTTACATCATCAAGAACAATAAGAACTTTCATTTGCGAGAGCCTTCTTTTGATGTATGGTGGTGTCATAATAGAGTTGCCAATATCGAAACCATCTTTGCCTAATAACTTAGAAAAGAGCTCATTGTGAATAGCATTTGAGCACCTCTCTAATTTTTCCTTAACATTTTCCACAAAGCAAGAACTTTCAAATTCACAACTAATTTGATGAAAGACATTTTGAGCAATAGTAGTTTTGCCAATCCCCCCAGGTCCCCAAATTCCAACAACACGCACACCTTCGCACTGTAGTAGTAACTTAACATCCACAACACGTGAATGGATTCCAACAAGCCCATCATCACAAGAACAATCATTTCTATACAAAAAATTTAGCTTCTCTTGAATGTCTTTGATGATTTTCTCAACTAGTTTAGACTCAGACCTGCTGAAAGTAAGATTATCACAAAACAAATTAATCATATAACAAAATTCATTGCACAAATTAATGATATTACAGATAAGAAAATCAGATTAAAGCTTTATTTAAACAAAAATGCAGATAAGAAACTAAAATAAGAATTACAAGGAAAAAGAGCAAAGGTAAACTTACAGATCTCCTTGGGATTCAAATCCAGAAAGAAAGCTAGTTTCCTTCAAAGCATGGATCCAATTCTCCACCTTCCATGTGCCGAAGTGTTGTTTATGCTCAGAAATTGCTTTCCCAAAACTTCCGGTGAGATCCTGAACATCATCAGGTTTAAGATGATAGAACACTGGTATGACTATCTGTCCCGTCGCTTTCTTGCACTCTAATATCTTCACCAGCTCATCCAAACACCATGGAGATTCTGCATAATTTTGCGAGAAAAGCACAACTGAAACAGCAGAGGTTTCAATTGTTTCCAAGAGGGATGATTCGATCTTTTCTCCTCTTTCAAGTTGATCATCTACAAATGTACGTATTTTGTTATCAACCAAAGCTTTGTGGATATGGCTGAGAAAACCAAACCGGGGATCTTTGCCTCTAAAACTAATAAACACTTCATACTTCATAGAGCTGATAGAAGAAGAAGAAGAAGCCATAGTTCGTTAACTAACAGCAGATGGAAATCAAGAGATCGAAGGAAGGGAACACACAGTGTGTTGAGTACCAAAGCAGCTTTCCCAGTAAATTACTTTATGGACACTTCATACTTCACAAGGCTGATAAGAAGATGAAGAAGAAGAAGCCATAGTTTGTTAATGAAGAGGTGAAGGAAATCAAGAAAAGGAAATGGTAGGAGAAACGTAAACCAAGGAAAAGGAATCTTCAAGGAAACAAATAGTTTCAATAATGCAGAGCTGCCATGGAAATTACTTTATCACTTGGCCAAATACATGCATGAAAAAGACAGTTCGATATATATATTTTTTTTAAACACCTAAATTTAATAAATGATCAAATAAACTCTTTAACTTTATAAATTTAGGAGATGGAGGCAGAGGCGTTGTCTGGTACCGGAGAAGATGCATCAACACCGTCGACCAGTAAAACGGGGGCTGCATTGCCTGCATGGACTGTTGACTTCTGTTACATATTAAAGCTTCAATAAATTACTCATACTTTTTAATTTAATTGTACGACTAAAATTATAAAGTATAAATTTGAAATTTAATTAAAGAAAACAAATTAAGTTAATAATCAAATCATAATTAGAAAATGTTGAATTTATATATTAAATCTTGAAATTATAGCTTTAAAAATATTCAATTATATATTTGTAGAACATATTTAAATATTTTTCAAAAAACTTAAAATCATTAGCTATGAATTATTATTTTTTACTTTAAGTGAAATTTAAATCATATTTCAAGTAATAATGAGATACAGTTACATTAAACCCACGATTACATACGTCCAAAATTTTTTAGAAAATTTTTGTTTAAATTAAAATTAAAAAAGAAAAATTAAATTATTGATAATTTACCATTTATATATGCTAACAATTATTCTATTTCTTTTAAATTAATTTATTTTATGTGATTATTTTTTATTAATTTTATTTATAAATTTTATCTAGATTAATGAAAAAATAAATTGGAGAAAGATTTTGAAAATCTCCAGAAGCAAAATGACACACCAATGGTTGATTGGCCACATTAACTGTTGAGTATTGACTGACGAAAAGGTCAGTCTTCGTCACTTCTGTAGGCTAATCATCATTTTAGTTTTTTTCAATTTATTTTAAATGATCATTTTTTAAATTTAATTTATAAATTTTATCTAGATTAAATGTAAACAATGAGAAAATAAATTAGAGAAAGTTGGCGGAAATTTTTAAAACTGAAATGACACATCAATGGGTAAAAGTAAATTCTTCTTCACTTCTCCCCTAGAAGTATTAGACTGAACATTACAATTTATTAGCCTGAACTTTCGCAGGAAAATTAGTTAAAAGGAGAATGTCAATGAAAGTGAAAAAAGAAGAAAGAAAAACAAAAGGAAATTGGGAAATTATATGAAAAAGAACCAGAATGTAAGTATGGGCCAACAGACCAAATCGGCATATCCTATTTTGGAAGCAAGCCCACCATCAACAAGATCCCAATGAACTCACTTCTTCCAGCAAGAAAAATGATGAAGCCCATCACTCTCCCATACAAGACTTGGACCGGTCATCAGCTCCAACAGTGTAGAAATTTTTAGAGGTACACTTGAAATATTGGAATAATAAAAATTGGCTTGTTAGTCCATACTCGACTAAAAGTGTGAGCTTCGAATTCTTAAGTGACATTTAAATTTGTAATTAGTCATTATACATGGAAATAAAAAATTTCGGAAGGCCAAATTACAAAATTTATAAAATTTTAAGGGACGTTTTATAAAATTACTTTGTACAAGACTCTAATACTATTTTTTTCAAGTCTACTTGTAACTAGATGAATTTAAAATAATTAATAAGACACACAAATAAATTCGACTTAGGCAAAAACTGTCAAAAAATTCAAAGGCTTTGTTTTTTTTGTTTTTTTAAAAAAAAAACTTCAATTTAAATGATTAACTTTAGAGTGATAATATCAACATTTATTGAGTATATAATTTTGAAAAATATAAAACAAAATAAAGTTAAATATAAATATTTTAACATGAATAAAATAAAGGATACAGGATGAATAAAGTAAATGTAAAGTTGTATAGTTTTATTAGTTGCCAAGTTATAATTTGATAAGTTGAATTGGTTAAAATAGAAGAAAATTCGAGCATTAAATTTTCTATCAAATCCCCAACACAAAGCAATATTCCTAACAATGGAATTAATTAATTGCTATATATCTGCATTCTAGCCATGACTTAAATGAAGATAATAATTTTGTAAGGAGCGATAGATTGATGGTGAATGGAAGTGGCTTCTGCATTGTAACATATAAGTAATTTCACTATGATGCTATAAGCGGAAGATCACATCTGGCTCCCTAGGAGTTATTAATTTTCAGTGATTATGAATTTATGATTATAATTATCGAAAGACCTTATCTATGCAAACTTCATCTCTGAAAAGTTTGGCAATCAATAATTTTCCTCAAAATTGGTACGTATGACAATAATTAATCAATAATATATTGTTGGCAATCGAAAAAACTAAGGTCCATATATTCAAAATTTAAAAATTTTCAATTAGTTTAAACAAGATGTTGAGTCCATGAAATCAATATATATAAACACAATTCATTGACTTCAAGTTGAAAATGGAAATTAATTTATAAATTTATCCTATTTAAGTACGTAGTTGCAAAAATAAAACATGTAAGAAGTTGCATAGTTGATGAGTTAAAATAGAAGAATGAGAGGATAAAGAGGTGAATAAGCTTAATTAGATGGCAATTTCAAACAAACTAATGAGCAAAGAAGCTTTCAGGTAATTATAGAGATACCCTAAGCCATTGTTGGAGAGTATTTTACCAAAAAAAAAAAAAAAACTGGGAGCACTAATGATGAATTGTAGCTTCTATATATCCACGAACTTTGATATCCTTGGGAAGTTTCTGGTAGAGTGTCATTGGCATAGCTGGAATCAGTTGAAGTGCACAGTTGCATAAGATCAATACCTTCAAAAAAATAATGTTGTAAAATGAAGAAATGATAATTATGGTGTTAATTTGATTAATGCTATTTAATTTGTTGTTGACCATCTACATACCTTTCTCTTTTATCCATGCACCAATTGTCATTCACAAAGTATTGGATGGAAACCGCACTTGATAATGGCATCAGAATTGAAGCAAAATGAAATCTCTTCAGCGTAGAATTTGAGGACAATGTTATAGTACTTATTGCCTTTACTAAGTTTTCTTTTGAATGTCCAACCCTGTAGCAAAACGTGTGTTGATCGAAGGGCCGCGCCACCTGACGCTTTCTGTGGAACTGAAAGCCTTTTGCACTTTTCAGAATAAATGCAATGGTCTGACTCATCAATGATATCTATATCATACCCAACATAATTTATATCATCATAAAATTCACACTGCACCCACATAAAACACAAGAAAATCCATATGCTTTACTGGTCCGAATGAGAATGACAAAGAAGATCCATTATTGTTCTGATACATCATCTTTCCTGGCAATTCACTCCCTGGGACACATAATTCAAACCATTCCGCCGCCATGCGCTGTGCCATAAAAATAATAGAATCCATTAAACATCTTCATGATAACAATAATAAAATGATGATAGTAAACAAAACACATACCCGACTCAGTATATTGTCCATCATTTTATCTAATTGCCTCTGATCCAAATTGATGCAGTTGCCAAAGTCAAGAGTCTCCATTTTGCTCCACAGGTCAAATATTTCAGCAAAATAGTCCGGTATGTATTTTAGCCTCTTGCAATCTCTGAAATTCAGAAATTTCAGGCTAGAAAGCTGTTTGATGTACGTGGGTATGCTCTCAAAATTATTTCCATTTAGTTCTAAAATCCACAGTGAGGTTGCAGAGCAAAGACTGCTGGGAAATTCAGAGATTTCGCAATGACCTAGAACAACATCTCCAAGATGCGGAAAATTTCCCGTCATAAATACCTGTAAGGGTGAGCCTGCAGTCCACATAGGCAGCTTCAAACCTTTACATCCTTGAAGATCTAATATTCTCAATTCCCTCGAATCATTGATGGAGACTGGCAATTCTTTTATGCCACTTCGAGATGCCAAAATCTTCTTCAGAGATTTCAAATTTCCCAGGTTTTGTGGCAGTCCACATAGATTTACACAACCACCGACATCTAAGCATTCAAGATTTTTCAAATTACAAAGGCTGTCGGGCAGTTTGTTTATACCACTTCCTTCTGCTCTAAGACTCTTAAGATATATTAAATTATCCAAGTTTTTTGGAAGTTCACGTAGATGGGAACACCCTGAGATATCTAAGGCTACAAGTGGATATATCAAACTGCAAATACTATCTGAAAGAGACTCCGGCCTTGAGCACCGATACAAATCCGAGTCACGAAGTTGAAATTGACATCCCATGGGTGAGGGCACTTTTTCTATTGCATTTCCAGGATGCCTTCCATAACATTGAATGTTTGGAATCATGGTGAGCATGATGCATCCGAACAAATCAAAAATTTTAAGACTTATCAGATGAAGGCAACTTGGCAAATGCGAGAGATGTGTACAATACCTCAAACTTAGACGAGTAAGCTTGGTCAAGTGATTAAGTGAGGATGGCAGCTCAACCAAACTTTCATTCCAATTCAAATTTAAAACTTCAAGATTCACGGCTCTAGACAAGTCTGGTATTCTTTTCAACTTCTTGCTGCCACTGAGATTAATATTTTTCAAGTTTGCAAGATTCTGCAACAAGATTAATATAAGACGGATGAATTAATAGTTTGTAAACTTCAAATAATTAATAGAAACCTAAATTTTAATTTATGAATTTTGTAGTACATATCCTATATATAGACTACCTGAACTCCATCCCAAAGTTCTTCAAGGTCATTAGAAGTCATCCGTAGCACTACAAGATTTTCTGCACTGAAACTCTTTGGCAAAGATTTCAAGGAGAATCCATCCCAACAAAGACACCTTAGCCCTTCTGAGAGAGATTCAAGGCCCTTTGGGAAATGTAATCTAATCTCTCTACCGTACGGCGGATAGTAGAAAATGAGATATTTTAGATTATACATTTTCTTCAATGATTTTGGACTTAGGATTACGTCTTTGATTTTGGACAAGTCAAGTGATAGACCTTTTGTCAAATCACTCCCCTAAATACAACAACCAAACAAAAATTAATTAGCATAAACGTATACAAAACCCAACATTTTTTTTCCCTTTGGAATGAAATATATATATATATTTTTTTTATAAAAAACAAAATACAAGGAAATTAAAATATTACAAAGGCCATGGTGTTTGATTCTTACCTCTTCCTCTGTCAACAAGCGGATTATTTCCTTGGGTTTCCAAATCCTCCTACGTTTCTTTAGCTTTTGTTCTTCACATTCAATTTTTCTGCCCATTTGTTGTATCAAGTCATGCATCTCTACACAATTTGTAGAAGATATTGATATGAGAGACTTATCAACGAGACGGCTTATTAGAATTTTTGAACCGAAAACATTTGTTGCTCTGTCTTCCAGATTCTTTGCAGCCACGCTTTCAACATAATCCCTGTGTTTTCCTTTAAAGAAACATGCAATATCCAAAAATATCTCCATTTCATCCTCAGATAGTCCATCAAAACTTCTCCTCAATATTTTGCAAACTTTTTCATTAGGTGTACCTTTAAAATTTTCCAACTCACTTTCCCATTCTTCCACACTCCTATTTTGCAAATTGCAACCAAAAACTTGAAGAGCCAACGGAAGGCCTCCTGCACATTCAGCCGCCCTTTTTGAAAGCTCAACAAATCCTTTGTTTGGAGTAATATTTGGTCTAAAAGCATGAAAACAGAAGAGTTGAAGAGCTTCACGTTGGTTTAATTCCTCAACTTTATATATTTTAGCATCCACATTTACAAGCAATTGCTTGTCTCTGCCTGTAACTATGATTTTGCTGCCTGAGCCATAAGCAGCAAGTACTATGGATTTTATTTGATCAAAATCACTGACATCATCAAGAACAATAAGAACTTTCATTTGCAAGAGCCTTCTTCTGATGTAAGGTGGTGCCATCATAGAGTTGCCAATATCGAAACCATCTTTGCCTAATAATTGGAAAAGTAGTTTACTGTAAATAACATCTGGGCGGTTGCCAAAATTTTCCGTAACATTTGCCACAAAGCAAAACTTCTCAAATTCACCGCAAATTTGATTAAATACATTTTGAGCGATGGTTGTTTTGCCGATCCCCCCTGGCCCCCAAATTCCAACGACACGCACACCTTCGCACTGTAGTAGTAACTTAACAGCCACAACACGTGAATGGATTCCAACTAGCCCATCATCATAAGAACAATCAATTCTATACAAATAATTTAGCTTCTCTTGAATGTCTTTGATGATTTTCTCAATTAGTTTAGACTCAGACCTGCTGAAATTAAGATAAAAGGTCTATCACAAAACAAATTAATCATATAACAAAATTCATTGCACATATTAATGATATTAAAGATAAGAAAATCAGATTAAAGCTTTATTTAAACAAAAATGCAGATAAGAAACTACAATAAGAATTAGAAGGGAAAAGAGCGAAGGTAAACTTACAGATCTCCTTGGGATTCAAATCCTGAAAGAAGACTAGTTTCCTTTAAAGCATGGATCCAATTCTCCACCTTCCATGTGTCGAAGTGTTGTTTATGCTCAGAAATTGATTCCCCAAAACTTCCGGTGAGATCCTGAACATCATCAGGTTTAACATGATAGAACACTGGTATGACTATCTGTCCCGTTGCCTTCTTGCACTCTAATATCTTCACCAGCTCATCCAAACACCATGGAGATTCTGCATAATTTTGCGAGAAAAGGACAACTGAAATAGCAGAGCTTTCAATTGTTTCCAAGAGGGATGATTCGATCTCTTCTCCTCTTTCAAGTTGATCATCTACAAATGTACGTATTTTGTTATCAACCAAAGCCTTGTGGATATGGCTGAGAAAACCAAACCGGATATCTTTGCCTCTAAAACTAATAAACACTTCATACTTCATAGAGCTGATAGAAGAAGAAGAAGAAGCCATAGTTTGTTAAATAACAGCAGATGGAAATGAAGAGATCGAAGGAAGGGAACACAGTGTGTTGAGTACCAAAGCAGCTGTCGGAGCAAATTACTTTATGGACCCTTCATACTTCACAAGGCTGATAGAAGAAGAAGCCATAGTTTGTTAATGAAGAGGTGAAGGAAATCAATAAAAGGAAAAGGAAAGTGTTGAGGCTGGTAGGAGAAACTTAAACAAGGAAACTAATAGTTTCAATAATGCAGAGCTGCCATGGAAATTACTTTATCACTTGGCCAAACATATGATAAAGACAGTTTGACAATAACAAGCCAATTACACAATAACAAATGGCACACATTTGACCAAAAACAAAATCAAATCCACACATAAATCCTCTCACTCAATTTCTTTTTCGGATTCTCACTATCCGATTTTCCCGTGTTGGAATTGATTCAACGTATTATTGACAGGCCTGAATTTTGGAAGCAAGCCCACCATCAACACAAGCCCAATGAACTCACTTCTTCCATCAAGAAAAATGATGAAGCCCATCACTCTCCCATACAAGACTTGGACCAGTCATCATTTTGTTTTTTTTTTCAATTTATTTATTTTAAATGATTATTTTTTTAATTTAATTTATAAATTTTATCTAGATTAAATGTAAACAATGAGAAAATAAATTAGAGAAAGTTGGTGGAAATTTTGAAAACTGAAATGACACATCAATGGGTAAAAGTAAATTCTTCTTCACTTCTCCCCTAGAAGTATTAGACTGAACATTATAATTTATTGGCCTGAACTTTCGCAGGAAAATTAGTTAAAAGGAGAGTGTTGGAAAATGAAAGTGAAAAAAGAAGAAAGAAAGACAAAGGAAATTGAGAAATTGTATGAACAAGAACTAGAATGCAAGTATGGGCCAACAGACCCAATCGGCGTATCCTATTTTAGAAGCAAGCCCACCATCAAGACGAGCCCAATGAATTCACTTCTTCCATCAAGAAAAATGATGAAGCCCATCACTCTTCCATACAAGACTTGGACCGGTCGTCAGTTTCAACAATGTACAAATTTTTACAGGTACACTTGAAATATTGGAATAATAAAAATTGGCTTGTTAGTCCATACTCTACTAAAAGTGTGAGGTTCCATTTCTTTCACTGACATTTAAATTTGTAATTAGTCATTATACATTAAATGTAATTAGTCATTATGCATGGAAATAAAAAAATTTCTTGAAGGGACTTTTAATAAAATTACTTTGTACAAGATTCTAATACTATTTTTTTCAAGTCTACTTGTAACCAGATGAATTTAAAATAATTAATACGAAAAAAAAATAAGATAAACACAAATAAATTTAAATGATTAGTTGCCAAGTTATAATTTGATAAGTTGAATTGGTTAAAATAGAAGAAAATTCAAGCATTAAATTTTCTATCAAATCCCCAACACCAAGCAATAGTCCTAACAATTAATGGAATTAATTAATTTCTATATATCTGCATTGTAGCCATGACTAAATGAAGATAATAATTTTATAAGGAGGGGTAGATTGATGGTTAATGGAAGTGGATTCTGCATTGTAGCACGTAAGTAATTTCATTATGATGCTATAAGAGGAAGATCACATAGGAGTCGTCAATTTTCAGTGATTATGAATTTATGATTATAATTATGGAAAGACATTGTCTATGCAATTTTCATCTCTGAAAAGTTTGGCAATCTATAATTTTCCTCAAAATTGGTACGACAATAATCATTAATATATTGTTGTTCTTGATGCCTCAAATCTTGAAGTCAAGATAGTTTTATTTTGGCATTGAGATTGATAGTGTACGTCATTAGAAAGAGAGATACCTTTAGGGGTGTTTAAAAAGGGACATTTTTATGAATGGAGTATTTTTAAAAAATAATTAGAAGTTTGGGGTGTACCAAAATTTATTTGGTTAAGTGGTGTGTTTTGCCCATTTCCGTAAACAATTCTTGCGGAAATGGGCAAGATTAATTTTTTTTTTTTGTTAAAAGCTGCTGGACAGCTTTTCCATTGGAAAGGCTGCACACCGCAGCTTTTCCAATGGAAAAGCTGCCTTTTTTATTTTTTTTTTTTAATTTTTTTTTATTTTTTTTTCTAATTTTGGATAAAAAAATCCTTAATTTGATTGATATGAGCAAAATATTTTTATTAATACGTAAAAAATATTTTCATTTTACTCAATTTGATAAAAAAATACTCTATTTACTAAAACGTAAAAAATATTTTCATTTTACTCAATTTATAAATAGAATAAAAAATTTTATTTTATTTTTTTAATTTTGGATAAAAAAATTCTTAATTTGATTGATATGAGCAAAATATTTTTCTTAATACGTAAAAAATATTTTCATTTTACTCAATTTATCCAAATTAAACAAAAATTTTGCTCAATTTAATACGTAACAAATATTTTTGTTCAAATTAAAAAATAATTTTTCAAATTAAAAAAAGTAAAAACCTAGAAATAAAAAACAAAATTTCCATCAAACCTATAATTTAAATATTTTTGTTATTGATATAATATTTTAAATCTCATAGTTTTACGTGTGTTTTTATTATAGTATTAATATAAAAAATACAAAAAGAGCCATAGCACTAACTATAGTATATATATCACTAAAATATATATATATGAAAAAAAAGCTCCGTATATTTTTTTTTGGAGTATTAGTTTTAATGAAGAGTATAATGAAGCAATACTATAAGAGTCTCATAAAAAAATGTGTTCTTTGTAATATTTTTTATTCTTTAAATTGATATATTATATTTTCTATGTTTTTAATAATTTTTAGGGACGGATTATAAAATCAGCTTTAATAAGTTGCTCAATTTAATACGTACCAAATATTTTTGTTTAATTTGGATAAATTGAGTAAAATGAAAATATTTTTTACGTATTAAGAAAAATATTTTGCTCATATTAATCAAATTAAGGATTTTTTTATCTAAAATTAAAAAAATAAAATAAAATTTTTTATTATATTGATAAATTGAGTAAAATGAAAATATTTTTTACGTTTTAGTAAATAGGGTAATTTTTTATTAAATTGAGTAAAATGAAAATATTTTTTACGTACTAAGAAAAATATTTTGCTCATATCAATCAAATTAAGGATTTTTTTATCCAAAATTAAAAAAAAAATAAAAAAAATTAAAAAAGGCAGCTTTTTCATTGGAAAAGCTGCCGTGTGCAGCATTTCCAATGGAAAAGCTGCCCAGCAGCTTTTAACAAAAAAAAAAATTAATCTTGCCCATTTCCGCAAGAATTGTTTGCGGAAATGGGCAAAACACACCACTTAACCAAATAAATTTTGGGACACCCCAAACTTCTAATTATTTTTTTAAAACACTCCATTCATAAAAATGTCCCGTTCAAAAATGGGTTGGGTGGGTTATGATAAAATTTGAATCAAATTTATATAATATATTTTGTGAGATTATGTATAATTCAACTTCATTTTTCTTCTAAAAAAAATATAATTGTAACCCATCTAAACCATGTAACCCATTTTTGAACACCCTTTTAATAGTTACTTTTACCTATATGTTAGCAATCAAAATTTAGAATATGAAATAATCATAAAATAATGTTGTAAAATGAAGAAATGATAATTATGGTATTAATTTGATTGATGCTATTTCATTTGTTGTTGACCATCTGCATACCTTTCTCTTTAATCCATTCACCAATTGTCATTCCCAATGTATTGGATGGAAACCGCACTTGATTATGGCATCAGAATTGCAGCAATCTGTCATCATCTTTTCAGCGTAGAATTTGAGGACAATGGTATAGTTCTCATTGTCCTTAATAATGTCTGTCAATGTACTTGCGCAACCATGTAGCAAAACGTGTGTTGATAGCAGGGATATGTCACCTGACATTGTCTGTGGAATTCGATGTGTATGACTTCCAGGGCGAAAGCGGTGACCTGACTCATGAATGATATTCACATCATATCTAACAACATCTACATCATCAGAGAATTCACACACTGCACCTATATAAAACTCGAGAAAATTTATACGTTTTGGTGGTCTGAATGCGAAAGACAAAGAAGATCCATTATTGTTCTGATACATCATCTTTCCTGGCAATTCACTTCCTGGGATACATAATTCTAACCATGGTGACCACATGCGCTGTGCCAATAAAATAATATAATCCATTAAACAACTTCATCATAGCAATAATAAAACCAATAAAATAATGATAGAAAACAAAACACATACCCGACTGACTATATTGTCCGTCATTTTATCTAATTGCCTCTGATCCAAATTGATGCAGTTGCCAAAGTCAACAGCTTCCATTTCGCTCCACAGATAAAATACTTCAGTAGTATAGTCCGGCATGTATTTTAGTCTCTTACAATCTCTGAACTTTAGCCATTTCAGGTTAGAAAGCTGTTGGATGTATCTGGGTATGCCCTCAATTATTTCCACTTAGTCTTAAACCCCACAGTGACGTTACATAGCAAAGACTGCTGGGAAATTCTGACATTTCGCAATAACTTAGATCCACATATCCAAGATGCGAAAAGTTTTTCGTCATAAATACCTGCAAGGGTGAGCCTGCAGTCCACATACGCAGCTTCAAGCCTTTACATCCATGAAGATCTAATTTTCTCAATTCCCTCAAATCATTGATGGGGACTGGTAATTCTTTTATGCCAGTTCGATATGCAAAAATCCCCTCCAGAGATTTTAAATTTCCAATATTTTGTGGTAGTGCACATAGATTTACACAACCACCGACATTTAAGACTTCAAGATTTTTCAAATTACAAAGGCTGTCGGGCAGTTTGTTTATACCACTTCCAAATGCAGTAAGTCCCTTAAGATATACTATTAAATTATCCAAATTTTTGGAAGTTCATGTACATTGGAGCACCAAGAGATATCTAACCATTCAAGTGGATATATCAAACTGTAAATACTATCTTAAAGAGACTCCGACACTTTTTCTATTGCATTTCCAGGATGCCTTTCATAACGTGGAATGTTTGGAATCATGGTGAGCATGCTGCATCCGGACAAATCAAAAGATTTAAGACTAATCAGATGAAGGCAACTTGGCAAATGCGAAAGATATGTACAATTCTTCAAATATAGATCAGTAAGCTTGGTCAAGTGATTAAGTGAGGATGGCATCTCAACCAAACTTGACTTCCCATCCAAATTTAAAACCTCAAGATTCAGGGCTCTAGACAAGTCTGGTATTCTTTTCAACTTCTTGTTGCCACTGAGAATAATATATTTCAAGTTTGCAAGATTCTGCAACAAGATTAATATAAGACTGATGAATTAATTGTTTGTAAACTTCAAATAATTAATGGAAATCTAAATTTTGATTTATGAATTTTATAGAACAATACATGGACCACCGGAACTCCATCCCAAAGTTCTTCAAGGTCAGTGAAAGTCATCCATAGCTCTACAAGATTTTCTGCACTGAAACTCTTAGGCAAAGATTTCAAGGAGCATCCATCCCAACAAAGATACCTTAGCTCGTCCGAGAGATTTTCAAGGCCTTCTGGGAAATGTAATCTAGTCTCTCCACTGCACCCATCCCTGCCAAGATACCTTAGGTCTTCTGATGATACATATCCAAGCCTTTTGGGAAAGGATTGTAGAAAATGAGATATTTTGGATTACACACTTTCTTAAATGCTTTAGGACTTAGCATTATTCTGTCTTTGATTTTGGACAAGTCAAGTGATAGACCTTTTGTCACATCACTCCCCTAAATACAACAACCACACAAAAATTCATTAGCATAAATTAATTAGCAATATTTTTATAAAAAAATAAAATACAAGGAAAATAAAATATTACAAATTTTCATAATTAAAAAATTAGAAATTTTTTTAGTGACAGAAAAATCCATCACTATACCGTCTCTAATTTAAGTGTGTTTGGCGACAATAAGAATTTGTCGCTAAAACCGTCGCAAACCATGGTGGTAAAATTGCTTCAAATTTAGTGACCAATATTGTCGTTTTTATTTTAGCGACAACTATAGTGGTAAAATTGCTAATTTAGTCGTAAAAAAATGTGCCATAAATTGACGCCAAAATTTAGCGACTGTTTTTTTTTCCGTCTCTAAATTTGCCACTATATTTGAAAAATGGATTTTCACAACTAATTTCAAAAATTGTTGCTAATCCGTCATTAATTAGTGACAGAAATATGTCATTCGCTAATTTTAGTCGCTGAATTGAATTTTTTTTGTAGTGGAACACTAGAGACATAAATCTCGAATCACTAGATACCAAGAGATATCAAACACTAAAAACCTTTCAGTGCAATCACCAGACAGCTGTAACTACTATCACTTATAGACATATCTACTTATCCACGACTATGTGACATTCAAACTCTCACTTAAACTTTAATCACTCATTAATTTTACACACATGCAAACACTCATGAGCACTTAATTATTAATCACTTGAAAGCATATAACATTATCAATATATCACTATTAATATAATACTATGTTCAATTACGCATAAACACTCCAAATACAATTCAGTAATGTAAGCATTAAGGTTACAATTTACACAAATGTAGTAAAAGCCATGTACGCACTCATAATTTGCTTTTCATGTTCGTTACAACTTATACTTTAATGTTCAATCCCTCATATAATACAATTAATCATTCATACACTATAACTTTCAACACTTAACATATAAGTTCAATATTGCATGCAATAACTTACAACTAATACAAGCATGTATAGGTCATATAAGCACTCTCTAATAAGCACTTTTATGTTTCATGTTCGTTACATCATAAATTAACCCTACACAGGTGTTGGTAAGGTTTGGTGAACAATTAAAAACGTTCGGTTCAAGTTCGGGAACCTTAGGATACATAAAACCCACTGGATTGAATGCAATCCAACCTGATGGAGGAGAAATCCAGGTGACCCGACTGGATTGAATTCAATCCAGCTGGATAGGTTGCTCCGTCTCAGTCTAGAAGGCAACTACCCAACTGGATTGGCAATCAATCCAGCCTGGTGGCTCGCAAACACTCAATCCAAAAGCTTTCTACCCGACTTGATTGGTTGTCAATCCAACCGGGTACACTTAAACATTAGGTTTTTCAGAAATCAATTCCTCGGGTTCACGTTGCACAGATGTTTTGACCAACTAAACAAGGTTTTTAGGCAAAACTTCCTTCTAATCAAATGTCACTCCATGTCTCTAGTATCCATAGCCACGAAAATCAGATCATTTGGTCCATCTAGAACAAAAGTTATCACTAAAATTGTTCAAACTGGTCTAGTTGACAGGTTCACTGCCAACACTCTACTTTAAGCCAAATTTCACTAATCCTAAAGGCAGAACTAGATTTCGACCTCTCATACAAAATTGAGGTCAGGGTCTCTAGTTTAAGTTTCCTTTGGAATTACCCCGATTAGAGCTCTCTAACTCAAGTTATAGGCAATACAATCACTACAGGTCACAATGTCCATGCACCAAAATTTACCCTATTACTCTTTTATCTACACTTCCTTCATTTATGATCACTTTAACACTTAAAAACACATTTGATTCATTATATTATATTAATCTGTATAGTATTAGACTGTATCTTATTTTTTATAAAACTATATTAGTCTATAATATTTTATATTATATTTGATGTATAATATAGGACTGTATTATTTTTAAAAAAATTAAAAATAAATAAATAAAATTATTTTTGTGGTCACTAATACAAATAAAAAAATAATTATAAAATATAATTTTTGATATGGAGTAATTTTATATGAAAATTGACTGTCGAGAACTGGACACTTAGGATGTGTTCGGTAAAGTTGAAAGTTTTTAGTTTTTTATTTTTTAAAATATAAAAACTATTTTTAGTTTTTGTTATTTATTTTTTAGAAACTGTTTTATATGTTTAAAAATTTTATCATATTTTTTAATTATTCATATATATTTTTTAATTACTTATGTATATTATAATAATAATTTTGATAGTGGCAGTGGCAGCAGAGGCAGTGTGGTGGTGGCAGTGGTTGTTAAGGTGACGGTGGTGTGGTAACGGTCGAGGTGACGGCGGTGTGGTTGTGGTGGTAGCGGCGACAGTGTGACAGCGGTGGTGGTGGTGGTGGAGATGGCAGCAGTGTGGTGATAGTGGCAGTGGCGACATGGTGGTGGCGGAGACAGTGGCGGTGTTGTGGTGGCGGCGGTGTTGTGGTTGTAGTGGCGGCGGCGGCGGCGGCGGTAATAGTGTGGTTGTGATGGTGGAGGCGGTGTGGTTATGGTGGCAGCGGCGGCAGTGGAGGCAGCGGTATGGTGGCTGCAGCGATAGTGGCGGAGGCGTGATGGTGGCAGCGGTGGTAGTGGCGTGGTGGTGGCAGTAGCAGCGGCGGAGGCGGCAGTGGTAGTGGTGTGTTGGTGGTAGCAGCGGTGGCGGAGGCATGGTGGTGGCAGCGACAATGGCGAAGGCGTGGTGGTGGCAACAGCGGCGATAGCGGCAGAAGCGGAGGCGCGGTGGTGACAGTAATGGCGGCAATAATGGTAGCGATGTACCAATAGTGGTGGAAGCGACGATAATAAGGATAAATTAGCAAAATCTTAAAAACTACATTTTGAAGATTTTTAGTTTTTATTTTATATGTGAAAAACACTTCTTTAAATTTTTGTAAAAACCGAAACGAAAAAAATTTGCCAAACGAGTTTTCGTTTTATTTTTGAAAAAAAAAACAAAAAACTGAAACAAAAATCTCCCCGAACGCACCCTTAATAAGTCAAGTACAAAAATCATAACCATCCGAAAAGAAAAAGATTAAAATCAGTGCTTAAACCCTATATGGTGGAATCGCACCCAATGTTAGTCCACGCAAAAGAAGAAAAAAAAAATCTCCCTTAAAAACAGAGAGCGAGAGTGACAAAGAGAATGGGACCTGGAGATTGTTTTGCTTGATGTAGACCCAAATCTGCTTGACGACATCGGAGAAGCTTCAGGAACTCCAAGAAAGTCACGGAGAGCAGGAGAAAAAGGGTTGGGCTTGAGTATGCCGACAGTCTTAATCGGTTTAGCCAGTTTCGGCTTGGGTGGCGCTTTAGTAACGGTGGTTTTTGAAGCGGTGGTTTTTGAAGCAGTAGTTTTTGTTGTAGCGGTGGCAGCAGACTTAGTCGGAGCTAAGAGGGCCCTGCAGTCTCTGAAAATTCCAGATCGCGTCTGCTCGAGTTATAATTATTTGAGGGATAACATTTTAAAAAATATTAAATCATAATTATATGTTAAAAATCAAATGAATTTATATGTTAAATCTTAAAATTATAGCTTTTAAACTATTCAATTATATATTTATGGAACATACTTAAATATTTTTTGAAAAAGCTTAAAGTCATTAGCTATGAATTATTATTTTTTAATTTAAGTAAAATTTAAATCATAATTTCAAGTAATAATGAGATACAGTTATATTAAACTCACAACTACTTTCGGCCAAAATTTATTTGAAAACTTTTGTTTAAACTGATATTAGAAAAAAGTTCAAGGATAAAACTATTGATAATTTTCCATTAGGCTGACCATCGTGCTATTTCTTTAACTAATTTATTTTAAGTGATCATTTGTTTTCTATTAATTTAGTTAATAAATTTTATTTAGATTTGATTTAAGCAATGATAAAATAAATTAGAGAAAGTTCATGGAAATTTACAAAAGGCTTAATAGTTATATAACTGCCTATGCACATCCTCTCCTAGACCTAGAGTTGTAAGTTTGCCATTTTAACCTTTATAATTGACTATTATTAACAAATTAAACACTCGTTGCTGACTAATCGTCCCATGTGGCGTAAAAGTGTCTGATGTGGCATACGTGGATGATTTGCACGCGTTCTAGAGGCATGAAACGTGATTTTTCTTGTGCCTGGGCTTGACAGAGGTCCTCCTACACTTCAGCCTTCACACCAAATGCAGAGCCACCGTCCGCCTCCATAGCTTTCAAGGTCCAAACCTCATCTCCACATAAGTTCCTCGCTAACCCATACAACTAAAAAGAAAAATTGATGGATTCTCTACTTTTCTAACTCTTGCTGTTGTTTTTATTCCTACAGAACTAAAACAAAATTCGCTTCTATATGAGGATTAAAGTAATAAAATTTAGTGTAGCACAAGAGCAAATATTAAGCCAACTCTGTAATAAGGATCTCAGCTTTTTGTCCGAGTGAAAATCTCAGATTCAGACCACATCAAGAAAAAATAATAATAAAAAACTAGTAAGAAGATAATTTTTCCATTAAAGATAAAAGAAGACCTGATAAAGAAGACTAGTAATTGAAATGGATGTTGGACGACATTGACTGACCAAAAAAGTAAGTCTTCTTCGCTTCTCCCCAAAAAGGATTACTATTGACTGACCGTTACAATTTATTGGCCTGAACTTTCACAGGAAGATTACTTAAAAAGGAGAGTGATGGAAAATGAAAGTGAAAAAAGAGGGAAGAAAAAACAAAGGAAATGGGGAAATTATATGAAGAACAACCAAAATGTAAGTAACTAAGTATGGGGAAACAGACCAAATCGGCATGTCCTATTTTTGGAAGTAAGCCCACCATCAACACAAGCCCAGTGAACTCACTTCTTCCATCAAGAAAAATGGTGAAGTCTATCACTCTCTCCTATAAGACTTGGACCGGGTCATCAGCTCCAACAGTATAGAAATGTATAAATTTTCAGAGGTACACTTGAAATATTCGAATAACAAAAATTGGCCCCATAGTCAACACTCGACTAAAAGTGAGAGATTTTCGGTAAGATTTATTTCAATGATATTTAAAATTGTAATTAATCATTATACAATGAGAATAAAAAATTTCGGAAGACCAAATTACAAAATTTATAAAATTTTGAAGGAATTTTATAAAATTATTTTGTACAAAACTCTAATACTATTTTTTTTTTTCAAGTCTACTTCTTACTGGATGAATTTAAAATAATTAATAAGAAAAAAAATACGATGAACACAAATAAATTCAACTTAGGCAAAAACGGTTAACAAAATTCAAATATTTTGTCTTTTTTTTAAAAGAAAAATTAAATTTATATGACTAACTTTACAGTAATAATATTAACATTTATAGAGTATATGATTCCGAAAAATGTAAAACAAAATAAAATTTTTTAACTTGAATAAAATAAGGGATATAGGATGAATAAAGTAAATGTAAAGTTGTATAGGTTTATTAGTTGCCAAGTTATAATTTGATTAGTGGAATTGATTAAAATAGAAGAAAATTCGAACATTAAATTTTCTATCAAATCCCCAACACAAAGCAATATTCCTAACAATGGAATTAATTAATTGCTATATATCTGCATTGTAGCCATGACTAACTGAAGATAATAATTTTATGAGGGTTAGATTGATGGTGAATGGAAGTGGATTCTGCATTGTAACATGTAAGTAATTTCATTATGATGGTATAAGGGGAAGATCACATCTGGCTCCCCCGCTCTGGAGGAATTATTAATTTTCAGTGATTATGAATTTATGATTATAATTATCTATGCAAACTTCATCTCTGAAAAGTTTGACAATCTATAATTTTCCTCAAAATTCGTATGTATGACAACAATTAATCATAAATATATTGTTGGCAATCGAAAAAAGTAAGGTCCACATTTTCAAAATTTATAAATTTTGAATTAGTTGAAACAAGATGTTGAGTCCATGAATTCAATATATATAAACATAATTCATTGACTTCAAGTTGAAAATGGAAATTAATGTTGGGATAAGGTGTATTTTTGCCCTCAAATTATCGAAAATAGAGTGAAAATGCCCTCAAATTTTTGTCAGTTTTTAACCCTCAATTCAATTTTTTTTGTTGAAAAATACCCTTGCGATGGACAAAAAATCAAGCTAGCAAACAAAGCTATCGGCAGTCAATCATGCATCGACATGTGTTAATTCTGTAAGGATTTTTTTTGCCTTCAAACTTTGAAAAATAGTATAAAAATACTCTCAAATTTTGTTTTTATCCGTTTTTATCTCTGAATCAAATTGACACTTATCAACACGTGATTAGTTTCTGTTAATTTTATTTGTCAGCTGGACTTTTCGTCCAAAATGAAGGCATTTTTTATTTATTTAAATAACTTCAAAGGTAAAAATCGACAAAAAAAAAATTGAAAGCATTTTAATCCTATTTTCGATTTTCGGTTGTTTGATTATAAATTTATCCTATTTAAGCAGGTAGTTGCAAAAATAAAACATGTAAGAAGTTGTAAAGTTGATGAGTTAAAAGAGAAGAATGAGAGGATAAAGAGGTGAATAAGCTTAATTAGATGGCAATTTCAAACAAATTAATGAGCAAAGAAGAAGCTTTCAGGTAATTATAGAGATGCCCTAAGCCATTGTTGGAGAGTTAAAAAAAAATAAAAAATAATAAAAAAAAAAACTGGGAGTAATGAAGATGAACTGTAGCTTCCATATATCCATGGCCTTTGATATCCTTGGGAGGTTTCTTGTGAAGTGTCATTGGCATAGCTGGAATTAGTTGAAGTGCACAGTTGTATATAAGATCAATACCTTCAAAAAATGACACTGTTAACATAAATCAACAAATGATTAGAGTTTAGAATATAAAATAATCATAAAATAAAGTTGTAAAATGAAGAAATGATAATTATGGTGTTAATTTGATTGATGCTATTTAATTGGTTGTTGACCATCTACATACCTTTCTCTTTAATCCATTCACCAATTGTCATTCACGATGTATTGGATGGAAACCGCACTTGATTATGGCATCAGAATTGCACCACTGTGTTGTCTGCTCTACAGCGTAGAATTTGAGGACAAAGGTATAGTACTCATTGCCTTTAATAAGGTTTTCTGTGAATATCCAACCCTTTAGCAAAACGTGTTTTGATCGAAGGGCCGCCGCGTTTATTTCGTCTTTCAATAGACTTGAAAGGGGTTTGTTCGTTTCAGAATAAATGCAGTAACCTGACTCAATGATATCGATATCATATCGAACATCATATAAGTCAGCATACACTTCACACACTGCACCTACATAAAACCCACGGAAATCCATATCCTTTAGTGGTCCGAATGAGAAAGACAAAGAAGATCCATTATTGTTCTGATACATCATCTTTTCTGGCAATTCACTTCCTGGGATACATAATCCTAATCCCATGCCCTGTGCCATAAAAATAATATAATCCATTAAACATCTTCATGAAAACAATAATAACATCATATAAATCATCATACAATTCACACACTGCACCTACATAGAGCCCAAGAAAATTCAGTTCCTTTGGTGGTACGAATGGGTAAGACAAAGAAGATTCATTGTTGATCTGATGATACATCATCTTTTCCGGCAATTCACTCCCTGGGATGCCTAATCCCGTGCCCTGTGCCATAAAAATAATATAACCCATTAAACGTCTTCATGATAACAATAATAAAACTAATAAAGTAATGATAGAAAACAAAACACATACCCGACAAACTATATTGTGCATCACTTTATCTAATTGCCTCTGATCCAAATTGTTGCAGTTGCCAAAGTCAAGAAATTTCATTCCCCTCCACCGTCCAACTACTTCAGCAATACTGTCCGGGATGTATTTTAGTCTCTTGCAATTTCTGAAACTCAGCGAATTCATGCTACAAAGCTGTTTGATGTATTTGGGTATGCTCTCAAAATTATTTCCATTTAGATTTAAACGATACAGTGACGTTACACAGCAAAGACTGCTGGGAAATTCTGAGATTTCGCAATAACCTAGATTAACATCTCCAAGATGCGGAAAATTGCCCGTCATAAATACCTGCAAGGGTGAGCCTGCAGTCCACATAGGCAGCTTCAAACCTTTACATCCGTGAAGATCTAAAGTTCTCAATTCCCTCAAATCATTGATGGAGACTGGTAATTCTTTTATGCCGCTTCGATATGCATAAATCTTCTTCAGAGATTTTAAATTTCCCAGGTTTTGTGGTAGTCCACATAGATTTACACAATCACCGACATGTAAGTATTCCAGATTTTTCAAATTACAAAGGCTGTCGGGCAGTTTGTTTATACCACTTCCATTTGCAAGAAGCTCCTTGAGATATATTAAATTATCCAAGTTTTTTGGAAGTTCACGTACATCGGGGCACATAGTGATACTTAAAGATTCAAGTGGATATATCAAACTACAAATATTATCTGAAAGAGACTCCAGCCTTGAGCACCAATACAAATCCAAATCACGATGTTGAAATTGACATCCCATGTGTGAGGGCACTTTTTCTATTGCATTTCCATGATGCCTTTCATAACATGGAAAGTTTGGAATCATGGTGAGCATGTTGCATCCTATCAAATTAAAAGATTTAAGACTTATCAGATGAAGGCAACTTGGCAAATGCGAAAGATGGCTACAACTACACAAACTTAGATCAGTAAGCTTGGTCAAGTGATTAAGTGAGGATGGAATCTCAACCAAACTTTCATTCTGATCCAAATGTAAAACCTCAAGATTCAGGGCTCTAGACAAGTCTGGTATCCTTTTCAACTTCTTGCTCCAACTGACATCCATATATTTCAAGTTTGCAAGATTCTGCAAAAAGATTTATTATACTGATGAATTAATAGTTTGTAAACTTCAAAAATTAACAGAAACCTAAATTTTAATTTATGAATTTTGTTGTACATATCCTATATATAGACTACCTGAACTCCATCCCAAAGTTCTTCAAGGTCGTCATTAAAAGTCATTAGTAGCTCTACAAGATTTTCTGCCCTGAAACTGTTCGGCAAAGATTTCAAGGAGCATCCCTCCCAACAAAGATACCTTAGCTCTTCTGAGAGATATTCAAGGCCTTTTGGGAAATGTAATCTAATCTCACTACTGTACGACGTATAGTAGAAAATGAGATATTTTAGATTATACATTTTCTTAAATGCTTTAGGACTTAGGATTACGTCTTTGATTTTGGACAAGTCAAGTGATAGACCTTTTGTCACATCACTTCCCTAAATACAACAACCAAACAAATTAATTAGCAATATTTTTTTTATAGAAAAACAAAGTACAAAGAAATTAAAATATTACAAAGGCCATAGTGTTTGATTCTTACCTCTTTCTCTGTCAACAAGCGGATTACTTCCTTAGGTTTCCAAATCCTCCTACGATTCTTTAGCTTTTGTACTTCACATTCAATTTCTCTGCCCATTTGTTGTATCAAGTCATGCATATCTACATTATTTGTAGAAGTTATAGATATGAGAGACTTATCAACAAGACTGTCGATTCCACATTTTGAACCCGAAACCTTTGCTGTTCTGTCTGGAAGATCCTTTGCTAGTATGCTTTCAACAAAATCTCTGTTTCTTCCTTTAAAGAAATGTGCAATATCAAGAAAAATATCCTTTTCATCCTTAGATAATCCATCATAACTCCTCCTCAATATTTTGTGAACTTTTTGGTTAGGTGTACCTTTCAAATTTTCCAAGGCATCAGCCCAATGTTCCGCGCTCTTGCTTCGCAAATTGCAACCAAAAACTTGAAGAGCCAATGGAAGGCCCCCTGCACATTCAACCGCTCTTTCTGAAAGCTCGACAAATTCTTTGTCTGGAATATTTGATCTAAAAGCATGGAAACAGAAGAGTTGAAGAGCTTCACGTTCATTTAACTTCTCAACTTTATATATTTTAGCATCCACATTCACAAGCAATTGCCGGTCTCTGCTTGTAACTATAATTCTACTGCCTGAACCATACTGAACATGTGTTCCAATTATGGATTTTATTTGATCAAAATCATTCACATCATCAAGAACAATAAGAACTTTCATTTGCGAGAGCCTTCTTCTGATGTAAGGTAGTGTCATAATAGAGTTGCCAATATCGAAACCATCTTTGCCAAATAACCTAGAAAAGAGCTGATTGTGAATAGCATCTGAGCACCTCTCGAATTTTTCCGTAACATTTTCCACAAAGCAATAGCTTTCAAATTCACAACAAATTTGACGAAATACATTTTGAGCAATAGTAGTTTTGCCAATCCCCCCTGGCCCCCAAATTCCAACAACACGCACACCTTCGCACTGTAGTAGTAACTTAACATCCACAACGCGTGAATGGATTCCAACTAGCCCATCATCATAAGAACAATCAATTCTATACAAATAATTTAGCTTCTCTTGAATGTCTTTGATGATTTTCTCAACTAGTTTAGACTCAGACCTGCTGAAATTAAGATTATCACAAAACAAATTAATCATATAACAAAATTCATTGCACAAATTAATGATATTACAGATAAGAAAATCAGATTAAAGCTTTATTTAAACAAAAATGCAGATAAGAAACTAAAATAAGAATTACAAGGGAAAAGATCAAAGGCAAACTTACAGATCTCCTTGGGATTCAAATCCTGAAAGAAAGCTTGTTTCCTTCAAAGCATGGATCCACTTCTCCACCTTCCATGCGTCGAAGTGTTGTTTATGCTCAGAAATTGCTTTCCCAAAACTTCCGGTGAGATCCTGAACATCATCAGGTTTAACAAGATAGAACACTGGTATGACTATCTGTCCCGTTGCTTTCTTGCACTCTAATATCTTCACCAGCTCATCCAAACACCAAGGAGATTCTGCATAATTTTGCGAGAAAAGGACAACTGAAATAGCAGAGCTTTCAATTGTTTCCAAGAGGGATGATTCGATCTCTTCTCCTCTTTCAAGTTGATCATCTACAAATGTACGTATTTTGTTATCAACCAAAGCTTTGTGGATATGGCTGAGAAAACCAAACCGGATATCTTTGCCTCTAAAACTAATAAACACTTCATACTTCATAGAGCTGATAGAAGAAGAAGAAGAAGAAGAAGAAGAAGCCATAGTTTGTTAACTAACAGCATATGGAAATGAAGAGATCGAAGGAAGGGAACACAGAGTGTGTTGAGGTTGGTAGGAGAAACTTAAACAAGGAAAGAAATAGCTTCAATAATGCAGAGCTGCCATGGAAATTACTTTATCACTTGGCCAAATACATGATAAAGACAGTTTGACAATAGCAATCCAATTACACAATAACAAATGGCACACATTTGACCAAAAAAAAAAAAAGTAAAATCCACACATAAATCCTCTCAATTTCTTTTTCGGATTCTCACTTATCCAATTTTCCCGTGTTGGAATTGATTCAAAGTATTACTGGCAGACCATTACAATTTATTCTCCCGAATTTTCACGGGAAATTTACTTGAAAGAAGAGTGTTGGAAAATGAAAGGGAGAAAAGGAGAAAGAAAAACAAAAGGAAATTGGGAAATTATAAGAAGAACCAAAACGCAAGTATGGGCCAACAGACCCAATCGGCATGTCCTATTTTGGAAGCAAGCCCACCATCAACACAAGCCCAATGAACTCACTTCTTCCATCAAGAAAAATGATGAAGCCCATCACTCTCCCATACAGGACTTGGATTATATATATATATTTGTAGAATATATTTAAATATTTTTCAAAAAATCTTAAAATCATTAGCTATGAATTATTATTTATAATTTCAGTTTTTTCAATGTTAATTAATGAAAGGATAATTTAGTCAATTATTAATATTGTTTAAAACATTAAGATATTTTAATTATTTTCTTAATCTTTGTGCCAAAAGATCTAATGAGACAATTAAAAAATTTAGGAGTAATAGATACATTTTTGTCAATGTCATGGGTCATCAAAACATATATATATTGCCAAATTTAGGTGCATAATAAATTATTTTAGACATGTAAAAAGTCATTTATAAAATTGAATCATGCAATTAAGTACTTGTGTTTACTTTAGATGTGTTTTTATATATCATTTTCAATAAATCAAAGTTTATAAATTTTCAATTAGTAGAAAAAAGATGTTGCAAAAATTAATTTATAAATTTATCCTATTTAAGTAGGTAGTTGCAAAAATAAAACATGTAAGAAGTTGTATAGTTGATGAGTTAAAAGAGAAGAATGAGAGGATAAAGAGGTGAATAAGCTTAATTAGATGGCAATTTCAAACAAATTAATGAGCAAAGAAGAAGCTTTCAGGTAATTATATAGATACCCTAAGCCAATGTTGGAGAGTATTTTACACACCAAAGAAAAAAAAAAGAAAAGAAAATAATTGAGCCGGAGGAAACACTAGGAGTACTCATGATGAATTGTAGCTTCTCTATATATGTCCATGGCCTTTGATATCCTTGGGAGGTTTCTTGTGGAGTGTCATATTGGCATAGCTGGAATTAGTCACAGTTGCATAAAATCAATATCTTCAAAAAATGACACGGTTAATGATAATTATGGTGTTAATTTGATTGATGCTATTTAATTTGTTGTTCACTATCTACATGCCTTAATTTCATGGAAACCACACTTGATTTTGGCATCAGAATTGCAGCGATCTGTTGTAATCTTTAGGGAGCTGGTGGTCGCCTCGATCGATGCTGAGAAAGTGCAGGAGGAGCTACTGCTTCTGGATCATTAGGATCAATTGGGTCCGGTAGCACAACTTCCTCCGTAGGTGTATTGAGTCTATACTGACAAGGGATACTAAAGTCTCGGACAGCCACTTTCATATTGATCAAAGTCTCCTCATCATCTCACATCGGTCCTCTAGCGGGGCGCTCCAAATTAGTGATACCCACCATCATAGCAATAGGTGTAATGTGACCTCTAATCTCAATTTGTGAATATTTTGTTGGATTCTTTGCCACATCAGCAAACTTGTGCAAAAGCCACACAGGTCCGTTCACTTTTCTCTTAAGCATCATGCAGTGAAGAAAATTTAACTCATGACTTTTGATGCAACCCGGGCGTCCTGTGCGGCCAAACATGGAAAGGGCAATAACACGGTGTATAATCTTCAATTCCGGAGAGGCTAAATTCTGGGCTTTAGTCACCCCTGGTAAAAAGGCAGTAGGGGGATTCTGAACCGAATAGCATTCCAGTGAGCTCAAATACTCCGACACTTGCTTTAATGTGAGCTCAAATCCATGACCTTTCAAGAAAAAAGATATCAAGCCTTCATCATTCGGATTGTTGTGGTCCCACTTGAACTCGAATGTGCTAAGAAACTCTAATACCAGCTCCGGATACGTCTCCTCCTTCACACGGAAAAATGTCTGCCAACCAATTCCATTTATCAGTTCATCCACTTTGCTAGCGAGACCCAAATTACTTACAACTTGCATATCAAGGTGTAAATGTGCCTTGAATTGTTGGATCTCATCTAGAAGTTTGATTTGTTCAATCATCTAGATGTTGTTGAATTTTCAACTCATCTAGATGATTGCAATAATATTTCAAAGGCCACCAACTTCTTTGTTGAAATTGGTGGCACAATTTATGCCTATAAAAGGCTTCTCTCTGCATTTGTTTTTCGGATCACAAAATTGAGAGTGTTAAGAGAGTTAATGCTCTAATTAATTAAGAGAGCATTTTGTGAGATTATTGGGTGTAATTGGGTTTTGGGTTAAGAGAGTTACTCCACTTGTAATATTGGTTATCCTATAGTGAATTTATTGCTCCCCTTCTCCCGTGGACGTAGGCACATTGCCGAACCACGTAAATTTTGTGTGTATTTATTTTATTACTTTGGCTATTTCTTCGTTGTTGCCATAAAATTCACTGTCTAAATAGCCCGTCGATCCTAACACAAGGTACCTGGTAGGAATAATGGTTTTCGCCCGTAATTGCTTGTATTTCTTATGTGCTGGTAACCCACTCGGAATAGGTACATCTTCAGGCTCCGGTGGTGATGGAGGTCTTGCTCTTGAAGAGGATGCTCCCTCTTTACGAGAACGTTTCAATGCCATGAGCTACAAGAAAGAAACAGGAATAATATTAGCTTAAAAGCAAATGAGGTAACAACAAGCTTAGCAAATAAGAGCTTGCCACGAAGCCTATGTTTGGATGAGTGTAAGTGAGCGGCAAAATAAGATTTACTTTAATGTATTCTATTTTACTCTCTATTTGCTATCTGTTGTTTGGTATTGTTTACTCTCACGTACTCTCTTTTATCTCCATTATTTTTGTTCAAACAAAGGGGTAGATTATATTTCACTTACTCTACCCTCAATTACTTCCACTTACATCCATTCAAACAAAGCAAAAGCTGAAATAGTTTGTAAACTTCAAAAATTAATAGAAACCTAAATTTTAATTTATGAATTTTGTAGTACATATCCTATATATTGACTACCTGAACTCCATCCTAAAGTTCTTCGTGGTCACTAAAAGTCATCTGTAGCTCTACAAGATTTTCTGCTCTGAAACTCTTCGGCAAAGATTTCAAGGAGCATCCCTCCCAGCAAAGACACCTTAACTCTTCTGAGAGATATTCAAGGCCTTTTGGGAAATGTAATCTAATCTCACTACTGTACGACGTATAGTAGAAAATGAGATACTTTAGATTATACATTTTCTTAAATGCTGTAGGACATAGGATTATGTCTTTGATTTGGACAAGTCAAGTGATAGACCTTTTGTCACATCACTCCCCTAAATACAACAACCAAACAAAAATTCATTATCATAAATTATTTATATAAAAAAAAAACAAAATACAAGAAAATTAAAATATTACAAAGGCCATAGTGTTTGATTCTTACCACTTCCCCTGTCGACAAGCGGATTATTTCCTTAGGTTTCCAAATCCTCCGACGTTTCTTTAGCTTTTGCTCTACACATTCAATTTCTCGCCCATTTGTTGAAGATGATGCGAGACTTATCAACAAATCTGATGATTGGACATTTTGAACCTGAAACCTTCGCTGTTCTGTCTGGAAGATCCTTTGCTGGTATGCTTTCAGCATAATCTCTGTTTTCCCCTTTAAAGAAATGTGCAATATCAAGAAAAATATCCTTTTCATCCTTAGATAATCCATCATAACTCCTCAATATTTTGTGAACTTTTTCATTAGGTGTACCTTTCAAATTTTCCAAGGCATCAGCCCAATGTTCCACGCCCTTGCTTCGCAAATTGCAACCAAAAACTTGAAGAGCCAATGGAAGGCCCCCTGCACATTCAACCGCCCTTTCTGAAAGCTCGACAAATTCTTCGTCTGGAATATTTGATCTAAAAGCATGGAAACAGAAGAGTTGAAGAGCTTCACGTTTATTTAATTTCTCAACTTCATATATTTTGGCATCCATATTCACAAGCAATTGCTTATCTCTGCTTGTAACTATAATTCTACTGCCTGAACCATACTGAACATGTGTTCCAATTATGGATTTTATTGGATCAAAATCACTCACATCATCAAGAACAATAAGAACTTTCATTTGCGAGAGCCTTCTTCTGATGTATGGTGGTGTCATGATAGAGTTGCCAATATCGAAACCATCTTTGCCAAATAATTTAGAAAAGAGCTCATTGTGAATTGAATCTGAGCACCTCTCTAATTTTTCCGTAACATTTTCCACAAAGCAATAACTTTCAAATTCACAACAAATTTGACGAAATACATTTTGAGCAATAGTAGTTTTGCCAATCCCCCCTGGCCCCCAAATTCCAACAACACGCACACCTTCGCGCTGTAGTAGTAACTTAACATCCACAACAAATGAATGGATTCCAACTAACCCATCATCACAAGAACAATCATTTCCATACAAATAATTTAGCTTCTCTTGAATGTCTTCGATGATTTTCTCAATTAGTTTAGACTCAGACCTGCTGAAATTAAGATAAAAGTTCTATCACATAACAACATTCATTGCACATATTAATGATATTGAACCCCTTCAATTTTTAGTTCTTATTCCTTTTACAGATAAGAAAATCAGATTAAAACTTTATTTAAACTAAAATAAGAATTACAAGGGAAAAGAGCAAAGGTAAACTTACAGATCTCCTTGGGATTCAAATCCTGAAAGAAAGCTAGTTTCCTTCAAAGCATGGCACCAATTCTCCACCTTCCATGTGTCGAAGTGTTGTTTATGCTCAGAAATTGCTTTCCCAAAACTTCCACTCAGCTCCTGAACGTCATCTGGTTTAACAAGATAGAAAATTGGTATGACTTTCTGTCCCATTGTTCTCTTGCACTCTAATACCTTTACCAGCTCATCCAAACACCATGGAGATTCTGCATAATTTTGCGAGAAAATCACAACTGAAATAGCAGAGCTTTCAATTGTTTTCAAGAGGGATGGTTCGATCTGTTCTCCTCTTTCAAGTTGATCATCTACAAATGTACGTATTTTGTTATCAACTAAAGCTTTGTGGATATGGCTGAGAAAGCCAAACCGGACATCTTTGCCTCTAAAACTAATAAACACTTCATATGTCTGAGACCTGATAGAAGAAGAAGGAGAAGAAGAAGAAGTAGAAGGAGAAGAAGCCATAGTTTGTTAATTAACAGCGGATGGAAATCAAGGGAAGGAAGGGAACACACAGATTGTTGAGGTGGAAATGAGAAATTTAAACCAAGCAAATTAGGAATCTTCAAGGAATTTAGATGCGAAATAACAGTTGGAAGTTCATTCAGTACAAAAGCAGCTTTCCAAGTAAATTACTTTATGAACATTTCATACTTCACAAGGCTGATAGAAGAAGAAGAAGAAGGCATAGTTTGTTAATTAAGAGGTGAAGGAAATCAAGAAAAGGGAAAGAGAAGTGTTGAGGTTGGCACGATAAACTTAAAACCAATGAAAAGGAATCAAGGAAACAAATAGTTTCAATAATGCAGCTACCATGGTCCATGGAAATTACTCTCGTCACTTTTATAACAGTGATATCTTTTGCCTGTCTGCATTCTGTTAATTAATTCTTCTGTTACCTATTAAAGCTTTAATTAATTACTCATCATTTTTAATTTTAATAATACACTACGCCTATTCTGTTGTAACAACAAATAATCAAATCATAAATAGAAAATGTTGAATTTAAATATGAAATTTTAAAATTATATTTGTAGAAAATATTTTTGAAAAATTTTAAAATCATTAGCTATGATGATTATTTTTTTAATTTAAGTTAAATTTAAATCATATTTTTAAATAATAATGAGATACAGTTATATTAAATTCCACTTCTTAAGATCTAAATTTTTGAAAAATTTAATTCTAGTCTAGATTAAATTTAAACAAAATTTATATGCCATTTTATTTTTTTCTTTTAATTCAATTTATTTGAAGTCGAGATTTTCTATTGATTTGATTAATAAAATTGCATAAACCTTGTCTAGAAAGGACAAATTGACTTGTACAAAATCCGTAAAAATTTCCAAAACTGAAATGACACGGCAATCGGTGTTGGGCCACATTAACTATTGACTTGCTAGAAATAAGTCTTCAGTTCACTTCTTCCCTGCAGCATTATTGAGTGACCATTATCATTTATTTGCCTGAACTTTAATAGGAAAATTACTTCTAGCCTCTCTAGGAATGCACTAACAATTTATTTGGTCTAAGGGAAAAATAATTTCCTTTAATGAAGGAAATTTGAAGAATGGGAAGGAAGATTGGCTATATATAGAAAGGTATATGTATTGCAATAAACTTCTAGGGGCTTACACTTGAAATATTGGAAAAAAGACTTTTGGCCAACGGTCGATTAAAAATGCAAGATATCTCAATTCGATTCTTCCTAGTTACATTTAAAATTATAATTAGTTATTATATCTCTATCTCGTAACCAAAAAATTAGTGAAAAAATTACAGTAATAATAATAATAACTTGACAAGGACTTTTCAGTTATAATTTTAAGCTGTTTTTTGATACATAGTTACATCCACTATCTTGACGGCCACTAAAATTCATGCTCCGTTTGGTTTTCATCCAGAATTTGAATGAAAATCCCATACATGATCAGAAGCTTCAAATGGATAATTAATTGTTGATACTGGTGAAGATGTTAAATAAGTTTGAGAATGCAAATATGAATTTAACTCTCTAACTCTTTGTTTGCGAGCATTTAATCTGCATATATATTATAAATTTTAGATGTTAAGTTTCCATGGACATTGGAAGTGAAGGCTTCATTTTCCATCCTTCAATAAGCTAATTGATTAATATTCAAACAAGAAACCCAATCCAAATACTACAGTGGCCAAATCTTCTAAGGGAAAGGCAAAAATCATTTAGGTTAGGCTTTAATGAGTGTAACAAGAGAGAAAAAGTATGCATTTAGCAAATTATACCAATGAAGGCTCAAGGAGCTAGCAAGTGATTATGGGAAAAGTCATTAAGTAACGATCCAAGAAGCGTTTACCTAAATCATTTTCTAAACTCCGTCACATCCAAAAGTCGTTTTGATGAGTAGCCGTAGAGGTCCAAGTTATCTAGTGAATTTATTCATCAGGTCTCCTAGCTGCAACTATTATACAAAGTTTTGCCAACATTGGCCTAATGAGCTGAAAAAGTTCAAATACCAAACATATAACCAAGTTTTGCATGCAACTTCATCAAACACAAGATAGGCACAAGACTACCATCAAGCTAAACTCAGAATCAAATGAGAAACAATATTTTTAAGGCAAGGTCAAGATCATTCATTAATGAAGACAAACTTGAACAAAGCAAAAGACTTCATTTAAGATTAGTCAATAAGCACAATACATCCTCAGTGCAAAACAATAGAGCACCTCAAAAAGATATAGACAAATCATTACTATAACAAAATAAAGGGAAGGCACAAGGTAAAATTCCGACAAGAGTCAACTCCCCTTAAATCTCTCTGAAGCTATCGCGATAGAGGGCGAGGACGAACCGCCTGGAGTGGCATGTCAATTTCCCGCAGGATGTTCTCCACTAGAATCAATCTAGACTTGGCGTGAGAGTACTGGCATCCATCTTCCTCTTGAATGTGGGCAATCTGGCGCTCCAAAGTAACAAGCCGCTCGCGGAGTCTCTCTTCACTCTCCTTCACTGTATCAAGCCTTTTCAAGATAGTCTCTCTCTCTCGCTGTGCAACAAGAAATCTCTGATCAAACAAATCAATCCAGCGCTGATCAGTGCTATCCTCTCTCTAATGGCTTCAAATTGACCCATCAAAGCTTGCTGACCCGCTTGGAGCTTCAGTAATTGCTTCGAAATGTGCTGCAAAGCAAATGTAAGTGAAGGATCAACAGGAGCAGAGGTGGTGGGAGCTGGTGGTCACTTCGATCGATGTTGAGAAAGTGCAGGAGGAGCTACTGCTGCTTCTGGATCATAAGGATCAACTGCGTCCGGTGGCACAACTTCCCCCATAGGTGTATTGAGTCTATACTCACAAGGGATACTAAAGTCTCGGACAGCCACTTTCATATTGATCAAAGTCCCCTCATCAACTCGCATCGGTCCTCTAGCACGGCGCCCCAAATTAGTGATACCCACCATCATAGCAATAAGTGTAATGTGACCTCCAACCGCAATTTGTGAATATTTTTTAGGATTCTTTGCCACATCAGCAAACTTGTGCAAAAGCCACACAGATCCATTCACTTTTCTCTTATGCATCATGCAGTGAAGAAAATTTAACTCATGACTGTTGACACTACCCGGGCTTCCTGTGCGGCCAAACATGGAAAGTGCAATAACACGGTGTATAATCTTCAATTCCGGAAAGGCTAAATTCTGGGCCTTAGTCACCCCTGGTAAAAAGACAGTAGGGGGATTCTGAACCGAAATGGCTTTCCATGTTAGCTTATAACAACCTTCCTCAAAATGATGAATAGCATCAGTGGGGAATTTCAAATACTCCGACACTTGCTTTAATGTGAGCTCAAATCCATGACCTCTCAAGAAAAAAGATATCAAGCCTTCATCATTCGGATTGTTGTGGTCCCACTTGAACTCGAAAGTGCTAAGAAACTCTAATACCAGCTCCGGATACGTCTCCTCCTTCACACGGAAAAATGTCTGCCAACCAATTCCATTTATCAGTTCATCCACTTTGCTAGTGAGACCCAAATTACTTACAACTTGCATATCAAGGTACCTGGTAGGAATAATGGTTTTCGCCCATAATTGCTTGTATTTCTTATGTGCCCAAGGTGGTAACCCACTCGGAATAGGTACATCTTCAGGGTCCTGTGGTGATGGAGGTCTTGCTCTTGAAGAAGATGCTCCCTCTTTACGAGAACGTTTCAATGCCATAAGCTACACGAAAGAAATAGGAATAATATTAGCTTAAAAGCAAATGAGGTAACAACAAGCTTAGCAAATAAGAGCTTGCCACAAAAGGTGAAAATGTGATGGAGATGATGCATGAGAAGTACTGACATAACCGTTGGGTAACCTTGTTATGAGAATTGTAAAATAAAAATTAAAAAAAAAAAAATAAAAAACAAAAGATGTTCACTTAGGCATTTTGCAGAACAGATTGTGTGCAGAAGCAATCAAAATGTCATGAAACAGGGTTTGGACAAAATGCCAATGAAATGTGACCATCATCAAGGCAAACCCTCAATAAGACAACCATGGCACAAATAGACATAAAAGTTTAGATCTTACCGCTTTTTAGAGAGAGAGAGAGATTCCAAATATTGCACAAATATGGAGAAATTAGATTAGAAAAACTATTAGATGATGGTTTCTCAAGTTTGTTGGGGATAAAAATGAGTTCTTTGAAGTGATTTTGGTGTGAAGTTCTAAACTTGTAGAGAGAAAATCATCGAGATAGAGAGAGCAGAGGTAAAAATGTGTCATTGGAAAGCCATTCTAAAAACACTGTTGGCCGTGTGCACCTAAATTGCCACGCCCGTGTCATATTCCAAGCAACAGCTAAAATAGACAACAAATCACACCGGGTTCCATTCAATCAGTGTGCATCACTCCTAATTAACTTATTCTTCCGTAGAGTGATAATTTCAAATAAGATAATTATATAGATGCTTTAAGCTTTTGTTTGAATAGAAATATTTTATAAAATAAATAATAATATATTTAATTCAAAACAACAGTATTGTGACTTCGATTTGACATTTGAGCTATCCATAAAATGTTTTTGTGGGAGTGTCATTGGCATAAGTGAAAGAAAATTATGTTATATATTAAGCATCTTCATGATAACAATAACAAAATTAATAAAACAATGATTGAAAACAAAACACATACCCAATCCAGACCTCTTGTCAACATAAAGTCCATCATCTTATCCAATTGGCTCTGATCCAAATTGATGCAGTTGCCAAAGTCAACCTCATGCATTCGGCTCCATATATCAAGCAGTTCAATAATGTCTGGTATATATTTCAGTCTCTTGCAACCTGTGAAATTCAGTGTACACAGCCTATCAAGCTGTTTGATGTACTTGGATATGCTCTTAAAATTGTTTCCACCTAAAAATAAAGTCTCCAGTGATGTTCCAGAGCAAAGACTACTGGGAAATTATGAGATTCCGCAAAAACTTAGATCAACATGTGCAAGATTGGAAAATTTTCCTGTCATAAATACCAATAAGCGTACGTTTGCAGTCCACATAGGTAGCTTCAGACCTTCACATCCTTCGAGATTTAATGTTTTCAATTTCCTCAAATCATTAATGGAGGATGATAATTATTTTATGCCAGTTCTAAAAGCATTAATAACACAAAAGATTATAAATTTCCTAAATTTGTTGTAGTCCACTTATAGATTACACAACCACTGACTTCTAAGCTTTCAAAATTTTTCAAATTGCAAATGTTGTCGGGCAGCTTATTTATGCCAATTCCAAACGCAATAAGATCCCTCAGAGATTCCAAATTTCCCAAATTTTGCGGCAGCCCACATAGATTTACACAATTACTGACATCTAACGTTTCAAGATTTGTCGAATTGCGAAGGTTGTCAAGCAATTTGTTTATACCACTATCACTGAGGTTGGTGACGTCCGCTACATTGTCTTGGGTGTTGCTTGTTGCAGTCACCATTCCATCTTCCCAGACATTCATGTAAGGCCCTTGATCAATTGAAGATTCTAACAGAGCATGCAAGACCCTTCCATCTGCAAGACAATCATAGAAAGCTAGTTAGTTCATAATTTAAGTGACCAGACTATCAAAGCAACTTCTCTTAAGTCATTAATAAACGATTTTACACCTTCTTTCTTTTGTTCCTCAGCGGACTAGAGTGCAGAAACTGAAAGAACTCACCAACAGCTCTCACCCACAAGCAAATGCAAGAAAAAACTGTCATAAAGATTGTGCACTGTGTTTTTCATCATTCGCCATCCTTGAATTTATAATAAGAAAAATCAACAGAAGAGAAAGCACAAGTACCATATTCTGTAGGTTGTTATTCCCTCATAATAAGTTAGATGTCCTCCATGTTTTGTGGTAGCCAGGATAATATTCTCATTTGCCCTACAACCAAGCAGATAAGTTTCGCATAGGGATGTCAAAAATTGCTGAAAGTAAAACGAGTGCCATCATCAGTATTTGCAAAGTGATTTGTAACTATTATACCATGTCAAATAATGAAAATATAAATATCACATACTGGGCCTAATACAGTGAACATTGCTAAATTTTTTAACATGCTGCACATGCTGTGCCCTTATATATATGCTCAAATGTGGACTAGTAATCGTCAGCAACCAAACTCACCTGTAGCACCAAGGCATTTATTACAATTGCAGTGTTATCAAAAACTCAGAATTTTAGTAATCATAAAATTATGATATAAAATAAAGAAACAATAATTGCAGTGTTAATCTGATGCTATTTAATTTGTTGTTGACCATCTACGCACCTTTCTCTTTAATCAATTAATCCATCATCAAAATCAAATAATGGATGGACACCGCACTTAATTATGGTCTCAGATCTGCGGCAGATTTTGTACGTGGTTGAACAATTGATCACTCTTTCAGTGTAGAATTTGAAGACAATGGTATACTTATTGCCCACAATGAGATCTTTACCATCAACTGCACAACGCCATAGTAGCATGTGTGTTGATCGAAGGGCCTCATCAGCAGCATGCGATAAGAAAAAATGTTGAGCACCTTTTTCAGAACAAATGCTGCTACCTGACTCATCTATGATATCCACGTCATATAAAACATTTTTTACATCACAGTAGAATTCACACACTTGGGGATCTAACACTGCACATGCATAAAACCAAGGAAAATGAGTATGCTCTTGTAGTTTGAATGAGAAAGACAAACAAGATCCGTTGTTGTTCTGATACATCATCCCTCCCGGCACTTCACTCCCTGGGATACATAAAACTAAACTTCCACTGCTGGTGAACTGTACCATGAGAATAATGTTGTACATTAAAGATCTTCATGATAAAAATAATGAAATTAATAAAACAATGATAGAAAACGAGACACTTTACCCAATTGAGACCTCTTGTCAGCATAAAGTCTGTCATTTTATGTAATTGCCTCTGGTCCAAATTGATACAGTTGCCAAAGTCAACCTCATACATTTGGCTCAACCGATAAAATATTATGTCCGATATATATTTTAGTCTCATGCAATCTCTGAAATATACATATTCCAGTCTATAAACATGGTTGATGCATTTGGGTATGCTCTCAAAATTGTTTCCACTTAGATTTAATCTCTGCAGTGATGTTACAGAGCAAAGACTGCTTGGAAACTCTGAGATTCCGCAGAAACTTAGATCAACATCAACAAGAAGGGGAAAATTTCCCGTCCACATAGGCAACTTCAGACCTTTACATCTTTTAAGATCCAATCTTATCAATTCCCTCAAATCATTGATGGATGATGGTAATAATTCTTTTATCCCACTTCCATATGCAAGAAGCTTCTTAAGAGATTCTAAATTTCCCATGTTTTGTGGCAGTCCATATAGACTTACACAATCGCCGACATCTAACTCTTGAAGATTTTTCAAATTGCAAAAACTGTCGGGCATTCTGTTTATACCACTTTCAATTGCAAAAAGCTCTTCGAGAAATTTTAAGTTCCCCAAGTTTTTTGGAAGTTCACGTAGATTTTCACACCCAGAGATATCTAATTCTACCAGATATATCAGATTGCAAATACTGTCTGGAAGACACTCTAGCCTTGAGCAATAACTCAAATCTAATTTACGAAGTTGAAATTGAGATCCCATGTATGAGGACACTTTTTCTATTGCATTTCCAGGATGCCTTTCATAACATGGAATTTTTGGAATCATGGTGAGTTCTTTGCAAGCCGGCAATTGAAGAGACTTAAGACTTATCAGATGAAGGCAACTTGGCAAATGGGAAAGACTTGTACAATACCATAAACTCAGGTCAATAAGCTTGGTCAAGTATTTAAGAGAGGATGGTATTTCAATCAAACTTTGGCTAAAATTCAAGTTTAAAACCTCAAGATTCAAAGCTCTAGACAAGTCCGGTATTTTTATTAACTTGCTATATGTCAGATCAATATATTTCAGGTTCACAAGATTCTGCAACAAGAAAAATATAAGGCTGAATTAATTGTTTGTGAACTTCGAATAACAGGAATCTAAGTTTTAATTTATGAATTTTGTAGTACCTATCATAAAGATTACGTACCTGAACTCCATTCCAAAGTTCTTCAAGGTGACTATAAGGCATGCGTAGTTCTACAAGATTCTCTGAACAAAAACTCTTTGGCAAGGATTTGAGGGGGTAATGGTACCAGCAAAGACACCTTAGCTCTTCTGAGAGAAATTCAAGGCCTTCTGGGAGATATACTCTAATCTCGTTGTTGTATGACAAATTGTAGAAAATGAGATATTTTAGATTATCCATTTTCTCAAATGCTTTAGGACTTAGTTTTATGTCTTTGATTTGCGACATGTCAAGTGATAGACCTTTTATTGCATCACTTCCCTAAATACAACAACCCAACAACAAATTAATTAGCATAAAATGTATACAACAACACGATAGGCTTTTTTCTTATGCATGCTCAAAGTGTTTGATTCCTACCTCTTCCTTTGTCAAAAGGCGAACTATTTCGCTCGGTTTCCACACCCTCCTACGTCTCTTTATCTTTTGTACATCATGTTCAATTTTCTTGCCCATTTGTTGAATCAAGTCATGCATGTCTACACAATTTGTAGAAGATATAGATATGAGAGACCTATCAACAAGACGGCTGATTCCAATTTTTGAACCTGAAACCTTTGTTGCTCTGTCGGATATATCCTTTGCAGTTAATATGCTTTCAATATAATCTCTGTCTTTCCCTTTAAAGAAACATGCAATATCCAAAAATATTTCCTTTTCATACAGAGATAATCCATCATAACTCCTCCTCAATATTTTATGAACTTTATCGTCAGCTTTATCTTTCAAATTTTCCAACTCATCTTTCCATTCTTCCACACTCTTACTTCGTAGATTGCAACCCAAAACTTGAAGAGCCAGCGGGAAGCCTCCTGCACTTTCAACTGCCTTTTCTGAAAGCTCAACTAAGCCTTTTTCAAGAATATTTTGTTTGAAAGCAAGCGAGCAAAAGAGTTGAAGAGCTTCAGGTTTATTTAATTCCTCAACTTTATATATTTTAGCGTCCACATTTACAAGCAATTGCCTATCTCTACTTGTAACTATAATTCTACTGCCTGAATGGTAATGGGCATGCATTATGGATTTTATTTGATCAAAATCACTCACATCATCAAGAACAATAAGAACTTTCATTCGCGAGAGCCTTCTTCTGATGGAAGATAGTGTCATAACAGAGTTGACAATATCAAAAACATCTTTGCCTAATAATTTAGAAAGGAGTTCATTGTGGATAGATTCAGGGCAGTTCTCAAATTTTTTCGTGACATTTTCCATAAAGCAATGACTTTCAAACTCGCCACAAATTTGATTGAATACTTTCTGGGCGATGGTTGTTTTGCCAATACCACCTACTCCCCAAATTCCAATAACACTAACATCTTCACAGCACAATAGTAACTTGACATTCTCAACACGCGAATCGATTCCAACTAATCCATCATTATAAGAACAATCATTTCTAAACAAATGATTTAGCTTCTCTTGAATGTCTTTGATAATTTCCTCAATCAGTTTAAACTCAGACCTGCTTAAAGTTAGAAGGTCAATCACATAACAAATAAATCAAATAACAGATTCATAGGCTATCATAGCACATATTAAGGTTAACTTACAGATATTCTTTGGAATCAAACCCTGAGAGAAGGGTAGTTTCCATCAAAGCATTGCACCAATTCTCAACTTTATGTGAGAGGTTGATGTTTTGCTTATGCTCTGAAATTGCTTTTCCAAAACTTCCAGTCAGCTCCTGAACGTCATCAGGTTTAACCAGATAGAACACTGGTATTACTATCTGTCCCATTGTTTTCTTGCAATCTAATATCTTCACCAGCTCATCCAAACACCATGGTGAATTTGTATAATTTTCCGAGAAAATTACAACTGAAATAGCACATCTTTCGATTGTTTCCAAGAGGGATGATGAGATCTGTTCTCCTCTTTCAAGTTGATCATCTACAAAAGTACGTATTTTGTTATCAAGCAAAGCTTTATGGATGTGGCTGAGAAAACCAAACCGGATATCTTTGCCTCTAAAACTAATAAATACTTCATACTTCTCACAGCTGATAGAAGAAGAAGAAGCCATTATTTCTCAACTGATGGAAATCAAGAAATTTATACCAAGTGAAGGAAACTTCAAGGAAATAACAAATGGAAAAGGAAAAATAAAGGGAATAATAATAAATAAACTCAATGATTTTTTTTAAGGGGCAGGTGAAAATGCTGATTCTGACTTTTATTCATTAAAAAATGCAGCTTCCAAGTAAAAAACTGTGTGAATTGAGCTTCTAGAAAAATTATGTCACTTACCTTGCAATCTCTACTGACATCTTCTTTTACATACTAAAGTTCTGGTTAATACTGGAGTCTTTTGCAGTGAGTTTGATCCAGTAAGACCAGCTTAGAGAGTCGTATGATAGTTTCAGGTATTATTTCCACCAAATGTATAATTAATTCTTCCAGTGAGGCCTAACAACAAAGACTTGGGAAATTCTAACAATCCGCAGAAATCTTAGCCCAACGGTGTTTAGAAAACACTTGTCAAAGGAGGGTAAATGAAACCTTTTGAACTGATGTCTGCTCCTCTAAAATTGATGAACCCATAATATATATTCGTCATTTGTCAGCAGCCATGATAGCAAATAGGCAGTCGAAATTAGATTATGAAAAACAGAGGAAAAAATTAATGTTTATTTGATAAAGATTGTGTCCACTTTTACAAAACGTATACAGTGATAATCCTTGCTCCCAATTTGTGATAAGATGCAATCGGCATCTTTATTATCCTTGCGAGGATAGTGGATTTTATCATTATTTAGACCGATTTATGGTGGCTAAGATCCACCAAGAATAATGATATTACAAACCAAAATTATGCTATCTTCGAATGATGTTCTTGAACTTTCTCTTGATCAACAAAAGCAGAGCTGAACCCACTAAGGGCCAAGTCGTTATGATAGCAACGTATGCAAGTAACCATATTGAAATCTTACTATGTCTTGACAGTTGACTCATGTATCTCCTTGCAGTCACAGTCAGATCATTAACACTTCGATCTAATGGCTTCTTGAGATCAATTCTGGTATCTGTTTTCAGTGCCATGTTATCGTCATCAATTCTGGAATCTATTCTCTCTGTCCAGTTATCATTTCTTTCTCCATCAGAAATGGCTTCTCTATCCTCCTTGGCATCACCCACATCTTCATTGAGGTTGGTATCATCCACTACATTGTCTTGGGTGTTGCCTGTTGCAGTCACCATTCCATCTTCCCTGACATTCACGCAAGGCCCTTGATCAATTGAAGATCCTAACGGAGGATGCAAGTTGGACCCTTCCATCTGCAAGACAATCATAGATAGCTATTTAGTTCATAATTCAAGTGATCAGACTATCAAACCGACCCGTTATATAGCAACTTCTCTTAAGTCATTAGTAAACTACTTTGCACCTTTTTTCTTTTGTTTCTCAGCGGACTAGAGTGCAGGATCTGAAAGAACTCACCAACAGCTCTCACCCACCTGCAAGTACAAGAAAAAACTGTCATAAATATTGTGCAGTGTTTTTCATCATTCACCATTCCTGAATGTATAATAAGAAAAAACAACAGAAGAGAAAGCATAAGTACCAGATGCTATTGGCTGTTATCCCCTCATAGTAAGCTAGATGTCCTCCATGTTTTGTGGTAGCAAGGATAACATTCTCATTCTCCCTAAAATCAAGCAGATAAGTTTCACTTAGGAATGAAAAATTGCTGAAAGTAAAAAGAGTTATATTATCAGCTTTTTGCAAAGTGATTCAGTAACTGTCATGTCAAATAATGAGAATATAAATAATAGTATCACATGATACTCTGCTCTTCAAGTTTGTGGAATCTATGAGAATCTCAGAAAACAAGCAATTCTAATTGTGAAATATAGTAGTATCTAAATATTTATACCCAAGTCCAAGTACTTTTTAGGCATGCCATTCTCTTCCTGACAATTTTGGCACCAATTGTATGCTTCGGGTACATTTCATCTAAGAATTAACAAGCAGTTGTGATAAAGCCCAATGCCTTTCTGCTAAGCCTGGTTAGCTCACTTAAGGCCTAAGTTGTGGTCTTTTACATTTTGCCAAGTAGTGGATTAAGGATTTCTAGTTAAAGTTTCCTTCCAAAAGTGCCATCAAGAATGGATTAATAACATTTAATCCAACGCTAAAGGTGTGGAGAACAGTGAAGAGCTGACTCCTTACCTACATTCATCCCATGGGATAGCTTCTCTTGAGCAAACTGGATCATCCAGGGCACTCACACACAGAAGAGGCACTGATACATTCCCCACAAAATTAACACAACTAGAACGCCTGTAATATGTATCCACAGTCTAGGAAATATGACAACACTTTTAGTCTATATGAGAAAGATGATAACATTCTTTGATTTGGAGAATAAGAATAACTGTATTTTACCTCAAATTTTGCAAGAACTCGAGTAGCATGTTTGTCAAAGTCCCTAACTGAACGTGACTGACAAAGAAAAATTAAGCTTAAATCACAAATCAAGGAATGTACATATGAGAACAGAATACATGTTTGGTTCATACAAACTTGGAATAGTTAGCTACTAAATTTATATATGCTATTTACAATGTCAACTTACCAAAAAAAATAGTAATACCATAACACAATGTAGTATCTCACTAATTTTTCATTACTTTGAATAATTTAAAAGAAAATCATGAGCCTAGCAGAGGTAATATTGCCGTGCTCTGCAACATCAGATTAATCAGAATCCTTAAAAAAAAAAAAAAAGGCAGTACAAACTATAAGCAATATGTGAGAAAGGAGGGCAATAAACACTTTCATTCTATAATATAACATCAAAAAGCACTGACTGCCACACAATAGATTATCTTGAGGATAGAATAAACAGTCTGAAACATTACTCCATTTTCAATTGGGATGTTGTTAAATGTTTATGCTGTACAGCATAAAAAATGGTTTTGCTGGAGTCCATAAGCTCATCTAACCGGTCTCTTCAATCCTCCCATAAATTAATTTCATTGGCAGCAGTAGTTGCTTTTGCAAAACATATGCTTGGTCAATTTTCACTTCACAAATATCACAAGTGGTGGAGTTTATCAGAGAAAATAAGGAAAGAAAGTTACCAGCTTCACACTGTCCCAATCTACTAGGCGAGACAAGCTAGAATGATGCCTGCAGCAAAATGTAGATTACACATGAGAACTAACCCTGCAGAAAGTTGTAACCAGAAAACAAATTTACAGCTTCTTAAGTAAACGGAGTTGTTATACAATCACTATGGCAAATGCTCTAATGAGAGATTCAATGTCAGGATACTTAGTGGAAGAAGTAGTGTGGACATACAATTGGGCATAACCTTGCAGACCAACAGCTAGCACTCTACCATATAACTTCTGCACAAGCTGGCGGTGAATAAACCTGTCACATATCTGTAAAGCAATCAATATGTTTTTCAACTCGGAATACTAATTTCTAATGACTTAAACTTTAGTGAACAGAAGAATTTTAGAACTCACAATTGCTAAAAATTAACAACAAATATATCAACTTTTTATTTGAAAACATTGAGCACTGCACTCTAAATTTGTTTACAGTCACAAAAATATTAATTTTGTTGCATCCAAATCACTTTCATTAATTTCCTGGGAGAATTCACAAAATCAGCAAGAACATTCAGTTCAAGACCGGTTATTAGAGAAGAAGAAAAAGAAAAGTTAGAGCTTCTTCAGTTTGATTTTTGCCATGCATTTCATTGTTTGTAACATAATTCATTGACTCGTTTATCATTCTTTAAAAGTTAAAAAGAAAAATGAGATGCATACACATCAGCACAAACCATAAACATAGCCCAACTGAAAGACAGTTTTCTTTTTTTATTTTATTTTAACATGAAGACAGTTGTCATTTGTCACATAATTACTAACCAAGAGGTCCCAAGGAGAACAGACAGCAGCAGCACCAGTAAGAGGAATATTAACCCCTTGCTCCCCAACATATTTTACCTGGAACAAATATTACACATTAGAAAGTAAAATTATGTACAAAAAACTACATTAAAGTTCCACAGTACACAAAGTGACTCTTATCAATTAGATCATAAAATGTTATCAACTGCATCCATTTCCGAATGTCCTTCAAAAGTTCCTTTGGTATAAACCCATTCATGAAAGTTTTGTTTAACTTCAAGTTTCAAAAGTTTGAACCATAACCTAATATGACCTTGCTGAACTTTGAATTGGAATGTAATGTATAACCATCTCACAAGTAAATTAGTCTATTGAGATGATGTAGCTTGCTTCATGCTTAAAGTTATACTAGTAGCTTGCATAAGCAGGACAGCAGGAGAAAGATTAGGTAAATAATTTTCTCATTACCAGAATATTGGCACCAAGACTAGTTCCAACAGCATATAGAGGAGCTCCTGGATGCTGACAGTTTATATGATCAATGATACTCCGTAAATCCTCTGTCCACCCACCATTATAGAAGCAATCAGACTGGTCATATATAATTATAACAAGATACCTGGTTAGTCAAAAGTTCTAACAAAATATCTTTCAACATAAAGACAAGCACTGGATGTACACAAATGAAAGATACATTTTAAATGATAAACAAAAATATGTTCTAGTAATGTAAAATGGTCAAGTTTATTGATTAGCCATACAAAGATAGCCTTGCTAAAAATGAAGAAGAAAACTTCATTATCATCCCGTAATGAAATATTCATACATAAAACAAGATAAGGAGCAAAGCATGAGGCAAACGTGCCAGCAAGTCAACAAGTTTAAACAGTATCAGCCATGAACCACCACCAATCTTCCAACTGTTGATAATATTAAATATAATGACTTCTTGCAAGAGTTAATTCACAATCAAGATATTTAAGAGGGGGAATAATGACAACTTAAAATGCTTGTAAGTGAATATTTACTCACAGTTATTGATATTCCTCCCAATCCCCGATGATTGCACACAACGACATTCCATCCCTGTCTTGCCATTGTGAAAGCAAGATGTTTTATGTACTGTTACAGAATACATTCCAAGGACATATTAAAGAGAGACTGAGACAGAGCTGAAGTGATTAGAACAATCAAAGAAAATAACACCAAAAAAAATTAGTCCCAATTTATGATAATCACCTACGCAAAACAGTTAAGAAGACTTCGAAGTTAAAATAAATTCAAGTAGGTTAGTCAAAACAGGGCAGTTTGAATTCCCTGCTGAATCTCACATCATATTAAACCAACTAAAATGCCCAATTGCACAGTCCATGCAGAAAATAATAACATATACTGGAACTCACAACAAAGGAACTTACAGCAGAAGCGGAATCACTAGTTAAACCCGGAACCACTATTACAATTGGAATCTTATCATCGCGCGGAATGGCATCATTCTTGTAGGGGACACCTTGGTTAACTGAAAATTACAGTAATGAGAACTAAGCATGTGACTGAATTTTACAGTTCCAAATCTTAAGTTGCCCATAGATATATCAAATGAGGAATTCGATAAGATGACATTAATATCATTGAAAGTATGCAAATAATATAAAATGGTTACAACTGATACAAACCATCAGAATACAATAGCCAATCCAAAGCAATGGTTCCTCCATCACTGGCTTTGAACAGATGTCTGATCAGGAAACAAAAATCAATAATTTACGTCCAACCCAACCAAATAAAAACCTAATTATTCAAAATAACGTACTGTACTGACCTTCTATAGGCAACGTCAGGAGACTTTCCAAAAAAACTCAAAAATGCCGTTTGGAGATGTGGACTAGAGAGCCATGGCGTAGGCAAAAACCTTCAAAAAAAAATGCACCTTTATATATATATATATATATATCAAAAATTCAAAATCCTCACCGTCCGTTTAGAACGGAGCACTTAGAAGCGACGGATTGGTAGAGCTCGGAGGATGAGTTGAAGGAGAGCGACACAGGATTGCCTCTGAATCCGGTAAGCAAATCGTGGAAGAAGTGAAATTCAAGGAAGTTGTAGAAGAAGATGAGAAGTGTAAGAACAAAGGCGAAAACATAGTGAGAGATGGGAATTAGAGAGAGAGATTTGAAGAGAAGATCGTAAGGAGAGAGCAGCGAAGAAGAAGAGTCCAGTGATAGTGTTCTGCTTCTGCAATCTTCCATTGATGAAGAAGAGGAGAGGGAGTTTTCGGAAAATCAGAGCTTTCGAGGTGACAAGTGGGGACTGTTTATTCGTCGACGGGGTCAAGAAGGAAGACTAACGACATGGGTTGGCTACTGCAGTTTCCTAGAACGCTGTCGTATTGATTTTTCAAATTGCATGACCTATCCGACTTCCTCAAGGCCATGAAACTCATCCGCAATATTTAATACACGGAATTAATAATTAAATTTGGTATTTTATTTAATAACATTTAAATTTTTTACTACTCACGTCAATAATTATTTATTTTTTTTAATAGACTTATATATTGCAAATCAATTGAGTGGAATGTATTTAGGTTCGATAATTAATTGACAATCCTGCTATTATATCAAATATAATTAAAAGAAAAAAGTTTTTTCTAGTACGATCATTTGATACCCGAAATTTACTGGTTCAATTAATTCATATTTATTCATGCTAAATAGGATTACAGTCTCCTTTTTAAGTATTTAAAGTTGCTTGAAGTTTTAGTCTGTAATCTAAGAGTGGTGAGTCGAAATCTGAAGAGGAAGTCCCATGGCAGGATAAGGCAAAGGTTGACAAGTGATAGGCTCATCAGGAATAACTAATTTCCAATTATATTTTGTAATAAAATGATGAATAACAAGCATTGATTCAATTCTTGCAAATTCTGCTCCTGGACATACTCTCGGGCCTGCTCCAAATGGAAGGTATGTGTATGGTGGATAATTCTTTCTTGAGTTCTCAAATCTTGATGGATCAAACTTCTCTGGATCTTCAAATATCTCCTTCTCCATGTGTGTTCCAGAAGCAACCCACATGACCTGTACATGTTTTCAGATTTTTTTAAATTTATGCATCTATGCTTGCATTAATTAATGCATTTAAAAAAATACCTGCCATCCTTTAGGAATATAAAATCCATCAAAGCAAATATCTGTAGTTGCTAGTCGATAGTTGCCAAAAAGTGGAGGATGTAACCTCAACAACTCCTGAGCTACTCTCCATGTGTATTTCATCTTCTGAATTTCTGTCCAACTCATCAGTTTCCCATCACCACTTCCCCTCTTATTCTTCAGAATTTCGTTGTGTTCTATTATCAGGCATCAAACCCAAATTAACATCACTTTCTTTTTGCATTGAATTTAAAGTTAAAAAAAAGGAAAGAATGGCCAAATTTCCATCCATTTATTGTTAAAGAGTGATTCCTATTTTATACCGTAATTACAAATATAGATAAATACGAGCTATTAAAGGAATGAAAAGGGTCATACCTTGAAGAACTTTGGTATATACCTGAGAATCTTTAGAAAGGTGTCTAATGAAAAGGGTCATAAGAACAGCTGTTGTATCATTGCTAGCAAAGGTGAGACCAATGAGAAGATCAAGAATAACTTCATGTGCCAACGGTTCACCATTTTCATCTCTGAGTTCAATAAGTGCTGATATAATGTTTCCATGTCTGTCCAATTTGCCTTGTTCAATTTCTGTTTTCTTAATTTTGATATGTTGGGTTAGCCTTTTACACAGTCTGCCTCTGGCTTTCATTGCTGCATAAAATGTAGTTCCAGGAAAATTAAGTGGAATCGCCCACCCTCCTTTTATCAGAATCCGAAAATCTTCGAACATCTCATCCCTATCTTTCCCATCTGGTAATCCCAAAAATACATTGCAAGAAACATTGAAAGCAATCTTCTTCATCAAATTCACTATCTTTACACAGTTCTTCCCATCCCCCAGTTCCTGTAACAATATAAATCAATTCATTCATCCAAATTTCTTTAGCAGTAAATCCTAGGTTAATTAGTTCAGAACGATTTTGCTCCTTTAACATTTTTTTTGTCAATTTTTGCTTCTGAATTATTCAAAATAGAGCAATTTTACTTTTGTTTTATACAACAATTAATCAGTAATGATAATGCTAAAACGCCACGTACAATCACTTTAAGAGTAAAATATGTCAATTTTCGCAAAATCTCTCTGTTGTTATCTCTAGTAATATGTTCATACCTTTAGCAGTAGATCCTGGATTAACGAATCCAATTCAGTGACAAATCTCTGAATGTTATCAGGTTTCAAGACACCAACAATTGCAGCTCTGATAAGCTTATGCTTAGATCCTGAGAACTCAAACAGATTGTACTTTCCAATAATATTAATAGAAGTCTGAGGTTGCTGGAAAGAAATTCCAGGGTCAGCTCCACTGAAGGCTAACCGATTTGCAACTTGGCCACTCACAACTACTAACTTCGAACCAAACAGGGAGGTTTTGAACATCGGACCATAGTTTTCTATCCGTTTTCGCATCCATTGATTGATGCTGTCTTGTTTTAGTGCCCTGATAAAGCTGATAGACTCTCCTGCAATTGGCAATCCAAATGAACCTGGAGGAAGCTGCTTGGCTTCAAGCTGTAGAGTTTTGAGTTTTTTAAGGTACAAATATCCTGCTATAATTGTGATTAATGTTAGCAAAGTTATGCTCAACAGTGGTGCTTTGGATTCAAGAGTGTGTAAATCCATGATCAATTTTGAGCAAAGTGGGAACAAACCAGGTATATCAATGGCGAATTGGTTGAGATTTCCTTAGTCAATGCAAGAAACACTCCGATGAATTATTTTGTTTATTTTTTTTTTAATGTTGTTTGTTTTCGGCAAGTTGAATTTCAATTCATATAAATGTTTAAATATTGTAATCATATTGATGGAGACAAATGATTGTATTTTTCATCATGTTTGTATTTTTTTGTTTCATAGCTTTAAATTTAAAATATATGTTTGATTAAGTATGATATATTTGTGTCATAATCCGTAATTTTGAAAAAAAAAATTATATATATATAGAGAGAAATTTAAATATATATATATATATTAACAAATAATTATATTATATATAGTTTAATTATTATTCCATTTATTTAAACAATTTGATTATTTTGTTTTATTTTTTTAAAATGCCTTTAATCTTTAATAAAGTGAATTTATGCAATTTACATTTATGTTAACTTACTACTGATAAAGCCATTTCTGATTTTATCGGAAGTACCGGATACTGCATATATTGTCCGATTTAAACTGGAACTCTCACGATTTTGCTTATGAGGCTTTGCCCCAAAACGCGTATGCAAGGAAAAGGCGTTCATGGCCTTATGAGTTCCACTTCCAGCTCATATCCAGTCGATGTGAGATAAGAGGATAGCATTACTATTACTATCCCCCCCCGGAAAGAGGCCTTCGGGAGCTGGCTCTCGTCTCTCAACAAAAGCACCAAACGATAAAGTCATTTCTGACTTTATCGGGAGCACCGGGCACTGTATATATTGTCCGCTTTGATCCGGAGCTCTCACGGTTTTGCTTCTGGAGCTTTGCTCCAAAACGCGTATGCAGGGAAAAGGTGTCAATGGCCTTATAAGATCCACTTCCAGCTCATCTACAGTCGATGTGGGATAAGAGGATAGCATTGCTATCATTAAATGATAACATTGTCGAAAAAATTTCCGTGATCTGTTACCTGCAAAAAATAAGATAAAACCTGCGAAGATTTATCAATACTCCAACGGTCAAGTCAATAGTTGACGAATAATGAAAATGGAAATCCAGAGAGAATTTGAGAGAGAAGAATTACCCCCTTTTTCCATATTTCTAGAGTTATCTCTTCTCTGTTCTTCTTTAGGTAGTATTAATTCCAAGTTAAATAATAGTATTAACTCCAAATTAAATAAAATTCCTTTTTAAGACTCTTCAGTTTTCTTCTTTTCTTTAGTTATCAACTACTAATATTTATTGATTCATTTTATACGAATTTTAATTGTAATTTATTAAGTAAACTTAACTGGTGTTTTTATTCATTTAATTTTACTTAAATCGAATATTATCTGATTTAGAGTTTTAGATTATAAGAATATGCTTCTGAATTATTTTCTATTTATCATCTATTTCAATAAATGATTGATTTACCTGTATAAACTTATTTGAACTTTCAATCAAAATTTATCTGAATTTATCTATTATCTGTTTTAAAATTATATTTGTTTTCTACTAAAAATTATTCATATGATATATTAGTGAAAAATTATTTTTAAACCGGTACATGTGCTCAGTTATTATTTGTATTTGGTTATGTTTGAGCAATATGTTATTTGAATCTGCATTTGATTACTCCAAAAATATCACATGTTTAGAAAATATCTCATTAGAAGCATTGTATGACATCTGTGGTGGAGACATCTATTAACTGACTTTTGTTGGTGTTAGTTATCATCACCCTATTGAATTATACCGTGATTTTGAACTATTAATTAATTAATTTATTTAAAGTTATTATGCTTATTTCATAATTTATTATGTGGTTTATTATATTGTTTTAGTTGTTAGATATATTTTATTAAATTACTCCGAATTATTGCTTATTTTTAGTCTATTGTGTGATGCGGATATCATTCACTGAATAACTTTACTCAAATTACATCCGCTCTACATATTTATTAGGGAGTAGGCCAACTTTACTTGAGCTGGGCCTGACACGGATACCAATCTAATAAAGTAATAAGTATGAGAAGAAAAGCCCAGCCCAATTACTGCTCCTTTCTTCTTCACCTTAACCACAACTGTGCACAGCATCAACAGCACCACACACGTATGCGTCTCCACGGCTCCAAACTCAGCCACCAACTCCACCACCGGCGGACTTTCATAGCCGCCAGGGTCAAATGGGTTCGTGACCCGTATCTAGACACAGCCGTCTCCAAAGAAAAAGACCTCAAACAAGCCATTTCTCTCAAGAATCAAATAATTTCTTCTCCTTCAAAATCCCTACCTCTCTCATCTCTTTCCCTTCTAAAGCCCCAATTTAGTCTCCCCACCACTGCCTTCAAGTTCATCGATAAGTATCATACTCTCTTCACCCAGTTCCAGCCCTCTCCTTCTCTCCCAATCCATGTCAAGCTCACCCCTCGGGCTCTTTGTCTCAACAATGAAGAACAAGTGATTCATAATTCACCTGCTCGTAGAGATGATGCTATTAAAAGGTTAGCTAAGCTTTTGATGCTTACTAAAGTTGCAAGCTTGCCTTTGCACATTGTTGATAAGTTCAAGTTTGATTTGGGTTTGCCTCATAATTATATTACTTCCCTTTTGTCTGATTATCCTGAATACTTTGATGTTTGTGAAGCTTTAGATTGTTGTAGTGATAGAGAAACACTTCATTTGAAGTTAATTTCTTGGAGAGATGAATTATCTGTGTCTGAAATGGAGCATAGAGTGGCATTTAGAGATGTGAGAAATATCAAGAAAGGGGAGCGAATTGCGTTTTCTTTGAGTTACCCGAATGGGTTTGATTTGAAGAAGAAAGTTAAAGATTGGGTTTTTGAATGGCAAGGTTTGCCATACATATCACCTTATGAAAATGGATTTCATTTGAATCCAAATGGGGACCAAGCGGAGAAGTGGATTGTGTCTGTGTTACATGAGTTGTTGTGGTTGCTAGTATCAAAGAAGACGGAGAAGGAGAATGTGTTGATTTTGGGAGAGTATTTAGGACTTAGAGATAGGTTTAGAAAAGCTTTGGTGCATCATCCTGGGATCTTTTATGTTTCGAATAAGATTAGAACCCAGACAGTGGTGCTTAGAGAAGCATACGGGAAGGATTTCTTGCTGCAAAAACATCCTTTGATGGGTATGCGGTTTAGATATATCCATCTTATGAATAAGGCCAAGGTAATGCGAAGAAAATCAACTAGTGGAGCTTTAGGTTCTTTGTCCAAAGGGCAAGTTTCCTCATCAATCAATAGAAGGAAGGAAATAACAGGAAGGGATAAAAACAGGGAAGCAGAGGAAGAACAATCGAATGGATCTTCTGATTCTGAATTTGAGGACTTGGCCTATTCAGAATCTGAATCTGAGTATGTGAATAGTGATAAGTCTATAGAACCGGAAGTTTGATTTGTTATATGGTGACCATTGGTGTCATGTGAAGATGGATTCAAAAGGTTGATATCAAGACATGGAGTGCTGTTTGGAAAGGCCCCACTAGCGGTTAAGATAAGATAACCAGAATTCGGTTAAAACAAGATCTTGTATGATATGAGAAGATACCACCAGCAAATGAAATTATAGAAAGAATATTGTGTCGATAAATACAGTGAATGAAACGAGTTTTCTGCTTAAAGCCTCTTCCCTGGTGAGTTCACCTTCTTATGCTTTTATTTGTTCTAATCTTGCAAACCTGAGATAACCCTTATATATTGATGCTGCATTTGCAGCCAAAAATGCATATATTTGTGTGATTGAATCAAGTGATGGTGCATCTACTTCTATATAATTTGCATACTCATTTCAAAGTTATTTTTCAAGTGACTTTAAGTAGTTCTCGTCTAGAAAGGGATGCATCTTATACCCTCTCTTTGTCCAACAGTAAAATGATATTATAAAATGTTTTTCATAATGGACTAACTTTTGATTAATTGGATATTTTATTGGTACTGTCATTTCTTGACATGACTTCTTGGCCTTCACAGAATATAATTGTCTGAAAACCACAATGAATTCTGATGATGTTTTTACCTATATAGCATTTCTGGTGCTTTCTAGTCAGCCAGACTTCGAGTTGATGGTAGCATTGCAAAGACAACTAAGTTTATAGACATCGTAATGTTTCTAAATTTCAATGACAAGTCATTTCTTTTTTGATTATTATTTACTTCTGATTCATGCTTTGATTTTGTTAATTTTATCAATTGTTGTTTATTACACACTTGCATTACAAGCAAGAATTGTGTTCATTTCTTCCTTTGAAAATTGCTCCTTGATGCAGAATGGCAGATCATAGGATTCCAATTCTTTGAGTCACAAGGAAAAAGAAGACTTCCATGGTATGATAATATGATGTTTTCCATTATGGAACTTTATCAGTCAAGGGATTTACCTTGCTTCCTTGAATTTTGTTTTAAATTTAAGGAATGCTACCTTAGTCCATCCAATTCTGTCAAATCTGAAGGTAAAATTTTGAACAAATTTCTTTAATTGAAATGTAAGTAAAGGTCAGAGGATTAAATTGTAAAAGTATTGAAGCTTATGGGTTAAATTGGAGATTGAGTGAAAGATTGTGGGTTATTTTAAAATATACCCTTTAAATTTATTAGTTGAAAGCTCTCTGAATTTATATAGTTTAATAATTCTTGGAATTAAGAGGGAGGGATGAGTTGGATAGTGCCTTTATAAAAATGTATTAGGTAGCTCAATTATTTCTAGCCCAACAATACTTTACCACATTACTCAGGCCTAAAAGCTTTTAAGGCCCACATTGAAAATGCCAGTAGATAGCAATGGCTAAACATCTCAAAAAAGTTTAATGGGTCCAACAAACTTTCAAGACAAACCTAAAACTAGTTTGAGAACGAGAATTTGATTGAAAAAAACATTTATAATTGAAGACTTGAGGTTCACTTGAAATAAAAGTAGGGATATTTTACAAGTGGCTACTAGGCCGAGCCACACAAATCCAGTTGCACTTGAAGGTGAGTGTTGAAGAGATTGTACGTCGATGGTTGATATGTTTGTGGGACGGCATGGATTATTGATATACTCTCCAAAATTGTTTGATTGCTAAGTTGATCCCATGAAGTTATAATGTATTTATTTTTGAAGTACTAATTAGGTTGGTCAAGATGGGCAAATAGGGACAGCCAAATTCAGGTTTCTTTGTTCTAAACTAGCTAGCCAGGCTATATGTCATGAGCAGTAAATGACATAGTTTTGCCATTCCTTTGAATCTAAAATTTTTATGCACAGAAGAAAAAGAACAAGAGTGTGAAATACATTATCTTAGTTAAGTTAATAGCTTTGTGTCGCAGTAATGTTATACGTAAGCAAGCATTTAGAGATAAATGGGATGGTGATAATTGTTAGGTTAGAGAAGGTTTTGAAAGCCATTATTTCACTCAACTTAGCCTTGAAGATCATTATTTGCTTGCATAAGCCTTTCAAAGCCATAATTTTCACTCAACTTGGCCTACAATATCATTGATTTGCTTGGAGAAGCTTTTCAAAGCCATAATTTCTCTCAACTTGGCCTTTAAGATCATGAGAAGCTCTTCAAAGTTGTCATCATTTCACTAAACTTAGCCATCAAAGATCTAGCCTTGTAAATTGCTCTTGTAATTAATAGCACTTTTGTTTTAGGACCACTCTTTTCTTTTTAACTATACCTATTATTCATTGTATAAAGAGGGGATTAAAAATAAGGTTAGCCCCAATACCTATTATTTAACCTCTTGTTGAGCTAATAAAATATATTTTATGTGGGACTAATAAAGAATGAAGTATTTTTAGTTTATGAATATTAAAACTATATGAATAGTAGTTTTGTCATTATCAACTCAGTTTATAAACAAACTATATGAAGTGGGTCAAACAATAACTTTTTTTTTTTTATTATTTTCATGAACCACAATTAAATTTAATGTATAATAATACCTACTACTAAGTTTTAAAATCCACCCTGATTCAGTGTCACGAGTCGTAAAGTTTGGAAAACCTAGTGTGGGAATTACCTGTCCGTTCTGTCTTTTCAAATGAAGATTTCACAATTGATAAGATAGTTGTGAGAATAATAGACTTTGCCACTTACTGGTTCTTCTTCATCCTCTTTAGTAGAAAATAATAATAATAATAATAATAATAATAATAATATATGGTAGCACACGAGTATTAATACGGCGTACCACACTAATATTTTATTTTTTAATTGCACAATGCACGTTAATGGGTATAGTTAACATCAATGCATCTAAATCTAATTATTACCTCAAGGAATTACCTATCAAACAATGTCATTGCTTTTCCACGTTATTAATAAAAAGCATGATAGGGAAAGATTAAAAAAAAAATTGGAATTAATATAAATAAATTGATGGTACAATCCAAGTTCCATATTTGAAAATTAAGTAAGAAACACATTAAATATAAAGTGTTCGCCTAACTCTATTAGCATGAGATTTTTTGGGAAGAACTCAAAAACAAATCCGTGCGAGTTTAGTTAAAAACGGATAATATCATAATAATATGGATTAATGTGAAGTTAAGTGATATTTGACAGTCCTAACAAGTGATATCAGAGCCATAATTTGGAAACGGTCCGAAACAGTGGATTGCGTTGTGTGTGAAACTTCCGGCACAATCTCAAGATTGGAGATTCGTATTTGGTGCCTTATGTCGAAAGTCTTCCTGATATTATGGTGGTCAGGCGACGTGTTCCGTTAATTGATAACGGCGGTACATGATGATTTGACGAATCAAATGGATTATCGCTCGAGAGAAATATATAAATTGTGTGGTTTTTAGTTTGAGGGGAGAATTGTTGGAGTATAACCCAAGTCACACATTGAAAAATTAAGGAAAAAATACTTTGAATATAAAGTGTTCACCTAACTAAATTAGTATGAGCTTTTTTGGAATGAATCCAAAAATAAATACATGCGAATTTGATGTAAAACGGACAATATCATATTAATGTGGACTAAAGTAATATTTGGCAGTCTTACATAAATGGTATAAACAAACAAAACTATAGAGTAGATTTACAAGGCTCGTACCAAAATGTAAATAATTTTCTTAAAAGAATAATATATAAAAATATTACTAGCAGTTAAATCTAATATCATTTAATAAATTAATTAATTTAAAATATCTCACAGCAAAAGTTTATGAAATTGAAAATATCTTAAGAACTTACTGGTGAATAAAACTTCCACGCCTTGCTTTTTCTTCAATACTTAATAAATCTATGAATTTCTTCCCAGAGAAAGCAACTAAATTTGAAATTTATATAATAATCAAAAGAACAAATGCTTTCATGATTTGGGAAATTTTCTTTTTATTTTACTATTAATTTCTTAAAGAATATGGAATTCTAATCAATGAATGTGGAAAAGCTAATGATGAAATAATAGAAAATATATATATATGAAATGTTATCATAGCCACACAAAAATAGAAGGTTCTAATCTATCCATCAGAATCGGTTCGTTCCTTGTATAGATAGGAATAAGTGGATTGCTTATTTCTATTGTCTTGCACCTCTAAAATTTTAATTATTATAATCTTATAGTGACAACATGGAAATATTCTTCTGTTTCCTTGTTATTTATCTTCTGCCTTTTTCCACTAAAATATAATTATTGTAATTTTATAGTGCAAAATAGAAATATTCTATATATATTTTTTTTAATTAATTTGCTGTCTTTTTCTCCTCCTAAGTCCTAATCTAATGGGAACACTGTTGTAAATTCCATCCCCTTGTTCAGGAATGGAATCATATCTTTGAAATGGCTCAAAACTTTATACGCAAATATATATATATATATATAGTTGAATGGACCACTTATCAACTGAAATTCAGTCAATTTATTATACCACGAATACACCTACCTCTTTCAAATAAATTACTCATGTTACTAATTGTGGGTAACTATTTTTCTTTTTTCTTACAATATAAAAATTAAAAAGTTAAAAGATTGTGTGTTTTATTAATATATATATATGATGCTTCATAGTCCAGCACACTCTACTCTTAATTAATCCTAAACTTTTCGTCTAGTTAGAGCTCATAAATTATAATCATGGTCGAACTAATTTTAAAATAATTTAAGTCATTTTAAAAATATGACGAATACACAATTATCAAATCTAATTTTTAGCTATGTACAAGAATTTACAGTTATTACGTAATTTTTACAACGTTTAATTACTTTTTAAGTACCAAACCTCTAAATCGTTTGATATAAAAAAACTCTAATATTTTTATCAATAAGTATGTTGTTATTATTATTAATATTATTATTATTATAGCATAAAAGGACTTTTTTTTTCCTATATTAGATTCCAGGTTAATTAATAAAACATGAATTTCCCTTCTTAAACTAAACCCATAAATTTATTAATTTGCTCAAATGTAGGTAAGTATTGCATTTGAGTTAGTTATATTATTTAGTTTGAAACAGTTAAGTATTTAACACCGCCCAGTTATAAAAATATAATACCTTTATAATAGTTTTATTTTGACCTCACAAGTTAGTTTTTAATATTGAGATAAACTCAAGTCTATTTTGTTCAATATGTATTAAATATCTTGCAGCTACTGATTATAAAAATATAATACTTTCTAGTTCTTATATAGTTTTAGACAATTTTCACATTACGAATTATTATCTTACGAGCTGATTTATGAAAAATGTTAAACTTAAATGGCCTTTTTGAAAAGATTAAAAGTATGGATGGTTGTTCTACTTAAGTTTGAATGTTTTTTCAATGAAAATAAGGGAGAGCGGGAGTTCCAACTTAAGATTTTCTATTATACTAAAACCAATTTTATTGTTTTAAATTGCTTTTTTTATTTTTAAAGAACAAGATATCACTTGACCCAAAAACTATAGTTGTAGGTGCATTCTAATTTTTAAGTCTACCACGCTTCGAAAGTGCGATTCCATACAGGATCTGACGGAAAGCTTATCTTTCGCTGTTAAATGACACTTTTCATTCGCAATTCCTTGCGCCTGCTAGAATTCGAATCTAGATGCTCTGATACCACTTAAAGGATAAGGTACCATTTGACTCAAAAACTATACTAACTGATAAGTAAATACACTCTTTAATCTTTAAATCAAATTTAATAAAAATAAAAAAATAACACATAAAATAAAATAGAGCTAAAATTATTTTCTCAATTAATGAAGCACAAATGCCTTGGAATTGAATATGATCTGCCAAACTGGCATTGCAATTTGTTTTAACTATATTCATAAATTAATCAGATCCCTGCACTGCAATTATTAATTTTTGCACACTAATTTTGACACCGCTAACAATAATGGCATTAAATGGCCTGCCAAATTTCGAAGTTCCCAGCCGATGACTTCTTTTCTGAAAACCGTGGGAATCCCAACTTTAAATACCATTGTTCGTTCGTTATGAAAACTATATTTCATCTGTTAAAAAAAAAAAACAATAATTATCTTAATACATATGAAAAATAAAAAATATGATAATTGAACTGTAAATATATGCACTTGCAGCTAATAAAATTTTACATGTTTTAGTTAGTAACTCATTTCAGAATAAATTTTCTTTTAATGTTGCAGTTCTATTTTTTAATTTATTTGATACTTTTTCAAAGATAAAATATATATTTTAGGGAAAGAAATTTAATGGAAAAATTTCAATCTTTTTCGAATATCGGTTAAAATTTATACAGTGAAAATCATAGTCGCTAAATTCAGCAATTTAAATTAACAAAAAATAAAGCCAAAATATATATTGATACTAAATGAAATCGGCTCTCAAATCAGGGAACTTCGGCGGATTCCTTCTTTGGATAATTATTATTTGCCCCTTAACTAAAGGATTGCAAATGGCTTTCAAAGTATTAAACTAAGTACATGTAATATTAAAAATTAAAAAATATATATTCAGTTTTTAAAAAAAAAAAAAAGAAAAGAACATGCAATATTAATTATTACAAATTTAAAATATATATCTAAAAAAAATGATTTATCTTTTTTATAGTTAAAATTGGATAGAGGGGCTCAAATGTTAATTAAAAATTCCATTCTAACGATCTTTAGTACTTTGGATTCTAATTGAAATATCACTAAAAGTTTAGATACAAAAGGTAAATATTCATCTTCATTTTTTTTTTCTAATTTCTATAATATTATGAATCTCTAATTGTGTGTCTATATAATTAATCAAAGCACAAAGTTTTGAATCCAATTCAAAACTGCACGCTGCTAGATTTGGAATGTAATAATATAAATCTGATTATTCACATTAATACCCATATAGCATTAATAATAAAAATTTAAATCCATCAACGGTTGTTGGATCGAGTGGTATGATCTTGGATTTTTTTAAATAAAGTGGCAATTTTAATCCTTATTTCGTATATAAAATGTACCACGTTGAAAGAGAATTCTCCTTATAGATTGGACAACATCCAATTTTAAATTAGTCAATTTTGTAAACTTAAAAATGTTGGATTAATTACTGAGAAATCACCAAAAATTATATAAAAAAAAAAAAAAAACATAATGAAGAAGTTAAAGAAAAAGATACTTCCGAATGTGAATGGAAAACTTGAATGGTTGAATTTTGATATAGAAGTACAAAGTATGAATCCATTATGTGAAGAATGCATCATATTGTTTGATGCTTCCATTTTGTTTAAAGATGATGAAAAAGAAATGTCAATCTGGTGAGAATATGCACGTTTCCCACCAATAATATCGAACGAATTAAGAATATTTGTGGCGTATCCACGTCCAAGTATGATTCCATTTTGGCATAATACCAACTTCATACTTGTTGTACACCATTTTTGCCATCTCATTGTTCATACGCACAGTCGGTAGCATTGAAAATAAAAAATTAAGGAGAATCAATTTAAATATGTTAGTCCACTTTGTAGGCTAAGGAAAAACAAAAGTCAATAATTGTTGGGGGAAAAGAAAAAAATAAAAAGAAAAAAGGAAAATCTTTGAATCTCACGCCGAGATTTTAGCAAAAGAAATGAAATTTTGTAACTATAAATATAGCCCTTTAATTTTAAGTTTAATAATCATTTGATTGCTTAACTTGTCAATTAGTTAAACATATTTCTTTTATTTTGTATTATTTCACATTTCAATTTTAGTGAAATAATATTATTAGTCCCGAAAACGTAGGCAATATTGCCCGAACCTCATTAAATCTTTTGTTCCTTATTATTTCTATTTTAACTGCAGTTTTGCTCTAATCCGGTCCTTATTTTTACAACAAGTGGTATCAGAGCCGAGATTCTGTCTTAGCATACTCTGTAGTTGCAGTATAGGCTGATCTTACACATCAGAAAAGATTTTTCCTTGGATACTGTTCACGTATACGGTCATTGTTCATCTATATGGTTACTATTCACGTATACGGTTACTATTCACGTGAAATAGTGGGAGCTGATTTTTGAGCAGAAAAGTTCGTGATAGAAACAATGGTGGCAAAATATGAGATCGAAAAATTCAACGGGAGTAATTTCTCACTGTAAAAATTGAAAATGAAAGCTATCTTGAGAAAAGATAATTGCCTAGCGGCTATAAGTCGGTAGCATTGAAAATACGCACAGTCGGTAGCATTGAAAATAAAAAATCAAGGAGAATCAATTTAAATATGTTAGTCCACTTTGTAGGCTAGTAAGGAAAAAGAAAAACAAAAGTCAACAATTGTTGGGGGAAAAGAAAAAAATAAATAAAAAAAAAAATCTTTGAATCCCACGTCGAGATTTTAGCAAAAGGAAGGAAATTTTGTAACTATAAATATAGCCCCTTAATTTTAAGTTTAATAATCCTTTAATTGCTTAACTTGTCAATTAGTTAAGCATATTTCTTTTATTTTATATTATTTCACATTTCAATTTTAGTGAAATAATATTATTAGTCCCGAAAACGTAGGCAATATTGTCCGAACCTCATTAAATCTTTTGTTCCTTATTATTTCTATTTTAACTGCATTTTTGCTCTAATCCGGTCCTTATTTTTACAACAAGTGGTATCAGAGCCGAGATTCTGTCTTAGCATACTCTGTGGTTGCAGCTAGGGCTGTGCAAAACCGAACCGAAACCGAAAATCGAACCGAACCGAATGAATTTTGGTCTATTTGGTTCGGTTTCTTCGGTTTTCAGTTTGTTCGGTTCTAAACCGAAATTAAATTTCGGTTATTTCGGTTCGGTTCTTAAAATTGTAAAACCGAAAGAACTGAACCGACCGAAGTTTTTAAAATTCACCATTTTGCTTTTATATATATATATATATATATAACCTAAATCTAAATATACACTATAGTTATATTTATTTACATATATGTTTTTTTTAATTGAAGTATATTAAATATATTATTAATAAGAACTTATATTGTATTTATTTTTAATATATTTTTTTAATGTAATTTTGTTAATTTATTAGAAAAATAATATGAAAAATTTATGTATAATTTTTTTAGTTATTTTAAATGGTTTTATTTTATTGAATATAAGTTAATTTAATTTATGGATCCATATAAGTTAAAAATTTAAAAAAAAAATCTATATTTGTGAAGAACCGATTGGACCGAACCGAACCGACTAAAATTATTTCGGTTTATTCAGTTTCGGTTCTAAAAATTTCGGTCCGCGGTTCGGTTCTAAAAATTCCTCAAGTTCGATTTTCGGTTTGTTCGGTTCGGTCCAAAACCGAACCAAACCGACCATTTGCACACCCCTAGTTGCAGCATAGGCTGATCTTCCACATCAGAAAAGATTTTTTCTTGGATACTGTTCACGTATACGATACTATTCACGTATACGGTCACTGTTCATCTATACGGTTACTATTCACGTATGCGATTACTATTCACGTGAAATAGTGCGAGCTAATTTTTGAGCAGAAAAGTTCGTGATAGAAGCAATGGCGGCAAAATATGAGATCAAAAAATTCAACGGGAGTAATTTCTCACTGTGAAAATTGAAAATGAAGGATATCTTGATAAAAGATAATTGCCTAGCGGCTATAAGTTAAAGGCCGGCTGATTTCACAGATGATAATAAGTGGAACGAGATGGATGGAAATGCTATGGCAAATCTTCATCTGGCATTAGCAGATGGGGTGTTGTCAAGCATAGAAGAGAAGAAGACGACAAAGGAGGTCTGAGATCATCTCACTAAATTGTACGAGGCCAAATCACTCCACAACAAAATTTTCCTTAAAAGAAAACTCTATACTCTTCTTATGGAGGAATCTATTTCAGTGACGGAGTACATCAATACTTTGAATACTCTATTTTTCTCAACTCACTTCTTTGGGTTATAAAATAGAGACAGTATAATGTGCTGAGATTCTACTCCAAACTTTACCAGATTCGTATAATCAACTCATCATCAATTTAACAAATAATACGGATGCTCTAATCTTCGATGATGTTGCAGCTGCTGTTCTGGAAGAAGAAAATCGGCACAAAAATAAGAAAGACAGGCAAGCAAATTCACAGCATGTGGAAGCCTTGACGGTGATGAGAGGAAGATCAACGGAACGTGGCTCAAGTGGGAGTCACAATCATGGTAGATCAAAATCAAGAAGTAAGAAGAATGTTAAATGCTACAACTGTGGTAAGAAGGGTCACTTGAAGAAGGATTGTTGGAGTTTAAAGAAAATCTCTGATTCTCAAGGAAATGTGGCAAGCTATTCCAATAGCGGAGATGCTCTATGTTGTGAAACAGCAACGACTAATAAAGGCAGAAAAATATTTGCTGAAATATGGATTCTTGACTCAGGAGCTACATTTCACATGACTTCTCGAAAAGAATGGTTCCATAAATATGAACCTATCTTAGGAGGATTTGTGTATAACTGCAATGATCATGCCTTGAAGATTGTTGGCATTGGAACTATTAAGTTGAAGATATATGATGGTACAATTTGTACTATTCAAAATGTACGGCATGCAGAGGGCTTAAAGAAAAATCTGTTGTTTTTAGGACAATTAAATGATTTGGGGTGCAAGTTCAATGGTGAGATAGGGATCTTGAAGATATCAAGAGGAGCGCTTGTACTTATGAAAGGAGAAAAGATAGCTGCAAATTTATACATGATAATGGGAGAGACTTTGCAAGAAAGGGAGGCATTTGTTGCCACGATCAGTCCAATTGAAAAATGTGCAATGATTTGGTATAAGAAACTTGGGCATATGTCTGAACAAGGAATGAAAATTCTTGCAGAAAGAAATCTACTTCCAGGTCTCACAAAGGTCTCACTACCCTTTTATGAGCATTGTATTGTAAGCAAGCAGCATCGATTGAAGTTTAACATATCAAATTTCAGAAGCAAGGCCATTCTAGAATTAGTTCATTCTGATGTATGGCAAGCACCGGTGTCATCACTAGGAGGAGCAAACTACTTTGTGTCGTTTATCGATGATTACTCCAGAAGGTGTTGGGTGTTCCTTATCAAGAAGAAAGCATATGTGTTTTCAGTTTTCAAAACTTACAAAGCGCGAGTGAAACTTGAATCTGGTCAAAAGATCAAGTGTTTGAGGACAGATAATGGAGGAGAATACACCAGTAAAGAATTTGATGAATTTTTTAAACCAGAAGGCATCAAAAGATAATTCACTATGGCATACACTCCTCAATAAAATAGAGTGGCAGAGCGGATGAACAAAACTCTGTTGGAAAGAACAAGAGTAATGATGAGAACTGCAGGCTTAGATAAGAAATTCTGGGCAGAAACAGTCAACACTGCCTGTTATGTGGTGAATCGAGCTCCATCAACTGCAATTGAGTGTAAGACACCAATGGAGATGTGGGCTGGAAAACCGGTGGATTATTCAAACCTTCATGTATTTAGAAGTCCTGCTTATGTGATGTTCAATGCCCAAGAAACTACAAAACTGGATCTAAAATCCAGAAAATGTATATTATTGGGGTATGCTGAAGGAGTAAAGGGGTATCGCATGTGGGATCCCACTACCCACAAGGTTGTTGTCAGCAGAAAAGTTATCTTTGTAGAAGATAAAGATCCAGTACAAGCAGAAAGTGAAGAAAGGTCCAAGACTACAAAAGTATGTGTAAAAAAGAGAATCAGAAATCAGTAATTCTTCTGAAGTTGCACAAGAGTACGAGGAAGAAGAGCCAGAATAGTCGATCAACTCGCACAAGAAGTTCGCCCAATTGGCACTCAGATTATATTATGGAGGGTAATGTTGCATATTGTCTTCTAACTGAGGATGGGGAGCCATCAACTCTCCAAGAAGCAATGAACAGTTCAGATGTATCTCGTGGATAGCAGCAATGCAAGAGGAAATTGAAGCTATTCATAAGAATAAGACATGGCAACTGGTGTCACTACCGCAAGGAAGAAAACCCATAGGCAATAAATGGGTCTATAAAATCAAGCGGAATGGTGATAATCAAGTCGAGAGATATCGTGCTAGATTGGTGGTAAAAGGATATGCTCAGAAAGAAGGGGTGAACTTTAATGAAATCTTCTCACCTGTGATTCGTCTCACTACAATTCGAGTAGTCCTAGCAATATGTGCAACTTCTGATTTGTATCTGGAGCAGTTAGATGTCAAAACTGCTTTTCTCCATGGATATCTTGAAAAAAAAAATTTATATGCTCCAGCCAGAAGGTTTTGAAGAAAAAGTAAAAGAGAACTTGGTTTGCAGGTTGAACAAATCTTTGAGGTTTGTTTCAGAAAAATAATGTTTTTTCAGGCAGATGATAAATTACAACCTTTGAGGCTTCTGTAGGAGCTTGAATTTTTTTAAATAAAGTAGCAATTTTAATCCTTATTTCGTATATAAAATGTAGCCCGTTGAAAGAGAATTCTCCTTATAGATTGAACAACGTCCGATTTTAAATTAGTCAATTCTATAAACTTGAAAAAGTCGAATTAAATACTGAGAGATCACCAAAAATTATATATAAAAAAAAAAAACATAATGAAGAAGTTAAAGAAAAAGATATTGCAGAATCTGAGTGGAAAAATTGAATGGTTGAATTTTGATATAGAAGTACAAAATATGATGAATCCATTATGTGAAGAATGCATCATATTTGTTTGATGCTTCCATTTTGTTTAAAGATGATGAAAAAGAAATGTCAATCTGGCGAGAATATACACGTTTCCTACCAATAATATCAAACGAATTAAGAATATTTGTGGCGTATCCACGTCCAAGTGTGATTCCATTTTGGCATAATACCAACTTCATACTTGCTGTACACCATTTTTGCCATCTCATTGTTCATAAGCACAGTCGGTGGCATTGAAAATAAAAAAAATCAAGGAGAATCAATTGAAATATAATAAAGTGTCACCTATTTATATTAACTAGGGGTGAGCAAAAAAACCCATGGACTCGGTTAACCGAAAAAAAAAATCGAAACCGAACCGATAAACTGATTAACCGATTGTAATCGACTGGTTAATGGTTAGTATTTTGAAAAAACCGATATTAATGGACTTGTTAATGGTTTTTGACTCATGTTACTGGTTAACCGAACCGAAACCAAATTTTTTGTTAATTTATTAATTTTTTAATAATTTATAACAATTTATCCTAATTAAAGGTAATCATGTACTTTTTTTTTCATTATACTAATTATTTTAAATTTTTTTAATTAGCTATTAGTGAGTATAACAATTTATCTAGTTAAAAGTAATTATGGACCGGTTAATATATTTACTTATTAAATACTAATTTTTAAAAACAAATTTGCTTATATCCACCAAATATTTTTATTTTAACAACAATAATGTTATATTATAGTGAAAAAAAATTAATTTTTGAGTAGCTTGAACATTTTAATTTTATTTATGAATATATTTATAATTATAGTGGTTAACTGAAAAATATTGGGTAACCGATCCGAAAATCCGAAACCGATGGACTGGTTAACCGATAATAATGGACTGCTTAATGGACTGGAATTTCAAAAAACCAATATTAATGGACTGGTTAATGGACTGGGGCTCATGGACCAGTTAACCGACAATGCTCACCCCTAATATTAACCATGTCTCAGTTTTTTTTAATTCATTTATTTTATGTGTCAATTTCTTTTTTTTTTTATATAGTACATAAATTTTTTTCATGTATTCAATTTAGGTAAGATTTAACATAAGATAGAGTACTCGAAATTTAAAAACTAATACATGGAATTTAACACTCGTTGAGAAGACATTAACGGCTGATAGTTTAAGAATATCGGCTAAGACAAAGATGGTTAATATTCTCAATCTATAAATAAAGTAGTTGAGAAGTCTTTTTTTATTACTCTTTCCGTTCTTTATTATCTGTCACTTTTAAGTAAAATGTAAATTCTATTTATTTGTCACTTTTAGATTTTCAATGCAATTTAATTTTCTCTTTTCAATTTAATTTTCTCTTTCAAAAAAATTTACCAATTAGATTATTTTTTTACATTAAATCACTCAATATGCATTAAATTATTCAATTTTTTTCTAAATTTAAGACTAATTAATATTTTTTAATTTTACTGAAAATAAGAAAAGTGACAATTATAAAAAAATGGAAGGAGAATTTTTTTTATGAATTGTTACATTTGTATTATAATAGTCAAAAGTATATACCAAATAATTATTAATTAGGAGTGACGATGCTCACATTCAGAAGGAAAAAGAAAAAAGGGAGCGATGGAAATAATGCAATATATTAATGAATGATTTCTTTCTAATTTAATCTTTTAAAATAGAAAAGAAATCAAGAAGGATTATGGTGCAAATTCGCCTAAGAAGCGATCACAAATAAGTATTGATTTTTTCTATTTTTAATCTATTTACAATCTAAAAATGCAGTATATTTAAATATGATTTTTCAAATATACCCTTTATACAATAAATATTAGTTTAATTTTCAAATACAACTAATAAGTTAATCGTGTCTTTTTAAAAAAAACAAATTAGTAAAAATATAGGGTAACAAATAAATTTCTTAATGTTTATAAAAAAGAAAAGCGGGTACTTATTTGTAAATGAATAGAGTCTGAACTTATCGAAATTAGATCAAATTTATTTCAATTGGATGTTTAAGGTAATTAATAACAGTTTATTAGTGAGGTGGAATTAATTTCATAATAATATATTATACGCATGAGGATAGTGTACTCATATTTTAGAAACTATTTAAATAATTATTTAAGGAGCAAATTCTTTTTTCCACGGTTCAAGGTTAGGAATAAGAAGTCAACTTGGCATTTATCCAATTATTAAATTGAATCAACATCCATCTAATTCTTCTTTTTTTCTATTTTAAAAAATTAATTGGACAGAAATTATTCATTAATATTAATATATTATTCCATAACTCCTTTCTTTTTTTTTTAAATTTGAACATTATTCCGCCTAATTATTATTTATTTGGTACATACTTTTGATCATTATAATATATATATATAAATGTAACAATCCATATGAAGTAAAATAGAGTTTCCATGGACACACGTGGTATGCCAAAATCAAGTTTGTCTGGTAAATTTCAAAAATGCCACTCCAGTTTCTTATAAAAGGAGGCCCCTCTCTAATGTAGAAGGCAGAATTATTTTGTAAGATTAAAACACTAAGGCTATGTTTGGTAAGAAGGATTGGATTGTATTGTAATGAAAATTGTAATGAATTAAAAAATGTATTGTATTGTAATGTAATTATGATTACATTACTATGTTTGTTTACATTAGTAATGTAATGTAAATATTAATACAAACCTATGTTTGGTTAAATTATATACATGTATTGAAATATAATTATATTTATAATTATCAACTTATTTTTTATATTTCCTCAAAAAAAAAACTTATTTTTTATATAATTATTTTATTTTTTATGATTATTTTATATTTATTATATTATGATCTCATATAAAAAATACAATTATATTAAATTGTACTGATTCATATTAAATTTTAAACTTAATATTTAAAGTAAAATTAACATAACAATCGTAACTATAAAATATCAAATAAATTAACATCATAATAGTAACTATAAAATAAATCTAGATGGATAGTTAATTCACGGATCACCAAAATTTAAAATTAAAATTCATGGAGTACACTCAATTGATGTAGCAATTTTCTATCTATTTCTTCTCCACTCATTGAACATGTCATTGGCCAAATTATCTCTCCAAGCACTCCATTCATTTGATGTTTCAATTGTTGAAATAACGTCCTCAGTCTCATCAAATCTTTCTCCTTGGAATCTTCTTCTATCTAACCTCTCCTCCATCTCAACCTCTCCTCCATCTCATCAATAGGCATTTCCCTTCTTATAAAATTGTGAAGAAGACAACAAGCAATAATAATTCTATTATAAGTCTTGATAGGATAAAATGCAGGACTCCTAAGGATTGCCCAACGCAATTTAAGCACTCCAAAGCATCTCTCAATAACATTTCTTGCAGCAGAATGTTTCATATTAAAAAATTCTTTGCTAGAATTAGGTTGATGTCCTTCTTTTTCAATAAAATATATTAGATACTAAATAGCCATAATATTACCTTAAACCATTTCCACCTCAAGTCTGTTGAGTTGTTAGGAACAAATTCTGGTTTCTTTAATAGAATTCCTTGCAAACGGATGACAGCTTTCAAAACCTCCCCAAAATGTCTACTAATAGTTTCCCCAGATCTCTTAAATCTCAATTGTATGGTCCTATTTTTAACATGATGAGCTAATATATGCAAAAACATTGCAACTTGCTCATCTACCAGCATGAATTTAGTTTCCTTTAAACCCTCTTCATGTTCAAGTAAATAACATAACTTACTAAATGAGTTTCTATTCATCCGTAATTCTGATTTACAAACATCATCACTCTCATATACCATTTCATTCAACATTTTTCTTCTCAAGAAAAAATCATTGGTATAACTTTTTCTCAAATAATAAGAGCTAATATACGTTGATACCACACAATATAATTGAAAAAACCAACTTATTACATTTAGAAAGTCTAACCATTGTGACAATATTACTAATTTCTTTCTCCTCTTTATCAACTTCCTTGTAGCCAAACCTAGGCGAGCCATTTTTCTTTAACCTGTACATAAAAAAAATCACATAATCATTGAATAATTGTGCGATGAATACAGCACCTACAAACCTAACATTTATTAAATGCTACTTAATAGCAACTATTTTCCCATTCCTCGTAAACCAAAATTTCCATATGGAAACTCACTCATCAAAAAAATTAGGAAATTAAAGAAACCTCAAGAACCTATACACCAAAGTTGAAGAGAGAAAAAAACAAGTACAAAACCACCTTCTCAATCCTTAACTAACACTTCAACGTCACCTGCTGCCATATTAATCAAGGAAACAAAAGCTATTCAATTATGGTTTTTGTTTTAGTTCACTAAACAGAGATTACTATATTCTATAACTATATTCTATAAGCTCAAATTATATTCTATAACTATAGTTAAAGAAAGTGAATCTATAATTATATTCTATGAGCTCTTATTAATCTTCTGTTTCAAAAATGAGATGGTTCAATGTTTTTGCACAGAGAGAGCTTGATAATATATGTAATATTCAATAGCAATTGCACAGAGCACCCGCCATTTAAGATTCGAACCAGTTTGCTTGGTTGCAATTATAATGTAAAACAACATTGCTAAGAAGATGCTTTAGTACCAGCCAGGTAACAAAATAAGAGTGAGAGCAAACTGTTAAAAATATTGAAATAAAACTGCTACTTTTTTTTTTCTTCAAATCAGCTCATAAATCTTGAAACAAATCTCTAGATTCTCAAACAGAAATTGAACCACGGTGGATACCTCTGTCTCAGAACTCTTTCCACATACAAAGTTAAAGACTACTGGATATTCTCACAGAGCATAGAAAAAAAGGTAACATTTATTAATCTTACTAGACACAGATTATGGGTGCATCTTCTATCAGCTAGAACTGCATGCCTAATCTTGTTTGGGTTGTCATCTCATGATGGCTTTACATATCCAGAACCACCCCTGCTTCCTTACGCATTTCTTAGCCAATTGCTCTACATTTTAGCTTTACGGACTGAGGAATTCTTGTTGTTCTTTGCACAATTACTACACAATTGATTCTATTTCTCTTGCAGAATTAATAAGCAATATCATCAAAATAAAGCTAACTTCTCTATAAGACCTGCATAATATGCACAAAAGAGAACATACACAATTTATGCATACAAGAAAAGCAAAGAATTCCACACTTTCTCTTCAATCTTATATCTTTTTGTTTTCCAGAACTTGATTCGAAGACAACAATAGAAACAAATGATAATCTCCCTTTAGTAGTATAGAAAAAACCAAAAACCAAAGAAATGAAATAAAAATGGACAGGAGTAAATGAAACTAGTGGTGAGCAAATAGGGTTGAGTGCAGAGGACATGTGGGGTGCCAAATCCCTTCAATCTGACTTCCCCAAATTCCTAAGTAGCAGACTATCATCCAAAGAACCATGAAATAAGAGCAACCATCACTAGAAATTCAAGTATATCAAGTTCAAATTAATAAAGTAACTAAAACTTCATCTTAACGCAGAAATAAGATTACCTATCAGAGAAAACAGAGAGAAGATTAGCAAATCCACCGATAAAGAGAAGATTAGGGCACCGCCAATGGATCTCTCTCTTAGGATTGCGGCGGCGACTGCGCCGGCGCCGGCGCGAAGTGAGAATGAAAGAGATGGCAGTAGCGGCGTAGAGAGCGAGATCGAGGAGCACAGGCTGAGAGAGGGAATGAGAATTAGCTGTGTAATGATAAATACAGCCTAAAATTAACGTATTCAAAATAACATTAGGAAGCGTATTGAAAAATAACCATGTATTTAACATTACATCACACTTAATTTAATTATGGTTAACAAACAAAGGAATAATTACATACTAGATTGCATTACAATACAATTCATCTTACCAAACATATCCTAAGATCATACCTTATAATCTTAATTGAGTGATTGTATATCTTTGTTTTTCTTTAAAAACTTAAGGCTTCAGCTTTCAAATTTATAATTTGTAAATCTCATGTATTAATTTAATTAATTTTCATTTTATAATTATGCTTTGCACTTGCATTATAAGTTGATTTGGAGTAATTAATTGTTGCATGATTGTGAATTCTGTGAAAGATTTGAGATCCAATAAGGAGAAAAATAAAATATGGATCATAAAAAAGTGAAACCTATGATATGACCCATGGTAAAAAGGCCACGTTGATATAATGGTGGCAAGTCACAATTTGACGGGTCAGTTATATTTGAACGTTAAGTCGGAATATTAAATATAATGAGAAAACTTTATAACTTTCGTGGAACTAGATTTATAATTTTGAATTATTTTAAAGTAATGATGAATTTATAATAATGAAGCTTGACTCTTCGGACCCACGTAAATCTTTTATATATATATATATATATATGCATTAATTTCATAATAACAATAATAAATAAAAATTGTTTAACTATAATTCTTGTTTTAACTGCTATAAAGCATTTGATATCTTAAATTTATTAATAAATTAAATTGGATTATGCAAAATAAATTTATAAAGTTGGATAAAACACCTCATACCAAAAGTTACAATTTACTTAGATATCAAATCTAAATCTTTTTAGCCTTAAAAAAAGTAATACACAAGAATACAGATGTAGTTAAAGGTGAGTATAAACCAGTTAATCAATTCATTAATAATTTTATTAATCAGTATATTAATTTCGATTAACCGTTATATCGATTTCGGTTTTTAATCAATTTTTTCGGATTAGTTTACCGGTTAACCATTAAAAAATATTAACATTAAAATCTAATAAATTATATAATTTGTAATGTTATTTTTAATAGTTAAAAATACTTCAAAAATAAAAAATACAGATCAAATATAATATCCACTAAAAGAATAAAAATAAAATAAAACTTTCATAATTAATTATAAGAATAAAATATATTCAATATAAAACTAATAATTGAGTACTAATTATGCATATGTAATGAATAAATAATTGTAATAAAAAGATAATTTTCATATTTATTTACCTAAAATTATTATTATAATAATATTTTAGAAAGTTATATATCATAATATTTATAAATTAGAAAAATATTGAAAAATTTAAGTGTACAAATTAAAATAATAAATATATATATATATATATATATATATATATCGTTTAACCGTTACTCAACTATTAACTACCGGGTTTTTAAAGTAAAAATCATAATTCTAAATTTTCGATTTGATTAATATAAAATCAATTAGTTTTCGGATCGATTTTTCTATTAACAAAAATTTCAATTTTTTTTTTATCACCCCTAGCTGTAGTGGGCAATAATTTATAATTACATACTTCAATTTTACAAATGACGTTTTATATACCTGAAATTGATAAAAATAATCTATCATCCACCAGAACTAGGCAATGTGCATACATTATTCCCTGATATTGACAAGAGCATACTTATTACACCCTTAATTCTTTTGAATGTGCATTTTTTCTTAAATTCACATGTTCTTGTTAAAAGTATACATATTATCCCCTAAATGTAAAAAAAAAAAAAAAAAATTACATGTACAGACAAAATTTTATAGGAGGGTAATATATACATTTTTGTCTACATCATATATAATATATACATAGCGCCAAGTTTAGGTGAATAATAATTTTTTATTTTTACCTATTATAAAAGCGTAAAACGTTATCAGTAAAATTAAGATACGTAATTAAAATTTTTTGCCATCTACTAAAAAGGAATGGGCGATCCCAATTACATCTCATCCAATTTCGTGCAATGTCAACTTCAATATTTGAGTGATTTTGCAACTTCAACTTGCCACTAATAATACGATACAATAAATATCCCTCGCTTATCACATGCTCATAAAAATATGTTGTATGATGATGATCGCGCATTAATTTAATACTCATTTAATTTGTATTATGGCAAGCAGCTTGATTTAAAATTCATCAGAAATGGGAATATTTCCTTTGACTTTTTGGGAAAGTTTGATCTAATCAACGTACTGTCAAACATTTGTTTATTTATTTAGTACTGTTTTCTTCATTCTCTATTCTGTCCTTTTCTTGTTTCGTATCCAATTCGGTAGTGCCGCAACAGCTTCTTATAATGAAGACAAAGGCTAGAGCTTTATGAAGGCATAGGGGATGAGGTGATTAAGGGTTAAAAGTGAGTTATGGGAGGGCTTAATTTAAATAGCTGATTTAGTATCCTTTGGCCCACCATTAACAGCAAATCAAACCTACAAAAGGTGTGGTGATGGAGAGGTAGTTGGGTAGGGCTCTGAATTATTATTTCTTTTAACTTTATCTATTGATTAATTAGGCGAAAGATAATTAATTATAGTGGTTAATATAGTTTGTTGACAGCTTTCTAGTTACAAATGATTCTTAGCGCATCATTTACATAAATATTTAAATAAAATATAAATTAATATGGAGAATAACTGAAATAATACTTTTTGTGCTTTCTAGTCAGCCACTTCAATTAAAATATCAAAAAAATAATAATTTAACTTAATTCAATTCAGAAAATTAATTTAAAATAAAGATTGTCCAAACTAAATTACAGAGAATATTATATTTTTTTATAATTAGTTGATATAAAATAATTAAAGGTGATTCGTTGACAGTAACAATTTGACATGTCTTGAAACTCACTCGTTTTGCTACATAAGTATTTATAGTTACGATGTATAGTAAAACAAACGAATTCCCTTAATTGCAAGAGAAAACAAATATTAAATTTGTAAGGTTTTAAATTTAAAAAAAAAAAAAGGTATTAATCTGTAAAATGATTAAAGATTGGGCATCTTTAATTAGCAATAATCCTTAACAATTGCATAGTTCACGATTTCAAACATTGATTATCTCGTCCTATTGCACTAGCTCAAAGCACTCCGTAACAGCAGATCACCACCACCACCATCATTCATCCCAAAGAGTTGGCGGAGCATTAATAAATTGGGTTTGAATTAGGTACAAGAAAAGAGATATCTATAAGTAAATAAATAAAATACCTTTCTTTTATTATTATTTTTTTCTTTTTCATGCTATATTTTTTAATTTTATGAACTAAGGATCCATATATTTTAAAATATTTCCACATTTGTCATGCAAAATGGAAAAAAAAAAAAAAAAAAAAAACTTACATTTTCAGTAATTTATTAAGAAGTTGAAAGAATCATTGCTATTGCTATATATATTGAGGAGGACAGACGAATAATGAATTTTAAATCAAGCTATAGGTTCAGCCGTGGAAATTTCATAGTATTAAATTAATGCATGATTAGTGATTACCATTATTCAATATATTTTATGAACATGTGATAACTGAGTGAGGATAAATATTAAATGGCTTAGGCTGAATAATGGATTTTACAGGTACAGTGGATTCTCCAATACGAATTTCATCCCTTTTAAGCTAATAAATAATATATTTTAAATCAAACTACTTGCACTCCAAACCTATATTAAAGATGATATTTTCAACAACGTACGCTCCATGAAAATAAAAATTAATTAAATCTGAAATTTCATTTCAAAAAATTTAAATATATTAACATTTAGACAATCATCCGTTGTAATATTTTTGTTTTTTTATCCATAAGCAATATCATTCAGACAACCAGCCGTAATAATATTTCTATATTTTTTTTTAACTAATGAGTAATATTTTATACATTTAAAACATTAAAAATAATTAATAAAAAATATAATCTTTACTTTATGCAAAATAAACATAGATTAATATGATCATTTATTTTCTTAAGCATTTAATTTCAATAATCACAATAATGTGACTATTTCTTTTTAGAAGTTTTATTTAGACAACCATAAACTAATGAACAATAAAATTATTTGAACAATTATAAAATTAAAAGAAAAAATACATTAAAAATACAGAAAAAGATGGGTTATTTGTGCTAACCCGAATTCCCAATCCAAAATTTTATATATTTTTAACCATATTTTATCCGAATAATCTGACCAACCGGATCCAAATTAATTTTTTTTTTAATGGATTCGGATTTTGCTCACTCCAGAATTAGTATACATTTGACTTAGGTCTATCTCCTTTCTTTTCTTTTGAGCTGTCTATCTCGCCACTATACATTTGACTAAATTCATCTGTCTTTGTTTTCGTGATAGAATAGAACTTTCTTTATTGATTGGAAATTATCCATTTTCTAATGGGATATTATTCGAATATCTATTTTTATAAATTCAATAAAATCTTCAAATTATCATTTTAGATATGTTTATGTAAAATTAAAATACAAATAATATATTTTCTTTTTATATAGTATTTTTTTTGTTCAACTAATATATATTTTCAAATATTGACTTAACTAAATGTTAATTTTAACTTAATATGGTGAGAATTTTTTTTTATAAAGCTTTAAAGCGATAGGCTTGCAACTCAATTAAAAAATTATCATCTACATATTACTCAAGTTCGCAAAATTAATGACTGCGAAATATCATGTTAGGTAAATAAATTTGGATAATTCGATCCTAAAAATTAATTTTTGAGTAAAAAATTATATAAATCTTTATATAAAAAAACACTTTTATTATACAACCAACTGCATAATTATGCTTTGGCTAATGGGTTGACTCATGCTTCGGCTAAGGCATCCCACTCTTATGCTAGTCCTAGTTATTGGCAGGATATTTTCAGTCTGATAAAGGACTCCTGGCTTAATGATGTAATATTTTCTCGTTAATGAAATTATATTTCTCTGAAAAAAACTTCATGATATTAGGCATTCAATGCAGGAAATAAGAAAATCTTCTATAACATAAAGTTTGGACATAAAATAAGGTATTTTTAACACTACATGGTTGAGAGAGAGTGCATGAAAAAAAAAACATTTCTTTATAACTTTAATTAATTCACTTTGATATCTGTCGTTATTAAACAAATGGTGTTTTTTAATAAATTGAATTTTAACAAAATAAATGAAAACAAATATAAACAGAATAAAAGAAAGAGCTCCTTTTCTTAAAAAAAAAATAAAATAAAATAAGCAGAATAACTTAACGTAGTAAATTATTAATGAAGCCAGCATTAATTTGAACACTTGGATGGTCCTAATAACAACTACCATATAAAGTATGCTTTATGCGTTGATTCTTGTTGATAAGATGTCATACTAAACAGAACATAAGTGATAACACAGCAAATATCATCTGCCTTTAGACTCATGAAATCGGCCTAAATATTGGCAAGGCCCAAGGTCCACAAGGCGAAGCAAACAGGCACGAGCCCCAAGAAGGACCGATCGGACGACGTGACATCCCGTCCCATCAGCCGCCTGACATAAGGCAGTGCTCACCTCAACCTCCTGCTCGTTGTCACTTCGCCGGATACCTACCCTGACAGCCAGAGATCACCCCCCTAGGCACTCAAGTGCCCCTCAACATCTATTATAAATAGCCCAGCCAGCGATGGTCTCAGGTATTGAACCTTGAGCATTCTCTTTTTATAAGCTTTCTCTCTCAAGTTACTGACTTAAGTTTCGGAGTGCTTACGCCCGGTCCGACCGGCCATTATTCCTTTCAGGTCGCTCTCACCTGATCGGTCGTTCCCTCCCTCTCCATATAAAGACAACTCAAAGCTTTATCAATAAGTTTGATGACAAATAAAAAATACTAAACAGTATCATTGATTTTTTTTTATTCTAGTGCTGAGGAATTTGAATTTTCGTAGATAAGTTTTTAAGTTTAATTTTTTATTTTTATACAGAGCCTATATCGTTAGAAAGATTATATCTAATTACGAGTCGAATATTAAATTAGTTTATTTTAGAATTTATAAAAATCAAACCGAATACCGAAAATTATATGGAGAAAAAAAAGTGCTAAAGAGAATAAAAGAAAAGAAACACAAAGATAATAACTTAGCATAATAATCTCTGTTAAAAAAGAAAGCTTAGAATAAAAATCAGATGAGAATCTAGGTATATATATTGTGAGTCGAGTCGCCTAGGTATAAAAGTTTTGTATCCATTTGCCCCTTCAAAACTATTCTAATTCACAATCTGGTCTTCTAATATTTATATTTATTATTTAGAATCCCTATTTATTCTATCTTGCGGTGAAGCTTGATAATAATGAAGGGAGCTTTCAACAACCACATACTATGGCAGGTCTTGTGCCATATGTAATATTCACCAATACACAAAATGCTGATGTCCCATTGACTTCATGCACACTAATGATTCATGAGGGATAAAATTTGACTTCATACAATAATTCGGTTCAATTTATTTACTAAAAAATTATTTAAATTTAATCATTTAATTTTTGGATATTTTGATGAATTTGAATTGACATTTTTTTCAATTTAAATTGATCCATAGTGACTAGATGTATGTTTGATTCTTTTAACTCGTTTATTATTTTAATCTAAAAATTAAATTTTAAATTTGATTTTTACTAATAAAAGGTCATTATAAACTTATAAATATTATGATTTCTTAAAATTTTAATTCCAAATGATCTATATGAATTGAGTATCCATTCAGCACATTTGACATATTCATGATTTTTACTTGATTTTTGCTAAAGAAAAAGCTCGTTATAAATTTATAGTTATTTAATATATATATAAAAAATTTACCTTAAATTGACAAATACAAATCATAATCTCAATTTTTTTTTTAATTAGCGAAACACCTAAAATATTGATAATGTATACAGATTCTTGTTTATAATTGCTTAGGCTAGGAAGTCCATTTTGTTATACTAATTAAAAAGGACTTAAAACAGACCATAAATTAATGTAAAAAATGGATTAAATGAGTTGATTCGTAATTTAACTCATTCGGATAAATTCGTTATTGGTTTAATGTCCGATTTATTTATGATCGAATCCCTTCATAATTAGTGAAAAAATTAAACCATTTAAGACCAAACCCCGTTTGTCGGTTCATGATCCAATTTAAATTCACTCAATGATAGATTAATGGAATCCAGCTTACTGGTGAATTGAATTGCAAAGACTACGAGGATATTGATAATTTTTCTCTTACTATATCGTCACAAAATTAATGTTCGTTTTGTTTCCATTTACATGTTGCTTTGACTTTTTCATATAAATTAAAGTGATGACGATAAGAACATTTTAATTATTTTTAAAAATATTTGCAGTTGTCTAAGTTATTTTTTATTAAAATTTTAATAAAAACGAATTGAATATTTGCAGTTTACTATTTTCAATTAATAAAATCTAATTAATTGAAGATTCATTATACAATAAATTTAAAATTTTTAAAATTTTAATGCAACTTTTAAATATTATACGTACACAAACTAATTATAATTCAAATATTACGTAATTATAATAAAATATTCATATTATATACTCCCTCCATTCCTTAATATCTGTCACTTTTAGCAAAAATCCAAATTTCATTTATCTGTCACTTTTAGATTTTCAATACAATTTAATTTTTTTTTCCAATACAAATTAACCAATTATATTTAAATTTTTACATTGAAACACTCAATATACATTGAATCACTCAATTTTTTCCTAAATTCAAGTCTAATTAATATTTCTTAATTCTAGTGAAAATAATAAAAATGACACCTATTTAGGAACGGAGGGAGTATATAATTATAACTAAGTAATTCGTTTTTTTTTTAATACCGAAAATCAAACCTGTAATAATTGAATAGAACGAATAAACTGTACTAAAATAATTGAATTGCCTAGAGTTGAGTTGGATTTTATTCAAATCGGAACTCTTTATTTACAATGAAGAGGACTATAAGGAGGGAGTATGACTTTATGCTGACGCATGCTCCTCGGCTCACCAGCTATAAAAACAAGCTTTGGTGGCTGCATGCACTTGACTACATTTGTCATACCAAAAACCTAATAACATAAAAATCCAGTGAATCTTTTTCTTAATTTCAGATTTCAATTTTTAATGTTCCATTATTAATCAATTCCCCATTATACGATAAAATTATGTGAAACTTCATTTTCAAATCAATATAAAAGTCTATTTCTTACCAAAACTTATACATAATTTTACTTTAAATACTTATAAATTTTTGGACTAACAATCTACCCTCAATACTCCACCAACATCCATGGATAGTTCAATCACTCCAGGTGATGCAGAAGCAAACATTTTCAGCTCTAATGGCAAGAAAAGAGGCAACTGGATCACTTTTCCTTTCATCTTAGGTACTCCTCTTTCCCATATTTATGTTTTTGCACCTAAAGATTGGGTTTCTTATCAATTATATATGTCCTCCTAAGCAGGGGCAATGGCTGGCCTTACAATAGCAAGTTCGGGATGGGTTGCTAATCTGATAGTGTATCTAATTGAAGAATTCAATGTAGAAAGCATTGATGCTGCTCAAATTTCCAATATTGTCAGTGGCGGTCTGAATTTAATCCCAATTCTTGCAGCCATTATTGCTGACTCTTTCTTGGGCTCTTTCACTGTTATCACAATATCTTCTTGTGTTTCTTTGCTGGTAATTAATTCTAGCAAATCGCTTCATTCTAATTAAACTTTACAGTCCAATACCTTATCGAACTATGCTATATATGCAGGGCGTGATGGCGTTGACCATAACTGCACTAGTCGATTCGTTAAGGCCACAGCCATGTGAAACAGGATCAACTTTATGCGAAAAACCATCAAAATTACAGTATTCATTACTATATGGAGGATTAGTTCTGGCTTCTCTTGGGTGTGGAGGGACCAGATTCTTGTTAGCAACAATGGGAGCAAACCAATTCAATAAAACAGAAGAAAGGGGGATTTTTTTCAACTGGTTTTTCTTCACCATGTATGTTTCTTATGTGGTTAGCTTTACGGCCATCGTTTACATAGAAGATAATGCCAGTTGGGGAGTTGGATTTGGGATTTGCCTTGCTGCTAATTTCATCGGTCTGCTGATTTTTCTGATTGGAAGCCGGTTCTATCGCTATGATAAGCCGCAAGGAAGCCCTTTTACTGAGTTTGGTCGCGTGATTGTTGCCTCTTTTCGGAAAATAAAGGTCCCATTATCTTCCAGGATTGAGGATTATTACTTTCACACTGATGCAAAGCCAACTCAATTAACAAAAGGATTAAGGTTTGGACTCTATCTCCTGAATTTCCTTGGGATTTCGTTTTGCCACTTAAATTTATTTTTTTCAAGTTAAAGTGCTCCGATAAGAGTCTTGTTATTTTTGGACTGTCAGATTATATTTCAGATGTACTTTTAGTTGATCCGACAATCAGAAAGTAGAAAAATATCATAACAATAAAAAATTGTATACTTTCTCTAAAATGGAAACTCTATTCAGTACTTTTTTTAACGACAATAGAAGTATTTTTCATTATTTTCAATCTCAATAATTATAGTTTCCGAAATAGAGTTTTGAGACAATAAGGGTAAAATAATACATTTTTTAATATTTTATTAGTTGGATCTTATAATTCAACATTTAATCACTAAATTTTACCTAATTTTAAAATTTAAGAAATATTTTGTTGTAGTTTAATATTTTTGTTACATCGAGATTGCGTGTGTATGGAGACAGAAGAAAACACTGCACCGATTAATTAAGTTAAGAATATGCTTAATCTCGTGATGTACTACGAGATTACAGCCATAAATTATTTAATTAATCGTATAATTAATATTAGATAATATAGGTAGGGAATCTTAATTATATATGGACGAATGCCCCGATTGACCAAGTTGGATGACAGAAAACAACAGGCAAGAATAACTGATCCCTAGTTGAGGATTGTATTTATAAATATAGCATTGAATGAATGAATGGCCTATTCCCAAGACTTTTAATGCCCAAGTCCTGAATGAACCTTGCTCTAGACCCTATCGAATGATTTTTTTTTTTCTTTTTTTATTAAAAAATTATTTAAAAATGAAGAATCTTTAAATATTTTAAAGTATAAATTTACTCAACGTGAAACTAAATTGATCAAATCATCATATATGATAAATATTTCTGATTTTAATCAAACCATCATATATGATAGATATTTTTGACTGTTAGTATAAAAATTTAACCATTAAATTCAGAGTAATTTTGCTTTTTTTTATAAATTTTAGATACCAAATAATTAAGTACGGTTAAAATTTTGAGTTGCAAATTAATGTTTCAATGCTTTAATTTAGAATGTCAATTTCAATATCATGCCAATCTTTACTACCATCTCATAACAACGATATGTGCCAACCCCAGTACTTGGATCTTTTTCGCAATTATAAAATCGACTTTTGCATGTTGATTGATATTGGTGCTAAAGTAATTATAATTTGTTAAAATTGGATCCATGATTAGCTATCAATGTGCTTCAGAAAAACATTATTTTTTGTTATCTATAAAATAAACATGCAAAAGTAGAATTATGTAACTTTAGTGTTAGTCTCACTTTTCTATTTTCTCATGATTAATAGGTTAGTTTTTGCACTTAGGGTCTAATAACACTATGATGCTAAAGGATTCATTCATACCTTCTACTTTTGCCTGTTGATTGATCCATTATAAAGTAGTATTATTGAAATTGGATCTAATTTCAAACATCTATTTGGCTGAAATACTCTTATGGTTGCTGAAGAATTTAGCATTTTTAGTTCTATAAATTTTCCTCTAAAAGACTCGGAAAATGTCTTATTTTCTTGAGAAGAAGTCTTACATTTTGTTGAAAATAATAAAACAGATTCTTCAATCGAGCAGCAATGAAAACTGAAGGAGACATAAAACAAAGTGATGGATCCATCACGAAACCATGGAGACTATGTTCAGTAGAACAAGTAGAAGATTTGAAGAAAATACTTAGAATCTTTCCTGTTTGGTCAAGCAATATATTTTTATCAACACCAATAGTAGTACAATCAAGCTTAACAGTTCTACAAGCTCTAGCAACGGACCGCAGTCTAGGCCCCCATTTCAAAATCCCAGCAGGCTCTGTTTATGTTCTAGTTCTGGTAACCGCCTCAATTTTCCTCTCTTTAATAGATCGTTTTCTTCATCCATTATGGGTTAAAAAAATGGGCAAACCGCCTTCGCCATTCCAAAGAATTGCTGTGGGACATGTAATGACTATAATAAGCATGGCTGTTTCGGCATTGGTCGAGTCAAAAAGGCTTAAAATCGCTCATGGTCAAGTCGACCAAGCCGATTCGATTGTGCCAATGTCCGTAATTTGGCTATTTCCGCAGCTGATAATAGTTGGCTTCGGCGAAGCATTTTATCTTCCGGGCCAAACATCCTTGTATTACCAAGAATTTCCAGCGTCGTTGCGTAGCACATCAACTGCTATGATGTCTTTGCTTATAGGAATTGCTTACTATTTAAGTACAGCTTTGATTGATCTTGTAAGAATGGTCACTGGTTGGTTGCCAGATAATATCAATCATGGTAGAATAGATAATATGTATTGGGTGCTCGTAGTTTTAGGAGCAGTCAATCTGTGCTATTTTCTAACTTGTGCAAAGTTATATAAGTTCCGGAATGTGGAAGATGTGCCTCAGAGTTCTTCGAACTCTGCTCACTAAGCCTTGTGATACATATGCAACTAATAAAGCTATTTATCACTTATCTTTTCTGTGTACATTTTTTTACAAGTAACAACTTGTGTTTATCAGCTTTTCACTTAGCTCTTTATGTTCATTCTTTTTTCTCCAATGCCAGTTGGAGTTGCCATTTTTCTTTTATATCAGTCATTAAAATTTTGTTTCATTTAGTGGCATATAGCTGATGTGGAGCTGATATAGCTGATAGAATGTATATGTTATGTCCCTTTGTTACGATAATTTTAGTCCGATTGAACTATTCTGTCACGTTAGAACACAACTAACTAGAACAACCACAACATAACATTCATATTCTATCAATTACTTTCATGAAATATTACCTCCAAATCAGCTGACATAATCACGTGTAGGATAAATTTCACTTCTTTTAAGTCTTTTTATAACATTAATTAACATCTAAATCATATGTGAACTGACCAACAAAGCGATAATCGTTAGCCAATTTCAGGTGGGCTTATTTGAAAAGAGAACTTTACTTGGGCTTGCTCCAGCACAGTGTGTATGAGAGAGAAACCCACATAGCAAATACATTCATTAGAAAACTTCATCAGTTTTACAAATATATTTCTTCCCACTATTTAAATATTAACCCACAAAACAAATTACGCAGGCTACGCTTGGACTTATTTGAAAATAAAAATAGTTGGGGTTGGTCCACCCCAATATCTATAATCTATTTATAATTCATTAAAGAGATAATTGACACTTGAATTTAAAACTTTATAGCTTTGTCGGTATCAATAAGCTAACATTTATTACTCTATTTAATTTTAAGTGTAAATATTGGAAATCAAATCTTGTAAATCCACATATTAGAAATATTTTGAAGTTTAGGGCATTATAAGTTGAAGTCAGCACAACTTAAACGCTTATAGATTTTATTTTGTTACTTCTTGAATTTATATTGCTTCCAGTAAAAGGTGTGCAAAACTGAAACGAAACCGAAAGCCAAATCAAATTGTATGCAATTCTGTTATTTTGATTCGATTTGGTTCGGTTTTATATTTATAAATCAAATAAACCGGACCAAATCGAACTTTTACACTTTTATATAATTTTTAATATTTTATTTATATAATTAATTATTTAATTTATTTAATATATATGTTATATAAACTAATTGTTTAAATTAATTATATATTATATATAATTGTAGTTTTAATTATAATTATAATTATATATAATACATATTTACTTATTATGATTTTTATTTTATATATGTAATATAATTAATGAGTTAATTATACTTAGTTGTAATTATAAATAGTTATGGTTACAAATATACTATATAATTACTCCATTATATTTGTAATATTCAAATTATGGTATTTTGAACTTCAACATTTGATAATCACTAAAATTTATTATAATTTTTTTATTTAAAATATATTTACTAGTATAAAAAAAATTAAAAGCTCAAGAAAAAAAATTTAAAAGTCCAAAACTGAAGAAATTTAATCAAACCGCCGAAATAATGTCAATCGGTTCAGTTTTTAAATTCAATTCGATTATGTTATTATTAAAAAAATAATTCAATTTATTTGATTTAATCTGTTTTCCAATAAAACAGACCGAATGCTCACTCTACAATTAATCGTGAATGTATAATTGAAAAGGACTAAGTCATTTTCATGGCCGTAGCTAGGAAAGTGTACCAACAATTAAAGTTAATTAAATAACACTACTTATTATCTTCTAGACACTAGACAAATTTCCAGAGCCATTTTTGGTAACTGGACTATTTCATGCCTAATTTAACAAACTCGATAATTTTTTTAAACTCTTATCTGAATGTTACTGTCACGTAAAAATTATTTATAAATGTTAGATGTGTATTTTAAACCGTTATTAAATATTAATAGTCTAACTCATCCGATACAGTTCATCTAACTGCTATATAAGCTTTTTAACTGCTTCAATTATCTTTCAAAATACTGACTCAATTATTAAAATTTTACTGGGGTTAAATTTTTCAAACTTTTTGTTTTTCAGGTGTGCTCAGTTAAACAACCATCAATATATATTTTAAATTTTGAATACATTTCTTAAACCTGTATTTTCATGATTATATAGCAATGGAATTTATAATGAAACTTTAGGTGAGGTTGTTGGACGTAACTTTAGATTTTCAAACTCTCTTAGAACTGAAATTAGTTAGGTAAATTAAAAGTAAAAATGAACCTCCAATTACTGAAGTAAACCCTTTTGGTATACAAGAAAACTTAGAGCCTTTGTAATATATAATTAAGTTTTAATATGTTGAATATAACTGACGATGACATGATAAAAATATAATAATAATAATAGCTAAGATTAATTTACGTACACACGTAAAATTATGTGGAATAGAATAGATAGCAAAGTCTCTCCTAGATTTTTATTACTTGGTTATATATAAATTATATAAAATTTAAAAATAACATGCAATCTACCAACCTCTTCTCACATTTCTCAATAATTATTTTTTCTTCAGTCTCTTTTATATTATTGTTTTTTGTAGTTTGTCACTTCCTTTAATTTATTTATTTTTATCCAGACATTTTCTTTTCCTTTAATTTATCCCAACATAATAATTGTATTTATCACCCTACGAGTAATTGTTTTTGTTGAATTCTACAGCTATTAATTATATGGAGTAACTTTTATTAGATATAAATGATTTTTTAATGACTAGCATTTAGTTAAAGCTAATGCAACTCGGGACATTTTAAAAAATAGAAATAAAGCTCTGAATTAAATGAAATTAGTAAATTTCTAAATTAAAAGAGACATAATTATTATTGATTTATTTTTTGGTAACGGGGCAAGGCGTGCGTCAATTGCCAAGTTAACGATACCATGTGCAAAATTAAGTATAATTAATAACATAATCGAGCCTTGATAATTTAAAAGTTTGGAAAATTATATTATAAGTGTTTTAGTTATTAGTAAATAATCCAATCAAAATAACCCATGATCACAATCATAAGTCGTCAAGCAACTTTAATTATGCAAACTAGTCGTTAATATAGGATATGATTGCAAACACCAGCTATATATGCCTTCATATATTATTCAATAGAAATTTCGAATTATTTCCAATATGTCAACTTCAGTTATATTTTTTCGTAATCTCTGATTCACCAAAAAAAAACAAAATATTATCAAGACAGTTTTGTCCTGTGTCTCGAGAAAATGCCAATTTGTCCCCAAATCAAATTATTAATATGCAATTTTCAATTTATGATAAATTTAATCTATTTTATCATCAAAATTTATTTTTAAAAATTTTTATTGCAATTTTACAGTTAATTATTCATTAAATTTTAGCCAACGGAAAACTAAAAAAAAAAATATATATTTTATAAAAATATAAAATGGGCAAACTTAATTTTTAAAGCGTCAAGCCACATCCCACATAGGGCTCCAAGTGAGTTTTTGGTATTTTTATTTAATTTGAAATGAATTATGTTTTATTGATTTCATACGTTAGATTTGATAAGTACTATCAAATATGGAATTAGGATGCATTACGTGTACATTCTAAGAGTTTGATTAAAAAAATAACATTTAAATCTAACGGTTGAAATTTGCACGCAATAAATACATACATAAATTTAATTAATATTCTCGTCCATTAAATAAAAATATGAAAATATTATTTTTTAATTCATATTATTATTAACATACATTACATTTAATATGCAGAATATATAACGAAGAAACAACCAATGGAGATTGACGAATATTTAAGTGTAAAAGCAGAAATTTTGCAAGGACGGCGATGATATTTAGTAGCCCTTTTCTGATAAGTCATCAATCAGTAATTATAATGCCTGGAAAATTATCACACTACCGACGAATGTGATTGTGAATGCCTTCCGGTTTCCATCTAACAATCCCGCCTCCTAAAATATGTTTCACGTTGCTGTTTGCGTTGGTGGGGTCCACTCCTGAGTATTGTATACGTGTAATATGGGCCCTCCCACGTGCAATTCTGGCATGTTCTGCCAGCTGTCTCTTGACATAGCTGCTGTGCACCTGATATCCGTACTTATTTTTCATTTTCCTCTTTGTTATGTTATCCTATGTCTGGACATCGCTTTTTTTTTTTTTTAGAATGAAAAAATAAATTAAAGTAAACATAAAAAATAAGAAAAATAAAAACTTGAGAAAATAAATAATATATACTAATTATTTTTAAAAAATAAGCATATAATGCCATATATGGATGGGACACAAAATAAAACATCTATTTTCTTATTGCAGTTATTTTGATTTAAATATTCCCACTTAAAGTATATTAATCTTATCCTTCTACTAATATATATGATGAGTTGATAATATATATATATATATATATTGCTTAAGGTTGATGTATAATTCCTCTATGATAAATTTCCATTGGAGGTATTAATTAGTAAATATTACTCATATAGAATTTTGCTAACAAAGTTGCTTTTATTTTTTAATTGTTCAGTCTCAACTTAAAATAATTTTTATAAGATTGAAGAATTGAACTTATAAAATATATTGTCTTTTTTTTTAACATTAATTTGATCACGAAAACACATGTTTATCCAAATAATTGGCGTTTAAAAGAAAATATGAATGCAAGAGGTAATATAGTTTATCTTAATTAAATCATTATTTAATCAGATGCTAACCAAATATTAATAGACCTATATATATAGAAAATATGATTATTTCAATAATATATTTAGGGATTTGGTAATTTATGAGTTAATTATTTGATACTGTGGCCTAATTATTTTTGGTGAACTATCATTGTCTAAAATCACACCTAATATATTAAGAAAGTCTATGTTTAACAATACTTGATAAATGATAATAATTGGAATAATTGTGAAAACAATTAAGACCAGATTAAGCCTCTAGAATGAGATCAAATTTGAATTTGTTTGAGTTTTTCTTAACTAAAAATAAAATTGAGTATACAGATATGAATATAATCAATAAATAATTAAATACGTTATATCAGAACTGTGGACTGATCTTCTTTATCTTGTAAATATAATTAAAGGATTGGGTTTGTTATTCGCACACTGAATCACCTCCCATTTGGATGCTATTTAATTTTGTTTTCTTCATGCTAGAACTATAAGATATGAAGTTGGAATCCCAATCAAATCACTTATAAAATGATATGATTCCCACCAGTCCACCATGCGTATATTAAATTCATAATATCACTACAAATTAATGGCATCCACTTATAAAATCTCAGTTTAAATTATTGGTAGTGTGGTTATTCGTTTGTTCATCGTATGAAAATTACTTCTAAGATTTGCATCGAATTCAGAAGCAGGTATGCAAAATTATTGTATATATATATATATATATATATTACTTGGAAACGTGGTTATTAATTAATTAATTAATTAATTAATTATATGAAACCAATTATATTTAGTAACGTGTGTAAGCAGGAAATGAGAAGCGTATATATAGAAGATATAAATGAATCTGTAAAATGTAGCAGTCTTCTCTCGGAATCTTTTTTACTTTTTCAAACATTTGAAATATATATATGTGATTCTATATATATATCATATATAATTAAGTTTTTATATATCAAGAAAGTTAAAACTCATTTTTTTTAATAGGATAAAAAATTAATTTTAATGAATTGTATTAGCAGTAGTCGATTTAACGATAAAATATTAACGTGTACAAAAGTTGAATTTTGTTTTTATATATATGAAATTAATTGTAAACGCTACTTACTAACATCATTACAAGTTTTTGACTTGACTATGAATACCAAAATTTAATATTGAAAATCAGAAGGGTTAATAAGCTATAAACTCTTAATATATATTGATAAACTTAAAATTAAAATTAAATTGTAGATAGTTGATAGGAATTTGTACAAACTACACCTTTATATTTTTTTTATTAAAAGCTAAAATTATACACATGCCATAATTAATAGATCTAATAAATAATTAAAGTGCAAATTTTATAAGATAATTGAAATCTGATTGATCTATTTTTATCTGAAAAAGTAAATAAAGTAAAACTCGTACTCTCATTTTTATTGGGGTAAAACGAAAAACTGCAAAGGATTATTATAGATATATTATAAAACTTATCTCACACAAAAATCATAAAACCTAGTTTATTTTCTGAAATGAAAATTATAAATATATTAGTTATTGCCTTCTCTAATAAAATTTACTGCTATTAGTATTAAATATTCTGGTCCTCTGAATGGCTTGAGAAAATTAACTTATAATTTTATAGATATAATAAAACCATGTTTTAAGTTAGCCAATTACTTGACAAAATCAAATGGAAGGAAGGAAGTGCCATTTTATTTTATAGATTCATATAAATATATATATATATATATTCCTTCTCATCCTTTGGATAGGCTTATTAATCATGTCAGCAATTTAACATTAAATAACAAATAATACATATAATTAATAAAAGACGTCACAGCTCACAGTATCTGAGGGAGGAGTAAAAAAAACTCAAAAGAATACTTAAATTAAAATCCATGTAGAACATAGTGCAAGTTTCACAAGTCCCGACATTTCACCCAATTTCTATTTAAAATATATATATATATATATATATATATATATATATATATATACACACACACTCTAAAATTGGATTCTTGTAAACTATTTATAAGTTATGAAAGTATGAATATCAAAAACGGGGGGAAAAAAAAAAAGAAACTGAAATTTTCCTTATTAAAAATATTATATTGGATATTTTTTTTTTTATTTAAAGAAAAAATCTCATTCACTATACATGATTGGACCATTCTATTTACATATATACTAAGTGGGTGAGCCATGCATTTGTTGTTGAATGAGAAATTCATCAAAAAATCCCATTAATATATGTGATAAATAATAAAATATATATTAAATATTAATTACTTCAATATCTCAACAATTTATAATAGTCTAATCAACTTATCTTTCCACTTTCTTGCTGGCATTCAATTATAAATTATTTAATAATATAGGTAACTATCATGCCTCTCATCATCTATATATTAATGGGACTTTAATTCTTCATTTTTCCTTTTCTTGTGAATCTTAATGATTAAATATTAAGGCTGTTTACACTTAAATATTTTCTTTTGCTTAAAAGCATTAGCAAAAGGAAAACCATTTTTTTTTTTGGATCAAACAAGTTTAGAGCAATAAAAATGTTGTATGTCAACAAACTTGAATAAAGTCGTGTAAGCAAGTCATTGAAATTATTAAAAATTTAAATAAATTTTATTGTTATTTTTATTCAATAATTATATTTATAAATCAATAATATTTACCAATATTGTTTTTATAACTTAAAATATATGTTATATACTTATATTATATTGTCATTTTTTTTAAAGATGGAATGAAAATTGTCATTCTCAAAGTGATGAAAAAGTTTAAATTCACATTCTATTGTCGAGCTCATGTTTTTTTTTTTTAACTCGTGTATGAAAAATGCCTTTTTCTACTTAAATAACAGTAGTAAAATAAATATTTAATTGAAATAGTTTAAGGGTTAAATAAACAAAATACTTAATAATAAGCACTTAAATTTAGTTTTACGGTTGACATGAAATATTAAATTTTAACAATTATCTATATGTATTTTTTAATTTTATAAATAATAAATATAAATACACGGTCATTAAAAAATTAAATTATATGATATTTAAAATTACACAATATTAAAATTAAAAAAAATCATTTTAATTTTTTTCAGTCTTGTTATGCATACGACGCGTATCTATATTTCAATAGTTTAAATATTATATTAATATAATTGAGTGTGCTTGTATATATGTACAAATGCATGTGTGAAAAAAAGAGAAATTAAGTAAAGGAGGGATAAATGCATGAAAAAAATGAGAAGCATGTAGTTGATGTTGATGGGGAGATGCAGGGCAGAAGAAGTAAAAGTTAGTGTGTGGGTAATTGGGTCATGGATAATATAATATAATATTTTGGGTTGTTTGCCCTCTCTGCCCTCTATAAATACCCCTTCATTTTGTGTATTCTTGTGTAGAGAAAGAGAGAGAGAAAAAGAAAGAAAGAAAGATCCAGGTAGAGAGATGGGAAGTTTGGGAGAAATTGAAGAAATAGAGAAATGGGTTTCTGAAACTCCAACAGAGAAACACAAAATGCCAATCTTGTCTTTGAATCATGTCTCTTTTGTTTGCAAGTCTGTTCCTGTTTCCGTTAGATTCTACGAAGATGTTTTGGGTTTTGTTCTTATCAAAAGACCTTCTTCTTTCGATTTTGAAGGAGCTTGGTACGTATGTCTCTTTCTTAATTACCCTTTGATTTTGCTTACAGAACTTCTGAAATCTACTGGATTTATATATATTATTTTTTCTAGTTTTGGCTCAATTACTGTTATGAGATTCATATCTAATTATTTTAATTTTTTCACTGTAAAGTCTTATTTTGGACTTTAATGTTATAAATATTCAAAATTAGGATATTTTTTAGTTACCAAACGAAGTTCAACAGCCAAACTACTAACATTTTTCCACACATTTTGTGTCAAAACGACAACAAACCTGCATGGTTGGTTTATTTATTTATTTATTTTCAGAAAATACATGCTATTTGCTGGCATTATCACATGTATAGTGGAAGTTTAATTTCGTAAAACAAATTTCACTTGTTAGTGACTGTGAAGATTAAGTTTTCCAAATTTAATTTCTCATTTTGATATTTATAGTTATATATATATTTATTCATAGAGTCTAATTTTTTCGAAAAATGATTCGATACATTATATATATTAATTATAATCATTAAATGAAAAATATAAATTTTTTAGTTGAACGGTCCATATTTATTAATATACACTAAATTTTCATAAATAAAAAGCTACTAATAATAAAGACTAAGTTAGTTTTAATTTGAGTGCACGATGTTGTGTTGTACATCGTCTGAATGCAAGTGTACATGCTGGAACTGATCTGTCATTAATTATGAAAATTTTCTATTATTTGCATTTTGCGACCATAAAATGATTACAATCTAATGCACTATCTGTCTGTTCAATATAAAAATAAATGTGAAATCAACCATCCAAAATTTTAATTTTAATTTATTTATTTATATTTATTTTGAATCATTACGAGCATTGAGTAACAGTAACACTCTTTATAATAAAAATATTTTATTATTATATTTCTCATAAGACATTAGGATCTCTCTTCTTCTACTTTGCCTATCGTGGAGGAATTTCTTTTCATCTATTATTATTTTCTTTAATTTTTTTATTTTGTAGTAACAATGTTTTAATTACTCAATTTGTTTTCAATTGACTTATGCTATTGAAAATACTTTTTTTTTTTTTTTATGGGAGAGAAATATAGATAAATTTCTTGCCTAAATTCTTATGTTATCTTGCAAGAAATCTAAAATCATTTTTCTTACGTATGAATATAAAAAAAGGGTTGGTCCAAGAATATATTCGTCGAAGTTGGACATTATTTTAATTATAGATAGTATAAAATAACATTTAAAATTGGTCTAATTATACGAATTTCTGCCATTAAATTTTGTCGTTGAAAGCTAAATTCACCTCAATTGTAAATGCTCAATATAAGATTTTATCAAACTCCAATTTGGATTTTTTTAATTGCAGCAATAATTGTATGTTGTGTTTTTCTGACCATCCACGTACCCCAAAGGATTTTATTGATTGATGTCATTCACATTAATTGCACTCTTTTCCTGATAAATATCCCATCAACGTAGATTGTCTAATTAAATATAAAAATATATTATTTTTTATCAAATACTAGTATATATTTAATATATAAGTGCTAATTATGCATATAAACGTAAATTATTTGATAAAAAATAAAAAAAAAATTTTATTTTTTATAATATGGTGCGCATGTTTACTATAGCATACTGCGTTAATACTCACGTACGTGTACGTACACAGCCTTGATAACTAAATAATAGAGTGTATATGGATGGATGCAGGTTGTTCAATTATGGAGTTGGGATTCATTTGCTACAATCAGAAAATGCCCCATCAAAGAAAAGCAAAATAAATCCAAAAGATAATCACATTTCATTTCAATGCTCAGACATGGATCTTTTGGTGAGAAAATTGGAGGAGAAAAGCATAGAGTATGTAACAGCAGTTGTGGAAGAAGGTGGGATCACCGTTGATCAGCTATTCTTTCATGATCCAGATGGTTACATGGTTGAGATTTGCAATTGCCAAAATCTTCCTGTTCTTCCTCTTTCTGCTTGCCCTCTCGAACTACCTAAACCTACTCCCAACCACACCTCTCCATCATATTGTGGTATTTTCTTTTTCTTTCTTTATTTGGTATTTCACAAATGCTTAATCATAATTCAACTAATTTTATTCATAGTTGATTTTAAGAAAATTCTTAAGCAAAAAATTAGTCTGAGTTGTTGAGAAATCAAAACTAATCTCAAAATTCTTACGCACGCTACAATATCATTCAATGCTGGTGCAGGATAAACTCGATTTTTGATTAATTTGAACTGTTAAATTCAACGAGTATGATCCTCGTAACTTAAATTAAAAGCAGGATAGATTGATATCATGATTAATAATAGGTTATTTGGATTCAGAATTGAGAAGCAATGGTAAATATATTTTGATAATGGATTGTGAGATTTTGGAATGAAAATTGCAGGAAACAGAAGGTGGGGGATGGGATGCTCAGGAGGAGTTGCATCAATAATGATGGAGAATTTGGTGGTGGACATGATGGATATATCCATCTAATTAAGCCACTCAAATTTAGAGTGATTTAAGGCAAGTTTTGATTCATTACTCTTGCCAAAAAAAAAAAAAAAGATGTTATGTAATTTGTATACATAAATTGTGTAAAAAAGAGGGGTGAGAGCTGTGTAATGTGAGAAAAATAGGGTCAGTCTTTGTTCTTGGGTTGTGAGGATTTTCTTAAGTTGCATTCAAACAATATGCTTATTATTATTATTAAATTGGTTTGATATTGTTGTATATATTTTTTTTAATTATTTTCTTGTATTTCCATAATTACGGCTCATGGTCAAGGTTGTTAAACTCAACTTTCTTACTTACAATCATTGGAGAAGAAAATGGAAAATAAAACATCACAAGCTTAGAAGAAAAATGCATTTAAGTAATATATAGTTTATCGATTTATTATAAATAAAATCTGATTTTATTTTTAAGTTAATTTAATTAATTATTAAATGCAAACCTATAGGAATATTGGATTGTTTCCATGAAGCAGATATACACAAAAGTTCTTAAAAATCATTTATTTCTACTTTTTATTTCAAACTATACTTACGACTTCCATCGAATTCTGCTTTTCATTCAACAAAAACTTATCGTATTAAGTTGGAAGTGTTTACAATAAAGAAAGCACAACGTCCCACATTATTTAATTAATTGGAACACAATATCCCAGACCATTAAACTCACCTTCTCTTACTCTTGCTCACATTTTCTCTCATATAATCGAAATAGACAAATAAAATGAAAACTTGTGTCGACCTAAAATTAATGAGTTTGGCAATTTTCTTTTGGACAGTTGGCGGGTGGACCTACAAAATTTGTGCTATTCAATTCAATAATTTCAACATAATTATCATGTGCAAACATAGTAACACATGTAAAAAATGGTAGGTAGGTATAACTAAGATTTAGCATTGGCAAGAGTACATGAAATCACCTACAAAATTAATACCCTATTCACTTATTCACTGCTTTGATGTTTATACAAAAACAATTGGCTTGTTATTATTGTGGAGATATTGATTGACATATATACTTTAATATTGATTGAAATTGGATTAGAAATTCAAGGGGATTGTTAATTTAATTGTTCAATTTTCATAAAAAATATGTTACACTTGTACAACAACACATTTGCTAGTGTTAAATCTTAAAAGGTTATGATCTGCAAGTAACTTATATATCTATCAGTCAATGATTTTCAGGCTGCAACCTACCATGTAGCTACCGGTGAACAAGAGGAGAATTTTGGTGGGTGTTGATGGGGATATATCTGAAAACACACTTCAAAACACTATTGTTTTCAGTCATTATTCATGATTCACCCAAGGAGATGACCACAAAAACATCATCAAGGGACCATTTTCTTGGTTTTGATTTCTCCGAAGGATTAATTATCGCACACTCCGCATTTGCAAGGCGATAGCCGATCACAATTTCACATCGCTGACGACCCCTGATCATTATTTCGTAAAAGCAAAGTTCTTCCTGGTCAAATAAGTAGAATTCTGCTGGTTTAATACACATCTCATTCCCCTGCAGATAAACGAATTGATACAAGAATTTAACATTAAATGTTGAATAGTCATATTTGAGAACAGGAAAATAAATTAAAATCAATCATTAGAACTCATAATAACACAATTGACGAATTGATAAGTATTTAACTTGCCTCCTCTGCAAACAGTTCCTCAAGAACACGATTTATTTGCTTGTCTTCAGCCACCATTGCCAATGCCATGCTTACCAGTTCATTTGACAGCACATAATCACTGATTCTGGACACTGAGACCAGATTTCTAGTCCTAGAATCCAGGATTTCACTAATAATTATTGACTTGTCAGAAGCCTGCTGCATTTCACGTATCCAAGAGCTATGAGACAACCCCGAAAACCGTAAAGATGTTGACCTTGTATCTCTACAAGGGAGACGCTTTGACTGCAACCCATGATGAAGCAAGAGAAATATCTTATCAGGAAGCACATTTATCAAACATATAATATTTATATTGAAGTACTCTGGAAGAAAAATTTGCTGTTGTTGCTATTATAGTGAAGCCAAATAAAAAGATGCTCCTCTTGATACTTCTTTATTAACCTCCCTGTCCTGTAGCACCTTCTTCCCAAGTACCCATAAATCAGAAGCAGGAAATATCTTTGTTCCTCTCATCAATGTTCTCAATATAGGCATGCATATTAAAATTTACCAAAATGGGCCAATCTCTAGGTGCAACATTACAAATGTGGATTGAATTTTACAAGAGGCTGGATCTGGATCATGGTTCCACAAGGATCATAATATTTTCAAATGCAATTGCATATTCCTAAGCAAGAACAAACCAACAGTAGTTACCTGTATATCTCGTATAAGGAGAAGGGTAGCAAGAGATCGTGAATCAGAGTGCACAACAGAATCCTCTAGTGACTCATCTGCAAGAATTAATATCTGTCCGTTTAGAGTTAGTAATCAGTAATGGAATTGAGGAAATTATTCATTCACCCACAGCAAGCAAAAATAGTGCACCTAGGACACAAGCACATGGGGACCACATGCAAATGCAGGAAGCGGATCCGCATGAATTTGATGTTTGGGTGCACCATTTCATGTGTGCTGCTGCGAGATGATTGGATAATCTCTAAGCTTACTGAAGCAAACTTGTAATGTGCTTGTGTTTTCTTAAGGAAAGAAGTTTCAGTTGAAAAGTGACTAAGTAACTAAAATAGTTGTCAAATAATCCCAAGCTAATGAGAGCATCACATGTTTCATTATTATATACCCCTGTATCATTTTTTTTTTATCTTATTGTTGTCATCAAGTATATTATGCCTGTTTTGTTTCGTTAAAGGATGGATAAGAGGGAATGTGAAGTAAGTCTATATTCATCAGTATCGAACTTTAGTAATGAAACTTCAGAATTACAAAACACATGGATTTCAAATGTAACTATTTTGCAGCTAATGGCAACACTCTAAAACAAGAGCTGTGAATGATAACGGCTTACATTTGAACAGTGTCATGGAAGGACACTTTTTGAAGAAAATTTCTTAAGCTACATTTGGATGGGAGACTTTCTTACATGCAGGCTGATTTAATTAACAAACTAGGGACTTGATGGGATTACAAAATAGTTCAGGACCAATACATGAGCTCTTTCCCGCTAGTTCAGGACCAAATTTACATTTTCTTTGTGTTCTACACCATTTTTAGAATACCAAGTTCTAGAGCAGTAGCTTGATGTTTTGCACCTAGAGCTGATTTGCTTTCAAACCCTTGCTCTAACCAACTATGTGATCCGCTGACATTTTTGTCAAAAAGTCTCAACCAAGGTCAACAACATTTTATCTCAAAAAGAAAAGATGGTGATGCAACTTACAGAATCAAAAGTCTCCAGAGGAAGATTCTCCAAATGCCGTCTAATGACAGCATTTCCCTCACGATGGACAAGTTTTATGTTCTGCAATCCAGGAATATCAAGTCCACCATCTGTGAGTTTCTTTTCTCTTTCTTTTTCTGGTACCTCATTGAACATCCAGAGTTCTGAACCTGGAGCCAGGAATGCCTCTAGAACCTGAGAAATGAAAGCACAAATAATGTCAAGCTACTGTTCTAGAACCTGTTCTTCTAAAAACTGTACATGCATACCATTATCATGTCATCAATGTCACGTCGCCAGCCACAGAACAGTATCTTCTCTGGATATTTTGGAGGATCAATTACTTTTGGAAAAGAACCCTTGCGTACCTGGACCAAATACAAGAATAGGTAAGAAATGAAAATGCAGCTTGAGTGGTTCATACAAAGAATTAAATACATCAGAAAAGAGATGCAAGTAACAAGAAGTCCAAGGTCATGGAAATTGCTGGTCAAATCAATTTATTAGATTACAGTGTATCATTCTCTCTCTCTATCTGACAAATATATGAAAATGAATATTTGCAAATAGGGACCTATGTGTTCTATCAGCTGCAGGTGATAGTGATGCTATTTATTGCTTGTTTAGAAAAAAAAAGAATAGTTTAAACTTAATATGTTAAACTTTTCTTAACTCCCCAAGCTGCAACTCATTAATGCAGAATCCATCACATACATAAATTCATTTCAGTGCTATATCAAGTGTGAAAAGAAGGAATAACCTTTGGAAGAGGACCTGGAGAATAGGTGTCGTCATCCTCAGCTATGACAAGAATCTCATCCCCTTCCTGTATAACATAGTTATCATCTGGGTTTAAGTTTATCTTCCCTCCATCTGCAGCAACCTTAACTCCACAAGGAATTGCATCAGGAAATGAAATGAGGATATCTTCAAAACGCAGGCCATCTAATTGAGGCCATCTTTTAATGTAAAATTCAGCATTCTCAAACCCTAATATATCTTCCCAAATCTGGATTGGAAAAAAAAAAAGAGTTAGTCTAAATTACTCAAGCTGGAATTGAATAGTGATTGACACATCAAGATTGTAAAACTTGTAAATGGTTAGATAAATAAACTTGGATGATATTATTTCTAATGGCGGGGATTAAGCAAGTTGGAATCTGATGGCCAAATGTTCACAACGCGACTAGACAAGGCCAAATGACCTAGAGAGAGCTACAATGATGCAAACATGCAACCATGAAAAGAAAAATGGTCCTTGGTCTCATTCACAATCAAGTATCAAAATTTGCAAGAATGAGAATTGGTGTGATTTGGGTCAAAAGTGCTCCTTAAGGAAAGGGGAAGGACATAATAATGCAGGTTGAAAATCAAAAGAGTAAATGTTGGTAAAAGAAATCAACTTTCTTTTTATTGGAAAGGAGAGCATATCTTGAAGATCCAGTATCTTGTTTGTTGACAAATTTTTCTAAAAGCATTCAAATTTTACAAATTGTATAGAGGTTCAACCCAAGCATATATTAGCACTGTGTAAGCAGGATTGTAAATGCAATGCCTCTAGTCTCAAAAATTTAGTCTTTATCCCAGATACAAACCCAACTCACAGCTGATTTCACTATCAATATCAACTTTCTGGTTTTAACAAATAAAATGATGCTTGATTACAAGGTATGCCAATAAGTAATAAGGACAATAATAGTAAAATCACTGTCCTGACAATATTCGAGAACTATGACTACCATATATTTGAAAAATATAATCAAAACTCATTCAGAAGTAACCTGTGCAAGACCAGGTTGTAGAGCACACTGGATCATCAAACGCCCGATCACATCATGTGCAACAACTGTTTCAATGAGTTCCCCTCCAACAAGCTTCACCAGAGGTTCATTATCAAGGTCACTCATCTCTACAACAACATGACCCTTTAAACCCTCTTTGACTCCTGTTAGGCTGAGCACGACCCTCAAAGCGCGTGCATCGCTCTGGAAATGACAGATGTTTTAAAAAATGTTGCTTCATAAAGGGTACAAAAACTTTTTGGATAAGGACACTTAAATAACCTGATCTGCATTTTCATCAGATGCTAAGACAATGATAGCACGCGCCTTAGAAACTGAAACCTTCAAAAAGGGAAGTATAAAATAATTAGTTCAAAGCAAGAGCCTATAAAAAAGGCTAGGGAGAAATAAAAGAAAAAATCACTGCAGCTTACTTTTTTCAAGTCAGCCAGGATAAGAGGACTGCCACTTCTGCATATAACAGAAGTGCCCATGAAGTCAAATTCTAGCTTAGCTATATCCATCTCCATTTCCTCCTTATCTCTTTCAGCTAATACAACAACAACCCCACCTCCAAGACTCTTGTTTGCTATTGCTAGCTGCTTCAAGAGTGAACCCTGCAACAAAACAAATTCCTTTTTTTGTTTAATGCTTTTTGTTAAAAAGCAAAGCCAGTATAACTCTTTAATGTTCTACAAGCAAGCTCTAACACAAAACAGAATATGAAGCAAACCAGAAAAATGGAACGAATCCACAGTAACCACTTAGAGCAGCAGTTTCAAGCTCATTCAAGGTCATTATATAGATTCAAAAGGCAAACCAGGTCCAATGAAACATTCAATGGATTCTAATTGGGCAGTTGAAAAACATAAGTGACTATAATGAACTCAGAGGGATAATCTCACCTCAAGAATTATTCGGCATACAGTGAACTGTAATTAAATTTTTATTAAAATCCACAAATGAAAAGAGTTACTGGCTAAACATATTTCATATGCTCTTTTAAGAACAAGAAAATCTGTAAAGTAATAAGACATGCAAAATCTCCTCTTCTAACTGATCCAACAGCCAAACTACATATAAAGTTCCTTTAGAGCAACAATCTACATTTGACAGTCCTTAAAGTCATATTCTAATAGCATAACACACCTCATAAAAAAACCTAAAGAGGTACATACATCACTAAAGGATTAGGGCCTGAATCTAGTACATGATTTATCAATGCCTTCAAGGTTTCTTTCCATCCGAGACAGAAATACTAAAAAATGAGAATGCAACAAAAATATGGCATCACAGTTCAAAGTTGCCTGAATGATTACCAATTTGTCACTCCATCCAAGAATTAATATATGGCTCTTTTCAATAACTTCACTTTTCCCTTTCCGCAGTGAATCTACTTTCTCTGAGATAGCATCTGAGACTAGTCCAAGCATCATGGCAAATATCAACATGCCTCCAGAACTTATAGAGACAGAAACAATTCTTGGCCCGGTTCCAACTCTATCTGCATGATTCCCTGAATCAGCCACAAACGTCCATGAAAGCCAAAGAGCTTCAGCAAAGCTACCGTCACTGACTGCATACAGTGCCAACCCTCCAAATCCTATCAACAATATGGTCGCAAAGAGTAGTGCAAGCAGCTTTGCATAAGGATAAACAGAAAAGAATACATCCACTGTATATGCAATCCTCTTATTTAGAGGAACTTCTTCCTTGTTATTCCTTGCTTTTTTTGAAAGAGACTTCATTTGTGGAAGATAACCGAGATATTTGTAGAATAAAAATGGCATAATGAGTGTGAATATAACACTATATAAAGCCATAGTCCTACTGTCAGCATTTTTGAAAGAAAATGAGCTATAATCTTCACTCTGCAAAACTTTGATGCTGTTAATACTAGCACCACCTTGATTGTTACATGTATCATGAAGGTTAATAATCTCTTCCTGCAATTAAAAGAGCCATATCTCATAAAAATGGATATTCAGAGAACAGCCAACTCAGCTAAGTAATAGTAGATATGTTTCTCTTAAATCAATTTTTTCACTTTCGGCTTTGATCCATTTTCTAACTAACTTATGAACAATCCATTTCAGATAGTTTAAAGCTCGTAAAACAAAAACTAAGAGCATTCTCAATGTTACCTCTAATTTTCTGACTTTACTCCGCAAGTGAATTGAACAAGATACAGAACATATACAAGTGAAAAGGAGCTGCAATAGAAGATTAAGAACAAGATCGTCAGCAATGCGTCCTATCCAAATTAAAAAAAGCCGACAAAATGCAAAAGAGAAAGCTCAATAGCTATAGCCGACTTTCTTTTTTAAACTTCCTTTTAGAAGGGGAAAGAATGGAAACAAATATGAGCAGGAAGAAGTTAGATTATTTATTACTTGAAAAAATGGGGAAAAAAGACCATATTTTCTGAAAATGGGAAAATTAACCGCGAGACCTAAGCCAGAAGTGATTTTCCTAGTTAGATAATGTATGCTTCCCCGTTATAGTGAATGAAAAGCAGATATTTCAAAAACAAAATTTTCCATTTACAGAAATGAGCCGTTAAATATTCGTTCTTTTTTCTTTTCCGCAAAACTCCTCTTGCTCTTTCTTATATCTTTCTATTTTCTGAGCAACCAAACAGTGACCTGTGAACATAGCCATACTAAAAAAGAGAAAGGGAGAGAAGAATTAAACGTACAAAATAAAAGACCAAAGAGTGTCTCAATCCCCGACTGCTCCTGGTGCCAGATTGAGTCACCAAAACTTGTCTCCCCGCCGTTTTCACTTCCTTCTCCACATTAACTTCCTTTCCTTTCAATTTCACCGATTCACTCGACACACTTCTAATCCTTTTCTTATCCTCCGCGACCTTATTATCATTACCACCACCGCGCCGGCCCTTCACCGCTAATCGATTCGCCGCCACATGAGGCCCGAGGAACGACGGGTAAACCCAATCCCGACCAGAGAAACTACTATCACCAAAGCTACTGCCACTACTCTGAGGTGGCGACGCATCGTCACTGTCAACGGAAACGCGAAGATCAGAAAGCTGAGTGCGGAGGGGAGGGGGGGGAGGAGAGGGTGAGAGGCGGCGGACGGCAGGGAAAAGCGGCCCGGGAAAGTGAGTATCGTCGGAAATTGAAGTCTTTGATCTCTTCAGCAGCGGCGGCCATTCTGCTTTCTTCAAACTCGTATTCGAATTTGAGTGTGAAGCTGAATCATTGCTCTTCTTTTGCATTCTCTCTCTTATTCTTCTGCTACAGAGATCTAGAGAGAGAAAGAGAGAGCTCAGTTGAAAGTAGAAGCAGAGAGATTTCAGCTTCTTTTTTTTTTTAGGAGAAAGTGATGATCGAATGATTGTTTTTTTCTTTTAACTAAACTACAAGCCTATGATTGAGATTAAATGGTGGGGCATTGAGGTGAATCTGGGCCGTACGTTGTGGTGGGGACGGAGTATGAGGATTGGTTGATGTAGGTCCCATGTGATGATTTGGACGGTGAGGATGAGAGGATGTTTCAGTTTTTTCAGTTTTCTGGCGCTAAATTCTGGAAGAGATGACTTGGATCCCACACACCCCCACGTGTCTATCTGCTTACGTGGATTGATGGGTAATTTTTCAGCTAATTTTTCATAATTATCAAAATTAACTACAATGGCAAAGAATTCTAATAAATTAAAATCAGCAAATTTTTTTTTTCCTCATAGCTTACAATGAACCACAATTAACATTAATATAAATTCAATTTTTCTTTCCATCCCATATTGACCGACTTAATTTCTATTTTACAAGAATTAAAAACAATTAATTTTTTAAAATTACAGTATAATTTACTAATATTTTTATTAATTTAGAAATATATGTGATAGGCATAATATTTATTGCTAATAATGAATAACGAATGAGAATAAATTAGATAATTATTGTTTTTCGGGCCGATTCGAATTTAGCACATTCTTATGGACCTTTTGTCGAACAGGAGTTAGGCAAGTTGAAAGCCCAACATCTTGAATCCTAAGCAGTATTGAAAGTTGAAGTTCCAGGGGCCCAACTCAACATATTTCTGTTTAAAGGTGAAGGTTAATCTAATCTAAGCCGCACTTTCTCATATGCCAAACGCAACTTTGCTCTCTTTTCCCCCAAAATGCTAAGAAGGAAACCCAGCAAAATCGAAGTCAAAATCGAAGACAAGGAAGAACTCGAAGAAGCCCGCAGACTATCAGCCGCAACTTCCGCCACAGCCACCTCCACCTCCACAGCCGCGACTACTCTCTTCCACCTGCTTGACCGCAATCAAACTAACCCCACCTCTAAATCCCACCGCATCGGCCTTTCCTCCTAAAAGGGTCCCACCTTTCACTCACCCATTATGGAAGTGGAGATCAAATTGCGCCTCCCCGATTCAATTAACCACACCCGCTTGAATTCTCTCCTTTCCCCATTTCGTCTCAAAACCCTAAACCAGCAAAATCTATTCTTTGATTCTGATTCGGCCACTCTCTCCTCTCAATTCGCTGTGCTGCGCGCTCGTTTCATCGACAATGACGCGCGCTGCATTCTCTCCCTCAAGGCCAAGCCTGTGTTAATCAATGGGGTGAGCCGGGTTGAGGAAGATGAAGAGGATATAGATCCATTGATTGGTCGTGAATTCGTGGCTGATCCATCTAAATTAAGTTCAACAGAATCAAGGATTGTGAAGAGGTGCAAAGAGGAGTTTGGGGTTGTGGGTGAAGTGAAATTTGTGTGCTTGGGTGGGTTTGAGAATGTCAGAGAAGTTTATGAATGGAGAGGATTGAAGCTGGAGGTGGATGAGACTAAGTACAGCTTTGGGGTATGTTATGAAGTGGAATGTGAGACTGATGATCCTGAACAGGCTAAGAAAATGCTTGAAGAATTTCTAAAGGAGAATGGAATCGATTATAAGTACTCAGAGATGTCAAAGTTTGCAGTTTTTCAATCTGGAAAGCTACCTTAGTATGTTAAATAAGTAGTACATTGTTATTTATTGCAAGTTTGATATTTGTTTTGGATAATCTGGCAGTGAAATTTGCTTTTGGGATGATTTTGTTGTTTATTTATGGATAGTTGTTATATGAGCAAGCATTTAAGTTTGATTTTTTTTAATTGGTGTTTGAGCAAAGTAGCTGATAGGTCTAGAATTGGTGGAGTTTTATTCAGGAACCAGCATTAACAACTATGTAATTGTTGTTGTCTGTAAGCTACTGTCCTGCCATGGTTTTGGAGAATTCCCAATTGTGTAATATCTGATAGGCTAACAAACCAACTTTGAACATTTAGGGATAATATAATATTGTGCCAAAGTAAAATGGGAGAGCAGCTTGAAGCCTTGAACAATTTATATGGTCAATAATTTATTAAAAATATGACTGGTAGAGGAAGACGGTGGAGTAGACGACATCATTTTTCAGTTCACAGAGACTTTTTATTTGAATCCATCACTATAAATTCCTCGTACAAATTCCCAATTCTGTGAAGGATACCGCTATTCCGAAAGCTAGAAAGTCTTTTAGGATTGCCAAATCCTGGAGCAAAGGATAATGGAAGGGTGTAAATATGCAATCATTAATTAATACTTGTCTTCGCCATTAATACTGATGACAAAATGGAGGGAAACGAATAATGTTTTACTATTTTTCATAACGTTTTTCAGTTGTTTCCATGAACTTGCCTTGAACTTCATTTTCAAAAAAAAAGACTTGACTTGGCTATTCCTTTTGCTTGCTTTAAATTTCTTCATTACCTTCGGCTTCTTCTTCATCCCCTTCGGCTTCTTCTTCATCATCTTCTATGAGCCTTGTGAAGTATGAGGTGTTCATTAGTTTTAAATGTCCGCTTTGGTTTTCTCAGCCATATCTACAAAGCTTTGGTTGATAACAAAATACATACTTCGGTAGATAATCAACTTACGAGGGGAGAAGACGTCTCATCAGGGTGTTTTTTGAAATTGGTGTTATTTTTTAAAATATTTAGAATTTTGATGCTCGGTAAAAAAAAAAAAAAATAGAGATTTGGGATTTTAAAAATCGGTATCAAGGTGTACCAGTTTCAGTCAGAATAAAATTTGCACGAAAAGTACGTTTGATTGTCAGAAATCGACATATTTTTGTGCTGGTTTCTGCCATAACTGTGTCAAAAATCAGCACCAAAGTGTGTCTGTTTCTAACACAATTTATATTTTTTTTATGATGCTATAAAAAAGTGAAACAATGGTTCCTGTCACCGTTACTTAGTACCGATTTCTGGCACTCTAATATACTTTTCGTGCGGATCTCACTTTAACAGAAACCGGCACCTCTTTGTCCCGTTTTAAACACCCCAAATTTCTAATTTTTTTTACTGTACAGAAGTATTTCAAAAAATAACACTAATTTCAAAAAAACCCCGTCTCATCATCCCTCTTCAAAATAATTGACAGATCTGCTATTTCACTTGTCATTTTCTCTGAAAATTATGTAGATTGGCCATGGTGTTTGGATGAGCTGGTGAAGATAGTAGAGTGCAAGAAAAAAAAGGGATAGATATTGATACCAGTGTTCTATCTTGTTAAACCTGATGACGTTCAGGAGCTGAGTGGAAGTTTTGGGAAAACAATTTCTGAACATAAAAAAAATAACAACCTCTCGCATGAGGTGGAGAATTGGTGCCAAGCTTTGAAGGACACTAGCTTTCTCTCAGGGTTTGGTTCCAAAATTATAAGTAAGTTTACTTTCTTCTGTGTCTTTTTGTTTATATAAAGTTTTGAAGTGATTTTCTTCAATTATTTTTTACATGCGTCCTTTGTGCAGGTCTGAGTCTAAACTGATTGGGGAAATCATCAAAGACATTCAAGAGAAGCTAAATTATTTGTTTAGAATTAAGTGTTTCTATAGTGATGGGTTAGTTGGAATCCATTCACGTGTTGAGAATGTTATGTTGCTATTGCCGGGAGCACTTTATCATATTTGTCTTGCATTTCCAGGTTATTTCTTTGTGGTGTTACTCTGTTGTTGTGTGTTTCCTCTTGTATTGTATTTGCTGCCATTACTTAGCTTCGAAATGGATAAGAATTTCATGTTTCTTCTGTGTTTGTGTGTGTGGATATATATACAGAACAGGGTATCTATAAATCAAAAAACTAATTAGAATAATACATAAATTTCTCACTAAACTTGTTAAGAATATCAATATGACATTTATTAATAAATTTAGGAGATAATATGACATTTAATAAATCAATTTAATAGGCATTGTTTATACATAATTGATTTAATAAATAACTTTTGCACATTAGCTTTTACAGACCAACTTTCAGTCAATCATATAATACTCTGATTCCTCAACGCTAATGCTATAATGTGCAAGAAAAAGAAATTGTGACTGTACAATTAATTTCTCTTTTTCAATGTAAAAAAGGATCCTAAACTTCATTTCTCAAACCACTATTCTTCCACTGGGAGAATATTTATCCAAATTAGATCAATTTTATCAGAAAATATATAACCATACTAAAAAAAAAGGAACTGTGAGCTGTGATCCTGCACTTAAGCTTGGAGTTCAACAGGTCTGTTGGGTTTGGGGACCAGTTTGAGCTGCCTTGCATTCCATAGCCGATGAACGAATGCGAAAGTATACATAATTCACAGAATTAACTCTGAAGAACTCCAGTGAAGAAAGATTGCAGGATTTAATGAGCAATCAAGTTCCTAGAAATGTGTTCTGTCTTCACTTTTCCTTGAGTTCAGGACTATCTTTTGAATCAGATGGATCGATGCATCTCCAAATGAAACCTAAACTGCTACCCATGATATTCATGAGCACAGCAGACATAGCTGGGGGTAATGCAACCATTGGAGAAGTAAAATGGGAGGTTGCTAAGACAACGCCCAAGGAAGAATTTTGCATACCAACCTGCAAACAAAGCATCCAAATGAAACTTCCATTAGTTTGGTAATGGCCTACTCCTTGGTAGATGAAAATAGTCAAATTTTAAAGATGAGCTGAAAAAATTCTACAGAAATGAATGGCTGTTCTCAAGAAAAGCAACATTTGAACATGGTGATTAGTGGCTATCAAAGATTTAATTAAGTGATATTTATCAACTTCAATTGCGTGCAAGATTGAGTAAACATTTAATACCTCGATTGATATTGCTCGTCTTTCTGATTCTTTAAACCCAACAATAGCTGCTGATATATAACTGCAACAAGACAGTTTTTTTGCAAGTTGTTACAGAGATAAATCAGATATAAAAGATAACAAGAGCATAAAGTTGTTTCAACAGGCCCACTCGTTAAGAAGTATGCAATGCATTTAAACATCAAGTGGAACTCACATATCAAAAGGAAAGTGCACATTTAAAAGAACTCTTAATCAATATTTTTTCATCTATAAAATATAGAATTTCCAGAAAATGCAAGGGCAAATGGAATTGACATCATTGCAATGAAAATTAGAAGAAGCCTTATTACCCCACAAAGAAACCAGCAAAATGAAGCAACAAAACTGAAAGTATTATAACACCCAGTTCACTGGACAATATTGATTGAATGAGAAGAACCGGAGAAGATCCAGGAGGCAGTGAAGCACCAAGCACTGAGGATTTAATGCGAACAACATTTTCTGAGAACACACTGGAAACAAAACCCAGAAAAGAGTTAACATGAGCAAGATATGAAGAACCTAGAAGCTCCAATTTCAAGAACAAAATACCTGCTTGCTAGCAGTGCTGATGCTAAAACAGCAAATAGTGGTGCAAAAGGCGTCACAGCTTTCACTTCAGCGGGAAATGTGCTTTGCAAATAAGAACCAAGTAAAATTGGAGCCACAACCACCTGGCCAAGAAATGATAATGATTAGAATATTGGAAAATGTGTGGTCTTAAACAAGTTGCTTTTAAGCACAAACTTAAAGTTACCTGAAGGGTGCTGATGGAAAGTTTAAGAGCATCCACAGTAACATAAGTGCCAGCAAGAATCTCTGTTAGAAATGGAGTGAGAAGTAGTGCACCGAAAGTAGTGCATGCAGTCATTACAATAGATAGCGGAACATCCCCTCGAGCAATTAAGGTCACCTGTAACACTATTTCAACATTACAGAAACAAACCAATATCTCAAATATACAAACATGCCGCATTTGGCTGTCTAAAAAAATGAATGCATCTCAAATGACCTTCAGGCCAAATTCTCAGTTTTTGATGGTCTGTTCACACCTTTCAAGAATATATATCTAATATCTTATCCATCTTATATTGACAACTAGTTCCACTAAGATCAGTTTTCTGTTTGAACAATGATATTTAGTAAAAAGCAACAATAAATTGACAAAGTAATGCAACATTGAGGATCACAAAGACAACTGAAAATTCTGATCAAGCGAATAGTTGACTAATACAATCAATCTACCGCATTTAACCACATCCCTGGTGCTTGAAAAGAACAATTTATACTTAACATTTAGAGATGAATGTGATTCTCCATAACAAAGTACCAAACTCCCATAATTATACACTTCCTTAAGGAAATTTTTCCTGAGCATCGCATGCAGCTAGGCACAGGGTTCACTCCCTCAAGTGTCGAAAACAGTTTTCAGTCAAAATAAACTAACTAGATGAATTTCTATGCATATGTGTAAGGTTTATGTCAAAATATGCCACCAAGTATTCTGAAAACATCTATTATGATGCACTAATCATTTGCCATTTTGTTTATATGCTCTCAATAGATGTTGATAATTTGTTTCTTTCCAACCAGCAGTCAGAAACAGGCATAAAATCCTGAGTTAGGATAGTGACAAGTGAGAAACTTTATATCGACAGCGAACAGAGAAAAACATTGTTTATAAGACAATGTTATCTATAATTTGGTATTTTAAACATATGCTTTACAACTAGGAAAAAGAAAATAATAATAACAATAACAAAAGGAAAAAGAGGGGGGCGGGGGGACAAAGTGCTCTTACCACATTGGAGGCAGTACCCCCAGGGCAACATCCAAGCAATATCAGTCCAACTGATAGAGAAGGAGAGAGACCCAAGCATTTGCTGATAATCAATCCAAAAGCTGGCATAATTGAATACTGAGCAACGCATCCAAATAGTATCTGACCAAGAAGTATCAAACGATATACTCAGGAATGGGCAGGCTTACAGTTTTTACCGTGATTTTTCAGAATGAATGAACAACTCACAATGACTTCCTCAAAATCTTATCAACTAAACCAAAATTCCAGCATAACCAATTCTTGAATTCCAGAACGAAATATATATATATATATATACACAAACTAAAATATTCCATAATCTAACGATTCAAGCAAAAGAATGATTCTGTGTTGAAATTCAGCCATATTACACCCAAAATGAGGCATATAACCATTTCGAGATCTTCAGTAAAGAATCATAATTTCAGGTAATTAGTACTCCAATCTCCTTGAAATAGAAACCATTCTCTAACGAATTAAAATATACTAGACAAATAAATGAATAAACAAATAATGTTGATTGCAATGGTTAATATTTAAAACTCACAGAGAGAGGTCTTTGCATAAATAAACCAATCAATTCCTTTAGCTCCAAAGTGAGACCCATAGCCAACATAATAAACCCAAGAGTCAAACTATAAGAAGCTGGCCCTTTCTTCACAAACCAAGCAAAAGCATCAGGCTTTAAGCAAGCAACAATTCCTCCCACAGTCACATAAACAGGGTACAAGCTAGCTGCAGTAGCGAACACATTTTCCCATCTGGGTTCTGCTGGAAATGCAAGGAAATGCCTAGAATCATCATGAAATGATCTAACTACAGTGGTTCGGTATCTGAGTTTTGGCAGCGAATAAATGGGGAATTTTTGTTTATGAGGTCTAGGGAAGGTGAATTTGAGGTAGGTTTTTGGTTGAATTGCAGTTATGGGACTACTGAAACTAAGTGAGAAAGACATAGCTTGATCGGAATATTTGATTTTGATTGTGGAAGTGAATGATTTGCATATATTTATGATCAAGAGAAAGAGACGCCATGTGAATCTGGAGCCCACGAATCCGCTCTGTGTTTTATTCACTAAAATTCAAATTTTATTTATATGTTATTTTTAAATTTTTAATATAATTTAATTTTTTTTTTAATTTAATTTTTATTTTTAATAAAAATTGATTAATTAAATTTATTTTTTTATATTAAATTACTAAATATGCATTGAATTATTCATTTTTTTTAAATTTAATACTAATTAATATTTTTTAATTTTAGTAAAAATATTAAAAATGACAATTATAAAAGAATGGAAGGAATAATAATTATGAGGCCACGCCATCATGCCAGTTTATTTATTTATTTATTTATTTTTTTGTCACAAGTGTAGAAACAGTGTGACAAAGCAAACAAAATTAGATGACGTAGACAAAGATGGAAAAAAAATAAAATTTATTCCTGATTTTTAAAAAAATAAAATTAATTAATATATCCATTTTTTTTTTTTACTTTCATCCAAGTATATTAGTGATTTTTCATTGTATACAAAAATAAGTTAATTGGAAGTGAATAAATTTGAACTCCTTCAATTTAGAAGTAAATTTAAATATTTATTTTTTAATTAACGAAATTTGTTTTTTTAGTAAAAATATATTTAGAATATAATTAAGTTATTTAAAAAATTTTAACGATAAAATTATAATTTTACGGAATAAATTTTTAATCTACTTTCATATTTTGTTGAAAGAGGGAGCTTGCTTTTAAAATATTTTTTTAAAACCGATTTATTTTTTAATATCAATTTCTAAAATGTCTTTCTATATTAGCTTCATTTTTTATAATTTTATGTTCTTATCTCTTTTTATTATTCAAAAACTTATTTTTTGTTTTAAAATATATTTAAAATTTACAAAATCACTCTAAAACTCGAAAAGAAGCCATTAATATAAAATCACTCTAAAATCACTATAAAAATATTTCTTTTTTACAGCATTTGGGTTTCAGTGTTATCTTCACAGAGTCCATTAATAATACTTGTTTGTTGAAGCTAGGGACATCACTTAGGGTTGAAAATCCAGAATGGATAATGACATGGCACGTAGCACGGCCATCATAACTCGATGGTGAAGACATAAAGACTGAGATGGCAATGAAGGCAAGTGTTCTTGCAAGTTTTAAGCTTAGGAGGACACAAGGAAGTGAAAAAGGAAATCGTAAATGTAGTACAACTCTACCGGATTCCAGGGTATAATGCATACTTTCTCACGTTATGAAATGGTTGAAATTAGAACTGAATTCCATTAGATGCAAAAGGGTAGCACATTGAATGGCCGTCTCAACCCGTACAACAAGGATATCAAAATTTTCACTATATATTGTAATTGATGGTCAATCAATTTACGCCATTTTATATTATCATAAATCAATATATTTTAATTAGTCAAAGTCACATGATATGATTATTTTTAATTATATTTTTTTAATGTTTTCTCAAGTAAACACTTTTCCAACAATAAGTAGAACACGCATTGTTATTCCATTTAACTACCAATCAAAGTCGTCTATGCCCATCATCACCAAAATTTCTAACTGATAACAAATCTTAAACAAACAAATAAAAAAGAAATAGAATTGGATTAGATAATCTAAATACAACTTTAATGTTACAACTTTCACTAAATTGATCTTAAGATAAACAATTAAAACACAAGACTAATCAAATACTTTTTTTTACAGTTTATTGAAAAAAATAAGAATAAATTTATAGTGAATTACTTATTTGCTGGATATATTAATAAACTTTAATTTAATGTTATTGATCCGAATACTGTAAAGTTTCGAATTTGAGTCACGGTTTATTTACCGGATGTAATAGGATAACCAATTCCATGCCTTCTAGTAGGAAAAACAACAAACAACAAGCTGCAAATGAGTCCAATTCCAATTGGAACAATATCCAAAACTTCTTGAGTTTCATGTTTGGGCATAGGATAAAAGCAACTCAACACATTTTTATCCCTCAAAGCTACAGCAACAAAAACAAGTGCAGACAAAACTGCATGAACTCCATCGATAAATTTAATCTTGTACTTGCTCAAATCATGCACACCTGAGCCTGTCGGATCAGGACAATCAAACAAAAACATCCCTTCAAAAGTTGCTAAGCCGTAGTAAACTTGCCCGTCAACTGCTTTTACACTATCTGTAAATGATGCGAGAAAACAAGAAGCTGCAAGGAGAGCAAGAAGAAGGAAGGTTAGAGGTCGAGTTGCCGAGTCACAAGCACCATTGTTGGTGAATATTGGTGTTAGAAGCTGAAAAGCCAAAAGGGTTCCTGTAGGAAGAAGATTTGCTAAGTTTGCTGTGGTTGTTAGGGTTTGTGAAATGGCTCTTTGCGATAAGGATGGCGTCGATGGTTGTGGAGATTTTGAGCTTTCGAGTTCGAGTGTTGAGCTTGAATTTGGTATCGGTTCTTCAGGATTGGAGGCTGGTTTAGTGGATGAAGTTCTTGCCCTAATTGTAGAAGACATATTGAGAGAATTTGTTTTTAATGATTAAAGAGATGGGTTTGTCTGATTGAAGGAAGTAGAAAGTGATAGATATAGAGATGAAGATTTGAACGAAATGTATATGTCAATGGAGATTAGGTATTGTTTCTTGTCTTGAAAGGTTGTTGATTGCCATTTCCATGGACTTTCCTCTTCAATGACCATGTGGGTGTGCATATACTTTTATACATGTTGGTCTCATTTTTATATGCGTTACGTTAATGTTAATTTTATTATAGAAGCTTTCAATTGCCATCTTTTCTAATATCCTCCACGTCACTTCATGTTTTTTTTTAATATCTATTTGATATTTGAAATTAGTATATTAAATTCACGTCAGCTAGTTCATAAAAAAAAGTATAACACTTATTTTTAAATATTTAAAAATATTTCATTTTTTGGATTTAAATTTAAAATTTCTGAATAAAGAAAAAAATAATCCGTGCCATTTCATCCCATCTTTTAATTTTTTAATTTTTTTAGGTTAATTAGGTTATTAAAATCCCATCAAGAAGAAATGGAGTGTTAGTGGATAGAATTTGTTGAGTTTACTAATGCAAATTGACTTTGATTATAGCCAACCTATATTTTGTGTAACCGTGTATTGCTTAATTAAGCTATGGACCATTCTACAAAAATACTTTGACCAAAAATAGAAAAGAAAATGTCAAGAGATTGTATTTCATTTTTCAAGAGAGTATTATCTAATGGGTTTATAAAAATTTTATGTACCGAACTAAAAAATTGACATGTAAATTAAATTGGTAAAATAAAAAAAAAATGAGAAAAATAGTAATTAATATGCATAAATGACACTTTATTATTAGTTCAGTTCATGAAAATTTATATATCCGATCTAGCGAAAAAAAAAATCCTTCATATTCTGATGTAGTGGTATTGAAATGATCTTTAATTCAATCACTATGAAATTAGTATAATTGGAGGACTATAATTAGAAACTAGTAAAAAGAAATTATATGTATATATATACACACGTTCCCCTTGCTTTGCAATTTTCTTTTTTAGGTACATATTTTACATTAAAAAGAATAGAGTAATTTTCCATATCTATGCCCTCAATTAATTAAGGACTCGAATTCAGGTTTTTAAAGACATTGCTTAAATAGTGTACCACTAGACCAAATAACTGATGGCTTCTTGGCAAGTTCAGGAATCAATTTAAAAAAAAATGGCATATTAATTTGTAAGTTAAAGTGTTGCCTTTTATTTTTTATTTATTTATTTATTTTTTCATGTAGTTCGCATCACTCTTTGGATGTGAAACTAAATCTCTATCCTTTTTAATTTGAATGATATGAAAATATGATCAACAATTTATATAATTTATTAGAATAACAATAATTTATTAAATACTTATAATTATTAATTTGTAAATAACGAATATGAATTCGTATTGTTTTTAGAGAAGTAAAGTGCATGTCACATGACCGGATTGATATGATATTTGAATAATTGTAATGGAAACGTTTATTCCACATTTACAGTTGGATTAATTGTAATTGAAAATGAAATGAATTGGTTTTCTTGTTACTTTTTATAAGTTTTTTTTACTGATTTTGATATTCTGTAACGTGAATTTGTGCTATACAATGTAATAGGCTTTAATTTTATAAAAAATAGTGTAAATTTGTATTTATTATTTATAAAATTGACAAGTATAGATATTTAATATATTATTATTAAAATTTAAGTATTCAAATAAATTAGGTATTTGTATATGTATTATTAAGTTAAAAAAAAAAAGGAATGATTTGGAAAGAGTCACTCTCCATTCCAACACATATTACTTAACAACTACGCTAAAAATCATAATATTATTAAGATTGAATCAATAAAAATAAAATTAATTAAAATATAAATTTAATATATTTTATATTAAAATATTTATAATAAAATTTTAAAATACTAATAACTATAAATAATGTTATATTAGCATAATAATCACATTTTTAAAAAATAATTTAAATATAATATATGATAAATTATAATTCAAAAATGGTAAAACTAAAATTAATAAATTCAGTTTCAATAGTTTAGTCTCGCAATTATTATCATATTTATTTTTTAAGGTCAGTTATATATTTAACATAAAAACTTATTTTATAAAAATAATATTAAAAAACTCAATTGTACTTTAAAAAAATTATTATTTTTTAAAATCGTAGGTATTAAAATAAATAAAAATTATAAAAAATTAGAAAAATTTATCAGATTTTTATATCGCAAACCAACTTCAATTTATGCAGTTTGTTTTATTGGTGGTATTAGGGGTGTGCAACGGTTGGTTTGGTTCAATAACCGAACCGAACCAAAAAAACCGAAAATCAAAATATTGTAATTTATATAAACCGAAACGAACCGAAATTATATGAAAATCGAACTAAAACGAACTGAAATTTTCAGTCGGTTTGGTTCGGTTAACCGAAAAACCGAAATCCAAAATTATAATTAAAAAAATTATCTAAAAAATTATACAAAATTATAAATCATAAAACTAAAATTAAAAAAAAAATCAAATTGAAAAATATACATATATAATTTAAGTTCAAGCCCCTTAAATTGATAAAAAAAATACAAAAATAATTTTTTTATGTAAAAATTGGATAAAATAATATATAAATTTAAAAATATCGGTCGGTTTGGATCGGTTTTTCGGTTTTAACCGAATTTTGCTCACCCCTAGGTGGTATGAAGGATTTTTAAGGGTACTGAGAGAGAAAAAAATTTGTACATTATACTATATTGTAAATATTTCACAGCAGTTCAAGTTCAACCGATTTAATATTGAGTTGATCTCAAGCTGGGCTTTCAAATTTATTATTTGTCTGGGCTCGGATTGGGCTCAAACCAAGCCCGGCTATGGCCAGGCCTACCAGCAAATATCCCAGCACATTCATTCTCTAATGGCTGCTTCGCGCTTCCTTAGTTGTTGTTGTTGTTGATGATGATGATGATAGTATCCAGTCCTTGAATTGCAAATTTCTGAACATCGAATTCCAATCTGCAGCTTTAGTAAGGTAACGTCTTACTTATTTTTCATTTCTTTCATCAACTTCCACTTCAGTTCCTGGTTGTCGTACACAGAAATGAAGCGGAAGCGTGGACGCCCGAGAAAATCGGTGGCGAAAAAACCTGCTCCTAAAAACTCTACTTCAGTCAGTGCTGATCAAGAAGTGTTTTTGGATTGTGGACGCCCGAAAAAATCGGTGGCGAAAAAAACTGCTCCTAAAAATCATACTCCAGTGAGTGCTGACGAAGAAGCGTTTTTGGATTTTGTTGGGCAAAATGTGGGTGAAAATTCTGTATCAAATGAAATTAATAATAATGGGTTTGTTCAATTTAATACTCAAATGGAGTTTAGTTACTCCTCATCGTCTTCTTCCTCTTCTTCAAGCGAGAATGAAGAATATTTTCGTCTTGGGGCAGATGGTAGCGACTCTGATGATGAACCAGCAGTTAAAAGGGTTATGAAATCAGCTAAGAAGCGTGCTCGGCCGAATAAAAGGGAAGCTTCGAGCAAAGCTGCCAATGCCCCTGTTATGTCGTCGAAAGGACTGGGTTCTACAGTTGGATCTTCTAGGAGGATGAGTTCTATGACCAGGAAAGAATTTCCAGTGCCAAAGAAGTCAATTCAGGATCCTAGGTATAATAAGAAAGAATTGAAAGCTTCCTTAGCGGTATGTGGGAGACGTATGGCCAAAGTTTATGTTTTTATATGAGTTTCTTAGCGTTTCTATGGAAATGTAATGTGATTGTACTTAATTGTTCTTTTAGTTTCTGTTTTTTCTTTTTGTTTTATAGGTGATAAAGAAGGTAATGGAAATGGATGAGGCTATACCCTTCAATACTCCTGTGGATCCTGTTGCTCAGGGATTACCTGTAAGTGTGAATCACTATTCATGCAATATACGTAAATGTCTGCATTGGACCTGATATTCACTCTGTTAGACTTATGTGTATTTAGGCCAAATATTTTCCCTGAAATCATTAACGGATGCAGAAAAAATGCAGGAACTTGGTCCTAATTTACTCCAAGTTTGCTCATTTGCATTAGTAGACTTCCTACGTCAAGGGGTGATTAGTGGACCATTTGTGTGCATACATGCTCTTGTGTTACTGCATTTTGACTTGAGCTTGGAAGAATGAGCAAAGCAGGCGCTGAAATCTTTCGTTATTATTTTAGACCTGGCATTTAAGGACCAGCTTATTTAACTCAGATGTTGCTTTGCAACATACAAGCTACTATAGATATGGATAAGGAGAAAAATAGGACTTCCAGCTGCCACTTGTTTGTCTGTCTGTTTTGTTTTTTAATGGAATGGGTTTCCTTTCTTCCCTATATCCTTTCTGCTCTTCACTCTTATGTTAAATAACATTGGCAGTTGGCAGAGTTCTAGGCAAATCTTAGTGTTCATTTTTTCCTGTATGGTGTGGAATTCATTAGTATTAAGTGGTTATTCTTTTGGTGCAATTATCATGGTTAGGTTATCTTGCCTATTGGCTTGAACTTTGACTTATGATTGCTTCCTCAATCATAACTAATGTAGAACATGGACTGATCTCTCTCTGATGTGCATGTTGGCTGTTGGGGCTGTGTGTAATGCCAACCAGGACTATTTCAGAGTCATAAATACGCCAATGGATTTTGGAACAATATGTAGCAACCTTGAAAGTGGTAGCAAGTACATGAACTCTGATGATGTTTATAAGGATGTGCAATACATTTGGGAGAACTGTTGCAAGTACAACAAAAAGGGTGACTATATTGTTTACCTTTTGAAAAGGGTGAAGAAGAAGTTTATGAACTACTGGACAGCAGCTGGTCTATGTACTGAGATGCTGAGGAAGCATAGTGGTATGGATTCACGGCCATGCTTTTTTCGGCTTTGTTCATCTTAGATTCCTTTGATAGCTTTTATTAATATCTATTCTAGGGAACAATTTTATGGTACTAGTGATTTGATTTCATATAAATCTTTTAAACCCCACTCACCACTGAAAGAAGGAATCATTGTCTGTAATGCTTCTGTTATTTGGTTGTTCTGTGGCATCTCATCTGTTAGTCTGATGCTTTAAGGTTGGGCGTGAGCTTGTTTTCACTTGTTAATTCATATTACTGTGTGATGACTAGATTCTGTACTGAATTTTCCTGCAGCATTCACTGCTAGCAGAAGTGTAGTTGTTCTGCAAGGTAGTGGTGCCAATGGCATAAGAAATGAGAGTCACTTTTAGTATTCTTTAAGTGTATGAGTGTGTATCAGTAGTGTCCTTTTCCAAAAAAATTAATATCAAGAAAAATGGATACAAAATTTTGAGTGCTACTTAGTATTGGTAATAGATCTAAATATGGATATAAAGTTTTGGCTACTATTTAGTATTTTTAATTGGTCAGAATAGGTATGTAGACTATAAAATTGAGATATTTGTATCCTATTGAAGTAAGGAACCTTTTGTATATTTGTTTGTAATAGATTCCATTTTGGAGTTAAAAGCACTATGTTGCCAGAAGGTTCTATATGTCTGCCCTTTGTCAACGCATTTCTTCTTCCTCTTTTTTGGATGGTAAATATTTTTCAGAAATATGGAGTGTGAATAAACCCATATTTAAAAAAAATTTAGTGCTGTTTTCTATCCAACCTTCATACTTAGATATATAGGCTTAGGATAAGTCTTGATCCTCAGTGCTTACTTTTGTTTCTGCTTTTTCTTATTGATTTTTCAATTTCAACTGCTGGTTTCCTTTACAGGACATTCTCATTTCGCACCGTCTAGGGATCAAGCTGTGAGACAGACTAGACATGAAGCAATATCTGTGGTGAATCATGTGGTAAATAACTCCAATCAGATGCAACATGATACATTTGGCGTCAGCCAGCACCAGCCTCAAGTACACCTATCAAGTTACACTCAGCCTTATCTGTCTCATCAGCCTCAGCCAAGCACTGGTTCAGTACCACATTTTTCTGAGTTACAGGCCAATGTGAATAGTAATTATGCAGGTATGTTGTTCCTCAACTACGACAGTAGAAAAAAGATCATACTTGTGCAGCTCTGCAACATGGATCATTTTTTTAATTCATTTCAATATCATATTTACTTCAGAATTGCTCCTGATCCTACTTGCTCATTTTATGCCATCTGGCTCAATTTCAATATCATATTTTGCAATCTCCTTACCCTACCCTAGCCTGCATCTTTTCTTTCTCTCATTGGGTATCTGAAGAAAAGAACATGAAAGAATTGAAACTTTCCTTAGTACTAACAGCATGAATGGATCAATATTCTTTTACCACTAATTGTTTTAGGTAACAGTGCAGATATAATAACAACTAAACAAATATTTGATCATATTTATAAGATATCAGCAACGAAGAAAAGCAAGTCATGAAGCTGGTCACAAACAGGGGATGATTTGTAATAGGTTAAATTCCTTGAAATTCAAAATGGGATTGTCATTTCTAATCTTTGTAGTTTTCCCAGTGAAATACTATGCATTATGGGGAATTTTCTTTTTGATGCATGCATTATGTGTAATTCGTACTTTTTAACTGGTGGTAAAGGGGCTTGGAGGGAGTGCTAGTCATTTTCTGGAACTGTCCAATGTTGTTCAGACAGATTTGGAAGATATTTATATTTTCAACATATTGTTCCATCTCCATTTGTCAATCATTATTTATTTTTTCTTGCAGGACATCCACAAATGCCCAGACCTCAGCATCCAGTTCCTCATATGATGAGTCACCCAACCCATTCCCAGCAACAACGGCCCCAATCCAACTCACGTTACATGCGGCAATCCCAGCAGAACACCAGCCAACCACAAGCATCTCAGTCACATTTCAGTACAGACATTAATAATACAGGTATGATGTGTTCATATAATATATTGATAGGGATCTAATTCAATTACATTCAGTATATCCGCACTATCCTTTTTCTATGGTTATATTTAATATTGTGAGTCTCTTAAAGGATATATTTGAGCTCTCTGTTTGTTTTGTAGGACATCTGCAGTCACTAACTCCAATGGATTGTGTCATGGCACATAATGGATGTGTGGCCAGGTCGTCAATGGATCCAATATATAGCAGCATGGGTCAGCCACAGCTGCAACATCACTTGCCAAGCCATTGTCAACAAAATGAATCACATCAACCTGCAGCAAGCATGGGGCAGCCTCTGCCTTCCCATCCGCTGGCTAGCGTTGATATTTCCGGTGCAGGTATCCTATTCTTGAAAATTTATAATGTAATTGGCTGCAGTTTATGGTTCCATTCTTTGTATTATTGTTTTCATATTGTTCTTCTAATCACAAAAATGAGTATTGCATTCATCATATAAGGTTGTTTATTGCCAAATTGAAGTTTGGTTTGTTAAAACAAAAGGAAAAATAGAGATAGCCGTGTATATTTGAAAATCTTCTGGATTTTGATCTCTATACATCTTATGGCAGTTCAGTTTTCTATAGTCTTGAAAACACAAATAGGATTTTATATTTTTTCCTTTTCCTTGTTATTTACCTCCCTTTTCTCGTTGGTATTTATGTGGGATGACTAGGAATGCCGCAGGTGGATGCTAGCAGGAAGAAAGGAAGACATATGCAAAGGCACTTTGCTGGCCCTGGGACTGAAGTCCAAATGGAGTCTCAGAATTCCCCACCTCAACCACCGTCGGTAAGTCACAACTATCCAGCTAGATCTGAACTCTCCTCAAGGAAGAGGGCTCGGGGCCCCACTCAGTGCCGCTTCAAGCAGAATATTTCTGATAGTGAGCGATTAGTTGTTCCTATCAACAATCTGGGGCAGCCAGTTGGCCCTGAAGCATGCAAGTTGGCTTCGTTTCTGGGTACTGTAGCACGGGATGGTAAGGTGGCACCACTTAGTTTTCTGGATTGGCATTCAATGCCAGAAGCAGCGAAAGAGAACATGTGGCAATCCGTGCAGGTATCAAGAAATAACATTATGTTCTCTTGTGATAAAGGATAGTTTGGAAGTGGGACTAGGGCCCAAGTTGAAAGAGAAAATAAGACGCTTGTCTATCTTCGTACTTTTTCTAGAACTGTTCCATCTTTTTCATTCTTGTTTTTATTAATTTTTTTTTTTGGAGCCATAGACAAAGTTTGACATAGACCCCTTGTGTAAGCGTTGGGTCTTGAAGTCCCTAGCAACTAAATGGAGGAGCTGGAAAGCGAAATTGAAGGCTGACCATTATACCCCTCATGCAACTGATGAGGAACGCCTGAAGGATTGTAACAAAAGAGTCCTTCCTGACCAATGGGCGGCTCTTATAGCCCATTGGAATTCTGAAAAGGCACAGGTATAGCCAGCTTTGGCTACATCAGATTACATTACTACTGGTTAGATGATCCCTGGAAGCTGGAAACTGATTTAGTTTTGGACATTTTAGTTGCACGCTGCTCAATATAAGGCCAACCGTGCAAAGTATAAGAGTTCCCATGTTGCTGGCTCAAAGAGTTTTGCCAGGTTACGTGAGGAGGAGGTAACCTATGCTTTATGGAAGTTATATTTGCACATAGTATGTTAGGTCATGCGACTGCAAATTCCCTTTAAGTTTTATTTTTATTATGATGATAGCGAGCAAAGAGGGCCGATGGCAAGGAGCCTACTAGAAGTGAGCTATACATCCTGACCCGTACCAGAAAAGATGGTCAGCCGGTGGATGAAACAGCAGCCGAAGTGATAGTATATTTTAATTAGCTTTGAGTACCAACTTATTGCTCTTCTTATTATACAACATTTTAACATTTTGCCAGTACTTAAAGTTTATAAATTTACATTTTGGATTTTAAACTCAGAAAAAACTTCGTGAACAAGAAAATGGGGAACAACAGACTTCAGATGGAAGCAATGACCGTGCTGACACTTACTGCCAAGTCATGGGAGAAGAAAGAAATAGCAATGTGCGAATGTATGGGTTGGGTGTTACCCCTACTGATCTCTTTGGCCAGAAACCCAGCTGTAGTAGTATCATGAGGATTGCTTGGGAGGCCAAAAGATCAGCTAAGGAGGAAGTAGGCAAGATGTTGAACAAAATGGAGGCCATGGAGCAGAAATATTTGTCCTTGGAAGCCCATATAGTTAATATAACCTCAAATATGCAGAATCTCGTTGACAAGATTGACACTTTGCGTGCAAAGCAGGTATTTACATGTATCTTTTAATCAGATTCTTTAGAATATAGTTTGATTTTTTTTTGTCTTGACATTACATTGCTTTTTCCATCCTGATAGGGTCCTAATATTGCACCTGAGGATCCACTGCAGGCACAGAGACTTCGTTCATCATCAAGTCATGCAGCTGAGGTGACAATATTGATTGATCTGTTATACTATTCTTGTGTGTTTTAATTCTATAGCTTGGAGTTCAGAGATTGGCTGAAAGTAAATCCAGAGATTTGTGTTTCAAAAGAGTGCATGAAATCATAATGAATGGGGAATTTTAAGTGTTAAATTATAATTAAATATAAATTTGAAGAATGGACTTGCGTTTTCAATTTTTTTTTTTAAAATAAAAAAAAAAAATGAAACTGAGATGTGTAGTTTCTTGCTTTGTTTGAGTGGCCTCAGTAACTAGGGAAGTGAACAAATTCATCCATTGATGAGAGGCTCTTTAACTATGATAGATTACTCTTTTATAAGCTACTGGTGATGTTTTGACTAGCTTATCACGATTGCACATTTCATGCTGATATAATCCAACGAGTGGGAAGAAAGAAGGGCAGGATAAGAAACACATGGCACCTAAATATTGAAGTATAATTTTTCACATTGCTGAAATTGTATCTTGTTTTGTGGTCTGCTCTGTTTTGCTCATTATTTTCTGTAATGTGGTTTGAGCATTTCTCCTTGTGGAGCTTCATCTTCTTTAGTCCTTTTCTCTTTTATATTTTGCTTAGTTTTTAGTGTTCTTAGTTTTCTATTGTTGAACTGGACTAGGAATGGTTACTGGTGAGGGGCAGTTCAGTCTCCTCCATGAATGTTGTACCAACCATTACATAGAATCATTGGATACGAACTTCCTGCAAAATGCCCCCAATTGCGGAATATATCTATTGATTAGCCCCTTTTCCCCTGTAACTTAGATGAAGCAAACTGCATTTAACATATAATTTATTTTAAGTTGGGGAGATTACTGATTGTGACATATACATGTTCTTGCATTAGCTCAACAAACTGAATGGAGGCATGACGCTCTGATACATGCTTCCTTTATTCAGGCGATAACTGATACATGTTCTTGTTTTGATGCAGGGTCAGAATCAAGAGGCATGACTCTCCGTGCATTTATGTTCCCCCCACCTGTACTGATAATGCTAGCAGCTAAATGACATAATCTTGTAGTTTCTTTTTAGAGTTTGATATTGCTGTTTGAGATGATACATTGTTGCCTCTATGTAGATTATAATGCAGTTTTTCTTTAAAACCAAATTGAATGGGCCCTAAAAAAAGAAACTGAATCATACAATTACCAAACAGTCTTGCAGGGGTGTGGTATGGTGTGTATACTTAAAATTTTATGCATGTACTATTTAATCAAATGTAAAATATATATTTATATATTTTATGCAGATTGCGTATTATTGTTGCATTCGTGCACTAGCAATGCTTGGCTTGCAGGATCCTGAATTTCTATCGCAATTTATATAATATTGACAAAGTTAATTACATATTTTTGCATCTGTCATTGTCGGGATAATGTCTTAACCAAAAGCTACTAATCCCATTAAAAGCTTCTCTCAAGAACAAGTGTCAATTCGTGATGAATTACTCAAACAACAATTTAGCGACTCAAAATCCTTGACCTTAGAATTACAACCATGCACATCTTAACCATTGTTGCACCTACTTGAATAAAAACTGGAAACTTTTTCTTCTTATTTTTTTTCACCAAACAGGAAAATGACTCGAACAGTAAGAAGTAAGAAATTCAGAAAATTGAAGCCTTAAACAGTTCAGGTTAAAGTTTGGTTACTGCTTTTTTTCTATTAGTAACACAAAAAAAATAAAACTTTCGAGTCTACCAAACAGTAAACCCGTAAAAGACCCAAAATTTTTTACTTTCCTCCATTTTCCTCTGTTCTCTCACCAACCAATCAGAAGAAAGAACAAAATTTTCAATCTCCAAAAGCTACTAATCCCACAGAATTGAGATCAATACTAACAGCCATCAATACGAAAAGAAAAGCAAGCACAGAAGTACATTCATTCCGAAAAAAAAAAAGAATTACAGAACGAATTAATGAAAAAATACTATATATTTCATTGAATGATGAATCAAAGTCAATTACATGTGAAAAATTGTAATCTAAACGTCTAGTAATTAATAAAAGCAGCTGTTGAACGGCTAATGCCAAACTGTGATTCGGGCTTTCTGTCTGATAGGAATAGCCATATCTACAGCACTCAAACTGGCCACTCTCTCTGCCTTCATCTCCCCCGTTAGAACTTTCCTTCTATAATCTGGATTCTCAGGATCCTTCAGATTAAACATCAACGATCGGTACTTGTTGCTGTTTTGAGCATTAGAAGGCCCCCACTTCCTGAACAACGCCGCCTCAAGACCCACTGCCACTTCCACCGGGTCAGACTGTGGCTTGATATCTCCCTTTTTAGTTTCAGCCATGGCCATGCAGAGAGCCTGAAAAACCTCCTCTCTTATCTTGTTCCGCATTGGATTGTTGGTCCTTGGTACAGAATCTGGCTTCTTGATCGGTGGTTTCTGATTCTTGACAACAACCTTCTCAGTCTGGAGATTGGGTTTCTTGATCTGGCGATAAAGCTGCCTCTTCCATTTAGTAAGAATTGAAGAAGCGAGAACCTTGATTTCTTTAGTAGGATGATTGGTGAGAGAATCAATGGAGTTGCCCACATTGGTGGAGAGAAAGACTTTGTTTGGAACAGGGAGACTCCTGAGTTTATAGAGAGCTTTGATGCATCGATATTCCCCAGCTTCAGTTGCAGCAGACTTGCAAGCACCTTCTACCAAACCCAGAACTTCCTTCTCCATTGTTATGCAGAGAAACGATGAATGTGATGAACAAATAATTAATGTGATTGTATGGAAATTAATATATAGTTTCATCTGGAAATCCTTGCCCTATAAGGATTAGGAAATTTTAATGTTTACTTCACTCCCAAGTTAATTACTTTCAGTATCTTATTAGGATTAGGATTAGGATTAGGAAACCTTATACTAACATACAATGACAACGTCTGTTTCTTTTAAGGAAACAACATTAATTTGAACCGTGCTTTGAAACTTCTAACCGTGTTTTTAATTAAATTAATTAAACTGATTTAGAATAAATCTAAAAAGATAGTGTGAATTGCTGAATTAAATTAAAACAATGTTGTTACATTAATTAAATTAAATTAAAACAATATTTTTAGGTTAATTATCTAAAAAGATTACTCTTAGAATCCTTAATTAATTAAAAACAAAATAAATTTGGATTAGGATTAGTCCAACTATATTTTATTTCCCTATAAGGATTAGGAGTTATTAATCTTTACTCCACTCAAATTCAAAAAAAAAAAAAAGTTAATTACTTTCACTAGGAAATCTTATACAAAGGAAACAACATTAACTTGAGCAGTGCTTACAAACTTAATTAATGTAACTAATGCATGCATTTTCTATCAAAAACAATGCTTTTAGATTAATTAATTAAGTTGAAATTAAATTAATTAACTTCTGAACATTAATGTTTTTAATTGAACAATTAAAAGAAACAATATGGATTTATTGCGGTGGAATCAACTCTAAAATGACTTAGATATTTTGAAGCAATGATGAGCACATAATTAATCAGTCCATCATCTCTTCATATCCACCAAGAACTTTCAGTGCCAACTAAGTGAGTTCTTGGATTTTCTTGAATTAGTTTATTACCACTTTGTTCACTAGATTTAATTTAAGTAGTTGGACTAAAACTAGTCAAGACTTGTACCATATTTGTATAATCTTGTAATCGTAATGAAATACAAGTTCTTTTGGCAATAGTGTTGTAACAAAGTTTAATTAGACACAAGAGTGTAATGTTTCTAATGGATCAATTTAAACATGTACTTAAAGAAGTACGAAAAGAATATGATCTTAAATAGAACTCCATTAACATCCATGAAACAATCAGTGGTTTTAAAATCACACTACAAAGGGTTGCATAATAATATAATGCTTCTCATCAATTTAAGTGGAAATGGTGACAAGCTTCCATCTGCTACGTAACGTGGTGTGATGAGGCTCAAGGTTAACTAATGGGAGGAGAAACCAGTGGAAGATTATTAGAGATAGATGGGGTTGGAGGAATGCTAGAAGGCAATGTGAGCTTTGGAATTGAAGGAATGCCAGGCATAGCCACAGCCTCTGGGTTGACTCTAGATAGTATTTAAGAACTAGAACTCAATTTAAGAACTAGAACTCAACATACAGTTTTATAAAATGCATTAAACAGATGGAAGTCAAAACTTTTTCATGCCTGTGAGACTATACACACATTAATATCTTTAGGATGATATGTTGAGCTGATTGTCACGTTTCTGGTCATCAGCAGCAAGGCAGAGAACAGCCACGCATTGGGCTATTGAATATAAGGCCTGTTATGGCCACACCACCAGACTGGGGAGAAGGCTTTGCACTTGAAACAAACTTGAATTACGAACATGGAACCGAAACCACAACAAACCAGCTTAAAATATCCATGCATTGTGCTCAAAAGACCTTTATACGAGGGTAGAGAATGTTCAAAGCATAACCATTGTTACACCTTCTTCAATAAAAATTGCAAACTTTTTCCTTTTCTTTTTTCTTTTTATTTTTCCTCACCAGTGAGAAATTCAGAAAATTGAAGCTTTAAACAGCTCAGGGTTAAAGTTTTGAGGTAATTCAGTATACATTCATTTACAGAATAACGCCCTGTTTTTTTCCTGTTTTTTCTCTTGTCAGTAGGAAGACAAAAGATTCAAACTTTCGAGTCTTCCAAACAGTAAACCCCTAAAAGACCCAGAATTTATTGTTTTCCTCCATTTTCCTGTTCTCTCACCAACCAATCAATACACAAATAAAAGCAAGCACAATCATGAACTACAGAACTAATTAATGGTATCAATTAATGAAAAAATACTATATATTTAATTGAATGATGAATCAAAGTCAATTACATGTAAAAAATTGTAATCTAAACGTCTAGTAATTAATAAAAGCAGCTGTTGAACGGCTAATGCCAAACTGTGATTCGGGCTTTCGGTCTGATAGGAATAGCCATATCTACAGCACTCAAACTGGTCACTCTCTCTGCCTTCATCTCCCCCGTTAGAACTTTCCTTCTATAATCTGGATTCTCAGGATCCTTCAGATTAAACATCAACGATCGGTACTTGTTGCTGTTTTGAGCATTGGAAGGCCCCCACTTCCTGAACAACGCCGCCTCAAGACCCACTGCCACTTCCACCGGGTCAGACTGTGGCTTGATATCTCCCTTTTTAGTTTCAGCCATGGCCATGCAGAGAGCCTGAAAAACCTCCTCTCTTATCTTGTTCCGCATCGGATTGTTGGTCCTTGGTACAGAATCTGGCTTCTTGATTGGTGGTTTCTGATTCTTGACAACAACCTTCTCAGTCTGGAGATTGGGTTTCTTGATCTGGCGATAAAGCTGCCTCTTCCATTTAGTAAGAATTGAAGAAGCGAGAACCTTGATTTCTTTAGTAGGATGATTGGTGAGAGAATCAATGGAGTTGCCCACATTGGTGGAGAGAAAGACTTGGTTTGGAACAGGGAGACTCCTGAGTTTATAGAGAGCTTTGATGCATCGATGTTCTCCAGCTTCAGTTCCAGCAGACTTGCAAGCACCTTCTACCAAACCCAGAACTTCCTTCTCCATTGTTATGCAGAGAAACGATGAATGTGATGAACAAATAATTAATGTGACTGTATGGAAATTAATATATAGTTTCATCTGGAAACCCATACCCTATAAGGATTAGGAAATTTTAGTGTTTACTTCACTCCCAAGTTAATTACTTTCAGTATCTTATTAGGATTAGGATTAGGATTAGGAAACCTTATACTAACATAAAACTACGATGTCTGTTCCGTTTAAGGTAACAACATCAATTTGAGCAGTGCTTAGAAACTTCTATCTTACACTAATTATTTTCCTTAGATTAATTTAGAATAAATCTAAACAAATAGTTTAAATTAATTAGTTAATTAATTTAAAACAATGCTGTTATCCATTACCTATAAGGATTAGGAGATTTGTAATCTTTATTTCACTCAAAAGTTAATTACTTTCACTATGAAATCTCAAAATATAACAACAATGCCAGTTTCTTTTAAGGAAACAAGACTAGTTTGAGCAGCGCTTAAACACTTCTAAAAATATTCTCACTTAGAATCCTTAATTAATTAGAAACAACGTTTTCATTCTAAATTAATGTAAAATAATAAATTTGGATTAGGAATTTAGAATTACGATTATTTCTTCTCTTATTTGATGAAAGTGAACGATGTCATGTTCACTTCTAAATAATAATTTACATCACTTTCAGAATCAACTTCTATTTACACCATTAAGACTAATCATCAATTAATGGCATATTTTGCTCTTTCACTTCTCAAAAAGAAAACCAAAAGAATCATTGAATTACAACAACACATCACCTTTGAAATCACAATCACAACAACAGCTCGGAAACCAAAATCACGTTACTCAGTTATTCGAAGACCTCTTATGCTTATACTGCAGCTGCTTCAAGATCTTCTATGCTGTGCAACAATTGTATGGACATGGTGTGTACAAGTATATGTTTCTATGCATAAAAATTGGCAGCAACCTTCATTTGATTCTCAATTGCGTGTTTGGTTTAGTTGATTGTTGAAATGGGTCCACCCAACATTTGTCCTCTGCCGTGGCATTTTTCCATCTCTCCTGGAAAATCTGCATCTCCAAGGAGGACTGTTTTCTTACCTGCAAACAGATTGTCAGTCTAAATGTTGATATTATAAGTGGGAAAAATGGGAACTTTGTTTTGCAGATTCTACAAGAAAATAGGACATACTTCCACTCTGTTGTCAACTAAATGGGACTCTGATGTATTCTGCAATACCAAAGATAAGAACTTTATCATTGGTGGATAAAGAAAAAGACGGGAAAGATTGAGAGTGTACATACATGTAAATCTGTGTGTGTGTATATCAAGAACATGCACATATATGATGAGCAAACAGACCAAGCATCTTCATTATTGGCACATGCTATCCTACTTTATTAACAAATAGCATGTTTGCTAAAGCAAAATGAGGTATAAACCACCGGGATTTGCCCCGGTGATCAACACTTGATTAAAAGTGTGGGAGCTCTCAGTTTAGAAGTATTTATAGATGCTTCTCTATTATTTTCTTCGCATAGCAACAGAGAACAAAGAGAACAGAACAGTCCTATAAAAGTTATATGAATATAAAGACAAGTTCTCACCTCAGTTCCATTGAAGACACCAAGAGTTAACAGACCCATATGTACTATATACTCCGAATCAACCACACCAATATTTTTTGTTCGATCACCCTATAAAATATCAAATGCATCATATTCAAAGTTGTGAGATCCTAAGAAAGAAAATATTAGTGGATTTGGAAAGTTACCTGTGCACAATAACCAAGTTGAAAATCCAAACCCCAGGCATGGATCAAGTCATTCTGTAGGGTAAGAGATCCTTAGAGAACTATTATCGTAAAGGCAGATATAAGGTAAAGATGATGGTACAGAAGATTTATTGAGTGACCAAGTGGTTAATTCTTTTAGTATATAGATTCTAAGACTCGGATGTACAGGATGTAATTTGACAAGTAGTTCTAAACTAGAATAGTAACAAAAGGCAGAAAGAAATCAAATTCTAAACTAAAAAGTGCAACTAATGCCAGAAGGCACCATCCTAGCTCCCTATATATCAAGTTCGATTCAGGGTGATTGGCACCTAATAATTGTATTATAAATATATTTTCACATTTTATCACATAATGGTCATGTTTTTATTCAGAAATGCATTTATGATTCCGCTGAGTAGTATCAAATTCACATTTACAATGTGAAAATGACCTGGGCTACATAGAGTATACCTGAATCATATGCCATGCACATTGCCAGGCTGCCCTTGAGAATACAGGTGCCATCATTTCCACCCAACTGCATTTAAAAAAAAAAGGCTGATGTACTTGTATACAGTTCAATAACAAAATCTGCATACATTTTTTCAGCAATAATTCATAATTAAGATGACACGTAATACAAAATAGTCAGAGTTTACCCTACACAAGGAGGAGAAGTGCTGTTGTGATAACACCTTCCGCTGCCTTTAAATTTATACATCCTTCTGTAAACCACAATGTAAATACACAATTTTCATACCTTAATCCAGTATCATTATTAAGAGTTTCTCGGTAAGAGCAGTCATTTATGCTGACCTGTGTACCCTTGACTTTGATTGGCGTGCAGTAATGGGATGATACACAGCTGACTTGGTAGAATCAAGGGCTGGCTGTGATATTTCAAGTCCCTCATCCTTAACAATAGACAGATATCTGGAAAGAAACCAATATGTTTAATATGTTTCAAAATAAAAGAAAATGAAAACGGAAAAACCAATCATACTTCTTATTGGTATACCCAAACAATTAGGAAAAAAAAAAATGTTTCTACTGTGTTACAGAGATATAAGGTAAGCTAATTAACTAATTAGGAATATACTATACATTCTGTAACATACTGCAACGTAATTAATACTCGAAAACTCTGATCTTTGAAACCAGTTACAAGGTGTCTTCCATTCACACTAAAACAACAAAAACTTGGAATTCATAAAACTATTAGGAAATTTGCAGTTGCAGGTAATGAGATAAGCTTCTTCTTCCTTTTTTTTTTTTAAAAAAAAAAGCTTCTTAATTAGCAAGAAAACTGTCAAAAGAGCATTGCATATTCATAGTTTGAAGGGTCTACATTAAAATAATACTTGTCAACAAAGAAATACAGAACCCTTTATGAATTACAAAATGTGCATACCGTTTCGGATCAAAACTCTCAACTCCAAGGTCTTCATCCCAAAGAAATATGTAATCATATTCAGTAACAATGTCTGGATGCAGGAATCGTTTTGCAAACCACCTATGGAATCAAGGTAATGTTTTCATTGAGGGATGAATGAATATAAGCTTGTTAGAACAACAGCATATTTACAACAGGCCAACACTCTACAGACCAGATGCTTAAACAGATAAGCATCCCTTCAACCATGTCACTTGAATACAAAAAGAAGGAACAACAAATCCGCCAGTCTGTATGTACATGGACAACACATGAATGCAAGAAACAATCTTTCCAGTTAATCAAACTTACCATTTGGTTTGATTCACTGCAGACACATGCACAGCAAGATCACTCCATGGCAAATCCCTCCATTGATCCACAACACCATCATAATGAAAAAGCATCACCACAAAATCACTGAAAGGAAACTACAATAAGAAACTAAATATTAGAAGCAAATTGACGAAGAATTTTCAAAGCTAAAAAGTCTACAAGGATAGATTAACACCTTCTTAACAATTTGGTCCACCACTTCTTTTTGCCTAATTCCAACTGCAAGTGCTAACAAGCTCATGGTAGGCTTTGGCTTCTTCTGAAATGATAAAAAGGATAATTTCATGAGAATAGTGCAAGAAACGGTGTTTGTATGATTGCTACTCCTAGCAGTTTACAGGCTCAACACAAGACTTAATGACCAGATAAAATTTCACAAATCATTCGGATGTCATAGAAAAAGCAGTACACCCATTGCTAATACACTTGGCATTAGCACATCTGGTCATGCATATGCATTTAAAGAGGTTCAGAATATGATACAAATGATGTATATTGCAACAAGACAACAACCATCAGACTAATCAATCCATGGCTCACATACATGAAAAACATATATGTTCCTTCTGTAACAAGGGACTACTTGCAAACACTATAAACTCTTAATAATTATGTACAATTGAAAAATTGTATCATGCAAGTTAAATTCTTTGTACCATCAATCATATATTGTGATGACGATTACACTCACATCTTTCACAGGATTGTTCCATAGAGGCCGCATTTCTAGGTCTGATGATTTCCTAACAATTCCTTGAGGCAATGCATCACTTCCAGAAGGCCTGCAATGATCCTAAGCAAAATAAATTGTAAATCAGAAAGAAATCTAAAGAGTTTGATGTGCCATTCCACAACATATTTCACACTTCAAATTAAATTCAGAAACAAACCTGGCATTTATTCGATTTTGGACTCTGCTTTGTCTCAGTTGCCCGCCAGCTTGTTAAACTCTGCAAAGATGATTTTCAACATAAAGTCATGAACATTATAGCGTGCTAATCTACAACCAGGTGAAATACCAATTGCAGTCAAATGCTAGGGGGTTTGAATCGGTTGGTCTTTATACATATTAGCCAAAAGTTATAGATTTTGCAAATCTCAGGATCAAATTCTTCAAGCATTTAAGAGAATAGGTATGCTATGTGCACAATCTATGTTTGATATGAATACAAATTCCCAAATTTCTTGCATTCATTGTCTACCTAATCATGTGAAAAACTCTACTTTTTGTTAAAATACTTTCACAATGTTGTTTCATTTATATTTACCTACCTAAGCAAAGGTATCTATAACCAAGAAGAACTGGATTTCTGAAAATTACTATAAATACTCATTCATCTATATAATTGCCTTGAGTTCAAAACTAAATTTATGTTTTACTTGTTTTAAATAAATATTGACACATAAGCAAAAATATGGTTAATAAATGCTCAAGTATCATGTCATCCACAAAGATAGAAATCCCTATACAAACAACTTTTACACCATTCAAACTAGCAAAAATAAATTAAAAAAGGACTGTAAAGAGATTCTTACTTCTTTATATTCTTGACTGACAAATGAACCACTAATGTAGTAAGCGCCACAAATCAAAGAAACTGCAAAGAAGAAGGTACAAAGCCGTGATCTGTTCTTAGAATCTGCTGGCACAGCAGCCTACAAAGGTAACAGAAAACGGTAGCATGAGAAATTATCACCACATATTATTTGCACAGGAGTGACATTGTTAAGCAGCTTGACCACAGTGAAAGTAGCCAATATGGGAAACACAACAAAGATTTTTTTTTTCTTTCTTTCTTTTAATAGAAAAAAAAAATACTCCGCTTGAAATCATATTCTTTGGAAAGAAAACAGCATTAGCTCCAAAGAGAAAAAAGCAAGATGGCAACTCAAAGGACATCTATCTCTGAGTATCTTATAGATCATATGCTAAGCTGGAAATTGATTCATTCGGAAAGGTCTACAAACCGAACAATTGATAATCAACCCAGAAATCATTTAGCAATTCATCGAATAATGAAAATCCATATCAATAAATACACAAATTGAAAGAGTAACTATATCAGAAACTGCTTCCAGTTGAGCATTACATTTTCAGCCAAAAATATAGCAAACATTTCGAGATGAATTACCTCATCAACTGACTCAAACAACAATTTAGCAACTCAAAATCCTTGACCTTAGAATGACAAGCATGCGCATAAACCATTGTTACACCTACTTGCACAAAATTTGTCCTCCTTGTTTTTTTTTTTTTTTTTCTATTTTTTCCTTCTCACCAAACATGAAAATGACTCGAGCAGTAAGAAATTCAGAAAATTGAACCCTGAAACAGTTCAGGGTTAGAGTTTAAGGTAGCTAAGTATACATTCATTACAAACTAAAATAATCCAAAACCGACAAAAATTCGATCATCCCAAGAAGACGCATAAAGGAATGGAGGGAGAGAATTTGAAAAATAACACCCTGTTCGGTTACAGCTTTTTCTCTTTCAGTACGACAAAAGATTCAAGCTTTCGAGTCTAGGAAACACAAAGCAAACAGTAAACCCGTTAAAGACCCAAAATTTATTACTTTCCTCCATTTTCCTCTGTTCTCTCACCAACCAATCAGAAGAAAGAAAAAAAAAACTTTCAACATCCAAAAACAAATTTCTGCCATTTAATCCCACAGAATTGAGATAAAGTTGAATAATAACAGCCATCATTAATCAATACAAAAATAAAAACAAGCAGCTTATCAAATTAATGAACACAGAAGCACAATCATTCCCAAACAATTGAAAAAGAGAGAGAGAGAGAGAGAGAGATGAAAGTTATTATCAGTAGAGAGTAGAGAGAACTTACAAAATTGAGAGACTTCATTATGCAGAAAAAACACAAAGCAGAAGAAGCATCAACAACAATAAACAGAAAGAACTGAAAAAAAAAAGGCCAAAAGGAAGAAGAAAGGGTAAGGGAAAGGAAACTTTTTTCTTTAGGATTTCATTACCAACTTGAAAATGAAGGATAAGTGCTTAGATAAAGGAAAGCAAAGAATCCCAACCCAACTGAAAGTTGATAATAGAAAGCAAAGCCTTTTATATTTTAAAATAATTTCTTCTGCTTCTTCTTCCTTTATTTATTTATTTATTTATTTTTGTTTTCAGGAAATGAAAAATATCAAAAGACAACGAAACTTCCATTTATTAGTTAAAACGGTGACGTTACTTCAAAGTAATAGACCAACAAAGAGTTCATGGGTTGGCACTTTCCATTTGAACTAGTCTTTTTTTTTTTAATTAATTTTTTTTTTAATTCTAAAATTGGGACCGGATAAAGATTTGGACTTCGAAGGGAAACAACATGCGAGAAAGAGATGTACATAGGGAGTATGAACTAGTTGGCGGGAATCTATGTGTTCATTGTACTCGCGCAAGTAGAAAAATGCTTAATACTCGCTGATTTAGGATTACACGTGGAAATTGTGGGTCCCACTACAGACATGACAGGTAGGTCCACCTTTTGTGTCGTGTTGGGTTTGCTGCGTTGACTGTGATTCTACAAATTTAAAACATATAAATATGTATATTTTCTTATAGATGCTTCTCAACCATCTCTAGAGATAGAGACTAAAGAAAATTATATGAAAAATTTAGTTAGGTGATGAGATTAGATAAATGATTAATTATGATAATTATTTTAACTATCAACTGCCTCATATATACGATACTTTTAAATAAAATTTAAATTTTATTTATTTGAAATTTTTAAATATTAGATATAATTTATTTTTTTAATTTAATTTTTTTTTCAATATAATATGACTTATTTAAAATTAATTGAATTTAAATTTATGCATTAAATTACTCATTTTTATTATAAATTTAATTTTAATTAATAATTTTTTAATTTCAGTAAAAATAATAGTAACATATGAAATAGAATGAAATGAGTTAAAAAAAAAAAATGAGAGTAGAAATTTTAACTCGAAACTTTCTAATACATAGAAATTAGCATATTTTGGAGATAATTTTTTTTTATTCTATTTAACAACTATAAATTCAATTATGTTAAGATTCAATATGAATTTAAACTCGCAAACCTAACATTTATATGTGGGAAAAGATAAATAAATCAAATATAATATATACATATTTGAAAATGAAGGAAAGTATTGAAGAAAAAATCAAGTCAAATGCTTTTAATTCACAAAATTAAAAAAAAAAAAATTAGAGATGCAATTAATTGGTTAATTACATACAGTTATATCCATTTAATGAGGTGTTATTCAACTGTAATTAAAACTTTCTTCTCTTACCCATAAATTATCTCTTTAATATCAGCAGTTTTTTTAGACTTTTTGTATTCTGAAAATAAATTCTCATAACTTTATCTTTATCACATTGTATATTTTCTTAAGGATTAGAGTTTTTTTTATTGAATTTTTTGAAATAATTTTTATTATTTTTTTAAAATAGAGAGAAAATATTATTATCTGGCCTATCTAGAGAGTAAAATAAACAGAAAGGCATCTTCCTAAGTCAAAAACCTTTATATAATTTAAAAACGATAGACAAATAGACGAACACAAGTTGTTAATTAACAAGTTTCTTTTTTAATATTTTTTTTTGGATATAAAAAGGTTGTTTGTATTTTAGAAAATAATACTAATTTTTAAAAGAATGTGTATTAGGGGTGGGCAAAAAAAACCGATTGATGCAGTACATCGGTTCGAAACCGAACCGATAGACTGATTAATCAATTCTAATGGACTGGTTAATGGTTATTGTTTTGGAAAAACCGATATTAATGGACTGATTAATGATTTTGGTTTATGTAACCGATTAACAGAACCGATAACCGAAACTTTAGTTAATTTATTAATTATTTAATATGTCCATATTTAGTATTTATTATTATTTATTAATTTATCAATTTTCTAATAATAAAAATCATAATATATTCAAAAAGTTATATAATATTAATATATTAACGAAAAGTTATATATGTGATGAACTTTTATTTTTACACACAAAATTTTTTATAATTCCTAATTGTAATTAATTTAATAATTTTAATTCTTTAATTAAAATATTTTATATTTAAATTATTAAAATTTAATATGATAAATAAAATGTAAAATGTTAATTTTAATATTTTTATAAATAGCATTTAATACTTTCAATTCGAATTAAATATATTTCATTTTAAAAATAAAAAAATTTCGTTGCAAATAATAATTAATATTAAATAAAATTAATAAATTACAATTTTTTCATTTATTATATTTTTCTATCTTATGCAGCATATTGACACAATACTTTTAGTTTATATTTATAATTTAAAAATTATATTGAATTATATTTGATTTCTAATTTTTATTTTTGAGTAACATGAACATTTTATATTTATTATGAATACATTTTATAATTATAATGGTTAACCAAAATAATATTGATTAACCGATCCGAAAATCTGAAATCGATAAACTGGTTAATCAATAGTAACAGACTGATTAATGGTTAGTGATTTTAAAAAATCGATAGTTAATGAACTGTTTGTTTTTAGAGTTTATGAACCGGATAACCGGTCCATCATCACTTCTAATGTTTATGCGAGATCATAGAATTAGACTTTTTTATTTATTTGTTATAGAAATAGACATTTGAAGCATAGGAACGTGCCATACCAGAATGTATGCAGATAATATAGTATTTACCACAATAATGTATGCACTAGGCAAGAAGGCGAGCCGTCAAACTCGTGCTCGCACGTCCATAATAAATGCATTTTTTTCCTAATATTATATAAGCAACTACATTGGCAATTATTTAGAGAGTGATAATCTACCTACAGATACGTATTATTAGATGAAAGTTAAAATATTTTTAATTTTTGATTTGATACTGATTACAATCTTAAAGAAACACTTTGTTGTAAGAGAAATTATTCCTCTACTATCAATCTCAAGATTGTAATGTTCATTGTATAATGTATGGTTTGCATATAGAAGCTTATTAATTCATAATATTATTATTAAAAAATTAGAGATGAGAATTTAAGCTTAGTGAATTTTATATTTTCTTTTTTCTTTTTTTTATTATTATTATAAGGGAGATATACTGGTTGATCAGGTTGCAAAAATATTTTTATATTTATTGAATATTGTACTAAAATATTCTTATAATTATCGAAAATTATGCCAAAATATTATACCTGTCAAAAACTGACCCAAACCCAACAAGTTACCCAAATCCACCTAACAAAAACTGACCCAAACCAACCTAACCCAAATAAAAAATTACCCATTTAAACCTATTCAAAAATTACCCACTTAAAATCCAACCCGTTTGGTTCATTCTCCTTACACCCAACGGGTCTAATTCCCAAGTCTCTATTTGCCCATCCTTCAGTTCTTCTTCTCTGTTTTTCTAACTACCCTATAACGCCACACGGTTGCCACCCTTAGCTCCGGTCATCATCCCTCACCTCCGTTCATCATCTGTCAGCTCCGATCAGCGTCTCTAAGTTTCTTCTCCTCCGTTGATTTACAGTGAGATTATGAATTTTTGTTGTTTATTTTAAGTGCTTTTAGTTTTCAGTAAATATCTCGTGCTTGATTTTGATTTGGTTGCTCGTTTGAGAAATTAACTCTGTTTGATTTGGTTGTTGTCTGTGGTTGTATCAGACCAAGTTGATTTGGTTGTATATGCCATCCACTGTCACATCTGATTCAAGGATAACCCAGGTTATAGGGGGGTTGTCGAGCCAGGTGCACGTTATTTTTGCTAGCTTTACCATGGATCATACTTCCCATATTGCTGAATGGTCTGACTATGTTATTTAGAGGTTTGTGTTACTAGAATTTTTGGTCAGATATTTAGTTTTGAGAAGTTTCTGTCTGTTGCCATTAAATTGAATAGGCTCTGTTTTGAGTAATTATTATGTACTATGTTGCCATTGAGAACTGAAGTTCTATTGCTATTTTAATGGAGTAGGAGTAGCCTCTGTTCTAGTCTTAGCTGAGTTATTATGTGTACTTTATTGGGAATTTTATTACCAAACCCCGTAGTGATGTAACTATGTAAATATTAAGGTAATTATATTTATTTCAATTGCTAAACGGTCAAAAGACTCTTTTCAATAGTTTCAGAAGTTTGAATCCATCCAGAAAGTTGATTGTCTTTACCCTTTTGTACATTTTTTATCACATTGATGCATTGAACATTTAACCTCTTTTACTTTCCTGGCTTTTCCCTTTCGTACTCATAATTGATGTTCTCTTTAATCTCAGCTTAATATGTTTATCCTTCTGCTTGATCTATGATTCTGTGTCTCTTTTATCTTCATTACAAAGTGACTTTCATTTAAGAAGATTGGAATAAGTAGCAGCTAATTATAGGCCTCTTAATTATTATTAATTAAGTTAATTTAATGATGATTGCCCGTTTATGTTGTGGGGGTTGTTGCTTGTTAAAAGCAGCAATGGTGTATGTATATAAAGTAATGATACTTGCAGCTGTTTTCAGCTACTGGTTTCGTGATTAATGTGATTGCTGTTCTTGCTAAAATAGCATGTATTGGGACATATTGATTCTACTGTGCTGATTGAAGAACATGAGCCTCTTGGTTGTTGTGTCCCTTTATACTTTTTGCCCCTGTTTAACTATATATTTTTTTTTAAATATTAAGATGTTAGAATGCTACTTTATCTGTGTGATTCTTGAACATTTTTGGATGGCTCTATAGGCCATAAAAATGGATGATGCTTTAAGTGTTGAATGCCTAAACAAAGCCATAGACTCTGAGTAAGCAATACTAGAAAACACTACAGATAGTTGATTTTAATCCCTCTAGTCTTTCAATTGGGGCTGTTCTGTGGAGTAATCAAGATCTAGTAATTTATGCTTGTTGATAATTAAGGTTTAGCATAAAACCTATATATGAATCTAGATATTAAGACATATAGATAAATTGTTGTAGATTAATAGATATAGATTTGGTTAATCTTGTTCAATATAACAGATAGTCCAGATTTTGTACATGTTTTAACCGATTTATGAAGTTGTATTCTATGCTTAATTATCAAAACCAAATCAAAATGTGGAGTAATCATCATTTAAAGTAAAAAAAATAGATTAGTATATTATTTACTATTTATATATCTAATACTTTTTAGTATTATTAATTTAATTTAATTTGGATCAAAATGGATCGACCCAATTTCACCCAATCCATTTGAAAAATTTACCCATTTACGACCCACCCATTTATGACCCGATTCAAACCCGCCCATTTGCCACCTCTATGAAATGTGCAATATATTTTTGTCCAAATTTTGATTTGCAATAAACTTACACGGCGTCGTCCGTTTCTCCTGCTCTTTGTTATTCTACTAGGATAAGGTCATAAGACGGCGGCGTTTCCTTCGTTTACTGTGCCATAAACCACCCAACCGCGAATCTCTAAATTCTCCATCTCCATATCCATCTCCGTCAGCTCATTGTCATCCCTGCAAGACGAAAGAGCTTTACACCTTGGTACGAGCTAAATACGGTGCGTTTCAATCGAATTGATTTTCAATCCATTATTATTTCTGATGGAACCCCATTAGATTCTTTGTATCTCACATTTCTTCTTATTTGTTAATCCCTTTCTTCTTGTTGCTGTATATTTGTGTAATTTTTCATAAACTTCTGTACCTATGCAGTGTATGAATGTATTGATTAATATCTACGTGGTTGTATGTATTTGGGTTCAGTAAAATTTGTTTCTTTTCATTTCTTGGTGAATTTTCTTTATAAATTTAACGGGATAATTTTGTTTTAATCTTGTAATTTGATATTCCCATATGCAGTTTCTTTAGCATATTATTTGTGAGCTAAAAGCATGATCATGAAAACCTTTGTTTGTTTGTTTGTTTGTTTTTTTTTTTTTCTGTTATTAGGTGGAGGGGGTGATAGGAGTTGAATTGCTTCCTGGAAAATGCATCCTCCTTTGACATTGCATAGGCACCCAATGTGTGTTGAGGTGAGTTTTACATTTCTGCTTTTGTTATTTTCCTTCTCATGCTTTATTTTCTTTCTCAATTGTTTGTTGATGCTAATGGGAAACTAATAGTTTTTCTCTTGTCTTGGTGTTGGTTAGATTGCTTGTACATTTGTTGTATTTGTTGGTGTGAGTAGGGCAAATTGTTTGTTGGATTCAAGGGAACAAGTTAATAAATTTTTGGCAATTGATGTATAAGGAGAAAGATACAAGAAAATTATAAAATTTGGCTGTCAATTGGCATCTCTAAACCCTGGTTTCCCTTTTGTAGGCTGGGTTTTTTCAAACTTTTGCAAAAGGTTTTTGTGATGCCATCTCATTTGTTTCAAACAAATCGGTGTCTTGTACTGCATTTGCTGAAGCTGAGAGTCAGAGACCTAAGGTCATAATAAAACCTTATAAGCAGAACATCGGAGCTTCATTGAAGTTTGTTTCTTACAGTATTAATTCTATGTAAAGCATAATCAAAATTAGGATTTGTCAACAAATTGGCTGGGATAAGATTTGTGGTTGTAGTTTGCGTGGCAGTCTGTAACCTTTCGAAGGTATTAATGTATTATCAATGGGAGGGAAGACTGTCTAACTTTCTTGCCATTGGATCAGGCGGATTAAAGAGAGTCATTCAATAGAAAATTGCCCGCGACAATTTTTTATTCATGCCCCCCCAAATTTTTTAGTCTCCTGCATACATATTTTGCGCCCCCCCACCCCATTCCCCTCTCTACTTTATCTTGGGTCTGCACCTTGTATTTGGGTCCTGCTGTATTGCTATGCCTTAGTACATTTATGTTCAACTCTTGTTTCGAAGCTTACATTTTGCTAAATTAGATGACAAAATATGTTGCAGATTATTGAACAGTTCCAAAAATGTCACTTGGACCATCCAATTGGAAAATTCTTTGGTGAATGTACAGACCTTAAAGTAAAGCTTGATCGATGTTTCCGGGAGGAAGTTAGTATACATTTATGTTAGTCTTTGTTTTCTCTAGTTTAAATATATTTTTTAAGTTCTGAATAAGATTTCAATTCATTCTCAGAAAGCCGTGAAGCGGAAGGCAAATTTTGAACAGAGCAAGAAACTTAAAGAAAGGCTTCAGGCAATAAGGAAGGAAACTGCTGAGAGAAGCACCGTGGAAAAGAATTTTGTGTGACCTTGACAACAGAGTAGGTAATGAGAGTCTGGAACTCTTGCTGGATTATGAATTTATACAGTATACAAATTCATTTCGTGGCTCGGTAAACATAGCATCAAGGCAGACTTTATATTGGCACCACTAGTCGCAAAGTATGGTGCCCATTCATTTGTTCTGTGGGTGGAAAACTGATATGATTTTGCCTGCAGAAAGTTTCTTGAGAAATCATAAACCATGATTAATCTGCTTGTACAATTCCAAGAAGTGATTTAGTACGTTCCTATTGTTTCAGTTTATTAATTGAGTTATAAATTTCATTTACTATGGTTCCATCTATTGAGAATAATCACACCATCAGGTTTGTCTGTGTTTTGGCCATCCAAATTGTGATTCGACTCTGATCTTCGACAAGTTTAGCGTGATCCTCAGAACTTGGGCTACAGAAACTGTCAAAAACATACTAAATGAATCCAGACTAATCTACAGCAGAATTAGTCCTAGAAGATGTTATTTACGCCTGTCTGAAATTTCATCAAAGTAAAGGGCTATAATTAAATGCATTGCAATAGTTGCATGCCATAAGCTGCAATGTACAAAGGATCAGTGTCTTCACCCTATACAACTTCTGGTTTCATTCTTCGAAAGGGCAGATTTCTCCAAGTTTCTAGAATTGGCATCACAGCATAACAGCAATTTATATGTTTGCCAGGATATCAAATTTTGAAACATACACCAACTGATATATAGAATGTAATAACTGGTATATATACTAATAACACTGACTTGTCGAGCACATCATAAAGCTCTAAATTTGAGTCTGCAATTGAAACTATGGTCATGTACATAAAGGTATAATGCTCTACATTATCTATTGTTTTCTTTGTGTAGTATATTTACGCAATGTAAAATTTGATTATAGAATATAAGTATATTTGTACTTGCAACTGGCTATAGAAACTTCTAAAATTTTCTATTTCCCACAGAAAAACTCACGAATCGCATCCTTCAGGAAAATTGCTTCTTCTGGCTGTTGGCCAGTCTTCCAAACCTTGAACTTCAATTCATAAGAAAAATTATTTTTCCATTCATTTAGCATGGACATTGAGTAAGGTCCTCCTTTGAGACCATGTGGACTCACATAGTACCATATGCAAGAATTCAGATCATCCTGCATTTTCTTGTTCACTGCAGTACTTTTATCTTGCTTCTCTTCACTTATTTCAATCACCTCTAGCGTTCCATTTTGCTTGTTCTCTGGCTTCTCATGCTCTGCATCCACTGGTCTATCTTGTTTTTCTTCACAAATGGCATTACTTTGGGGTTGTTGCTTTTCTGGAAGAAGGGTGTTGGCTTGAGCTTGAGGAAGGGAAGTAAGAAATTGTCCTGACAGTACTTCAGGATGGGATGCTTTGGAATGGTTCTGCATTACTTCCGGAGCAGATTCATTACTCTCTGATTGATGGACACCATCATCACCACTTTTATGAGAAACAGTGTGATTCTGTTGCATCAGTTTCCCAGATTCACGTATTTGATATTGCTGCCTATGTTCTGGAAGAGGAAATGGGAACTAATTCAGTTAAATTCTCTTATGGTAAACTTGAAGATCATACAACAGCCAAACACATAATACTAGGGATTTAGATGCATTCATGAGATGGAATGGGTCTAGAAATCTTTCAATAAAAGATGGATGTGTTGCACCAATTGAGAAAAGTTCCCAAGGCCTACAGACATATAACAACTTAGTATAGGATTTTCAGTAGAACCAATTTTCTTGCACAATCTTCTGTTCATCTCAACATCTATATCCCAAGAAAGTGAAAAAGCTGTGTTGTCGTGACTGGAAATAAATGAAAACAAGTAGATACATACCTGCAGAATCTGCTACATCATTCCAGCAGGCAGAGATGCCACCACTTTCTGAACTTTTCATGGAAGGCTTTGACAATACTCTGATATCTAATTCTGGCGAGTTGTTATTTTTTTGCTCATCCTTCCTGGAGAAGTCCTTGTCAGCCAGTTCCACCTCTGCTTTATCTGCAATTATTTCTGGAACCTGATGCAACAACCGTGATTGTTCTGCTGGTGTCTGAAGCAGCTTCATTCTTTCCAGCGACTCAAAATATGTATACAGAAATGGAGGTTAAGGGTCACATCACATTCTTATTGAGATAAAAAAATCAATATGTCATCCTGAAATCAGCGCACAACATTAATGCATAACCATATGTGACATGCAAGTGTCACAACACCTCCAAAAGAAAATGATAAACAACATTTTATATAAGTTTGACTTTGCAAATACGTATTCACATAATTTGAATTAGTACTAACATGAGAAAAACTCATGGTAAAATACAAAGTAAGACTAAGAAGTTGATCAGAAAACAGCACCGCCTTTCCTAATTAAGGTTTTGGAGTTTTCTAGTTTATGAGAATTGTTTTAAGGATAATTGTCTCAATATGATCCAGAAATATTAAATTATACATAAAGATAGTGACATAAGAAAGTTTGGGTTGCTTAGAAAAGCTTTACTCAAATTGGGTGATGAACAGGCATGTACTGTTGGATGTTAACATATTTCATTTAACAATTTCAATCTCAGCATAGGTTATAGATTCCAATTTGTATAAGAAACTAAAATGTCTAAAGGATATTGTCTTCTCCATCCCTTCTCATTTGCCTGATTAATTTGGTTTTGCAAGAGAACCAGCTCTCCCTCAATCCACTTCCAAGTTGCAGAAATGGAGACCAAAAAAAAGAAAGAAGCAAAATCAGGACGATAATTAATTTTAATCAAACGAAGAAAACAAAACACAAGTTAAAGAACTTTTTAGAACTAAAAATCCAACAAGCAAATCGAGTCTGCTATCTACATAATCTTATATAACAGACTCACTGAAGAATTTGGATAAAATGAGAATTTTTCTAGTTTGTATGAAACATTATAAAAGTAGGCGTTTACATGTTTTGTTATAACCTCATGAAGACTTTGGGCCTTTTCCTTGAACTCCACCTGTCAGTCAAAGAATTCTATAGTCAGCACCATTTTTATTTTCTTTGGTACAGCCATTTTTATGTTTTTACCACATCCGAAGTTTTACTAGTGGCCACTTTTACATCATCTGCCGTGGTATAGAAGGCCAAAATCATATTAGCATTACAGATGTCTAGCGTACACTTTAAAGGCATCAAGTTTCATGACTATAGAAAACTTACCAAAGAGGGCCATTCTAATCGACCATCACTCACCCTCTTCTGCAAATCTTCACATTCTTCCTGAAAAAGAAAAAAAGACTAAACAAGTATGCACATGAGATCTTTGCAACAAGATGCCAAACCATGTTCAACTGTAACCTTCAATATTGTGTGGATATAGTCTTTATGACCGACCTTTATTAATAACTCGGAATGAAGTGGAGAAAATATTTGAAGCTAATAATAATAAGAAAATATTCTTTCATGATTTCTCATGAAAAAACAAATCGATTTGGAAGCTAGTCTTTCATGTCCCTTCAGCAGCTCTACATGGACTTTGGGGTCAATTAACTTTTCAAATATGGACTATATTCTACCTCAGAGAAGTTATCATTCAATAGCTGGCAAATGGGTATGTCTTTTGGCATATTAGAAACTTGTAGAAGAACATCTGTAGTCATCCCATCATTTCTTGATGGGTTCTTTATGCCTGCAGTGCACATAGTTGAGAGAATCATTCACCATTGCAGCTTGTGTCAACAAGGTCAACAAGAGGTCAGACGTAAATCAACAGTACTCCCATTTGATGGTAAGACAGCATGTATAACTTAACATAGTTTGACATTCAAATCGTGGATAATGCCATATCATCTACAACTTATGGATTGTTGTTTTTTAATTACAGTTCAACTCATAATTAGATATTATTGCAATATCCTGACATTGTCTTATCAGCTTAGTCTACAGCGATACACCAAGTCAGTTAAGAATTTCTAGAAAAAAGAATGAACAATATATGGATATGCAAATAAGAAACAACTAGGGTGAGAAAAATGTGAGCACTTGAGTTTGATGCCTAGAAACTTGAATTCTTTGGTGTTATAATTTACTATTATCAGTTTTCTACTGCAAAATATGGATAAAGAACCATATTTATAAATATAAATTTCTGAAAAATACTTTGTCCCCTATTAAGAGGATTCTTGATTATAAACTGGGAGAGAAAAAATTGACCTAAATGCAGTCAACGTGATTTTGAATCATATGGTGTTAGTAACATCTATTACAAAGTCAAAAATGAAATGAAGATTGTGATTTCAATTTCAACCTTATTTATGTTTTGTGCTTGAGCAAACAGTACAAAGATGGGGAAAGTAACAGCTCTCATGAAAGAAGCATGTTTCCAACCATATTGCTTATTAGAGAATCAATCTTTCGTTTTGTGAGAAATTGTTGCTGAACCCACAGGCCATATCAGTTAAACACGAGTTTTTAAAAAAACAAGTACAAAAAGAAAAGAACTGTTACAGTATTGCAGGAAAGAATTCAAGGCTGCTAATGAAATAATTTGAATCCATTCTTAGTGAAAAGACAATGGTGTTAATGGTTATGCAATTTATCAAATGCTAATATCAGTTAATGTTATTTTGGCCAAATAAAACAATCAACTTTGTTTAAGGTAAATAAAATAAAAAATTTATAGCCATCATCAAGAGAAATACCTGTAACTTTCACAAGCTGATAATAATTTCTCTGAAAGCAATCATATGGATCAGATTTGATCCTCACAAAACTTCCAATTACCTTAGCAGCAAAAGTCTCAGGTTGTTTTGATAGCTCTTCCACTAAACACCTCTTCAAGTAGACAAGTTTGACGTTTTCAGTGATTACAGATGCAAAACCACCTTCCTGCATATCCAGAATAGCTTCAGCTTCATTATTCTGAGATTTTCCATTTGATTTTGAACTTTTCTGCCTTTTATCAGTCACTAAGACATTGTCATCCTTGTCTTCTGAATAGTGTTCAAACTCATCCTCAGATTGCTCAAGATTCTCAGCAAAATGGGCAGTGAGGAGTTTATGTATACTATTCTTGTTAAATGATTTCCTTCCAAGAAGACATTTCAACCTTGCATCACAAACAGCTTTCCTCTTTTTCACTGGGTCGAAAAGTTTGTTCTTGTAGCAGTACTGAATAATTATGGCAGTAACATCTCGTGTTGATAATTTACAGGTTGTGTCTTTACCAATAGAGTCGAGGAAGTTGATGAGGAGTTTTGATCCCCATCCATTAAACTCCTTTGACTTCACCTTTCTTTTAATTGCACATGAATTCCCCTTCTTTCTCTTCCATTTGTTCATTTCTTTACGTCCTTTTTTATCAGAAAAACCATCCTTATTAGATATAAGTTGATTTTTATCTTCAAAGTCACTATCTTCCCCTTCAGAAGCATCATTAGAACCAGACAAGTATTCAAAATTTCCATCCATATTCAACTGTTTGACTGCACGATGGACATGTTCTGAAGTTAAGCCTTCTTTTCCTTTAATCATTTCCCAATAACACTTGAACATGAACTCGTATGTGTCTCGATCATTGAAATCTATAATCACCTAGAGAATAACATGTGGAAAGTCAATAAGAAAATGAGAAGAACAATACAACTCAAACTTAGTTTGCATGATTTAGAAGGTGACAACTCAGTAATACTTCTGCAATTGATCTTATTTTCTTATACTTGGTACAACCTCCTAATAACATTAAAAGATAATCTAAGATCTCTTTAGGCACCACCAATATTAATTAATATGACAATGCCACTTAAATATTGTATGATCACATCTTTTCTTTAACGCCAGTGTTTGTTACTTTGGTCTCAAGACAGGTCACCACGAAGTCATTTTAAATCTAATGTTAATATGCTGAGAGAAAAATCCCAGGCCAGTAGCATATCTAGCATGCAATTGGATAACTTTCATAGAAAGGCAAGGTACTAAATAGTAGCGCATTAATAACAGAAATTTTTTTTTTGATTTATGTTTACACAACATTCTGCTTCAAGAAATCAATACCTCATCAGAATCTGGATTCTTTATTCCTTCTATAAACCTCAGGAGTGTTGAGCAATGATTGCAGAATCCTCTTCTCCTTTTTACTAAAGCAAACTCAGCATCACAGTGGCAGCGTCCGCATATAGCTTTTGGACAACATATACAATAAAATTTGGGGGTACTTTTACAGATGAAGCAAAAATGCCACCCTGAAATTTGAATTTATAATCTTAGAAGTAGGAAAATGGAAAAAAGATAGGTAGGATGCAATCAAGAATAGATAATGCAAACTTTTTTAACATTTCTTTCAGCTGCTACCAGGCAATTTTGACTTACTTCCTGATCTAAGTAACATATGCTTCCAAATATCATCTCAAAGGCATAAAATATGAGATAGGAACATGATGAACTAAAAGTAATGTATGGGCATGCATCTCTCCGTAGTACAACAAAATAGTTCATCATGCTTATGTGTGTTGCAAGCAAAATACCATGTTATATTACTTGAAAGAAGAAAATTTCCATAAAAAATGATTGAAATACAGAAAGCAACCATCTATAGAAATTAGCAACTTACTGCAGGTCCAGGGATCTTCACTCTCCAAAAATGAATCTTCTTTTTCTACACACCGGGGATGATATGCTTTAAGGCAATCTCTGAATTCAAAACACAATTCAAAGGAATAGATAAGGACGTGTTTATCTGAAAGCTGATCAGCAATGTTCATGTACCTAGGACTTATAGGTTTTCAAGGAATATAGAAACTCTTGGCCTTGGTAAATAATGCTCACATATAAAATTTCTCTTTCTTGCCATGCATGAGTAGGAAACTATGGGGCGGTAGTGCAGTAGAGAATACATTTGTTCTGGCGTATGCCTATCTGAAAACTAGGAGATAAATGGTTTTTTATTTAAAAAGTTAAAATAACTTTTGAGGGCATGAAGAGGATCAAGGAGCTTTGTTGTATCATCCTCCCCTATTAAAATAATATATGATCTCATCATCTCATGAAAGGAAATAAACTAGCATATCCATTTTAGTATAGATGGTGAAATTACTGAGATCAATATCAATTAAATGAAAACAAATTAACTATTGTGCATTATATAGATATTGGTGTTTTTGAACAACTGTGCCTTATGTTTCTCTCAACACTGTACTGTCTTATTGGGTACACTTAGTCCATCACATCAATGAAGAGTACACAAATAGCTGCAAGTCATGTTAGAACAATTTACATGGCTAAAAATATGATTTAACTAATATCATATATATGGTTATGATATGTCAAAAAAAATAATAAAAAAAAAAAGATTTATGATTATGAATGACTTGACATGATATTATTTTTTTACTTTAAGATAAAATGTCCCTCAAACTTTTTGTGGATGTCACAAATAAATTTTCGGGTCAAATTAGCACAAGATTTTCAATTTAAGGTCATTTTGCACAAGGACAAACCTACCCTTCATATATAAATTTTGGCGATCCAACTTGATCCTGGATCTGCACTGATGTTGCAAAAATAATAATAAAAAAAATAGAAATGGATTGAACATATTTTTTCTTTAATGAAATTGAGTAAAATGGCTCTAAATAGAAGTTTTGTGTTAATTTAATTAAAAATTTGATTTTTGAGGCAAATTTCCATCACCAAAAAGTTTGAGAGATGAATTCCAACTTTGCTAATTTATTTGTAAGTACACAAAGTGGGCTTAGCTTAGCCCACCTAGGAATTTCTCTCGGGAAATACTGTAAATTTAAGCATGGCAGTCCTATGCACACAAGAAGACCCAACAGCTAGAACAACTAGCTTAACCCATTAAATAAATTTCAAGTCAAATATTGGGGGCATATGACAGGACAAAGAACAAGAACTCCATATAAAACCTTAAAATATTCACATGCATTTCACGTACATCATAAACAAATAATAAAGAAAGCATTATAAGCATTATAAATAAAATAAAAAATTAAAATAAACTTTTTCTTTGTCTAGAAAATTGTGCAAAGGTAAAATGGGACCCAAATAGGCAGTGGTGACCGCACTTGAAAGAGAAGGGGGGCAATTTCCCCCCTTAATTTTTTAAAATAATTAATTATATATATATATTTATATATATATATATTAAATAAATCATTTTGTCCTATTTAAAATTTTATTCTTTTAAACCTGACTTATATTTTTAGCCCAATTAATTGTAAATTCTGGTTTCGCTACTGCAAATAGGTTTTCTAATTGTTTTGTTCCAAGGGATATTAAAAAGGAAGAGAAAAACTTACTTGTAGTCGCAAACCCTCAAAAGACCTCCATCTTTGCAATGAAAACACCAATCCTCGGCCATCTCATCCTTGTCTATCTCCTTCTTCTTCCCCATTTTTACTAAACCTCTCTCCAAACCCAAAATTCTAATACAAACAGAATTAAATTACCCTGTGAAATATTCCAAGTCATGAGGCTTGATGTACAAAAAGCTTGTTGCTTTGTTGCAAGAACCCATTTAAGAACACGGAAAATGAATATCAAGCTACAAATGGGTTCAATCTACTAATTATCAATAACTCATTTCTGGAAAAAATTCTAAAGTAAACAACTTTATCATTAAAACGACAAGCTCGGAACATAAAAACCCATAAAATACAATGTAGTTAGGAAAAAATCTTTGGAAGGATAGTTGGGGATAGTCAATATACTAACAAAACATCCATTGAAAAATTAAACCACAGACCTTTTGTTATCAAATATTAAGCAGCATTAAGCAGAATTGGCGTCTTTGTCCAAGACACCAAGTTGTTACAAAGAGAAGCTGAAAAGGCAGAGAGAAAACAAAGAGATTACCCTCCAACACTGTACATTGGAATATGCGTGGTCAAGATGGTGTACTATGGAAAGTATTAGGAACTAAATGGTAGCATGACTCCAAGCTATGAGCTAGGGAAGTATTGGAAATTCTGACTTATATTTTTAGCCCAATTAATTGTAAATTCTGGTTTCGCTACTGCAAATAGGTTTTCTAATTGTTTTGTTCCAAGGGATATTAAAAAGGAAGAGAAAAACTTACTTGTAGTCGCAAACCCTCAAAAGACCTCCATCTTTGCAATGAAAACACCAATCCTCGGCCATCTCATCCTTGTCTATCTCCTTCTTCTTCCCCATTTTTACTAAACCTCTCTCCAAACCCAAAATTCTAATACAAACAGAATTAAATTACCCTGTGAAATATTCCAAGTCATGAGGCTTGATGTACAAAAAGCTTGTTGCTTTGTTGCAAGAACCCATTTAAGAACACGGAAAATGAATATCAAGCTACAAATGGGTTCAATCTACTAATTATCAATAACTCATTTCTGGAAAAAATTCTAAAGTAAACAACTTTATCATTAAAACGACAAGCTCGGAACATAAAAACCCATAAAATACAATGTAGTTAGGAAAAAATCTTTGGAAGGATAGTTGGGGATAGTCAATATACTAACAAAACATCCATTGAAAAATTAAACCACAGACCTTTTGTTATCAAATATTAAGCAGCATTAAGCAGAATTGGCGTCTTTGTCCAAGACACCAAGTTGTTACAAAGAGAAGCTGAAAAGGCAGAGAGAAAACAAAGAGATTACCCTCCAACACTGTACATTGGAATATGCGTGGTCAAGATGGTGTACTATGGAAAGTATTAGGAACTAAATGGTAGCATGACTCCAAGCTATGAGCTAGGGAAGTATTGGAAATTCTGACTTATATTTTTAGCCCAATTAATTGTAAATTCTGGTTTCGCTACTGCAAATAGGTTTTCTAATTGTTTTGTTCCAAGGGATATTAAAAAGGAAGAGAAAAACTTACTTGTAGTCGCAAACCCTCAAAAGACCTCCATCTTTGCAATGAAAACACCAATCCTCGGCCATCTCATCCTTGTCTATCTCCTTCTTCTTCCCCATTTTTACTAAACCTCTCTCCAAACCCAAAATTCTAATACAAACAGAATTAAATTACCCTGTGAAATATTCCAAGTCATGAGGCTTGATGTACAAAAAGCTTGTTGCTTTGTTGCAAGAACCCATTTAAGAACACGGAAAATGAATATCAAGCTACAAATGGGTTCAATCTACTAATTATCAATAACTCATTTCTGGAAAAAATTCTAAAGTAAACAACTTTATCATTAAAACGACAAGCTCGGAACATAAAAACCCATAAAATACAATGTAGTTAGGAAAAAATCTTTGGAAGGATAGTTGGGGATAGTCAATATACTAACAAAACATCCATTGAAAAATTAAACCACAGACCTTTTGTTATCAAATATTAAGCAGCATTAAGCAGAATTGGCGTCTTTGTCCAAGACACCAAGTTGTTACAAAGAGAAGCTGAAAAGGCAGAGAGAAAACAAAGAGATTACCCTCCAACACTGTACATTGGAATATGCGTGGTCAAGATGGTGTACTATGGAAAGTATTAGGAACTAAATGGTAGCATGACTCCAAGCTATGAGCTAGGGAAGTATTGGAAATTCTGACTTATATTTTTAGCCCAATTAATTGTAAATTCTGGTTTCGCTACTGCAAATAGGTTTTCTAATTGTTTTGTTCCAAGGGATATTAAAAAGGAAGAGAAAAACTTACTTGTAGTCGCAAACCCTCAAAAGACCTCCATCTTTGCAATGAAAACACCAATCCTCGGCCATCTCATCCTTGTCTATCTCCTTCTTCTTCCCCATTTTTACTAAACCTCTCTCCAAACCCAAAATTCTAATACAAACAGAATTAAATTACCCTGTGAAATATTCCAAGTCATGAGGCTTGATGTACAAAAAGCTTGTTGCTTTGTTGCAAGAACCCATTTAAGAACACGGAAAATGAATATCAAGCTACAAATGGGTTCAATCTACTAATTATCAATAACTCATTTCTGGAAAAAATTCTAAAGTAAACAACTTTATCATTAAAACGACAAGCTCGGAACATAAAAACCCATAAAATACAATGTAGTTAGGAAAAAATCTTTGGAAGGATAGTTGGGGATAGTCAATATACTAACAAAACATCCATTGAAAAATTAAACCACAGACCTTTTGTTATCAAATATTAAGCAGCATTAAGCAGAATTGGCGTCTTTGTCCAAGACACCAAGTTGTTACAAAGAGAAGCTGAAAAGGCAGAGAGAAAACAAAGAGATTACCCTCCAACACTGTACATTGGAATATGCGTGGTCAAGATGGTGTACTATGGAAAGTATTAGGAACTAAATGGTAGCATGACTCCAAGCTATGAGCTAGGGAAGTATTGGAAATTCTGACTTATATTTTTAGCCCAATTAATTGTAAATTCTGGTTTCGCTACTGCAAATAGGTTTTCTAATTGTTTTGTTCCAAGGGATATTAAAAAGGAAGAGAAAAACTTACTTGTAGTCGCAAACCCTCAAAAGACCTCCATCTTTGCAATGAAAACACCAATCCTCGGCCATCTCATCCTTGTCTATCTCCTTCTTCTTCCCCATTTTTACTAAACCTCTCTCCAAACCCAAAATTCTAATACAAACAGAATTAAATTACCCTGTGAAATATTCCAAGTCATGAGGCTTGATGTACAAAAAGCTTGTTGCTTTGTTGCAAGAACCCATTTAAGAACACGGAAAATGAATATCAAGCTACAAATGGGTTCAATCTACTAATTATCAATAACTCATTTCTGGAAAAAATTCTAAAGTAAACAACTTTATCATTAAAACGACAAGCTCGGAACATAAAAACCCATAAAATACAATGTAGTTAGGAAAAAATCTTTGGAAGGATAGTTGGGGATAGTCAATATACTAACAAAACATCCATTGAAAAATTAAACCACAGACCTTTTGTTATCAAATATTAAGCAGCATTAAGCAGAATTGGCGTCTTTGTCCAAGACACCAAGTTGTTACAAAGAGAAGCTGAAAAGGCAGAGAGAAAACAAAGAGATTACCCTCCAACACTGTACATTGGAATATGCGTGGTCAAGATGGTGTACTATGGAAAGTATTAGGAACTAAATGGTAGCATGACTCCAAGCTATGAGCTAGGGAAGTATTGGAAATTCTGACTTATATTTTTAGCCCAATTAATTGTAAATTCTGGTTTCGCTACTGCAAATAGGTTTTCTAATTGTTTTGTTCCAAGGGATATTAAAAAGGAAGAGAAAAACTTACTTGTAGTCGCAAACCCTCAAAAGACCTCCATCTTTGCAATGAAAACACCAATCCTCGGCCATCTCATCCTTGTCTATCTCCTTCTTCTTCCCCATTTTTACTAAACCTCTCTCCAAACCCAAAATTCTAATACAAACAGAATTAAATTACCCTGTGAAATATTCCAAGTCATGAGGCTTGATGTACAAAAAGCTTGTTGCTTTGTTGCAAGAACCCATTTAAGAACACGGAAAATGAATATCAAGCTACAAATGGGTTCAATCTACTAATTATCAATAACTCATTTCTGGAAAAAATTCTAAAGTAAACAACTTTATCATTAAAACGACAAGCTCGGAACATAAAAACCCATAAAATACAATGTAGTTAGGAAAAAATCTTTGGAAGGATAGTTGGGGATAGTCAATATACTAACAAAACATCCATTGAAAAATTAAACCACAGACCTTTTGTTATCAAATATTAAGCAGCATTAAGCAGAATTGGCGTCTTTGTCCAAGACACCAAGTTGTTACAAAGAGAAGCTGAAAAGGCAGAGAGAAAACAAAGAGATTACCCTCCAACACTGTACATTGGAATATGCGTGGTCAAGATGGTGTACTATGGAAAGTATTAGGAACTAAATGGTAGCATGACTCCAAGCTATGAGCTAGGGAAGTATTGGAAATTCTGACTTATATTTTTAGCCCAATTAATTGTAAATTCTGGTTTCGCTACTGCAAATAGGTTTTCTAATTGTTTTGTTCCAAGGGATATTAAAAAGGAAGAGAAAAACTTACTTGTAGTCGCAAACCCTCAAAAGACCTCCATCTTTGCAATGAAAACACCAATCCTCGGCCATCTCATCCTTGTCTATCTCCTTCTTCTTCCCCATTTTTACTAAACCTCTCTCCAAACCCAAAATTCTAATACAAACAGAATTAAATTACCCTGTGAAATATTCCAAGTCATGAGGCTTGATGTACAAAAAGCTTGTTGCTTTGTTGCAAGAACCCATTTAAGAACACGGAAAATGAATATCAAGCTACAAATGGGTTCAATCTACTAATTATCAATAACTCATTTCTGGAAAAAATTCTAAAGTAAACAACTTTATCATTAAAACGACAAGCTCGGAACATAAAAACCCATAAAATACAATGTAGTTAGGAAAAAATCTTTGGAAGGATAGTTGGGGATAGTCAATATACTAACAAAACATCCATTGAAAAATTAAACCACAGACCTTTTGTTATCAAATATTAAGCAGCATTAAGCAGAATTGGCGTCTTTGTCCAAGACACCAAGTTGTTACAAAGAGAAGCTGAAAAGGCAGAGAGAAAACAAAGAGATTACCCTCCAACACTGTACATTGGAATATGCGTGGTCAAGATGGTGTACTATGGAAAGTATTAGGAACTAAATGGTAGCATGACTCCAAGCTATGAGCTAGGGAAGTATTGGAAATTCTGACTTATATTTTTAGCCCAATTAATTGTAAATTCTGGTTTCGCTACTGCAAATAGGTTTTCTAATTGTTTTGTTCCAAGGGATATTAAAAAGGAAGAGAAAAACTTACTTGTAGTCGCAAACCCTCAAAAGACCTCCATCTTTGCAATGAAAACACCAATCCTCGGCCATCTCATCCTTGTCTATCTCCTTCTTCTTCCCCATTTTTACTAAACCTCTCTCCAAACCCAAAATTCTAATACAAACAGAATTAAATTACCCTGTGAAATATTCCAAGTCATGAGGCTTGATGTACAAAAAGCTTGTTGCTTTGTTGCAAGAACCCATTTAAGAACACGGAAAATGAATATCAAGCTACAAATGGGTTCAATCTACTAATTATCAATAACTCATTTCTGGAAAAAATTCTAAAGTAAACAACTTTATCATTAAAACGACAAGCTCGGAACATAAAAACCCATAAAATACAATGTAGTTAGGAAAAAATCTTTGGAAGGATAGTTGGGGATAGTCAATATACTAACAAAACATCCATTGAAAAATTAAACCACAGACCTTTTGTTATCAAATATTAAGCAGCATTAAGCAGAATTGGCGTCTTTGTCCAAGACACCAAGTTGTTACAAAGAGAAGCTGAAAAGGCAGAGAGAAAACAAAGAGATTACCCTCCAACACTGTACATTGGAATATGCGTGGTCAAGATGGTGTACTATGGAAAGTATTAGGAACTAAATGGTAGCATGACTCCAAGCTATGAGCTAGGGAAGTATTGGAAATTCTGACTTATATTTTTAGCCCAATTAATTGTAAATTCTGGTTTCGCTACTGCAAATAGGTTTTCTAATTGTTTTGTTCCAAGGGATATTAAAAAGGAAGAGAAAAACTTACTTGTAGTCGCAAACCCTCAAAAGACCTCCATCTTTGCAATGAAAACACCAATCCTCGGCCATCTCATCCTTGTCTATCTCCTTCTTCTTCCCCATTTTTACTAAACCTCTCTCCAAACCCAAAATTCTAATACAAACAGAATTAAATTACCCTGTGAAATATTCCAAGTCATGAGGCTTGATGTACAAAAAGCTTGTTGCTTTGTTGCAAGAACCCATTTAAGAACACGGAAAATGAATATCAAGCTACAAATGGGTTCAATCTACTAATTATCAATAACTCATTTCTGGAAAAAATTCTAAAGTAAACAACTTTATCATTAAAACGACAAGCTCGGAACATAAAAACCCATAAAATACAATGTAGTTAGGAAAAAATCTTTGGAAGGATAGTTGGGGATAGTCAATATACTAACAAAACATCCATTGAAAAATTAAACCACAGACCTTTTGTTATCAAATATTAAGCAGCATTAAGCAGAATTGGCGTCTTTGTCCAAGACACCAAGTTGTTACAAAGAGAAGCTGAAAAGGCAGAGAGAAAACAAAGAGATTACCCTCCAACACTGTACATTGGAATATGCGTGGTCAAGATGGTGTACTATGGAAAGTATTAGGAACTAAATGGTAGCATGACTCCAAGCTATGAGCTAGGGAAGTATTGGAAATTCTGACTTATATTTTTAGCCCAATTAATTGTAAATTCTGGTTTCGCTACTGCAAATAGGTTTTCTAATTGTTTTGTTCCAAGGGATATTAAAAAGGAAGAGAAAAACTTACTTGTAGTCGCAAACCCTCAAAAGACCTCCATCTTTGCAATGAAAACACCAATCCTCGGCCATCTCATCCTTGTCTATCTCCTTCTTCTTCCCCATTTTTACTAAACCTCTCTCCAAACCCAAAATTCTAATACAAACAGAATTAAATTACCCTGTGAAATATTCCAAGTCATGAGGCTTGATGTACAAAAAGCTTGTTGCTTTGTTGCAAGAACCCATTTAAGAACACGGAAAATGAATATCAAGCTACAAATGGGTTCAATCTACTAATTATCAATAACTCATTTCTGGAAAAAATTCTAAAGTAAACAACTTTATCATTAAAACGACAAGCTCGGAACATAAAAACCCATAAAATACAATGTAGTTAGGAAAAAATCTTTGGAAGGATAGTTGGGGATAGTCAATATACTAACAAAACATCCATTGAAAAATTAAACCACAGACCTTTTGTTATCAAATATTAAGCAGCATTAAGCAGAATTGGCGTCTTTGTCCAAGACACCAAGTTGTTACAAAGAGAAGCTGAAAAGGCAGAGAGAAAACAAAGAGATTACCCTCCAACACTGTACATTGGAATATGCGTGGTCAAGATGGTGTACTATGGAAAGTATTAGGAACTAAATGGTAGCATGACTCCAAGCTATGAGCTAGGGAAGTATTGGAAATTCTGACTTATATTTTTAGCCCAATTAATTGTAAATTCTGGTTTCGCTACTGCAAATAGGTTTTCTAATTGTTTTGTTCCAAGGGATATTAAAAAGGAAGAGAAAAACTTACTTGTAGTCGCAAACCCTCAAAAGACCTCCATCTTTGCAATGAAAACACCAATCCTCGGCCATCTCATCCTTGTCTATCTCCTTCTTCTTCCCCATTTTTACTAAACCTCTCTCCAAACCCAAAATTCTAATACAAACAGAATTAAATTACCCTGTGAAATATTCCAAGTCATGAGGCTTGATGTACAAAAAGCTTGTTGCTTTGTTGCAAGAACCCATTTAAGAACACGGAAAATGAATATCAAGCTACAAATGGGTTCAATCTACTAATTATCAATAACTCATTTCTGGAAAAAATTCTAAAGTAAACAACTTTATCATTAAAACGACAAGCTCGGAACATAAAAACCCATAAAATACAATGTAGTTAGGAAAAAATCTTTGGAAGGATAGTTGGGGATAGTCAATATACTAACAAAACATCCATTGAAAAATTAAACCACAGACCTTTTGTTATCAAATATTAAGCAGCATTAAGCAGAATTGGCGTCTTTGTCCAAGACACCAAGTTGTTACAAAGAGAAGCTGAAAAGGCAGAGAGAAAACAAAGAGATTACCCTCCAACACTGTACATTGGAATATGCGTGGTCAAGATGGTGTACTATGGAAAGTATTAGGAACTAAATGGTAGCATGACTCCAAGCTATGAGCTAGGGAAGTATTGGAAATTCTGACTTATATTTTTAGCCCAATTAATTGTAAATTCTGGTTTCGCTACTGCAAATAGGTTTTCTAATTGTTTTGTTCCAAGGGATATTAAAAAGGAAGAGAAAAACTTACTTGTAGTCGCAAACCCTCAAAAGACCTCCATCTTTGCAATGAAAACACCAATCCTCGGCCATCTCATCCTTGTCTATCTCCTTCTTCTTCCCCATTTTTACTAAACCTCTCTCCAAACCCAAAATTCTAATACAAACAGAATTAAATTACCCTGTGAAATATTCCAAGTCATGAGGCTTGATGTACAAAAAGCTTGTTGCTTTGTTGCAAGAACCCATTTAAGAACACGGAAAATGAATATCAAGCTACAAATGGGTTCAATCTACTAATTATCAATAACTCATTTCTGGAAAAAATTCTAAAGTAAACAACTTTATCATTAAAACGACAAGCTCGGAACATAAAAACCCATAAAATACAATGTAGTTAGGAAAAAATCTTTGGAAGGATAGTTGGGGATAGTCAATATACTAACAAAACATCCATTGAAAAATTAAACCACAGACCTTTTGTTATCAAATATTAAGCAGCATTAAGCAGAATTGGCGTCTTTGTCCAAGACACCAAGTTGTTACAAAGAGAAGCTGAAAAGGCAGAGAGAAAACAAAGAGATTACCCTCCAACACTGTACATTGGAATATGCGTGGTCAAGATGGTGTACTATGGAAAGTATTAGGAACTAAATGGTAGCATGACTCCAAGCTATGAGCTAGGGAAGTATTGGAAATTCTGACTTATATTTTTAGCCCAATTAATTGTAAATTCTGGTTTCGCTACTGCAAATAGGTTTTCTAATTGTTTTGTTCCAAGGGATATTAAAAAGGAAGAGAAAAACTTACTTGTAGTCGCAAACCCTCAAAAGACCTCCATCTTTGCAATGAAAACACCAATCCTCGGCCATCTCATCCTTGTCTATCTCCTTCTTCTTCCCCATTTTTACTAAACCTCTCTCCAAACCCAAAATTCTAATACAAACAGAATTAAATTACCCTGTGAAATATTCCAAGTCATGAGGCTTGATGTACAAAAAGCTTGTTGCTTTGTTGCAAGAACCCATTTAAGAACACGGAAAATGAATATCAAGCTACAAATGGGTTCAATCTACTAATTATCAATAACTCATTTCTGGAAAAAATTCTAAAGTAAACAACTTTATCATTAAAACGACAAGCTCGGAACATAAAAACCCATAAAATACAATGTAGTTAGGAAAAAATCTTTGGAAGGATAGTTGGGGATAGTCAATATACTAACAAAACATCCATTGAAAAATTAAACCACAGACCTTTTGTTATCAAATATTAAGCAGCATTAAGCAGAATTGGCGTCTTTGTCCAAGACACCAAGTTGTTACAAAGAGAAGCTGAAAAGGCAGAGAGAAAACAAAGAGATTACCCTCCAACACTGTACATTGGAATATGCGTGGTCAAGATGGTGTACTATGGAAAGTATTAGGAACTAAATGGTAGCATGACTCCAAGCTATGAGCTAGGGAAGTATTGGAAATTCTGACTTATATTTTTAGCCCAATTAATTGTAAATTCTGGTTTCGCTACTGCAAATAGGTTTTCTAATTGTTTTGTTCCAAGGGATATTAAAAAGGAAGAGAAAAACTTACTTGTAGTCGCAAACCCTCAAAAGACCTCCATCTTTGCAATGAAAACACCAATCCTCGGCCATCTCATCCTTGTCTATCTCCTTCTTCTTCCCCATTTTTACTAAACCTCTCTCCAAACCCAAAATTCTAATACAAACAGAATTAAATTACCCTGTGAAATATTCCAAGTCATGAGGCTTGATGTACAAAAAGCTTGTTGCTTTGTTGCAAGAACCCATTTAAGAACACGGAAAATGAATATCAAGCTACAAATGGGTTCAATCTACTAATTATCAATAACTCATTTCTGGAAAAAATTCTAAAGTAAACAACTTTATCATTAAAACGACAAGCTCGGAACATAAAAACCCATAAAATACAATGTAGTTAGGAAAAAATCTTTGGAAGGATAGTTGGGGATAGTCAATATACTAACAAAACATCCATTGAAAAATTAAACCACAGACCTTTTGTTATCAAATATTAAGCAGCATTAAGCAGAATTGGCGTCTTTGTCCAAGACACCAAGTTGTTACAAAGAGAAGCTGAAAAGGCAGAGAGAAAACAAAGAGATTACCCTCCAACACTGTACATTGGAATATGCGTGGTCAAGATGGTGTACTATGGAAAGTATTAGGAACTAAATGGTAGCATGACTCCAAGCTATGAGCTAGGGAAGTATTGGAAATTCTGACTTATATTTTTAGCCCAATTAATTGTAAATTCTGGTTTCGCTACTGCAAATAGGTTTTCTAATTGTTTTGTTCCAAGGGATATTAAAAAGGAAGAGAAAAACTTACTTGTAGTCGCAAACCCTCAAAAGACCTCCATCTTTGCAATGAAAACACCAATCCTCGGCCATCTCATCCTTGTCTATCTCCTTCTTCTTCCCCATTTTTACTAAACCTCTCTCCAAACCCAAAATTCTAATACAAACAGAATTAAATTACCCTGTGAAATATTCCAAGTCATGAGGCTTGATGTACAAAAAGCTTGTTGCTTTGTTGCAAGAACCCATTTAAGAACACGGAAAATGAATATCAAGCTACAAATGGGTTCAATCTACTAATTATCAATAACTCATTTCTGGAAAAAATTCTAAAGTAAACAACTTTATCATTAAAACGACAAGCTCGGAACATAAAAACCCATAAAATACAATGTAGTTAGGAAAAAATCTTTGGAAGGATAGTTGGGGATAGTCAATATACTAACAAAACATCCATTGAAAAATTAAACCACAGACCTTTTGTTATCAAATATTAAGCAGCATTAAGCAGAATTGGCGTCTTTGTCCAAGACACCAAGTTGTTACAAAGAGAAGCTGAAAAGGCAGAGAGAAAACAAAGAGATTACCCTCCAACACTGTACATTGGAATATGCGTGGTCAAGATGGTGTACTATGGAAAGTATTAGGAACTAAATGGTAGCATGACTCCAAGCTATGAGCTAGGGAAGTATTGGAAATTCTGACTTATATTTTTAGCCCAATTAATTGTAAATTCTGGTTTCGCTACTGCAAATAGGTTTTCTAATTGTTTTGTTCCAAGGGATATTAAAAAGGAAGAGAAAAACTTACTTGTAGTCGCAAACCCTCAAAAGACCTCCATCTTTGCAATGAAAACACCAATCCTCGGCCATCTCATCCTTGTCTATCTCCTTCTTCTTCCCCATTTTTACTAAACCTCTCTCCAAACCCAAAATTCTAATACAAACAGAATTAAATTACCCTGTGAAATATTCCAAGTCATGAGGCTTGATGTACAAAAAGCTTGTTGCTTTGTTGCAAGAACCCATTTAAGAACACGGAAAATGAATATCAAGCTACAAATGGGTTCAATCTACTAATTATCAATAACTCATTTCTGGAAAAAATTCTAAAGTAAACAACTTTATCATTAAAACGACAAGCTCGGAACATAAAAACCCATAAAATACAATGTAGTTAGGAAAAAATCTTTGGAAGGATAGTTGGGGATAGTCAATATACTAACAAAACATCCATTGAAAAATTAAACCACATACCTTTTGTTATCAAATATTAAGCAGCATTAAGCAGAATTGGCGTCTTTGTCCAAGACACCAAGTTGTTACAAAGAGAAGCTGAAAAGGCAGAGAGAAAACAAAGAGATTACCCTCCAACACTGTACATTGGAATATGCGTGGTCAAGATGGTGTACTATGGAAAGTATTAGGAACTAAATGGTAGCATGACTCCAAGCTATGAGCTAGGGAAGTATTGGAAATTCTGACTTATATTTTTAGCCCAATTAATTGTAAATTCTGGTTTCGCTACTGCAAATAGGTTTTCTAATTGTTTTGTTCCAAGGGATATTAAAAAGGAAGAGAAAAACTTACTTGTAGTCGCAAACCCTCAAAAGACCTCCATCTTTGCAATGAAAACACCAATCCTCGGCCATCTCATCCTTGTCTATCTCCTTCTTCTTCCCCATTTTTACTAAACCTCTCTCCAAACCCAAAATTCTAATACAAACAGAATTAAATTACCCTGTGAAATATTCCAAGTCATGAGGCTTGATGTACAAAAAGCTTGTTGCTTTGTTGCAAGAACCCATTTAAGAACACGGAAAATGAATATCAAGCTACAAATGGGTTCAATCTACTAATTATCAATAACTCATTTCTGGAAAAAATTCTAAAGTAAACAACTTTATCATTAAAACGACAAGCTCGGAACATAAAAACCCATAAAATACAATGTAGTTAGGAAAAAATCTTTGGAAGGATAGTTGGGGATAGTCAATATACTAACAAAACATCCATTGAAAAATTAAACCACAGACCTTTTGTTATCAAATATTAAGCAGCATTAAGCAGAATTGGCGTCTTTGTCCAAGACACCAAGTTGTTACAAAGAGAAGCTGAAAAGGCAGAGAGAAAACAAAGAGATTACCCTCCAACACTGTACATTGGAATATGCGTGGTCAAGATGGTGTACTATGGAAAGTATTAGGAACTAAATGGTAGCATGACTCCAAGCTATGAGCTAGGGAAGTATTGGAAATTCTGACTTATATTTTTAGCCCAATTAATTGTAAATTCTGGTTTCGCTACTGCAAATAGGTTTTCTAATTGTTTTGTTCCAAGGGATATTAAAAAGGAAGAGAAAAACTTACTTGTAGTCGCAAACCCTCAAAAGACCTCCATCTTTGCAATGAAAACACCAATCCTCGGCCATCTCATCCTTGTCTATCTCCTTCTTCTTCCCCATTTTTACTAAACCTCTCTCCAAACCCAAAATTCTAATACAAACAGAATTAAATTACCCTGTGAAATATTCCAAGTCATGAGGCTTGATGTACAAAAAGCTTGTTGCTTTGTTGCAAGAACCCATTTAAGAACACGGAAAATGAATATCAAGCTACAAATGGGTTCAATCTACTAATTATCAATAACTCATTTCTGGAAAAAATTCTAAAGTAAACAACTTTATCATTAAAACGACAAGCTCGGAACATAAAAACCCATAAAATACAATGTAGTTAGGAAAAAATCTTTGGAAGGATAGTTGGGGATAGTCAATATACTAACAAAACATCCATTGAAAAATTAAACCACAGACCTTTTGTTATCAAATATTAAGCAGCATTAAGCAGAATTGGCGTCTTTGTCCAAGACACCAAGTTGTTACAAAGAGAAGCTGAAAAGGCAGAGAGAAAACAAAGAGATTACCCTCCAACACTGTACATTGGAATATGCGTGGTCAAGATGGTGTACTATGGAAAGTATTAGGAACTAAATGGTAGCATGACTCCAAGCTATGAGCTAGGGAAGTATTGGAAATTCTGACTTATATTTTTAGCCCAATTAATTGTAAATTCTGGTTTCGCTACTGCAAATAGGTTTTCTAATTGTTTTGTTCCAAGGGATATTAAAAAGGAAGAGAAAAACTTACTTGTAGTCGCAAACCCTCAAAAGACCTCCATCTTTGCAATGAAAACACCAATCCTCGGCCATCTCATCCTTGTCTATCTCCTTCTTCTTCCCCATTTTTACTAAACCTCTCTCCAAACCCAAAATTCTAATACAAACAGAATTAAATTACCCTGTGAAATATTCCAAGTCATGAGGCTTGATGTACAAAAAGCTTGTTGCTTTGTTGCAAGAACCCATTTAAGAACACGGAAAATGAATATCAAGCTACAAATGGGTTCAATCTACTAATTATCAATAACTCATTTCTGGAAAAAATTCTAAAGTAAACAACTTTATCATTAAAACGACAAGCTCGGAACATAAAAACCCATAAAATACAATGTAGTTAGGAAAAAATCTTTGGAAGGATAGTTGGGGATAGTCAATATACTAACAAAACATCCATTGAAAATTAAACCACAGACCTTTTGTTATCAAATATTAAGCAGCATTAAGTAGAATTGGCGTCTTTGTCCAAGACACCAAGTTGTTACAAAGAGAAGCTGAAAAGGCAGAGAGAAAACAAAGAGATTACCCTCCAACACTGTACATTGGAATATGCGTGGTCAAGATGGTGTACTATGGAAAGTATTAGGAACTAAATGGTAGCATGACTCCAAGCTATGAGCTAGGGAAGTACTGGAATTTGAGTGGGGGGGGGGGGGGGATTTTATTTTAGGCTTTAGCCGGTTAACTTTTGAATGGCTTTAAGTTTTTATTTCATTTTGATAAGACCCAGTTATTAATTATCTAATGCTTTAGAATGGACCTCAAGCTTTCTATTAGTTGTTAACTATGGGCCTTATGGATGGGTTTCATGTGACTTTTTTCTTTTTTTTGGGGGGTTTCAAGGTGTCATTTTTTTTTTTAAGAAAATTATATAATGTCACTTATTTATTTTAGAAATGCATTGTGGCTTTTAGAAAGTTGCATTTTTTGTATTTTTTATATTTTCAGAGATTCCTCATTTTTGGTTTAATTTTATTGATGGAAATTTATACCATAAATAGGCTTTGGATACATTAATAATATAGTAAATTGCATATTAGAAATATTTTTAGTTTAGTTTCAAAAAATTAGATATTTTTAGTTCAATTTTGTTCACAGTAATGTACACCAATATGCCTTAAATATATCAATATAATATATTGAAATAGGAAGTTTGAAAGTTGTATTGTGGAAAGGTAAAAAAAAAAAAGGAAGGTACGTTTGTGTGCGTATATATATGTGCATGTGCATTTATGTACAAAGTCCTTTTTTTGGGGGTTAAAATGTAATTTTGCCATAGAACTATCCTTATAGTTTTGGTAGCCTATTTTATCCTCATAGTCACTAAGACCGTGTATTTTTACTGGAAAAGCACACATAACTAATGGCACTGGGTTGATTGTTGACAGCAAAAATGTCAATTCCAACGCTCGTCATCAACATTTTTGCTACAGTTGCACATTTGATATTCATATAAAATCCTCAAAAGCATTCTTGCAGTTTGATGACTACTAAATTTGATCTTCATAGAACTTCCAATTACAATTGGGAAAAAAAAAAAGAGTTATTGGGGGGGGGGGGGGGGGGGGAGTTGATTTTGTGGAACAGAACCCATATATCCATTCACTTAAGGCCCACTTCAATGACTAGATTCATGAAATTGGCCAGCCCTGAGAAAACAACTCTTCTACAAATACATGTTCTACCTTCCTCCTACTAATGTAGAATCCGTTCAGTTTATGCTATTCTTTCTGAAGCTTGTCAGTGAAGTGTGGAATTTTATCAATTAGATCAACAATCAACAAAAAAATGTAGGCTTTCTTCTTCAATGATCATCAGAAAGTGTGCTTGTTCATTTACATCTGACGTTTTTGTCAAACTTGATAGCAGCAGTTTAGGAACTTGAGCATTTCAAAACTTGTCCAAAAGATTCAAACCATTTCAAAGTTACAACAGAAGCACAGAAAATAAGCATCAAGAATCAAAGAAATTACAGAGAGAGGCGTTCCAAGATTCATTTGGTAGGATTCTCTTAAGATTCTATTTGTAACAGATAATTAACTGTTAACGTGGATAGACCAGAAATAAAGAGCCAAACCCACGTTAAGTTTGTTAAAAAGTTCTCCTAAGAATATGTTGTCACAAAATAAATGAATAGATATGCACAAAAGAATCAAGACAAGACATACAAACCTGAAGGTGTAGAGATGGATTGCTTCTTTTTATCACCTGCCTTATAGAATTATGCTGGTAAGTTTCCAGCAAAGAATAAAAGAACACAAATTCTATAAACAGAATGTATATGTCTATATTCTACCAATAATCAAGACATGAACATTTCCCCTCCTTAAAATGATGAAATCTGCTCCCATCTCTCACAATGATCTCCCTCTCAAAGATTTGGATATCATCTTAGTTGCCTCGTGACAATCTTGACATACCCTCAGATTCTTCACAATTCGAATGCAATCTCCAGCACCCATTACTAAAAAACCAAAAGCAATAGCCAATCTCTCACTGTGCACTTTAATTGCATTCTCTTTTTCTTCCTCGCCAATGTCATGTAAACTGATGAAATGTTGGGAACATATCCAACTTCAGCAATGCGATTTTCAATTTTTTCAAGCATTTTATATATTTCTAGTGAAAGCTCGTGTTCTCTGTCCCCTGCCACAAATTGATGGACTTTTCCTTGGGCTTCAATTAAGCTCCAACCAGCAACTTTACTAGTGTTTCTTTCTGCCATCAATTTTCGAACTTGTACAACCTGTTCCCATTTCCTAGACTTGGCATAAATACTCGCTAGTTGTACATAATGCCCATCATAGTTTGGATCCAGTTCTATCAGCTTATTTCCAATTTTTTCACCTAATTCAACTAGTCCATGAATCCTACAAGAGCTAAGTAATGTTGCCCATAATACCGGGTCTGGTGAGACAACTTTAGTCTCAATCATTTCAGCAGCCTCAGAGACTAAACCAGCTCTACCTAAAAGATCAACCATGCAGCCAAAATGCTCCATCTCTGGTTGAATGCCATAGTGATCTGTCATTATTCTAAAGTAATGTCGACCCTCTTTAACCAAGCCCGCCCGGCTACAAGCATTCAAAACGCCTATGAAGGTTACATTCACCGGAGGGAGTCCTTCATCTAGGAACTTCTCAAAGAGTGCAAGAGCTTCCTTTCCCAGACCATGTGAGGCCAAACCACAAATCATGACATTCCATGTCGAAATATCTCTTCGGGGCATTTTGTCAAACAATAGTCTAGACTGTTCTATGCATCCACATTTTGCATACATATCAAGAAGTGCAGTCCCAAGAGTAACTGTCATTGGAACATTCAAGGAATTAATAATCGAATGAACCAATCGACCATGTTCAATCAAACCCAATTGTGCTGATGCTGAGAGTACCGTTACTAATGTGGCCTCATTTGGAATTAAACCCCCCTCTCTCATCCTTCTGAAGCACTCTAAGCCTTCTTCAAGCTTCCCATTATGCACATAAGCCATAATCATTGTATTCCACGAAATAACATCTCTTTCAGGAATTTCATCAAACATCTTCTCCACGACACAGACTTGTCCATCTCTTGCAAAAACCGCCAACATAGAATTCCAAGTAACAACATCACAGCTATGCGGGCTCTCATCAAACACCTTTTTTGAACTCTCAATACTACAACAAGCAGAATACAAATGAATCAAAGCATTCCGCACATAAACATCTTCACCAAACCCAAGCTTCACCACATGACCGTGAAGCTGAACCCCCTCATTTACAGACAATCCCTTTCCACAAGCTTGGAAAAGAAAAGTGAAACTATAATTGTTGGGTCTTACAGATCTTCTCAACATAGACGAATAAAAAGCAACCGACTTGATTGGCGATTGGGTCTTTACAAAGCATCTGATCATGTTATTGGAGGCAAAAACAGTTGGGTTTTCGATATTTTGGTAAATATTGAGAGAGTATTCAAATGGGATTGAAGGGGAGAGCGCAAGGAATGAAAGGAGTTTACCCATGAGAGAGGCGTTGCCTGATAAGCCAGAGACGGTGATGGAGGCATGGGCTTGCTTGGTCTGACAAACTGAAGGACTAGCTTGAAAAGAAGAGAAAATGGTGCGGAAGATTGCAGTAGAGAATGGAGAATATGAAACTCTGGTTGAGAAGACTAGAAAGGGAGTAAATTTATTAGCAAGCATAAATTCTACAACGAAAATCCAAAAATTTGAGATTAAGTGCAGATGTTCTGACTGGGCTTGCGTTGCGATGTGCTTAAAGTTTTAAAAAGCGGGTAGAGTTGGAGCGTTAGGCAATTTGGTCACATGGACACCTACAAGTATATTTCTATTATGTATAATTATATAAGTTGGCATATTAAAAATTAATTCCAATTATTTTTATTTTTATTTATTTATTTCTGTATGGGGTTGGATGGATTTTAATAAATAAATCATTTTTTTGTATGTTTGTTTATAACCAATTGTGTAATTCCTTATATTCTTTAGGAGGGAGTGACTAGTCATCCATGGAGCTACCCAACAGCTCCATTTATTGTGTGAGATTCTCCCTGCCCAAACACACAAAGGTTGCGCATTGGATTGGCCATCTTTTGTAATGTTAGCCTTACATCAATCCAATACTAGCACGATTTTCATTCAGTAAATTAATCTCTCATGAGTCACCCAAAATATCACTCAGTAACATATTTCAAGCAGTAGCAGGAAGGACTGTTTAAAATATAGCGCGTCCCAAATTTGAAATACTAACCGTGAAATCAACTACCCATTTAACGAGGATCTGCCAATATTATAGATTCCACAGCACCATCATGTATTAATTTTAATCCACACCATCCGAACCAATATGGCTTAGCACGGTTCAATGGTCCAAGCTAGCCAATATGACTATGATGTTACGTCTGCTACCCAACATATTAGGCGGGCTTAGCCCTGCTATTCTTGAAAGTTTTATGTAATATCAAATTAATTAAATCTGAATAACAAGTAAAATAGGCTAATATAGCAAATTGTATACCACTGAGGAAATTCCATTTCAACTATAATACAAATATATATGACAAACTCCGTAACATATACTTGCCTCTATATATAATTACCTAACTAAACAATCACACCAAAGTCCAAGCTGTTCTTGCTTTCTTTTATTTTTTATTTTTTTATTTTTTTTTTTGAAAATACAAATTGTTCTTGCTTGAGATAGAAACTGAAAGGTAAAAATACAACAGATTGATCTAATTCAGAGATCACTTGTGGTTGGATTATTTAGGGTTTGATTCTCCATCCATCCTTTGCCCAAATATATATGTACGTACTAATCATATGTGCACATACAAACACACAAAGACACACACACATATAAACACAGATTGGTTTATACCCATATCCCCTATTATTTTCTTGGTAAGGCGGCCGATTGCCCTAAATAAGCATATTGAATTAGCCAAATCATTGCCCTCTCTTCTAAGTTGAACAATTCTCTGATTCAACTCAACCATTCGTTTGCTAAGCTTGGCGCGGCGAGAAAAGCTGGATTTTCTGATCTGTTCATATGTAGCAAGGCAAGATGATGTTTGCTCATGAATCTGCTGCACCTGACTGTTCCACCTCTCATAAGTCTCTCTGTAATGCCTAGGCCTTCTTCGAATCATTCGCTCGATATCTGTTCTAAATTGAAGAAGAAAGTTTAGTTCCCACTCTAAGGCTTCATAGTTTTCTTTCAGATTCTTTGAATATGAAGCTTTGCGTCCCACAGAAACAAATGCATCTTTAGCGACGCTATATAACAGTGTTGCACCAGCAAGTGTTAAAGCTACAATTTCTCCAACTCCAAGAGTTACCATTTCCAGTAGTTTTAACAATCTGCGTAAAACAAAAGGAGGCTAAATACATTATGATTGAGAATCTTAATTTAAGACTAGTAAGAATATAGATTAGCGTAGTCCGCTGCTAATTAAAGGGTTTTAGTGACGGACGAATGATCTATTAAAAGTGCTTAAGTAGAAGTTCAGTCAGTGTTTGTTCAGTACACACCTGCTTGTGAATCTCAGGCCAACTACTCATTAATTTCACAAGAAAGAGTAAATCCATATATATAGCCAAGATTGATGCCGTACTCCCTTTTTTCTCTTTTATTATTATTATTATTATTATTATTATTATTATTATTATTATTATTATTATTATTATTATTATTATTATTATTATTATTATATTGGAATTCATGTAATGGAATATGATTTTAGGAAAGTTCATAGAAAAGAAAAAAAATATATTTTTCAAGGTCTGAATTAGAAGTCAATAGACACGCAAACTGGGGTGTCATTATCTGTTAATATTATTATTTATTTTCTAATTCAGTTAAAAAGAAATATTTGTGTTGTATAAGTATGATTCCAATGTTAATAAACATATAAAAAAACCAAAGAAATAAAAGTACAATAATGTCAATTTGTGAATAAAATACTTTCAAAATGTATTTTTTTTAGTAATATAAGTGTGTAAAAAAATTAATTTAGAAAGTAAGAAAACTAATCAAACACATCACAGCCGTGTCTAAATAAGTAACGTTCTTTTAAACTGAGAGTGGTCTATCAAAGTGAATAAATAGTACATTTTGTTGGGATATCAATCCAAATCCCATATCGGAAATATAAGGAAATATTTTCTAAAATATAAGTGTGTTCACTTAACTCCATTAGTATGATAACTTTTGGGAGGAGCCCAAAAATAAATCCGTACGGAAATGCCCCAAAGCGGACAATATCATACTAATCCGAAGTTAAGATGATGTTTGGCAGTTCTAACAAGTGGTATCAGAGTCGTGGTTTGAAGACGATCCGAAATAGTGGACTGCGTTGTGTGGGAGGCTTCCGGTATGACCTTGAGATTGGAGATTCGTGTTTGGTGCCTTGTGTCGAAAGTCTTCCTGATATTGTGATGGTCAGGCGACGTGTCCTGTTAGTTAATAACGGCGGTACAAGATAATTTGACGAATTAAATAAATTATCGCTCGAGGGGAGGAGGACATAAGCTGTGTGGTACTTGGATTGAGGGGAGGATTGTTGGGATGTCAATCCAAATCTCACATCGGAAATATAAGGAAATATTTCCTAAAACATAAGTGTGTTCACCTAACTCCATTAGTATGAGGCTTTTTGGAAGGAGCCAAAAAATAAATCCGTGCGGGATTGCCCCAAAGCGGACAATATCATACTAATGCAGAGTTAAGGTGATGTTTGGCAGTTCTAACAATTTTTTACAAGGTGTGTCTAATAAAATGTCCGAAAAATATAAGTTTACAAATGAAAAAATGACCCAAATACATGTGTGGGTTTATAGTTTTTGCAATGATTCTTATGATTTGGAATTTTATGATGTGGAACTAATTGCTTGCTAAGTTTGTTAAGTAAAATGTTAGTTTTGTTTTTTAGTCTTTGTTTCGAAATCGATTTTTACAAAGTTGGAAAAAGTGATTGTATATCCATCCCATGCACTTAACTATATATTATAAGAATGAGAAGATTTTTAGTTTTTCAAACTAGTAAAAGTTTTTAATTAATACTGTATCAATGAATCACATCACAACGGGCATTTGAGAAGCTTGTTTTACCACTGTGAAAAATCAGGAAACAAGTTTTATCATTGTCATCTCCGTTCAGAATTTATTTATTCCTTTTCTGTGAGTGCTGACTCTATTTTTAGTTTGTATGGTAGAATATTCAAAAATCTGAAATTTAAGTTCTAGTGTAATGTCAAATTAAATTCTGTTACAAATGAGGCAAAAATATTTGCATGGGTGAATTTAATTAATGCAATCAACAAAATTAATAATTAACAGAAATTGAGAAAGATAAGCACATATAAACTTGTTGTTATTCAGCTTAAGCCTATTCCACAGGAAAAAAAAAATCACTAATAAACTAAAAGATTTATACAAGATGAAGAGAAAAGTTCAAAAACTCTTACATCCAAAAAGTCTCACAAGCTATACTGTGCATGTGAGCCTAAAATAACTAAAATTGTGGAACTGTGGCTACCTTGAAAACATCATAAGTTGGGATTCTTATATATAATATAGGCACAAAAGAAGTTAAAAAATCATATACAAGAAAGGATTTGACTGACTTGTCGCGAAAACCAATGCGAAACCCAAGTTGAATTTCCATAAAGAATTACTGTCCAAGAACTAGACAATTACTAATGCCAAAATTCTTGTACCGAAAACTTCTTTGTTACAGTTTTTCTATTTTCGTTATGGCAACTACGCTAAATGACCCTTAAGCATTATAAATTTTTCAAGCTAATATACTAGCAAATTTGAATGACAAAGTAAAATTGGCTAATATAGCAATACCACTGGGGAAATTCCATTTCAACTATACAATATAAATTAATATATGACAAACTCTATAGCATATATATACATGCTTATAATAAATTTTAGAAAAAAAATAACACAACAAAATTCACCAACTAAAATACTTACATAACTACAACCAATCACTCCAAACTCAGTTGCTGCCAATTCTTGTTTGATTACCGTAATCTGTTTACTTGACAGAAAGTGATATGTAAAATCTAACACGTCCATGTAATTCCAAGATCACTCGTGGCTAAATAATGTATAGAATTTTCGAATGCTTCTGAGGTTATTTAATTGATCTTCCCAGATAATATGTACAGATATTGATGTAATTCCGTGCCTTATTTAAGCAGAAATGGATCTAACCAAATCCTTGCCCTCTCCTCTAAGTTGAACAATTTTCTCATACAGCTCAACCATTCGTTTGCTGAGCTTGGCGCGGCGAAAAGTGCTGGATTTTCTGATCCGTTCATATTTAGCAAGGCAATATATTGTTTTCTCCTGAATCTGCTGCACCTGACTATTCCACCTCTCATAAGTCTCTCTGTAACGCCTACGCCTTCTGCGAATCATCTGCTCGATATCTGTTCTAAAGCCAAGAAGGAAGTTTAGCTCCCAGTCTAAGGCTTCATAGTTTTCTTTCAGCTTCTTTGAATATGAAGCTTTGCATCGGACAGAAACATATGCATCTTTAGCGACAACATAGGCTAGTGTTGCACCAGTAAGTGCTATACCTATAATTTCACCAACTCCAATAATCATTTCTAGTGATTTTACAATCTGCGTAAATCATCACAAATTATACTAAAATTAGATAAACATAAAAAGAGGCTAAAGAACTAGCGAAAAATATTATAATAATGTTTGACAAAATAGCGACGAAACAATCAATAGGTTAGCATGTCAGCGTGGACTAGTGATTAGTTAGGAATATAAAACCTGTTACAAAGATAAAACTGCTGAAGTAGAAAAAGAAGGTTAGTCAGTGTTTGTTCAATACAAACCTGTGTGTGAACCTCAGACCAACTGCTAATTAATTTCACGAGAAAGAGTAAAATCCGCGTATATATATAGCCAAGATGCCGTCCTCCCTTTTTTTTTTTTTTTCTTTTCTAATTATGTTTGTTTTGAATTCCGGCAGTTTAATTGATAGAAAAAGGAAAAAAAAAAACTTTTTCATGGTCCGAATTAGAAACCAATAGACACAAAAGTTGGGGGTGCCATTATATGTTAAAATTATTTTTTATTCTCTAAGCTCAGTTAAAAAGAATATATATAGTATTTTGTAACTGAATTTCTTTCATATATAAAAGCATATGTCAAGGAATTTTTGCTTTTTAATCATACTGTTTTCTTCCATTGGCTCGTGTAGATAGTAGTCAACTTGGGATTATTGTATATAAGATAATAGGCTGGACTTCGAAGATCAATTCTCAAAGAAAATTATAATTTATTGGAAAATATATATATATATATATGTATGTATGTATATATATATAAAATAACTACGAGGGCCGAGATAGATAGAAATCGAAGTGAATTTGCTTTTTATATTAAATTGAGTCTATTAATGGCAATGTATTTTGCTATAGGCTAGACATATGTTCATTATTCAGTGATGTCTTAGATTCCTTTTTCTTTTCTGAAAAATCTAATACATGTCTATTATTTGTAGCTTCCTCATTAAATTTTCAATTAATGTTTCCTCATCGGTTTGGAACTTTTGACGTTTGCTTGATAAGCAGCGACAAATTAGCAGTAATTTGTTATAGGTTTTCTTTCATAAATTACTTTAGGTTTTTTTCTTTTTCTTTTATATGATTAACCAGAAAAAGAATTGAGGAAAAATACTTCTATATTTGTGTTGTATAAGCAAATAAAACTCACTTTGATTATGATTCCAATGTTAATTAACATAAAATAAAAGAGAAAAAATGACAATAATGTCAATTTGTGATTGTGAATAAAATACTTTTAAAATGTTTTTAAAGAGTTTCTTTTGAGGCATTATTTATAATTTTTAAGAAAAACCATAAAAATACGCATAATTGATTCGTTTTGCTATTTGTACACTTATAATTTTTAAACATCCTATTGCGTACTTATGACAATGACAATTTTTCAGAGCATCTCCTTGATTAACTCACTTAACAACACAAGTAAACCGACGTGTTTCCGGCAAAACAGAGTCCGATAATCAAATTAGTGATTTGAGTATAATGAATAAGTTGTAAAATATATTTTTAGACCCTAAAATCGTACCTTTTATTTCCTTTTATAGAGTCTTTTCCTTGATTTATAACAGCTGCTTTCTTGATAAGATTTTATTGAGTAACAGTTGCTTTTATAACGAAATTTTATTGAGTAACGGTTGCGTTTATGACGAGATTTTATTAAGTAATGGCTACTTTTATGGCGGGAGCCGAATTGACGTAAAAAATTTCATGAATAGCCCTTTTATCAAGCAACGATAAGTGTTCAGCTATCAAATGGATAAGGTGCTAGCCTAGCTATCAATGTTTTTCGAGTCGTCGCTGAAAGATTTCCAGACAATTCAGCAATTGAATTCAAAAGTATGGTAATAACCAAACTCGTTGTACGGTTGCTCGGTTATCACGCACACACTTCTATTTGCCAAAATTACACCAAATTCACACCTACATGCATACATGTTAGAGAGCTATTTGCCGAAATTACACCAAATTCACACCTACATGCATACATGTTAGAGAGCGTGAGTGTAAATACTAATAATAGGGATGATCACGGGGCGGAGATTCCCCGTCTCTGGCGGGGACCCGACCCGAACGAGACGGGAAATTTCCGAATTTTTCTCTCGCAGGAGTGGGAACGGAGAGAAAAAAATCACCGTCCTTGAATTTGGGCCGGGGATGGGGAAAGGGGTCCCCGCCCCGAAAAAAAACTAATATTTTATAATTTTATATATATATATATATATATATATATATATATATATATATATATATATATATTTATATATATTAAATTTTTTTAGGTTGATATTTGTCAGTATGTAAATTGTTCAACTGATATTATTAATATTTGAATTGTATGAAATATTTACAAATATTTATATTTTAATTGTATGAAATATTTATAAATATTTGTATTTAAATTATATGAGATATTTTTAATTTTAAATCATCAATTATTAAATTTTGCAAGATAAATACTGTAAAATATTTTTTATTCGGGTCGCTAATTTTTATCGAGTGCGAAAATTTTCATTAAAAATTGATAATTTTAGTGGGGATGGGGATCCCCGTGGGGGCGGGGACGGGGACGGGGAATCCCCGCCCCTGCGCGGGGCAGTAAGTGGGGAGCCACTTCCCCCCGCGATCACCCATGACTAATAAACACATAGATAGAATGACACCGACAAAAATAATATTTTTTTTATGGAAAAGAATGTTTCTACGATGCTAAAGCTTTTCTCCATTTAAAATGAACGGTTTTTATGCTCTCTTGCCCATTTTGTCATTCTCTTTAATTAATATATTATTGAACACAAAGAGATATGGAGGATCTGCGGTCCATTATCGTTTTCGTGTATAATTTCACCTGGTGTTAATAAAATTGAATTTCAGCATAGTTGTATATGCATAGATGTTCAAGGCTCTTCATGTTCTAGAGTACTCACACGCAAAGTTTCTTTTTAATTACTATACCCAAGATTCTAGGATTTATTAAAAATTGAGGAATTTTTGAGATAATTCTTTTTTGAATGTTTATTATTTTTGTATATATTGAAAGAGATTATGATGTGAGCACGACCAAGGAACCAAGAGATGAACTAGTTTTACCAGAAGGCCCAGTGACTAGATCAAGAGTCAAGAAATTCAAGGAGGGTCTCAAAGCCTACATGGGCCGAATGGTGGAAGACATGGACAAGCAAGAGGAGTTGGGGCCGAATCTTCAAGAGGGAACTCAAATGGGCTCATTAATTTGTTTAAAGACAATGGAATAAGTTTTGGGCAGCCCAAACTTTAAACTTTATGTTAGGCGTGTGGGCTTGTTTTTGGACTCATTAAGTTGTGTTTTGTTATTTATTTAAGCTATTGGATTTAATTTCTTGTTTATTCGGCTTAATTAGCGAAATGGGCTTAAGTTAGGCTTAATTAGCGAAATGGGCTGAAGTTAGCTATGTTTGGCAGCCCATTGTTAAGGCCTTATTTAGTTAGGGTTTCTTTTTAATTAGTGGTATAAAAACCACGTGATAGAAGGTATTAGGGGAACTTTTTGGCCGAATTTACCATTGGAGATGATTTGTCTTCTTCTTTTGCATCAAGAACGATTTTCTTATCAAGGTATTTTATCTTGTGGCGAATTTCTGTTCTTATTCTTCAAATCAATCTATCATAAGCGTTTCCTTTCATTTTATTGATTGGGGGTTCTTTAGATTGGGGATTTAATTTCTGTTCTTGTTTCTTGCCATTTGTGTGTTTGGGGTTTCGGGTTCTACATAGCCTTGGGGTTCCGCATCAGATTAAATTTTACTGACCAGTGGTGAAACTGCAAACCAATGCAAAACCAAGTTGAATTCCCATAAAGAATTACTGTCCAAGTCGGACAATTATTAATGCCAAAATTTTTGTACCAAAACACTGGTCAATAATATTATTATAACTTTAAAACTTCTTGATTAATTTGCCTTCTAATCAAGTGGCCACTGTTTTCTTGTTTGCTTAAATATGCTAAATGACTCTTAAGCATAAATTAAAATTTAATTTAAGTTAACATACCCACAAGTTTGAATGACAAAATGATATAACTATGCAATACAAATTAATATGACAAACTCTAGAGCATATATATACATGCTTATAACAAATTAAAAAAATTAACACACAACAAAACTTCACCAATTTAAGTTAATATCATAGCCAACCAATCACTCCAAACTCAGCTGCTGCCAGTTCTTGCTTGATAGAAACTGAAAGGTACGTAAAACATAACAAATCCATGTAATTCCAAGACCACTCGTGGCTAAATTGATTGAGAGTTTTGAATGCTTCTGAGGTTATTATTTAGGGTTTGATCTCCCCAGATCATATTTACAGATATCGATGAAATTCCATGCCTTATTTAAAGCAGAAATGGATCTAGCCAAATCCTTGCCCTCTCCTCTAAGTTGAACAATTTTCTGATACAGCTCGACCATTCGTTTGCTGAGATTGGCGCGGCGATAAAAACTGGATTTTCTGATCTGTTCATATGTAGCAAGGCAAGATGATGTTTGCTCATGAATCTGCTTCACCTGACTGTTCCACCTCTCATAAGTCTCTCTGTAACGCCTATGCCTTCTTCGAATCATTCGCTCGATATCTGTTCTAAATCCAAGAAGAAAGTTTAGCTCCCACTCTAAGGCTTCATAGTTTTCTTTCAGATTCTTTGAATACGAAGCTTTGCGTCCCGCATAAACAAATGCATCTTTAGCGACGCTGTGTAACAGTGTTGCACCAGCAAGTGTTATAGCTACAATTTCTCCAACTCCAAGAATTACCATTTCCAGTAGTTTTAACAATCTGCACAAATCATCGAAAATATTACTAAAAATAGATAAAAAAAAGGAGCGGTTAAAGAAATAGCAACAAATATTAATTGTAGCACGTTTGATAAAATAGCGACAAAAATATCAGAATTTGTCGCAAAATCTTGTTAGCGACGGACTAATGATTAATTAGGAAGATAAAAGCCGTTACAAGGAGAAAACTTTTCATCTATCGAAAGTGCTTAAGTAGAAGAAGAAGCTCAATACAAACCTCTTTTGTGATCTAAGAACATGATCTACTAATTAATTTCAAACGAAACAGTAAAATCCATATATAGCCACGGTGCCGTCCTCTTTGTGAATCTGTCAACATTTATTGTCTGAGTTCAGTTAAAAGAATATGTACATATTTTGTAGGTGAGTTCTTTCATATATAAATAAATTTTTATTTTTTAATTACACTTTCTTTTTTTTTTTTTTAAATTTTGCTTGTGTTGTTTTTTTCCCATTGGGCTCCTTCAGTAGTCAACTTTGTGAATAAAATACTTTAAAATATTATTTTAGTACTACAATGCATTCGGATTCTTCTGAATTATTGTTTTCTCATTCTTATGATCTCGAATTTTATAATGTGTTACTTGCTTTCTAAGTTTGTTAATAATTATTGTTTTCTCGTTCTTATGATTTGGAATTTTATAATGTGGAACTTGCTTTCTAAGTTATTAATAAGTAGAAGATTAGTAGTTTTGTTTTTTAGTCTTTGTTTCAAAATCGATTTTACAAAGTTGAAAATTCACATTCTTCTTCACCTAAATTTCCATAAGGAAGTTTAATTTGTCTTTCGAATTTCGCCACTTTTAAATTTTTATTTACATTTCAATATCATAAATTAATTATAACATCTGGAAGGAGCCTTTTGTTTTATTTTATGCGTTGATTCTAGACTTTTAGTCAATGTTATTGAAACCGGACCGGATAAATTGAACCGGTAAGGCTGAGAGTTCGTGGTTCGACCGGATTTTTTTTATTTTTTAAAATATTATTAATTAGTATAATTTTTATAAATACTACTACTCAAAAAAAAAAAATCAATCAAAACATTTAACATATGTCTCAAATATACTAGTAATAATATTTTTTCACCTTTTATTTTTTTAAAATTATTACTTGATTAGGTATTTTCTGTTAAAATATTTTATTTTATGAGTTTTAATTTAAAAATTAAATAATTCAATAACTGTACGTGAAATTAAAAAAAAAAAGGATAGAAAATTATCTTTAAGTTCACCAATTTTAATAATTTATTTAATTTTTATTCTATTGCATTTTATTGAATTATTAAATTATTATATTGTTTTCATTAAGTTCAAATGTGATTAAATAGCAAAAAAATCAATTATTTGTTAAATAAAATTTATTAGATTATTTATTTTTTATTTTTATGAAAAAATACTTATTTTATTAATTATTTTAAACTAGACCCGGTTTTAGCCAGTTCAACCCGGTTCTTCTCGGTTTTTTTCAATACGGTTTTATGCAGTTGAACCAATCGGTTAGGCAACCGGTTTGCGGTTCAACCGATTGAACCGGCCGGTCCGGTTCGATTTTAATAACCATGCTTTTAGTTGAAAAAGTCATGATGTCATCCATCACTCAATCAATACTGATGTATACGTGTAACTACTGCAAATACTAAAATTCAATAAAAAAAATTATTAGTGTTAGAAAACTTGTAAATCATAATAAATCAATTAATAAACCATTACTCCCTTCATTATATTTTATATGTCATTTTTTAAAAAAATTAAAATTTTATTTGTCTGCTATTTTTATATTTTTAATATCACTTTTACACTTTAAATATAATTTAATTTTTTTAAATAAAAGTTAATCAATTATATTTAAGTTTATATATTTAATTATTCAATTTTATCATAAATTTAAATTTAATTAATATTTTTTAATTATAGTAAAAATAATATAAAGTTACACGTAAAAAATAATAAAGGAAATTTATTTTAACAATATTATTTCAATACAAGGCACACAAACACAACCATATAAATGATATGAAAGTAATGTTGACCTCCAATTAGCTTCCAACGGTATTCACTGCTTAATGATTTTATGTCCCTCAGCAATATGTTGGGTAACTTCTTCACATTTAGTCTCAAGCTTCTTACTAAGTTTGGCTTTATGGATTTTTGTTTTTTCACTAAGCAAAGCATTAACCTCTTCCTTAAGAGAACATACTCTATTTTCCCATTCCTCAAAACTGCTCAAATTTTCAATTTTCTTGGTAGCAACAGAACCCTTGTTAATATCAGTAGCAAGAGCAATTAGTTTCCCTAATTCCCTCTCCAGCTTTTCATAATTACTCTTGAGGTTCTTCATGTGATGCCATTTATCCCTAATTGGGCCACCTGCATCTTTGCCCACCCTGTACCCTAAATATATTACAGAAGCTGCTGCAGCAACGGATCATGAAACCTACAACAAATATTAAACAAAATAAATCACTGGTTGAATATTCTCTTTTGACTTTCGAAAATATATATTCATTAAAAATATTATTTTTAATGCTCTCTTCTGCTCTAACAAAATTTCTTTTTGATTCCTAATTATTTTAACACGCATAACATCAAATTTTACAAATAAAATAAAATATTATTATCCTTACAAATAATATTTAAAAATTCGATCCTCAAGTTTTTTTTTTTTCTTAATAAAAAAAAGTTAAGTACTCAGCAATATTATATATAAAAAATAAAAGTTTTAAGATCCATTTTTCTTCTTCTCTGCAGATTAATTAAAATAGAAAAGAAGAAGAATGTAAAAGTACCTGTTTTTGCTTTTTGCGGTGGAAAGAATAAACGATATAGAATAACTGAGAACAAACTTCAGTTATTTATAGACGGGGAGCAGAGCGACTGATGTAACTTCCTTGACTAAGAAAAAATTAGAAAAGTATTATTCATCCTTTAGAGTCAAAGCTAGCAATTATGTTTGGCGGTATTTTTTTTTACAACGGAACCAAAAAAAAAACATCGAAAATAGAAATTAAAACTTTAACTTAATTATTGAGGAAAGACTTGATCTTGCTCCATAATCAGTAACCCCAATATGAAGTGAAATTTAATTACAAGTTAGGTTGCTTTTGACATTTTCCTTCGTGGTCCTGCTTGTAGAGTTTTTTGATTTACAATAAATTTTGTTTGTATTTTAATGTTTTATTTAATTTTTTTTATTAGTATTTTTAAAATTACCTACGCAAAAATCCATAGCAACAGAAATTAGTATCCACAACTTGATTGTCAATATTCCCACTAATCTCACCATTCTCTAAAAATTTGTTATGGACTGTTTAAACAATTGTAGAATTGTGGTTTGGACAATAAAATCTATACATTTTGGATTTCTCAGGATAACTAATAAAATAACTACTAATTGTTCGAGAATCCAGTTTTGTTTCATATGGATTATAAATTCTAACTTCTGCTACATAACCCCAAACATGCAGATGTCTTAAAATAAATTTTCTTTAAGTTTATAACTCAAAATGAGTTTTAGTAACTGCTTTACTAAAAATCATATTTAACAAATACACAGCATTTCTAAATGCATACATCCACAAATTTTTGAGTAATGAGAAATTACTCATCATACTTCTGACCATATCCATTAATATTATATTTCGCTTTTCTGCTATACTATTTTATTGTGGTGTGCCTGATATAATATATTGTGCACATATGCCATGACTTTCGAGAAACTTAGTAAACGGGCCAGAACACCATCCAAATTCATCATACTTTCCATGGTACTTACCACCTCTATCTAATCTTATAATTTTCACTTTTCTATCTAATTACCTCTCAATCTCCTTTACAAATACGGCAAAGGTATTTACTACTTGAGATTTTTCATGCAGTAAATAGATATATCCATACTGAAAAAATCATCTATAAAGGTGATGAAATATTTTTCTCCATTAAAGGACTGAGTGTTAAAGGATTCACAAATATCGACGTGTATTATTTCAAGAAACTGACTGCTTTTTGTGTCTATCTTGCTATGTTTAGTTCGCTTGCCCTTAATACATTCTACACATAAGCCAATATCATTAAAATTTAGATTCGGTAGAATCTCATTTTTTACTAATCTTTTATTGAATATATGACCAAACATATTCAATAATAATAATAATAATAATAATAATAATTAATTAATTAATTAAATTGTTGCCGCCTAATGAAGATTGAAGTGGCCCACATTATGTATTTAGGGCAGTAGCTAGTTTTTACTATTTTGGGCAACACGAGGAAAAAAAAGTTTGCTGTTTTGCTAAGATTTGGAGATACAGATAAGGGAGTGGCCATTGTTTTGCTGAGATTTGGAGATACAGCTAAGGGAGGGGCACACGATTTGGAATCCTGCATATATGCCTTAGCATGATATACATTACAACAGCAACCTTTTTTTTTTTCCTCGTGTTGCCCAAAATAGTAAAAACTAGCTACTGCCCTAAACACATAATGTGGCCACTTCAATCTTCATTAGACGACAACAATTTAACTAATTATTATTATTATTATTATTTTTGAATATGTTTGGATCATATATCCAAAGAAAGATTAATAAAGAATGATATTATATCGAATCTAAATTTTACTGATCTTGACTTATGTGTAGAATGTATTAAGGGCAAGCAAATCAAATATTGTAAGAAAAGAGTCACAAAAAGCAATCAATTTCTTAAAATAATATACACCGATATTTGTGGACCGTTTGACACTCCGTCCTTTAATAGAAAAAAATATTTCATCACCTTTATAGATAATTTTTCACAGTATGAATATATCTATTTGCTGCATGAAAAATTTTAAACTGTAAATGCCCTTGAGGTGTTTGTAAATGAGGTTGAGAGGCAATTAGATAGAAAAGTGAAAATTATAAGATCATATAGATATGGTGAGTATTATGAAAAGTATGATGAATCTGGATGCTGTCCTGGTCCGTTTGCTAAGTTCATCGAAAGTATGACATATATGTACAGTATACTATGTCAAGCACACCACAATAAAATGGTGTGGCAGAAAGGCGAAATAAAATATTAATGGATATGGTTAGGAGTACGATGAGTAATTCCTCATTACTCAAAAGTTTATAGATGTATGCATTTAGAAATGCTGTATATTTGTTAAATAGGGTTTCTAATTAGACAGTTCCTAAAACTCCTTTTGAGTGATGGACTGGAAGAAAACCTAATTTAAGACATCTATATGTTTGGAGTTGTCCAGCAGAAGCAAAAATTTATAATCCACATGAAACAAAATTGAATTTTCGAACATTTAGTGGTTGCTTTATTAGTCACTCAGAAAAATTCAAGGGTACAAGTTTTATTGTCCAAACCGCAGTTTTAGAATTGTTGCAACAATCAATGCCAATTTTTTTTTTAAGAAAAAAATTAATCTTGATGAAAAATCCTAAATTTTATGAACATCATAATATTCATAATCAACATCATATATAATTGAAACAATCATCAAATCATAAATCTAAGGGTTATTATTTATTCAAAATCACAGACTATTATACCACATGTAAATTAAGTATTTGATGTTAATTTATACAAACATCGTCATCATAAAACATTCATATCCATTCAGATGTTAAATATAATAATAATCACGTATATCATTTATCTTGAGCGAAATTTAATATAATAAAGACAAAAATGTTCAACAATCACGAACGTTATAAACTAACTTATCTCCCTTAGCCCTCTTTATCCAGTAGATGATAATGGAAAACCAAAATAAGATCGTTATATATTGTTTTTATCTGCCTTTTTTATTAGGGTGGAGGGAGAGCTAATTTATATACCCTTTAAAATTAAATTTAGTATATTCATCAAATATTAATTTAAATGTTAATATTTAATATACTATTAATTAAAATAAAGCCCTAAATCTAATTTACTATGAGTTTGATGTAAACAAAAGTATGAACCAGATAAACTTCCATACATCTAACAAGCAGCGGCGGACACTTCAAGCTATTTTCTATGATCTTATCGGTTTCTCTTTCAGAGTTCTTGTTGAAAAAGTATTTTCTTGGATTTTAAGTGTTTTCTTTTAAAATTAAGATTTTTTTTAGAAAATTAATTTTCTTTTCTAATATTACAAAGAAAAAAGAAAGAATAAGATAAGTATGAAAAGAAGAAAGAAAGTAGGAAACCGTGCGGAAAAGGCGGAGCTGACAAGAAGCAAGGTGAGTGGATGAGAGAGGGTTGCCCCCGCAAGGTCGGTTTCCTACTTAATTCGAGGGCACATTACTTTCATATCATTATGCGAATTAATATCGTTAAAATATGTCAATTAATTGATTTATTATGATTTACGAATTTTCCATCACTAATATTTCTTTTTATTGAATTTTAATGTATTTGTAGTGGGTACACGTCGGTATTGATTGAGTAATGACCTATAGCCTTTCGCAACTAAAAGTTTATATATGAATTTTCCTCTTTCTTGTGAAATTAATTAGCAGATCATGGTCTTAGATTCACAAAGAGGTTTGTATTGAGCTTCTTCTTCTACTTAAGCACTTTTGATAGATATCAAGAGTCTTCTTAATAACAAGTGTGGGTTTTTCTGTCCAAGGTATGTACAGTTCAACTTATGTAATTTTTCACAAAGTAATTTAATTTGCAAATCAACTTATGTAATTTAAACATAATTTGATTTATGATTGATTCAGTTTTGTACGGTGAAAAGCCAAGCTACTATCTCTAGCATCACCAAAATTGGTACTTACAGGGTTAGTTTACCCATTGTCATCGAACTATTATCCAAATTACGCAAAAATAATTAAAAAAATTTTCTTTTCGTAATAATTACTGAATTTAGCACTTATATATAAAAAAATTTTTTTTACCGTTTTTCGATAAATAATTAGCCGGAAAATTTACTTGGTATATCCAATCAGTATATTTTGCACACATGACATACAAGTAATGCAAACTAGCGTCCGATGTGACATATATGCCACATCAGCAAACACTTGGATAAAGAAAATGGAGTTGGATGCCATGTTATCATACCACGTGGCGGTTGACATGGACAAAATGCTATGTAGCATGTTGAGTTGGCAACATATGCACCGTCACGTGCGCATGTCCCGCTGACTAGACATGCCAAGTACATTTTCCTGCGAGCTTTTTACCGGAAATCGATCAAAGTGATTTTTCTGTATATAAGTGTTAAGTTCCGTAATTTTTACGAAAAGAATTTTTTTTTTATTATTTTTGTGTAATTTAAACAATAATTTGATGATTGTGGGTGAAATTAACCCTTACAATAATTTGGTGATGGTAATTCTTCACAGTTCTCTTGCGGATGCTTCGCCAAAGAAAGCATTCGCCTTAGTTTTTTTGTATATGTCTTTGGCGAAGTTGTATGGTGAACCTATTAGCAATTGAGCAAGGGCCATGGCTAGGAGCTTACAATATCCTGCAATTTAATTTTGAGATTTACTGTTTTTTTTTTCCTTTAATGATCATAATTTAACTTTAGCTTATATGCAATTTATAGAAATCTTGGTTTCTGAAATTGGACACGCAATTAGTCCACCCCTTTCAACTGCTCTCTTTCGAAGATTATCCTTGTAGATCACTTTTTAGTTGTTTTTATTTTTAATTATCAAAAAAAAAAAAGAAATTCTTGGATTCTCGGCTAAATGGACAAGATTATATAGTGGTTGAGAATCTCCAAGTTTCAAGATAACACAATAAGAAAGTTTGTATGTTTAATACAGTTTTGATACTTTGATTTTTCAAAATATCAAATTTTAATTTGATGGAAATGCTCAACCCTACAATTTTACATCTTTAAATTTGTTAATATATTTGGCTTTAGTTTTCATTTTTCTTTATAGGAAAAGGGAGAATAGGGGGCTCGAATCTAACACACTCAGTATATTAAAACCAATTTTACTGCTGGATATCCCCAAATAGACTGATTTCGTGTTTTCTTACACTTAATTTATATATATTCTGATAATTCAATCAGTTTAAGACACTTGAATATATTGTAATAAGATATTTTATTTAATTTTTTTAGAAAGAAGAAGCATAATTTAATTACAATTACAAATGTTGATAGGATAAATTGAAATCAAAACTTTTTGTACTTTTTATTGAATATTGACCTTCATCATGTTAAATATATCAATAGTTTTTGTGCTATATATGATTTTGACAAACAACTCCATCACGTTATTTATCTTCATTCTCAGTGAAAATTCATGCAGAACAAAGCTAGGATAAGGTTTTATTAATGAAAATATTAGGTTACATGAAAAGAACTCAGATCCGGAACCAGTCCAATGAAAAAATGGTTGCTTTCTTATTATTCATCAAGAACTTATATAGAATACAGGTTTACAGACTCCTACTAAAAATAGAACTCCTACAGCTGTACAAAACCAAGTTTACCTATATAGAACAAACTACCTAAAATAGATCTACTAAAATAGTGCCGAGAATATATACAAATATCTCAACACCCCTCCTCAAGTTGGAGCGTGAAGATTCGAAATGCCCAACTTGCCAAGAAGAAACTGGAATTGATCAGTCCCCAAAGCTTTTGTAAAAATGTCAGCAAGTTGGAGAGAAGAACGAACATGAGCTGTTTCAATATTCCCTTTTTGTATCTCCTCACGAATGAAATGGCAATCAACCTCAATGTGTTTTGTACGCTCATGATAAACAGGATTTGCTGCAATATGTAAAGCGGCTTGATTGTCACAATACAAACGCATAGAACTAGGATGATCTACACCAAGAAATAACAACAAACCCTTCAACCATCTAAGCTCACAAACTGCAGTAGTCATGGACCGATATTCTGCTTCAGCGGACGAGCGAGAGACTGTCTGTTGTTTCTTGGTTTTCCATGAAACAGGAGATTTTCCCAAACAAATGAAATAACCTGTTAAGGAGCGTCTGGTCAAGGGACAGCTGGCCCAATCTGAGTCACAATAAGCATACAATTGAAGATCTGAATCTGCTGGTAAAAGAATTCCCTGTCCGGGGTGCCCCTTTAAATAACGTACTACTCGTAATGCAGCATCTAAATGAACTTTCTTCGGGTGCTGCATAAATTGAGCAAGAATATGCACACAGTAACTCAAGTCAGGTCGAGTAATAGTTAAATAAATCAGTCTTCCTACCAGGCGGCGATATTGAGCTGGATCATGAGCATCTTCCCCTTCCACAAGAGCCAATTTATGATTCTGCTCAAGAGGAGTTTTTGCTGGTTTAGCTCCCAGTAAACCGGCCTCAGCAATGATGTCCAAAGCATATTTTCGTTGACAAAGAAAAATCCCTTCAGCATTTCTCGCCACTTCTATACCTAAAAAATATTTCAACCGACCCAAATCTTTCATATGAAAACAACTGCTCAAATATTCTTTGAATTTCTGCACAGCCATGATATCATTACCCGATATAATGAGATCATCACATAGATAAGAACATGTATCATCACGTGCTGTTTATGGAAAGCAAATAAGGAATAGTCGGAGCATGATTGTTTAAATCCATACTTCTTCAAAGAATCTGCTAGTTTAGCAAACCAACAGCGTGGTGCCTGACGCAAGCCATACAAAGACTTACGAAGTTTACATACTTTTCTGGGACTATCAGAAGCAAAACCGGGAGGCATTTTCATATAAACTTCCTCATTCAAATTTCCATGCAAGAAAGCATTCTGAACATCCATTTGATGCAAAACCCAGTTCTTTGCAGCAGCTACCGCAAGAAAAGTACGAATAGTAGCCATCTTTGCAGTAGGAGCAAAAGTTTCATGATAATCAATACCCTCTTTTTGATTATTGCCAAGAACCACCAATCTAGCCTTGCACCTTTCAATGCTTCCATCTGAATTATATTTTATTTTGTACACCCATTTGCTCCCAATGGCTTTCTTCCCAAGTGGCAAGTCTTCCACCGTCCAAGTCCCATTCTCTTCTAATGCTTGAATTTCTTTTCGCATCGCTTCTCGCCATCGCGCTTCTTGAACTGCTTGATTGTAAGAAACTGGTTCTGGACCTGCAGTAATGCTCGCCAAGAAGGACCGATGATTCAAAGAAAACTTATCATAAGTAACAAAATTGGCTATGGGATAAGACAAACCTGAGGAAGCTGATTGAGGAAATGAACGTTGCAAGGGGCTGAATGTCACATTATTTGTAACAAAATCCTTAAGAAGAGTAGATGACTGTTTAATCCGATGTCCACGACCAAGCTGGTGTTCTATAACCACACCCTCTCCTTCTAAATCTTCATCTCTATTTTCAGTAGCTATGTCACTAGAATTTTCCTCAGCCACAAGACTATCATCTAATACCTCATGCTCTTCTTCTACAATTTCCCAATCCTTCTGCATGTAATTTTCTCCTCCATGCATTTCTTTTGCATCTGCATATACTTTTGCTGCATATGGAAAATTTGTTTCTACAAACACCACGTCCCTTGAGACTAGATACTCAGAAGTTTCTAAGTCATATATTTTCCATCCTTTCTTATCAAATGGATATCCCACAAAAATACATCTACGACTTCGATTGGCAAATTTATCTTTATTTCTAAGCTGTTTATGCACATAACAAAGACAACCAAAAGTTTTGATGTGATTATAGGATGGGGGCTGTCCAAAAAGAATTTCATAAGGAGTTTTTCCTTTCAAAATTGTAGTTGGAGTTCTATTGATCAAGTACCCAGCAGTAAAAATACATTCACCCCAAAATTCAATTGGCAAGTGTGCTTGAAACCTCAAAGCCCTCGCCACATTAAGTATGTGACGATGTTTTCTCTCAACGCGTCCATTCTGTTGAGGTGTTCCTATACAAGACGTTTGGTGCAATATACCATGTTCCTCAAAATATTTTTGTAAACACATAAATTCATTGCCATTATCACTCCTAATGATTTTCACATCCCTCTCAAATTGTCTTTTAATCATAGCAATAAAATTCTTAAGAACAGAAGCTACTTCATGTTTTCCTCTTAGCAAATAAATCCATACAGCACGAGAATAATCATCAACAATAGTCAAAAAATAACTAGCTCCACAAGAGGCTGAAACCCTATAAGGACCCCATAAATCACAATGCATTAAATCAAAACAATCTTTAGCTTTATTGTCATTAGAATAAAATATCTCTCTTGTCTGTTTTGCTCTAAAACAAACATCACAACTGAAACTTTCCCTATTCTTAGTAAATTTATTTGCTAAAGGAATAATCTCCAGCACCTTATTGGATGGATGACCCATTCTCCTATGCCAAAGATCAAAATCAGCAACTCCAGAAGCTCTACAGGCATTTGCTGAAATCACCTGTTTAAGAAAATACAGCCCCTCACGTTGTTCACCCGCTCCAATCAGCCTCCTCGTACTTTGGTCCTGTATAGCACAGATTTTGTTAGTTATCAGAAGCATCAAATTTGAGTCATTAAGGAGTTGAGAAACTGAAATTAAATTGTATTTCAATTTAGGCACAAACAGAACATGTAGCAATTTTAATCCTCCTCCAAGATACACTGTTCCTTCTTTTAGTGCAACAGTTGTTTCACCATTTGGCAATCCAACTGAACATGGAACAATGTCTGACAAATTTCGTAGACAAGTACTTGTGCCTGTCATATGATGTGAAGCCCCTGAATCTATTATCCAAGGCAAACTTCCGTGCTTACCCGACAGCCTTTCTTTAGATGCAGTCTTCTGCAAACTCAAAATTCCCAATAAAGTGCTCCATTGTTCATCACTCAACCCATCAAGTCCCTTCCTTTCAGAGTCTGTAACACCTCCACAGCCACCCTCTGATGCCAATGTTTGAGTAACATTGGCTCGTGGAACACCACCCCTGTCACGTCCTCCACCACCACTGCGCTTACGCCCACTTCCTCGTCCTGCAGCACTAGAGCGAGTTCTATTTCCCCACCAATCTGGATAACCTATCAATTGAAAGCAGGTACCAGAATCATGTCCCTCACGATGACAATGTGAACATACTTCAGTTTTATCCCCTCCTAAATTTCGTCTGCCAGTTTGAACAGCAAAACTCATGGGTTTGCCTTTCTCTTCTCTTGTTCGTGTTATCATCATCACTCTTTCTTGTTGAACAATCATTGCATATACCCTATTTAGATTGGGTAATGGATCTGTACTCAGGATATTAGCACGAGCAGTACCATAATTTTCTTCATCCAAGCCCATCAAAAATTGATGAACTCTTTCTTCCTCCCTTTTCTTTTCCAGCTCAGTAGTGAGATTGCACTTGCATCCAGCACAACTACACTGTGGTATTTTGTCATAATTATTCAGTTCATCCCATATAATTTTAAGCCGTCCGTAGTAATTAACTATGGTTTGTCCCTCCAACTTACAGTTTGCCAAATCTGACCTCAACTGCTGAACTCTCGGTCCATTCCCAATAGAAAAGCGCTGCCCAATGTCCTCCCACAGATCTTTTGCATTTTCCATGAGAGAAATAGTTGAGCGTAAAGAGGGCTCAATTGTGTTAAACACCCATGAGACAAGCATGGAATTGACTGTCCACCAATCTTCTATTTCTGGTGAATTATCTGCTGGTCTCTCTATGGTTCCATCAATGAAACCATATTTCTTTTTGGCCCTCAATGCAGTCCGCACTGCCCGTGCCCACTCTTCATAATTTTCTCCCTTCAACTGCACTTGAGTAATTATGTTCCCAGGATTGTCATTGGAATTTAGAGTGTAAGGATTCAGAGTTTTCTTACCAGACCCAGTAGTTTCTTCATCTTTAAGAACCATGGCTCTGATACCATGAAAAGAACTCAGATCCGGAACCAGTCCAATGAAAAAATGGTTGCTTTCTTATTATTCATCAAGAACTTATATAGAATACATGTTTACAGACTCCTACTAAAAATAGAACTCCTACAGCTGTACAAAACCAAGTTTACCTATATAGAACAAACTACCTAAAATAGATCTACTAAAATAGTGCCGAGAATATATACAAATATCTCAACATTACATTCACAAAATTTCTTTAAATCCAAACAAGATAAGGAGAAAAAAAAAAACACATGTATGCAAGGACAATTAAACACTAATTAACAAGTTACTATTATATCCAACATAACTATCCTTTTGCATATAATATAATTCAACAACTTAGGGCAGAAAACTAATCAAACTGAGAAATCATACTTAATTAATATTTTCTGATTTCTTGCTCAGTCCGGCCATAATTACCAGTAAGCAATTTCCCAAATTCTTTCCCGTCACGTTTAAGTTCATCGATTTTTTCCAGTAACTTGACCATTTTTCGACTAAGTTTTGCTCTTCGAAAAACCCAAGAATATCTAGTATCCGTATATTTGGTGAACAAAGTTCTTGCTTCTCTATCAACCTTCAAAACCCTATCATTCCAATTCTTGAATATCAGTGGAGGATTCATCAATCCCTTTCGCTGGATGTATCGTTCGATATCAGCCCTTAATCCGCGGAGGAAATCAAGTTCCCAGTATAGTGCTTCATAGTTCATCTCCAAGTTCTTTGAATATTGAACTTTCTTGTGGAGATAAGCATATGCGTCTTTTGAAACATTATAACACAGTGATATAACTCCAACTGTTGCTGATAAAATAGCTGTTACTGTGGCACTAGCCATGCCCCAAATTTTATAACACCCTACAAAACTGAATCAATCATAAATCAAATTATATTTAAATTACATAAGTTGATTTGCGAATTAAATTACTTTGTGAAAAATTACATAAGTTGAATTGTGCATACCTTGTACTGAAAAGCCACGCTTGTAAATTAGTAATCTATTGATACTGCAGTACTATATATATATATATATGATGATGATTTAGCAGACATTGCCATAGCTGCTAACTTGTAATTTCTTTGTAAAAAAAAATTCATTGTGGACTTGAATTAGGCAAATGAAATATAAAATGAGAGCTCAAAAATTCATATCTCCAGGATATAGAAAGAAATAGCCAAGCAACTACTTAAAGTCAACGGAAATAAACAATAACATGAACATAAATTGTAATTTATGAATGAAACAGTAGTATCCAAGTAATTTCGACATTCGTAAATTCTGTCACTATTATTTTTTTGCAAAATTGACAATCTAACCTTCAAGAAGAAACTTCTCTGCAAGTTTTAGATTAGACTAATCTAAACCTAATTAAACCATTCAGCAGTTAAAGTGTTGTGTATTATATTTATTCACAGTTAATACATTGGGTCAGCAGTTAAAGTGTTGTGTATTATATTTATTCACAGTTAATACATTGGGTTCGGAAATCGAAAATATATACCTGTCACTTGGGCAAGTTGGTAAACGAATCAATTTTTTTTATGCATATATATATAGAGAGAGAGAAATTTTATGCACATATTAAATTGGCAATATTTCACATTTTTCCATATATTCAAATTTAAAAGAATCTTTTGACATAAAACAGAAAATCGCAAAACGGAATACATTTATATTAAAACAGCTAGATAGGTTTTTTTTTCCCCTTTTTTTGATAAATAATTTTGAATTCATTTTTTATGAATGAAATGAAGGAAAAAAAAATATTAATTTCTATTGTGTTTTATTCTGCTTAAGTACTAATTATATGGAAAAAAAAAGGATAAAGAAAAAAAAAACACAGAATTACGTTTATATGTGTTCTGATAGAGTTGATTATTCTGATATTACAAGAAATTAATTTTGCTTATATGCACGAAAGGTCTTGTTTAGATTGGGCCTATAAAATTTTAATGCACCAAACTAATAGAAATTCAACACAGGATGAGTTGGTTAAAAAAATAAGTGGGGTAATAATTGATTTGGTTCATAAAAAATTCATACATCGCATTTAGATAAGAATTTTTCTACTTATGCACATACAAGATGTACGCGCTATATATACTGATGCAATTGATTTGAACTTAATTAAACGAAAATTAATAAGTTAAAAGAAATATTAGGAGTTTAATTGAAGTTTTCTTAATTAACATATAAATTTAGGTTAAATAATAAGATCAGTCTTGGTCTTTCTTTAATACACATTTTAAAAAATCAAAGTTTATTACATAATTCTTTAATTGTTTGTGCATTCATATAGTATTACAAAATATTGTTTCATTCTTTCGTAATAATATAGACTTAACAGCATTTTAATAAATATAACGTACACTAAACTTGTGTACACATCGAAGTCGCTGTTAAACTTCTCCTCATGGAATTGGCAATTGGCTTCGACATGATTCTGTTGGCGTTTTTACAACATAATCCAATCATGGCAATAGATCAATATATGGGTGTGTGACATATGTTCGTGCTTGCAGTTGACCAAAAAATAAAAAAAAAAAAGCTCCTGCTGCTGCTGCTGCTGACCCTTGATCAACTCAAGTCAATACTACTCGTATATGTGCTTGCAGTCGGCGGAAAAAAACGCCTGCCGATGCCGCCTCTTGATCTACTCAAGCTAGTACTATCCGAATCTGTGCTTGCAGTCGGCAAAAAGAACTGCTGCTGCCTCTTGATCCATTCAAGCCTTCGACGAAAACAAACTCATCTTACTGCTGCCTTTTGATCCACTCAAGCCAACACTACCCGCATATGTGTATGCAGTCGACGGAAAAGAATTACTGCTGCGGCCTCTTGATCCACTCAAGCCAATACTACCCGCATGAGTGTTTGCAGTCAACGAAAAAGAATTACTGCTGCGGCGTCTTCATCCAAAATATCTACATCCTCGATTAGGAGCAGAGAATATTTAACTATGGATTTAAGATGAATTTTATACTAGATCTCCAATTTCCTAAATCCTACAAATGATAAGTCCTTTCTAGACCAATTGGGCCAAAATGAAATAAGACCTTATAAACAAAAAAAAAAAAAATGTAATAGGTCCATATATAACCTAAGATGAGGGCCCAAATCACACTGCGAGCTTCTTAAATTGGGTCGGATCCACTAAAAGCTAGCGCCGGTGAGTTTGACATTTATTTTATTTTTTTCTATTGCCAATTTGATTGGGAACATGCCAAATCCAGAGTTGTTATTATTTTTAATAATCAATTTGGATAACTTGTTATAAGTTTTGCAAACTAAAAATAAAATTACAATTGTATTTGATTGAGTTTACTTGAATTGCTTGTTATGATTGTGATTTCTTGATGTTTGGTGGTTTGATTATGTGAATTGTGCTTAAATTCTATTTAAAAACTTGGTGCACATCAAGTGTTTGATAAAATGCCTCAATCAAATTTTTCACTGCCATTCGCTGTTTTTCTTGCAATTATTCACATCTTTTTGCTTCATTTGCATTTCATCCTTGTTTCCACATGTGAGGATGATCATAGTAGTTATGCATCAATTTTGTTGTGATGCTAAAGTTATGTTAATTTTCTGCATATTTTTTCTTCACGTTGTTGTGTTCCAGTGTTGATCATTGCAATTACCATTGACTCTTATATTTTGTATTACTCGACTATTGTGCTGGTATTACTCTTTAGTAGGTTTCTATTTTAGCTAAGCAATTCACAAAAGATCACAAGGTATCTATTTTCAATTTGTTCAAGTGCATTTGCTTTTCTTTGTTGAAGGTGTTAGAGTTGCACAATCACTATTTGATTGCAAAATAAATTTCTGATTCTATTTTTCTCTTATTCTTTATCTTTCACTAGATTTTGTTTATAATTATTACTCGACTATTGTGCTGATATTGAATTTGAATTTATTTTTGCAGCATGGCACCTGACCGAGATTGGCGAGATCGGCCATCTCTTCTCGTGGCCAGAAGTCATGATGTCATCAACTAAACCTATAACCACTGCAATATTAAAATTCAGATCTTTGAGTTTTGTTACATTTTGACCTACCTTGTTGATTGAAAATATATCTGTGGCTAGTGTTGTCTTCAATAATTAATTCTCGTTTACCGCATCCTATAAAGATCATTGAATCAATAGCAATAGGCCTTGTTTGAAGAGGCTCCTATCCGTTGCAGATAGTTCCTTTGATTAGAGATTATCTTACTGGTGTTGCTGTCTCTAGAGTTTGTCCTGTTTATTTTTTGGGGCTGATCGCTCTTTAAGGCACTTCAATAGAAAAAAATAAAAATAAAAAGTATAGTGACATATTTTATCTATTTCCAAAATTATAGTTATGAGTCATGACTTACCCTTTTAAACAATATTACTTCAATACAAGGCACACACCCACAACCATATAAATGATAAGAAAGTAACGTTGCCCTTAAATTAATTTATCCAAATGGAAACCCAAATTTCTCAAAACTTATGAATACAAATGCAAGCAATTATAAATAATATAAACTTTTAACTTAGTGATACAGAGCTAGTGATTTGAGTGGAGTACAAAGAGTTTAATGATTTTATATCCCTCATCAATATGGTGGCCAACTTCTTTACACTTATTCTCATACTTCTTACTAAGTCTGGGCTTTATGAAAATTTGTTTTTTCTTATTTTTGAAGGCAATGCTTTGATTTTCCATTCCTCAACATAATTTTTAATATTCTCTTTGGCAACAGAACTGTTTTTAATATCAGTAGCAAGAGCATTTAGTTTCCTTAATTCCATATCTAGCTTTTCATAATTGTTCTCGAGTTTCTTCATGTAACGGCATTTATCACTAAGTATGCTCACTGCATCTTTGCCCATCAAGTATCCCAGGTTTGCAGCTGTGGCTGTCATTGCAACTGTTGCAGTAATCAAGGCAGCACTTATTGTTGCAGATGCTGGATCCATGAGAACCACAACAAATATTATAGAAAATAATAAGCCTCTTGGCCTAGCGGATCTAAGATCACGTGGAGAGAAATAGTGTCTAAAGAATTTATTAACCGACTCCTAAGATAATGATTTAATAGAGGTGTTTAAGAAGTTTTTCGGGAATAAAGATTAGTAATCTCTCAAGATTAGTAAAGGTGAATAATAACCGTATAGATAAACAATGACTGAATACGTAAACAGTATCGTATACGTTAACAGTATCCAAGAAAAAAAAATTTATAATATGAAAGATTAGTTTATCCTTCAAACACAGAGCACATTAAGACAAAGTCTTGACTCTGATACTACTTGTTATAAAAAGTAAGGATCGAATTAGAGTAAAACCCGCAACTAAAATAAAGATAGTAAGCAATAAATGATTTTAACGAGATTCGACTAATATTGTCTACGTACTCAGAGATTAAGAATATTATTTCACTAAAATTGAAAAATTAAATAATATAAGAGAGAAGAAATATGATTAATTAATTGACAAACTAAATAATAAGAGATGATTAAATCTAAAGTTAAGGGGGTTATATGTATTACTGTGACACACCCTTTCTCTTTCTAAGTTTTCGACGTGGGATTCTCTTTTTTCTTTCTTTTTTCTCTTTTCTTTTTCTTTTTTTTTTCTTCCAACCATATTTGACTAACGTATATAGTACAATTTTGCAGGTCGTAGGTATATAGAAATAGCCAAGCAACTGCTTAAACTCAAATTAGGTAGCATGCACATATATATTTTATTATATTAGACTTAGTAAATTAAATTAATTTATGGAGTCTTGTGATTTATTAATGAAAAGAGCAATATCCAAGTTTTTTTTTTCTAATTCTTTCTGAATGCTAGTATCCAATTATTTCAACGTATATGAATTATTATTATTATCTACTAACAGCCTGCACATTATTAGGAAATGGGACAGAAAAACTTCAACGAGAACTTAGCATAGGTCACAACTCACAGATGCCTTCCATTAAGGGTAGCATATATTTTATTTAAAATATAAAATAATAGTTTATTAAAAATATTTTAAAAGCCGCACCAGCAGCTTCCAACTTGCTATTATTAAAAAAAAAAAAAAAAAGCAAAAGCGCAAAAGCAAATTTGCTTTTGCTTTTTAAGAAACTGTTACAAAACACACCAAAATAAAAAGTAAATTTTCCAACATGCATTAATTTTTTTATTAGCTTCTCTCTTTTTGTATTGAATAAATAGAAATACAGTAACATATTATTTAAATAGTATATACAAATACATTTATAAATTAATTATATAGTAACAAATTGACAAATATAATACCTGCAAACTAATTAGTATATATAATTTTCTATTGGCTTGTGTGAATAAAATACTTTAAAATATTATTTTAGTACTAATGTATTCGGATTCTTCTGAATTATTGTTTTCTCATTCTTATGATTTGGAATTTTATAATGTGCAACTTGATTTCTAATTTTGTTAATTAGTCTTGTTACTCTCGCTTTTCTCCCCTCTCTCCCTCTCTGCATTTAAAAGCTTTCATTGTTTTTTATCTAAATTAGGAAGCTGCCGCCAAACCTTCTATAGGCAGCAGCTCCTCTTTCACTTTGTTTTTTTCTTAAATTTTTATTTGTGTTTTTCAATTTTTATGTATTTTTTCATTTTTTCGATCCCCTCTATAATTTTTTTCAAATAAATATAAATCTGAAAATTATATTAGTGTTAGAAAATTCAATAAAAAAATTATTAGTGTTAGAAAATTCGTAAATGGTAATAAATCAATTGATTAACCATTATACATTAACAATATTATTTGAATACAAGGCACACAAACACAACCATGCATATAAATGATATGAAAGTAATGTTGCCCTCCAATTAACGTTATTCAAATTAAAAATTAAAATTGTGACATGATAAAGAAATCAATGGTATTCACTGCTTTGCAACTTTGAATACCAAATGATTATTAAACATAAAAACCAATGGTATTCAATGCTGTGCAACCTGTTTAATGATTTTACGTCCCTCCTCAATATGTTGGGTAACTTCTTCACACTTACTCTCAAGCTTCTTACTAAGTCTGGCTTTATGAAATGTTGTTTTTTCATTAAGTAAAGCATTAACCTCTTTCTTAAGAGACCATACTCTACTTTCCCACCCCTCAAAACTGCTCAAATTTTTAATTTTCCCGTTAGCAACAGAACCCTCGTTAATATCAGCAGCAAGAGCAATTAGTTTCCCTAATTCCCTCTCTAGCTTTTCAGAATTTTCCCTGAGGTTCTTCATGTAATGGCATTTATCCTTAATTGCGCCACCTGCATCTTTGCCCACCGTGTACCCTAAAACAGTTAAGGAAGCTGCTGCAGAAATTAATGCACCAGCTATTGCTGCTGCTCCCTCATCCATGAAACCTACAACAAATATTAAACAAAATAAATCACTCGTTGAATATTCTCTTCTGATTTTCGAAAATATATTTTCATTAAAAATATTTTTTTTCATGCTCTCTTCTGCTCTAACAAAACATCAAATTTTACAAAGAAAATAAAATATTATTATCCTAACAAAGTAATATTTAAAAATTCGATCCTCAAGTTTTTTTTTTTCTCTTAATAAAAAAAGTTTAATTAAGTACTCAGCAATATTATATATAACAAATAAAAGTTTTAGGATTCATTTTGCTTCTTCTCTGCAAATTAATTAAAATAGAAAAGAAGAAGAATGTAAGAGTACCTGTTTTTGCTTTTTGTGGTGGAAAGAATAAACGATATAGATAGTTGAAAGTGGAAACAAAGCAATTATGAAGAAGCTAAGAACAGCTGAACAAATCAATTATGAAGAAGCTGAGAACAAACTTCAGTTATTTATAGAAAAGGAGCAGAGCTACAGCTGTACTTCCTTGACTATGAAAGCATTAGAAAAGTATTATTCATCCTTTAGAATCAAAGCTGACTTACCAATTATGTTTAGAGCGATTTTTTTTAGAACCGAATAAAAAATAAAAAATCATCGAAAATAGAAATTAAAACTTTAACTTAATTATTGAGGAAAGACTTGGTCTTGCTTCATAATCATGTCAGTAAGTCCAATATTAAGTGAAATTTAATTACAAGTTAGGTTGCTTTTGGCATTTTCCTCCGTGGTCCTGCTTGAAGAGTTTGGAGAAAAGTATATCTTTGTCATTTCGATTTGGGTAGGTTCCAATGTATTTATCCAGATAACGATAACAAATAGGACAACCCAACCGGGTTAATTATTTGCGGTCACTCAACTTTGGCACTTATAATGTTGTGGTCACTTTACTCCGATTTATAACGAAAAATAACTAATTTTTACTTCGATTTGTAACGAAAAAATAATTTATCTATTATTTTATAATAGAAAAGTCACAATTACTGAAAATTGAGTTTGCCGGTAACCGGCGCATAATATTCATGGTGAAACAATTTGCCATGCATGTCATCCAGTTCTATATATATTTTTATATTATTTAACGGAATTTTTAAATAGAATTAGCTATATTATTTATTTTATTTCTTGGCTACTCGCTGTCTCCACAAGGCACAAGCTTACAAAGAATTCAAACTTTCGATTTTTCAAAGTTCAGTATAACTTAGTTGATTCATGGTGAAAAGAAAAATGCAGTTGTAATACTAATTTTGGTTTTATTGGACGTTGGATTGGTGTGTACGTACTTTGATTAAAAACGACAGTCGTATATTCTTATTAGAATTACTATAATTAATGTATGTGTTACGTAATTGTATAGCTAATTAATGCATTTTCTAAAATGAATTGGGAAACTGAATTTTATTAGTAAAATAACTTTTATTTTCTAATTTAGTTATACCATAAAGATCCATGTATATATGTTCTTAATGTAGGACCAGAATTAAATTGATCATAATCTATGATAATCCCTCAACCCCTCTACAAAAGAGAAATTGATACCTGGAGAACAAATTAACAAGGATAAATAAAATTGGTAAGAAATAACACAAATGCTTTAGAGAATCCAAGAAATAATAATGGTAATATTAGAAAAAAAAAATCGTAATTTTAAAAGAAAATACTTAAAATCCAAGAAAATACTTTTTCAATAAGAACTCTGAAAGAGAAAATGACAAGATCATATAAAGTACTCGTTTCATTCAATTTTATGTGTTATTTTTGTTATTTTTACTAAAATTAACGAGTATTAATTAAGTTTAAATTTAAGATCAAATTGGATACTTTAATATACAAATTTAAATTTAATTAGTCAACTTTTATTAGAAAAAAAATTAAATTGAAAAAAAATTAAATTATATTGTAAGTTTAAAAATGTCATTGAAAGCTAAAAATATCAGATAAATAAAATTTAAATTTTATTTAAAAATAGTACATAAAATGAAATAAGTGAGTAGCTTTAAATATCCGCGGCTGCTTCCTAAGAAAAATCAATTATTTGTAACTTCATATCTAAAACTTGGGCAATTTGGTCGAGTTCACGACACTTCTTCAACAGCTTCTCCATATTTTTACTGAGATTTGATGTGCCCAAAAAACAGTGTGCCCAAAGCAGCTGGCTGTGGAGACTGATAGGGGGTATTTGTTAATTTCAGAAAAAAAAAACCCCAACTAAAAAACAAAGCAAAGCAAAGAAAAAGGAAAAGAAATTAGGAAATCGTGTGGAAGAGGCGGAGCATACAAGAGGAAGGCGGGTCACGGTTTCCTACTTTCTTTCCTCTTTTTCGTACTTATCTTTTCATATATATATATATATATATATATATATATATATATATATATATATATATATCACTTATAGCCCCCTTATTTGATCTAGGGCTGTTTAAAAATGAAATAATCCATTCAATACATCCAATTCATTCTAAACAAACCAATTTAATTTAAATTTAATTGAATTATGATAACCCATAAACCATTTATTAAAGTTGGAATATTATTTGAATGGATGATGGGTTCTAATGTAATCCAAACTATAATTCTCAACTTCTAATTGTTGGGGTATAACCTAAGTCACACATTGAAAAATTAAGGGAGAAACACATTAAATATAAAATATTAATCTAACTTCATTAGTATGAGATTTTTTGGGAGAAACCCAAAAATAAATCCGTGCGGCTTGGTTCAAAGCGGACAATATTATATTAATGGGGAGTTAAGTAATATTTGGCTGTCCCAACAATTAATATTAGAGTCTAAGTTCTTTCTTATTATGCTTTGTGGTTGCAGCGTAGTTTGATCTCACACATCATAAAAAAAATTTTCTTGGGCTATTGGCATTCCAAATTGACAGCTATTGAATAGTAATTGTAGCAGAAATGACAAATCCATCCACTGTTTCTTCTTCGTCCATTTTGGCAAGAAATGCGATGGCAAATGCAAGAGTTGCAGTGAAAATTTTTTATAGTACGGGTCATTTTGGCATGTGGTAAATTGAGGTTGTAGACGCTCTCTTTTGACAAGGTCTAGACATTGCTCTTGAAGAAAAGAAACCAGATGATGTTGATGAGAAAGAATGAAAGCGCTTTAATCGTTTGGCATGTGATACAATTCGATCGTGCCTTTCTAGAGAGCAAAAGTATGCTTTCTCGAAAAAAAATTTTTGCAAGTAAATTGATGAAGGCACTGGAGGAAAAATTGTTGAAAAAAACAGTCAGAACAAGCTTCACATGAAGAAAAGACTGTTTCGTTTCAATTATGTTTCGGGTACCACAATAAATGATCACATCACCAGTTTTAATCAGTTAGTCGCTGATTTATTGAATATGGATGTGACATTTGAAGATGAAGATCTGACTTTGATGTTGTTGGGATCCCTTCCTTTTTTTTTTTTTTATAAGCCGAAGGATTATTATTAAAATAGAAGAGTGTACAAAGGCTAGGCTGCCAACAAAAACTACCACCCAGCCAATAACAAAAATATGGCAAATCCAGAAAAACGACAGATCCCCACAATCCGATGCCTGCTTAGGCAAAATACCCCTATAAGTCTTATGAAGATTCTAAAGGTCCAATCAAGATAAACCAAAAACAGACCAAACAGTCACCTTTGATTAACAACTCCAGAATCAACATAACCCCACCACAGATAGAACCATAATCCAAAAATTCAGGATCATAACAATATAAACCCCCATAAGGCTGGATCTCCGATTTTGTCAAAAGTATGCATTGAGTAACAATTAAGCAGAGCAGGGCCAGGAAATAACCAATACACAAATTGTCCAGAGCCCTCTAGTTCCTGAGAAGTTTGAGTTTTTAAAAATGACTCTACTTCTTGAGAAGGCTGTTGTGTCTCTCAGTGAAACTTGTGCTGCCTTATATAGTTATGAACTGAGGAAGAAGGACAAGAAAGAAAGCACAAGTGGAGTTACAGAAGCTCTAGTAGTAAGAGGTCAGTCACAAAGCCAGACTAAAGGAAAGAAAGGGAGATCGAAGTCGAGGCCCAAATTGTGCAAAGATGAATGTGTCTTTTGTCGGAAAAAAGGGCAATGGAAGAAAAATTGTCCTAAATTGAAGAATAAAGGCAAACCTGATAAGAAAAAGGGTGTTGCAGATTCAAATGTAGTTGAGTGTAATGATGAAGACTCAGATTTTTCACTTGCTATTATATCGTCAACTAGCTCTTCTAGTGTATGGCTACTTGATTCAGGCTGCAGTCATCATATGTATCCCAATCGGGATTAGTTATATGAATTTAGAGAACTAGAAGATAGAGTTGTTTATACAGCAAATGATGTCCCTCTCACCACACAGCAACAATGGCTTCTACTGATGAAAAGTAGTTAGAAGCAACCAGGTTATGGCATATGCGCTTGGAGCATGCAGGTAAAAAATTCTTGAATCTTCTGGTGAAACAAGGATTGTTGAAATAAGTTCAGACTTACAAAGTGGATTTTTGTGAGCATTGTGTCAAAGGGAAAAAGACAAGGATGAAATTTGGAACAGCAATCCATGATACTAAGGGTATTTTGGACTATATTCATTCTGATGTGTGGTGGCCTTCTAAGACGGCTTATTTGGGAGGAAAATACTACTATGTGACCTTTATTGATGGATTTTTCAGAGAGTTTGGGTGTATACTATGAAAACTAAGGATAAAGTATTGGGAGTTTTCCTCAAATGAAAAAGATGATGAAAACTTAAATAGGCTGAAGGATCAAGCATCTCCGTACAGATAATGGCGGAAAATACAAGAGTGATCCATTTATGAAGGTGTATGAAGATGAACGCATTATCAGACACTTCACAGTCAAAAATACACCACAATAGAATAGGGTGGCAGAACGCATGAACCGGATATTGCTGGAGAAAGTTTGGTATATGTTGTCCAATGCTGGGTTAAGCAGAGAATTTTGGGCTGAAACTGTTATATATGTTTGTCATCTCATTAATCGCCTACTATATAGTGCTATTGGTAGTAAAACGCCATTGGAGAAATGATTTGAAAAACCTGTTATAGATTATAATATCTTACATGTGTTTGGTTCCACTGCATACTATCATATTAAGGAATCAAAGTTGAATCCACGTGCAAAGATAGCAATTTTCATGAGGATCATTTCTGGTGTGAAAAGATATCGACTTTGGTGCCCAGAGTCAAAAAAAAAATCTTCAGCAGGGATATTACCTTTGATGAATCTACCATGTTTAAAAGGTGACAAATGAAAGTGTTGAGCAGACAGATGGTACTCCAAAATAGGTAGAGTTTGAAAGAAAAATTGTTAGCTCAGAAAATGATAAAACAGATGCAGAAACTCCTATGGTAGATGAGGAGTTAGATGAAGAAGAGGTTTTAACCCAAAAACCCCCACAGCAACCTGAATCAATTGCATTAAGTAAGCCAAAAAAGACAATAAAAAAACCTGCTCGCTATGTTGATATGGTGGCTCACGCATTCCAAATTGCAACTGATGACATTCCTACCACTTATAATAAAGCAGTCAAAAGTTCAGAAGTAGAGAAGTGGAGGAAAGCCATGAATGATGAAATGCAGTCCCTTCATAAGAATCATACGTGGAAGGTAGCTAGTCTCTCGAAGGGAAAGAAGGCACTTGGGTGCAAATGGGTATATGCAAAGAAAGATGAATTTTCTGACAAGAATTATGTTCGTTACAAAATAAGGCCGGTGACTAAAGGCTATGCTCAGACGGAAGGAATTGACTATAATGAAATTTTTTCTCCAGTTGTAAAACATTCATCCATTCGAATTTTATTGTCTTTGGTAGCATAATTGGATATGAAACTAGTTCAGTTGGATACAAAAACTGCATTTTTACATGGAGGTTTGGAGGAGGAAATCTATATGGTTCAGTCCGAAGGATTTAAAGTTGCTAGAAAAGAAACTATGGTGTACAAGCTTGAAAAATCATTGTATGGATTGAAGCAATCTCCGAGGCAGTGGTACAAACGATTTGACAAGTTTATGATGGGGCAAAAGTACACAAGAATCAAATATGATCATTGTGTGTATTTGCACAAACTACAAGATGGATCCTACATATATCTTATTCTTTATGTTGATAGTTTCCAAGAGTCTGATAGAGATTGAGAAGTTAAAGACTCAATTGAATAGGGAGTTTGAAATGAAGGATGTAGGTGAAGCCAAGAAGATTCTTGGTTTGGAGATAAGCAAAGATAGGGAATTGGTAAGACTTTGTTTGACTCAGAAACAGTATCTGAGAAAGGTGCTAAAACGTTTTGGCATAAATGAAAAGTCAAAACTTGTTAGTATTCCTCTTGCTCCTCATTTCAAATTCAGTGCATCCTTATCTCTAAAGAATAAAGCAAAACGAGAATACATGGCAAAAGTACTATATGCAAATACTGTTTGTAGCTTGATGTATGCTATGGTGTGTACAAGGCCCGATACTTCACAGGCAGTTGGGATTGTGAGCAGGTATATGCCTGATCCTGGAAATGAGCACTGGCAAGCTGTAAAATAGATTCTGCTGTACATTTTGAATACCGTAAATGTTGATTTGGTATTTCAGCGGGATGATCAAGATGGTCAATGTGTAGTTGGATATTGTGATTCCAACTATGCTACTGATTTGGACAAACGGCGATTAATTACTGGTTATGTGTTTACTCTTTCAGAGGAACCAGTTAGTTGAAAGTCTACTTTACAGTCAACAGTTGCTTTGTCCACTACGGAGGCAGAGTATATGGTAGTTACAGAAGCTGTGAATGAGACAATTTGGCTTCAAGGGTTATTTGGTGATTAGGGGTTCAATAGAAGCACATCAAAGTACATTGTGATAGTCAGAGTGCTATTTTTTTAGAAAAAAACCAAGCTTACCATGTAAAGACGAAGCATATCGATGTTCGTTATCACTTTGTACGAGAGGTTCTGGAAGAAGGTGGAGTAACAATCCAGAAGATTAGGACCACTGAGAATCCTACTGATATGTTGACAAAAGTAATGACTGCGGTCAAATTGTAGCATTGTTTGCACTTGATCAATATTTTTAAAAGTTGAAGTTGGGCGCTTTGAAACTCATTTAGTGACACTACTAAAATTGAGTTTTGTGAGAGATTTAAAAATGTGAATTGCGCCAATGTGAAGATTTGTTTGAAAAGTCAACAATTGTGGCTTAATTAGGAATCCCACATCGGAAATTCAAGGAAAATAGGAAGTTTGATCACCTATATAAACAAGCTTCCTTTGATTAGTTTAATCATCCCAAAATTGACATTCTTTTTTAAGGCAAAATTCTTTCTCTCTTTTATAAATATTTTGCTTGTATTATTTTTTTGAAATAATGAAATATAATTTGGTAGTGTCCGAGGACGTAGGAATAAATGATCAAACCTCGTTAAATTCTGGTATTCTTTATTTGTCTATTTTATAGCTACTGTCGCGTATATTGTTAGTAAATTATTGTGCTGTTAAATTACTTAGGAAAATTCTGTATAAAAATATTAGATTTTAAGTGAGACCATTTGTGATCCCTCCAATATTTTCTGAAAATTTTACCTTGTATGATTTTTCAGTACAATCGTTTACGCTTTATTCACCTACGCAATAGTATTCGAGGTGAATTTGGTGAAAATTAACTCGGGTTTTCACAATAAGTGGTATCAGAGCCATGACTTGTAAACGGTCCGGAATAGTAGACTGCGTTGTGTGGGAGGCTCCCGTTACGACCTCGCGATTGGAGATTCGTGTTTGGTATCTTGTATTGAAAGTTTTTCTGATATTGTAGTGGTCAGACAGCGTGTCTCATTAGTCGATAACGGCAGTGCATTATGATTTGACGAATCAAATGGATTATCACTCGAAATGAAGATATAAGCTGTGTGGTCCTTGATTTGAGGGGATTATTATTGGAATACAACTCAAGTCCCATATTGAAAAATTAAGTGAGAAACACCTTAAATATAAAATATATAAAGCAAATTTTCTATTGGCTTGTGCTGTTTTTTTTTTCCATTGGGCTCCTTCAGTAGCAACTTTGTGAATAAAATACTTTAAAATATTATTTTAGTACTATAATGCATTCGGATTCTTCTGAATTATTGTTTTCTCATTCTTATGATTTGGAATTTTATAATGTGCAACTTGCTTACTAAGTTTTTTAATAAGTAAAAGATTAGTTTTGTTTTTTAGTCTTTGTTTCAAAATCGATTTTCCAAAGTTGAAAATTCTCATTCTTCTTCACCTAAAGGAAGTTTAATTTGTTTTTCTTTTTAATCGTATTTTGCCACTTTAATATTATAAATTGATTCTAAACTTTTAGTTGCGAAATTCGTGATGTCATCACTCAATCAATATTGATGTAAAGTGCAAATACTAAAATTCAATAAAAAAAATTATTAGTGTTAGAAAATTCGTAAATGGTAATAAATCAATTGATTAACCATTATATATTAACAATATTATTTCAATACAAGGCACACAAACACAACCATGCATATAAATGATATGAAAGTAATGTTGACCTCCAATTAACGTTATTCAAATTAAAAATTAAAATTGTGACATGATAAAGAATTCAATCGTATTCACTGCTTTGCAACTTTGAATACCAAATGATTATTAAAAATAAAAACCAATGGTATTCAATGCTGTGCAACCTGTTTAATGATTTTACGTCCTTCCTCAATATGTTGGGTAACTTCTTCACACTTACTCTCAAGCTTCTTACTAAGTCTGGCTTTATGAAATGTTGTTTTTTCATTAAGTAAAGCATTAACCTCTTTCTTAAGAGACCATACTCTACTTTCCCACCCCTCAAAACTGCTCAAATTTTTAATTTTCCCGTTAGCAACAGAACCCTCGTTAATATCAGCAGCAAGAGCAATTAGTTTCCCTAATTCCCTCTCTAGCTTTTCAGAATTTTCCATGAGGTTCTTCATGTAATGGCATTTATCCTTAATTGCGCCACCTGCATCTTTGCCCACCGTGTACCCTAAAACAGTTAAGGAAGCTGCTGCAGAAATTAATGCACCAGCTATTGCTGCTGCTGCGTCATCCATGAAACCTACAACAAATATTAAACAAAATAAATCACTCGTTGAATATTCTCTTCTGATTTTCGAAAATATATTTTCATTAAAAATATTATTTTTCATGCTCTCTTCTGCTCTAACAAAACATCAAATTTTACAAAGAAAATAAAATATTATTATCCTAACAAAGTAATATTTAAAAATTCGTTCCTCAAGTTTTTTTTTTTTTTCTCTTAATAAAAAAAGTTTAAGTACTCAGCAATATTATATATAACAAATTAAAGTTTTAGGATTCATTTTGCTTCTTCTCTGCAAATTAATTAAAATAGAAAAGAAGAAGAATGTAAGAGTACCTGATTTTGCTTTTTGTGGTGGAAAGAATAATCGATATATGAAGATAGTTGAAGGTGGAAACAAAGCAATTATGAAGAAGCTGGGAACAAACTTCAGTTATTTATAGAAAAGGAGAAGAGCTACAGCTGTACTTCGTTGACTATGAAAGCATTGGAAAAGTATTATTCATCCTCTACACTCAAAGCTGACTTGCCAATTATGTTTAGCGCGTTCGTCTTTTGGATAACGTCTTGCTTTTGTCTTCGAGTAGCTTTCCAAATAATCAGTAACTCCAGTATGAAGTGAGATTTAATTACAATCAATATTATTTCTTTCTATTCTTATTTAATTAGAAGGCACTTGATTAGTAGTTAACTATTATATTCATTCCCCAATTAGGAGATAATCTGTTTGTATATCAATTCGAATTTGGCCAAAAATAAGTAAGCAAATTAACTATATTTTCTTTCAACTAAAATAACTTTAGCCAGTTTTGTTGAGTTCAGGGCACTTCTTCAACAGCTTCTCCATGTTTTTACTGAGATTTGATGTACCCAAAACAGTGTGCCCAAAGCAGCTGACTGTGGGGACTGGTAGGGGATATTTGTTAATTACAGAAAAAAGACCCCAACTAAAAAACAAAACAAAGAAGAAACGAAGAAAGAAAGTCGGAAATCGTGTGGAAATGGCCGAGCAGACAAGAAGAAGGTGGGTCACGGTTTCCTACTTCTTTCTTCTTTTAATTTCATACTTATCTTTTCATATATATATATAGATATAAGACAAATTACAGAGAGGACGGCGCCGTGGCTATATATTCAGCCCACTTATTTGCACAAGGGCTGCTCAAAATAAAATAATCCATTCAATGCATCCAATTCACCTTAATTGGATATGATAACCCATAAATCATTTATCAAAGTTGGAATGTTATTTGAATGGATTATCGACTTTTTCACTAAATCTTTATACTTATAAATATACTAGTTGTGAATTATTAAATATACATAATAAAATTATTAGAAAATTTATATTTCTCATTTCCTTTTATATTTATACTTTGATTTTAACTTTTATTTATAGCATGTTATCAGTACGATCAAATCTATATCACAAGTTTTAATAATTGAAAGCCCGTGATTTACTATAACCCGGCTCGAAAAAATTAAAATTTTAATTTGAAAAAATTTAATTTCTAACTTTTAAATTATTTTAATTCTAATGAGTTAATGAGATTAATTAATAGGATGAATGCTAGTATATCATAATAAAATTTGAAAAAAAAAATAATATATAATATTATTAAAAAAAATAGAATGACATTGTCCATTGGCGTTGGTTTTGCCGTGGATATTAACATGATTTTAAAGATTTGTTTTGGATATTTTGATCCTACATAATATAAGATAAATATATTTTATGCAAAATAATATTTTGATTTATTATATTTATATTTTTGTCATTTTATTATCTTAATGGGTAATACAAAATAATTTTGATGGCTCCTATAGATTTACACAATCATTATCCAAATACAATTTATTTTATGGAGTATTATTTGTCCAATACGTCTCAAAAAAAACTTATTATTTTAAAAGATATTCACTTATATAGATATCACTTTGAAACTGAGATTAGAATACAACATTTGTATCAGAAAAATATTCTTGAAAATTATTTGATTTTACTGGCAAATAAAAATACCAGTAACCTGAAGTTTACTAACTGTTATACAAATATTAGTAAATCCAAAATTTACAGACTAATTGATACTAATATCAATAAACTTGAAATTTATTAATAAATACAAATATCAGTAAACTCGAAGTTTAATGACTAATTGTTATTAATATTAAGAAACTTTATGTTTATCAATTAATATAAATATTTTATATAATAAAAATAATAAACTTGAAGTTTACTATCGAATGGCAATTAATTACTTGGCATAATCGGATTAACTATCCCGGATCAATTATAATATATAAATTATTGAGAATTCATAAATATTAAAGAATCAGAAGTTTATTTAATTCAATTTAAAAAATTATCATAAACTATTTGTTTTCAAGAAATATTACTAAAGTATTGCTAGCTCGACTACATTCCCTTTATCCTAGAATGAATAAAGATAATATATGTGAGCCCACTATCCACCATGTTAATCACTCAAATGTTTTATAATTTTTGAAAGATGCATTGATAAAATGGTATATGTGTTTATTATCAACCCACAACCTGTAATTTGTGAGATTATTCAAATTAAGTGCACAACTTTCAGATTATGCAATCAAGACATTTTTATTGATAATATTAGTGATCATATATCGCGGGTAAATGATTGTTTTAAGTTCATTGTACATATTCATACTCAAAGTTCTAGCAAAAATATTTATTAAATGTCTCTAATTAATTGCTAGACATTTTTATGAGAATTGCTCCTATTTTTATATAGCGATATTATCGCTTGGAAAAATACTTATATGCATTATGCCAATAAAGATAATTAAATTTCTCTATTGCAATTATTAGTTAAAAATTGCATTTTGATTAAATAGTTTTTCTAATATCAAGAGAAGTAAACAGCTAAAAAATAAAATAATAAATAAATTACGTGTAATTTAGATTCTCATATCATGAACTTGAAATTCAAATTATGATGCTAATGTATTTGTTAGTGTGTAAAGATTTATTAATTTCATGTGTATCGGCTGCAAATACTACAATTCAAAATAATGTTCCAGTAGAACAATTTGCCTTGTAGGGTAAATTATTTGGTTCTAAATAAAAATAAAATATTTGAATACCAAGAAGCAAATAAATCAATAAGGTCCTATTATGGCGACAGTTACTCCTAAGGGTGAGAAAAAAAATCGATTGATGCAGTTAATCGGTAAATCGATCCGAAACCGAACTGATGGACTGATTAACCGATTGTAATGGACTGATTAATGGTTAGTATTTTAAAAAACCAATATTAATGGACTGGTTAATTATTTTGGCTCATTTAATTGGTTAACCGAATAGAAAACCGAATTTTTAGTTAATTTATTAATTATTCAATATGTCCATATTTAGTATTTATTATTATTTTTAGATTTATTAATTTTTAAATAATAAAAATTATAATATATTCGAAAAGTTATATACATTAATATATTAACGAAAAGGTGCATATGTGATGGACTTTTATTTCCACAAGTACAAAATATTTTACTTTTCAAACTTTTTAATATATATAATTAATTCATAATTTTAATTAATTTAATAATTTTAACTGTTTAATTAAAATTTTTATATTTTAATTATTAAAATTTAATATAATAAATAATATTCAATTAAAATATGAAATTTTAGTTTTAATATTCTTATAGGTAGTATTTAACACTTGCAATTTTAATTAAATATATTTTGCTTTAAAAATAAAAAATTTTGTTGCAAGTAATAATTAATATTTAATAAAATTAATAAATTACAATATTTCCATTTATTACATTTTTCTATCCTATGCATGCATATTGACACAATATTTTTAATTTATATTTATAATTTGAATATTATATTGAATTATATTTGGTTTCTAATTTTATTTTTAAGTAACATGAATATTTTAATTTTTTTATAAATACATTTTATAATTATAATGGTTAACCGAAATAATATTGGTTAACCAATCCAAAAATTTAAAATCGATAGACTGATTAACCGATAATAATAGACTGATTAATAGTTAGTGATTTTCAAAAATCGATAGTTAATGAACTGATTTTTTTTAGTCTCGTGTACTGGTCCATGATCACCCCTAGATACTCCTAAATATACATATGACATAACTAATTTTAGAACTCCCGAATTGGTTCAAGTACTTGAAATTAAATAAGAGATCTCAGCATGTTATATTATTGAAAGGAACCGAAAAAAATAAAGTTGTCAACAATATTTCTGCATAAAAATATTAATGTTGATATTTTTAACATAGTGAGGATTTTAAAATTAAATATGTTAAAAAATGCAAATATTAATTGCATTCAATTCTATAATATGAATCTTTGAACATATAGTTCAAATATTAAAAAAAATATGATTAGAGTACACATGATATTCATGAATGTACAATGAAGTTATAAAACATAATTTATTTTATGACAATTGGCATTTATTATGAAGAGATATATTTTCTTATAATATATATGGATGCAATTAAGTATTTATCAATCTAGCAATATATTAATATGTTATTTGCCTATTTGATAATGAAATAATTACATAAATTTCTGAAGAATTTATCATTCCTGAAGCATATAAATATTTTTGAAAAATTTTGTTTAATACAAATATGTATTAAATTTTATGCATATATGATTTGAAGTATTATAACTTATTTATGATTTTGATGGTTTTTGAGAAGAATTTAAAATACTTTAATAAATATTTAAAATTAAAATTTTGTATCGACTTTAAGATCAATACTATTTGATTGAAAGTATAATTTTTGATAAAGTGAAAACATATTTATAAATTATCTTTCATTGAGTATCCCAATAGTTGTAAAGTCACTAGATACAACATATTTCTTAATCATATATATATTATTGCTATTGATCTATTATGTAATTATGCATTATAAGGTAATTGTCAAATTGTTACTTAAAATTACATATTGTTTTAAATAATCTAGTTCTCTATAAAATCATATATTTTTATTTGAAAAATTCTATTATTTTTATTTATTTTCAAGTACTATTTTAGAAATATTTGAATTAAATTACTAAATACATTCATTTATAATAATTATTATATGATTATATTGTATACGTGTCATGAAAATTACTTTATTATATTTGTTTCATTTTCTGAAGTGAATGAAGCAATACAAAATTATAGCTATAGAAATGGTATTTCCAATAAATGATAATTATTGCTATTGTATTGCTAATTTTCACCACCAAATAATTAAAACTAAGAATGGTTAAGAAAATCATTTGAAAATGGATAAGTTATCCATTATATGATATGAAAATATATTTGACACATACCCATTGTATGTATGATCATATTATTAAATTTTATAAATTCTATATCTTAAAGAAATGAAAGATTGAGATCACATTCCTAATTTATTTCATTAAAGTGATAAGGGCATTTAGGATGATAACCATTTGTTTTAAACCTTTTTCTTGATAGCCTACCTTTTTATCCAATAGTTAACTATTTTGAGCCTATAACCATATTTTTGGAAATAACTCTTAAGATTGTTAGCCTGAACCAGTTTATTGAAGCCATAATTTTGAGCCCTTATTTGTTGAACTAATAGATAAATTATCTTAAGAATATCTTCATAGTTATATTTTTGAAAATGAAGATACAAAAAGGAAAAATAGAAAGAAAAGCATTTGTGGCCGGCAATTTTGAAAATAAATAAAGGTCAAAAGCCTTAGGGGAATTAATTTCCTTCCAAAAAAAATATATATAAAAAATAATAATAATAATAATAATAATAATAATAATAATAAAAAATTGCTTGGGCAGCTTTAATAAAAGGATCTATGTTTCTATCTTCCTTACATTGCAAAAATTCTTTCTAAATTCTTTAAAGGCATTTGTTTATTATGTTCAACTTATTTAAGCCTAAATTCTCCATTTTTCCATCCCTTTGACCTTAGCCCCATTACAATCCAATTGAAAACCCTTTGATTTTTGGATGAATTAATGGTTAGTGGTGGAGATTTGATTGAATGGCAAGCCTATGGTAATTCCTTTTTATTTTTGTGACTTGAAGTGCTCTATTGTTAAACACTTAGCCTAAATACTTGATTGATTTGAGTGATATCTTTTGTGAAGGTGTTAAGTCTTGCATATTTGGATAACATTGAAAGATCATTTGAACTGATGAAATTTTTTATGAATTTATTTCTTTGAGACATGTTGAGTTTTGAAAAGAAATTTTGAAGGGGAGAATATGGCAAGGTTATGGGATGTGGAAATTGATTTGATTGAGGACAAGCAAAGGTTTGGTGTGGGGGAATTTGATGAAGCAAAATATTCCTATTTATTTTTCATGAAAAAACTCCTATTTTGTGCTTATTTGATAAAATAAATATTTGATTTAATTCCTATTCAATCTTTTAGTAGGAATTCATGCTCAATGGGAAAAAGAAATCAAAGTAGGAATTTAAAGTCAAAAATTAGAGCTGATTGGAAATCAAGAAATTGAGCTGATAATCAAAGAAATCAAAAATTGAAAGTGAAGAATTGAAGCTGAAAGTCAGAATACAATCAGGGCTATATTTTCAACATGAAATCAAACTTAAGCGTGCCCACGATTGCTTGCGCAGAAATTATGCAGTGTAGATTTTGTAAGAATTGCTGCTATTGGAAATCAATTTAGCCAGATCTTCTACCCGAGTTTTGGCAGCAAAATTGGACATCTGAAAAGTTCCTGAGAAAAATGATTAATTTCTTAGTCCAAGTTTTCTATAAATAGGATCTTGTGATGAAGGAAATGAGACCTTAAAAATAAACTTTTGAATTTAGCTTTCTTTATTTTTAGTTGATAGTATTACAGCCATGAGTGGCTGAATTTTCTTTTCTAGTCAAGGATATTAAGGTATGATTTATGAATAAATTGTGAGAATTCGTTTTCATTGTTTTCTCTTCTCAAATATCTGAATATTTTCTATACTTAATGATATTTTGTTCAATTAAAATTATTGACGTCTGATTTTGATTGAATAAATATTGCTAGTCAAATTGGTAAATCCGTAATTGTTTATTTGATTTGGTGAAGTGGCAAATCTGTGCACTCATTGAATTGAATCTTTGAGTTTAGTGTGGGTGAATTTATTTGGTCTAATTTAAATAATCGAGCTTGTGTATTATTGATTGGAATTGGTAGCTTTTCTAATTTTTAATGCTATTTCTCTATTAAATCCTAAGAGTTTGTTTAGTGGTTGTTGAGAAATAAGATTTATTAGCTGATCTTATCACTTTTAAATTAATATTAAGGAAGAGCAAAATACTAGAGCTTGTTAGTATTCATAACCAATTTATTTGAAAAAGTATGAATTTATCCAATTGTATTCAATGATCAGTTTGAATGAATCATAGCCAATATATTCCTTTGACTAGAAGTTTTTAATATCTGATTTACTCTTTTTAATTTTCTACTTTATGATTTATTTGTTTTCATTTTATTTTCATAAACAAAAATCCCCTTTTTCTTTCTCTTGTTTCATAAGCAAAATTCAGATCTAATAATTCGATCAATCTCTTGGGAGATAACTCTACTCATGCTTTGTTATAAATATTTATAGAGTAGAATTTTATTTTTGTTGGATTCAACACCCATCACAGGTCTTTTAATGAAAAAAATATCATTTTTTGAACGATAAATAAATTAAAAATTTTCAAAGTAATACTTTAGAAAAGGCAAAAATCAACATATATTAACAACTTCATATTTCTATAAAAACAACTCTAGAAGTGGTTCTAATAGTGGTAAATTATTATGTAAAAATAGATGAAAAATTGTTGTTAATAATGTGTTTACCTATTCGGTTACTTATGAATAATAATAATAATAATAATAATGAGTATGAGTTTCTAATTATCAAAAAGTATGATAGGTAAAAGGGAAAAAAACAATCCATGTCAAACCAAACTCATATAAGTAGTTGGACTAAAAGTCTATATACCAGAAGATGCCAAATATATTCGGCATGAGAGTAGTAATTTTTTCCTATTTAGCGACGATTTATCCTTTTCTAGCAATTTTTTTATTTGTTTCAATTATTTAACAGAATTTTTAAATAGAATTAGCTCTAATATTTATTTTATTTCTTGGCTACTCGCTTTCTCCACAAGGCACAAGCTTTCTAAAAATTCAGACGTTCGATGTTTCAAAGTTCAGTATAACTTAGTTGATTCATGCATGGTGAAAAGAAAAATGCAGTTGTAATACTAATTTTGGTTTCATTGGACGTTGGATTGGTGTGTAAATACTTTGATTAAAAACAGCAGTCGTATATTCTTATTAGAATTACTATAATTAATGTATGTGTTCGTAATTGTATAGCCAATTAATGCATTTTCTAAAATGAATTGGATTCTATTAGGAAATTGATTTTTATTAGTAAAATAACTTTTATTTTCTAATTTAGTTATACCATAAGATCCATGTATATGTTCTTAATGTAGGACCAGAGTTAAATTGATCATAATCTATGATAATCCCTCAACCCCTTTACAAAAGAAAAATTGATACCTGGAGAACAATAATTAACAAGGATAAATAAAATTGGTAAGAAATAATACAAATGCTTTAGAGAAGCCAAGAAATAACAGTGGTAATATAAGAAAAGAAAATTTATTTTTTTTTAGAAAACAAAATCTTAATTTTAAAAGAAAATACTTTTTCAACAAGAATTATGAAGAGAAACCGACAAGATCATAGAAAGTAGCTTTAAGTAAAAATCAATTATTTGCAACGTCATCATATCCAAAACTTGGCCAATTTTGCTGAGTTCACGACACTTCTTCAACAGCTTCTCCATGTTTCTACTGAGAGTCGATGCGCCCAGAACTAGGCCTGTCAAATTTGGCCTAAATCCAAGAATTTCGTCCAATCTGTCCCAAAAAAAAAACTGATCCAAACGCAATTCAGATAAAAATCTATCCATTTGAATCCGCTCAAAATATGCCCATTGCGGCCCGTTTGGGTTTGCCCCAAATGCCCAACGGCCTCGCCCTTTTGCCCAGACTTCTATTTCTCTGCTGTTGCCCCCTCTCCCTCTCTCTCTTCGTCCAGTCCTCTCGCTCTGCCCTCTTTCACTCTCGCGGCCTCTCTCCCTCTCCACCGTCCAGTCGTCACCGAACTCACTCTGTTCTACCTAGTGACTCGCCGTCTGCTCCTGTAAACCGTGATGCTGACTTGTTATTTTCCGGACTTTGACCATTTCAAGCTTCTCTTCTCTTATCATGATATCTGAAGCTTCATTTTGATAAGTAAGAACTTCTTAATAAGTGCTATTTGAAACCTTTTCTCGTGCTACTTACATTTTTTGTTCTCTTTGTTGTTACGTTTTGTGTTCTTACAACCTCTTAATTTTTTGTGCGATTTTCCATTTAAAGTTGCAATTTTAGCGTAGGAAAATCCAATTTGTTTTCCCAATTTACTCGCAATGAGTTCTGTTTTGAGTCCAAGTCCACCATTGGCATCAAAGTCGCTACCCTTACTCTCCAAGTACTTGCTTTGCTCTTTAATTATCTTTCTCTTTCTCTATATGTTAAAGTGGGATTTTTGTTGTTCCAGTTTCACTCGACTCTTTTAATTTCACCCGTTCTAACTAAATTTTCACTCAAATAATACTAATGTAATAAAAAAATTTCTCTTAAAAATTATTGAATTTAAAATTTTTATACAGAAAAATAATTTTGACCCTTTTTTGGCGATACGATTGTCTAAAAATCAAGTTGGAGTGCATAGTCAACGCTAGTGCGCATGTAGCATGCCGCATGAAAATTTTTTTTGTCACGTCATAATGACACGTGGATTTTAATTCCATGTGAAGAAAATTTATTTCACGTGGCATGCCACGTGTAAGCTAGCGCTGACTGTGCATGCCAATTGAATTTTCCAATAATCTTCTCGCCGGAAAACGGCTAAGGTTATTTTTTTTTAGAAAAGTTCTAAGTTCAATGATTTTTAAGAAAAAAAAATTATTTCATTATATTAGTATTATTTGAGTGAAAGTTCGGTGATTACGAGTTAAATTAAGTTTAAGAAAGCTTATATCTTTAATAGAGTTTTGAATCAAATTTGTTAATATATTTGGCTTTAGTTTTCATTTTTCTTTATAGGGAAAGGAAGAATAGGGGGCTCGAATCTAATACATTGAAACCAATTTTATAACTGGATGTTTCTAAAAAGATTGGCTTAGTGTTGTTTTGCACTTTATTTAGATATATTTTAATAATCCAATCAGCTTAAAGCACTTGAATATATTTTAATTTCATATTTTATTTAATTTTTTTTTTAGAAAAAAGAGGCATATAGTTTAATTACAACTACAAACAAATGTTGATAGGATAAATTGAAATTGAAATATTTTGTACTTTTTATTGAATACCGATGTTCATGATGTTAAATATACTAAGGGTATGTTTGGTATGATGGATTGCATTGTAATGTAATGAGTAATGTAATGGATTAAGAAATGTAACGTAATGTAATGTAATTATGATTACATTACTCTGTTTGGTTGTATTAGTAATATAATATAATTATTATTACATTATTATGAAATTTTGATCTAACGGTTGAAATTTGCATTCACCAAATACAGTTACGGATCAAATTAATTCTCATATGAATAATATTATATAATTTATTTAGTTCATAAATAAAAATGGAATATATATATAATAAAAAGTTTTTCATATCGAGACAATGAAAAACAAAATTGATTTTATTCCACTAAAAATTTGAATATAAAATTTTAGCATACATGAAATAGATTTGAAAAAAAAAACAAGGGTTTTGATGGCATAAATAATTTATATGTAATTTATTGTTTTATACTGAGTACAAAAATATAATTTATTCATACAAATTTAATCAATAAATAAAATTAGACAGTAGATTTAATAATAATATGAGAATAAAATAAAATAATTAATGTATAAAAAAGTTGAGTAGTATATTAAGATAGTTACATTATAATGATAAATACAATGCTAATTTTAAGGATAGAAAAATACATTAGTAAAAGTATTCAAAATTACCAATGTATTTGCCATTACATTACAATACACAAACTTTAGATTAACAAACAAAAGATTAATTACACTTTCAATTACATTACATTACTATCCCTCCTATCAAACATATCCTTAGTTTTTGTGCTATATATGATTTTGACAAACAACTCCATCATATTATTTACCTTCATTCTCAGTGAAAATTCATGCAGAACAAAGCTAAGATAAGGTTTTATTAATGAAAATATTAGGTTACATTCACAAAATTTCTTTAAATCCAAACAAGATAAGGAGAAAAAAAAAACCACGTGTATGCAAGGACAATCAAACACAAATTAACAAGTTACTAATATATCCTTTTGCATATAATATAATTCAACAACTTAGGGCAGAAAACTAATCAAACTGAGAAATCATCCTTAATTAATATTTTCTGATATCTTGCTCAGTCCGGCTATAATTACCAGTAAGCAATTTCCCAAATTCTTTCCCGTCATGTTTAAGTTCATTGATTTTTTCCAGTAACTTGACCATTTTTCGACTAAGTTTTGCTCGTCGAAAAACCCAAGAATATCTAGTATCCGTATATTTGGTGAACAAAGTTCTTGCTTCTCTATCAACCTTCAAAACCCTGTCATTCCAATTCTTGAATATCAATGGAGGATTCATCAATCCCTTTCGCTGGATGTACCGTTCGATATCAGCCCTTAATCCGCGGAGGAAATCGAGTTCCCAGTATAGTGCTTCATAGTTCATCTCCAAGTTCTTTGAATATTGGACTTTCTTGTGGAGATATGCATATGCATCTTTTGAAACATTACAACACAGTGATATAACTCCAACTGTGACTGATAAAATAGCTGTCACTATGGCACTAGCCATGCCCAAAATTTTATAACACCCTACAAAACTGAATCAATCATAAATCAAATTATATTTAAATTACATAAGTTGATTTGCAAATTAAATTACTTCGTGAAAAATTACATAAGTTGAACAGTGCATACCTTGTACAGAAAAACCCACACTTGTAAATTAGTGATAGATTGATATTGCAGTACTATATATATATATATATATATATATATATATATATATATATATATATATATATATATGAAGATTTAGCAGGCATATAGAGAGAAATAGCCAAGCAACTACTTAAAGTCAAAGGAAATAAACAATAACGTCATGAACATATATGTCATGGTTTATATATATATATATATATGTTGTAATTTATAAATGAAATAGTAGTATCCAAGTAATTTCGACATTCATGAATTCTGTCACTGTTATTTTTATGCACAATTGACAGCCTAACCTCCAAGAAGAAACTTCTCTGCAAGTTTTAGATTAAACTAATCTAAACCTAATTAAACCATTCAGCAGTTAATACAATGGATCTGGAAATCGAATATATATATATATATTATGCACATATTAAATTGGCAAGATTTCCTTCTCAAAAAAACAAAAAAAAATTGGCAACATTTCACATTTTTCCATATATTCAAATTTAAAAGAATCTTTTGAGATAAAACAGAAAATCATATTTGGAATTGTCAGAATACATATAAAAATAAAGAAGAAAATAGTTTCTATATATATATATATATATATATATTAAACAGCTACATAGGATTTTTTTCCTTTTTTTGATAAATAATTTTGAATTCATTTTTTATGAATGAAATGGAAGGAAAAAAAATATTAATTTCTATTGTTTTTTATTCTGCTTAAGTACTAATTATATGGACAAAAAAGGATAAAGGAAAAAAAAATACAGAGAATTATGTTTATATGTGTTATGATAGAGTTGATTATTATGATGTTACAAGAAATTATCTTTGCTTATAGGCACAAAAGGACTAATAAAAATTTGACACATAAGATGAGTTGGTTAAAAAAATAAGTGGAATAATAATTAACATGTATATGTAGCACTTCATCATTGATTTGATTTATAAAAAAATTATAAACCGAATCTAAATAAGAATTTTTTACTTATGCATATGCAAAATGCACGCACTATATATGCTAATGCAATTGATTTGAACTTAATTAATTGAAAATTAGTAAGTTAAAGAAATATTAGGAGCTTAATTGAAGTTTTCTTAATTCACATTTAAATTTAGTTTAAATAATAAGATCAGTATTTGGTCTTTCTTTAAGACACATCTTAAAAGAGGAAAATTTCTAGTAGTGGATCAATGATTTCAAAGCTTCCTGTTGTATAAATGATGAGGTAACAGATCATGAATATTATACGTATAATAGACAACCTGAATCAACGGTATTAAACAAAAGCTCAAGCTTACAACATAATCGAATCATGGCAATAGATCAATATATGGGTGTGAAATATGTTTGTGTTTGTGTTTGTATTTATATTTTTCCTTTTATTTTGTATGGAAGTAAATTTTTCATTAATCACGGATTACATAAAATTTATTTGTTGATATGCTAAACTCAAAGCTTTCATGTACACCATTAGATTACCCGTTAATAAGCAACTGTCAAATCTTGGCATCATATTCAAGTCTTTCAACTTCTTTTGCTAACATAGAGCCTTTCTCCCCAAGATTTGCTCGCTTATGAAACGCGTTGGCATTTTGGCATCTAGCTATATACTGATGCAGCTGTGCATCAGTTTTTTCCACTCTTGTTGCCCATTGATTATAAAGACAAACGTGTCTGCTCCAAACTTATCAATGTTTTGCCCAACCCTTGCTTTTGCACGAAGAAGAGTATTCTTTTTCCACTCTAAAGATTCTTTGTAATTTCCCCATCGTCTTTGCACTACGAGTCTTGTCTTTGGCATAGCCACAAACGTCTTTGCCCACATTATGCACCGCCATCAAAATATTAACTGTTCCGGCTATTACACCAATTAAAGCCATTGCAAGAATTTGTGGTACTTGCCTAGGATTTTGAAAAGCTAATATAATTTACCAGTTTTTAATTATATATATAAACAAATTCGATAATTTTATTTATTAGGGGCGTGATCCATTCTGAATATATTCAATGTTAAGTAAAGTGGATTAAGCAACGTATATAAGCAATATGTCATAATTAATTAAATTAAGAACTAGTCAGAGTTAACAAAGTCAAAGTAATTGTTTCAGTCAACCGTAATAGTTCAATTAGCCATTATAATTTAAACAAGGAATAAGGTCATTTTCTTTTCCAGTATAATTTTTGAAATAGTCATAATATGTCATTATACTAGTTTTGCTATGTACTTTTCAAAATAGGAAAATTTTGCCGCATAGCATAATGATTTTGCCGCAGTATTGTTTATAATAGAAGTAGAACAATTTTGTCCGACTATATGACATTCTCTTGTTAATAGTTGTATAGAAAATGGCATTTTTTTAAAAAAATATAAATTCATTTAAAATACAAAAAAATATTATGTATATTTTAAAAAATATAATGGCCAAAAATACTCTTATTCATTTAAGCGATATTACATAAATACAGGCATATATATAAATGATATGAGAGAAATGTTACCCTCAAATTAAATAATACACATGGAAACTCAAATTTCTCAGGGCTTATAAACACAATTATACAAGGGATTGTAACAAATAAGCTTTTAACTTAGTGATACAGGCTTGCTAATTATTAGGATTGCAAAATCTCGAGTGCGAACCTAAAATAAGATATAACCTCATACTCCTTCGTACTTAGTAATTCTGGCTTTAAGAAAATTTGGTTTTTGAAGTAATGCATTAATCTCTATAGCAAGAAAAAATGTTTTATTTTTCCATTCCTCGACAAAATTTTTAATTCTGTCTTTAGCGACAGAACCATTTTTAATATCAATAGCAAGAGCATTTAGTTTCCTCAATTCAATCTCTAGCTTTTCATTATAATTACTCTGCATTTATTACTAATTATGCCAACTGCATCTTTGGCCATCGAGTATATATATCCTAGATTTGCAGCTGTTGGCTGTTATAAAAAAATGTTGCAGTAATCAAACTCTATAGCATACATGCTTCGAACAAATAAAACAAAAATTCACTAATTAAAATAATTAAATAACTAGACAATCACTCAACACTGAGCTGCTGGCAATTCTTGCTTGATAGAAACTGAAATCTAAAATATCACAGTGATGTTATTCTTCGGAAGATCACTTGTGGAGAAATTGGTTGAGAATTTTGAATGCTTCTCTTTGATCTTCCCAGATCATATGTACAGATATTGATGATGTAATTCCATGCCCTATATATTTAAACAGAAAAATTGATCTAGTCAAATCTTTTCCCTGTTCTCTAAGTGGAACAATTTTCGTATACAGTTCATCCGTTAGTTATGATTTTTAGCTCAACAATTCCCATATCAGCTATATGATTTTCCTCTACTCATAGCATCACATCCAATTTCCACTTAAAGCTATTGGGAAAAATGACCCTTCTAATTAATGCGGAATAAATCAGGAAAAACTCACAACACAAGAAATTATAGTGAAAAACTCCAAATCGGAGAAAAATCACTGCCGTTGTCAAAAGACAACCAAGAAAAATATTCACTATGTGGAAAATTGTTACAACCACATAATAACAAATACAATATTTTTCTTATAACCTTAACACAAGAAAACTACCCAGAGAGTATCCCAATGATTGTTGAACAAACTCTTAAACTCTCACTAATTTTCTTATGCTCACAAACAAACTCACCCTACATGTTTGCTTGAATTTCGAGTATTACAATTGCAAAATAACAATGCGTATTTATAAACATATTTTACCGCGTATGGACAGCTAATTAGCTGTCCACGCGGTCACTTTGCAATTGCAGCTGGCAACTTTGAAAAGTCAAAGTTGCCTCTTTTTTTTTTAATTATTTTCTTACAAAAGCTGTAACTTAATCATCGGAATATCTGGAACCTTCACTGATTTCTTTCAAACAATTTATCTCCTTATTGGAAGTCAAACTGTAAATATTTGACTTCAGAGTTAATCCTAACTAATAGTCCAGAAACCGAACTGTTATCAGTAACAAATCCATTTTTTTATGCACATATTAAATTAGCAATGATGATGTAACATACCATAAATATTATAGAAATGGTGGAATTTTTTTTTTTTTTTTTTTTTTATGATTATAGGTATCCACAAGCCCACATGGTTTCATAAGGAAAAGAAAAGAAAATTAAAAGAATAATACATATGTGAATTTCTAAGAAATTTTACACAAGAAAAAAATAAGTATTTTTTACAGAAATTCGAAGAAATAGATATATAGTTGCATAAGAATATAAAAAAAAAAATCACTAAAAGTTGACTTGGCGGCAGTAAGGGAGGTCTTGAGTTAGATTCCTTTCACTAACATATTTGTAAATGGAGTTAAAAAAGATTATCAGAAAAGAAAAATGAAGAAAATTGGTAATATTTATTGGCCATTAATTTACATAACTTTTCATTTAATCAATAAACTCATGATCAAATATTGGATGAAAACCACACTCAATAATCCTATGCTGACTGCACCTCTCTCTTAATGAAATTTCAATCTCTGTAGCATAAAATTCCAATAATATTCTATACATATTATCCTTAACAAAGTTGTTTGAGAGGTAATCAAGCTGAAGAAACACATGTTTAGGATGAACATCACCCTTGTACTCGATTTTCGACTTTTTCCGATTAATGCAGCCACCAAATTCATCTATCAGAAGCACATGACACTTAATATTTACTTCACCCTCAGAAAATTCAGAGAGTTTGGAATCTAAAACACCACACAGATAAAACCAAACACAATCTCTCTGCTCTAGTAGCTTGAATGAGAAACACAAAGACGATCCGCTCTTGTTTTGATACATCATCTTTTGCAGCACTTCACTTCCTGGTGTAAATAACCAGACCCTTTTTCCTATGTTCTGCACCATCAAAATAATCAAATTAGTTCAATTTTGATTTTCGGTTCCCAACCGTGCTCACCTCTAGTTAATAATTAATAATTAATGTTTAGAAACAGGACAAACATACCTGAACTTTCACCCAGCTGCCTGGTGTTGCCAGTACATTATCAAGTGTTCTATTACATTCATTCTGCTCCAACTTGATGCACTTCTGAAAGTCAGAAATTCCATCGTTACGTAGACCAGGTACTGATTTCATATACTTGCAATTACTAGCATAGAGAAGGGGCCGACATGGAAGTTCTGGAAGATATTTTAGTCTCTTGCAATCTCTTAAGTCTAGTTTTTCCAGCCCAGATAGTTGTTTGATGCTTTCAGGTATGCTCGCAAAATAATTCCCACCTAAGTATAATTTTTGCAATGATGTTATAGAGCATAGACTGTTGGGAAATTCTGAAATGCCACAGGAATTTAGATAGATCCGCTCGAGACGAGGAAAATCTCCTGTCAGGGGAGGGAGTACCAAACCTTCACAATTATTAAGATTTAGTACCCTCAATTCCCTTAAATCATTGATGGAGGATGGTACTTCTTTTATACCACTTCCATTCGCAATTAGCTCTTTTAGAGATTCTAAATTTCCCAAGTTTTGTGGCAGTCTATGTAAATGTGCACAATCATTAACATCTATGCATTGAAGATTTTTCAGATTGCAAATGCTATCAGGTAGTGAGTTTATACCACTTCCATTTACGATCATCTTCTTCAGAAATTTTAAATTCCCCAAGTTCTCGGGCAGTTTGCGTAGATTCAGACAACCTTCGATGCATAAAACTCTAAGATTTATCATATTGGAAATGCTGTCAGGAAGTTGCTCGAGGCTTAAGCACCCATCCAAATACAAATCACAAAGTTGCATATACCTTAAATAACATGGAATGTTCGGAAACATTGCGAGTTTGGAGCATCCTGACAAGCCAAGAAACTTAAGACTTATCAGATGAAGGCTGCTCGGCAAACGAGAAAGACTTAAACAGCCATGAAGATGCACGACACTAAGCTTGCTCAAGTACTTAATAGAGTCAGGTATCTCAACCAAACTTGTACACCAACTCAGTAGTAAAAACTTGAGATTCAAGGCTCGAGACAAGTCTGGAATTTTGATTAACTTCTTACTGAAGCTCAAATCAATCCACTTCAAATTTGCAAGATTCTGCAACAAGGAGATGAAAAGTTCCATCAAATAATAATAATTTGTTTAACTTCAAATAATAAAAGACAAGATTTTTATAAAGTACCTGAACTCCATTCCAAAGTTGTTCAAGGTTACCATTAGGCATGTCTAGTTTTACAAGTTTCTCTGCACAAAAACTCAATGGCAAAGATTTTGAAGGGTATTGATACCAACAGAGATACCTTAGCTCTTCTGAGAGAAATTCGAAGCCTTCATCAAGGTATACTCTTATGTCGGTAGTATACGAATCGTAGAGTATGAGATATCTGAGATTGTACATTCGCTCGAATGCTTTAGGACATAGGTTTATGTCTTTGATTTTTGACATGTCCAATGATATGCCTTTAACAGCATTAGTCCCCTAAATCCGACAACCAAATAGTAAATTAGTTCATAGAAACAAACAAACAAGAATTATGTGACGATAATCCTTAACAAGTTTCAACCGATTATAATTAATCAATTTCAATCTCAATATAAGGAAAAAGAAAAGAAAACGATACCTTTTCCTTAGCCAAGAGGTAATAAATTTCGTCAGGATTCCACAGCCTGCTACGCTTCTTTAGCATTTGCTCTTCACAAACAATTTCTTTGGCCATTTGTTGTATCAAGTCATGCATTTGTAAGCAATTTTCAGGCGATATAGATACGAGAGACTTATCAACAAGACGACTGATTCCAATTTTCGAACCAGGAACGTTAATTATGCTTTCAACATAATCTCTGCGTTTCCATCTAAAGAAACTTGCGATATCAAGAAATATTTCTTTCTCGTCCTTAGATAATCCGTCATAACTTCTTCTCAATATTTTATGAATTTTCTTTTCACATTTCCCTTTCAAATATTCCAACTCATCTCTCCACTCTTCCACACTCTTGCCATGTAAATTGCATCCCAAAACTTCAAGAGCCAATGGAAGGCCTTGAGCATACTCAACTACACTTTTCGAAAGCTCTACGAATCCTTCTTCAGGAATATTTTGCTTAAACGCATTTAAAGAAAAGAGTTGGAGAGCTTCGCATTCATTTAATTTCTCAACTTCATATATCTTAGCATTCATGTTCTTAAGCAATTGCTTATCTCTGCTCGTTACGATAATTCTACTCCCTGAACCATAATCAACCAATTTGCCAGTTATCGCCTTTACTTGATCATAATCAATCACATCATCAAGAACAATCATAACTTTCTTTCTTGAGAGCCTTCTTCTAACCAAATTAGAATTCCCAACATCAAAAAAATTTGTGGGTAATAATTTGGAAAGAATTTCATTTCGTACAATATCTGGGTTTTTCTCAAATTTTTCTCTAACATTTCCCACGAAGCAATGACTTTCAAATTGGCTGCAAATTTGATCAGAAACTTTCTCAGCGATGGTTGTTTTGCCAATGCCGCCCATTCCCCATATTCCAACAATACGCACATCTTCACCGCATAATAATGACTTCACATTCTTAATACGTGAATCTATTCCAACTAATCCATCATCATAGTAACTATCATCACTTAGATACAAATTGTTTAGTTTCTCTAAAATGTGTCTCATAATTTCCTCAATGAGTGCGGAGTCGGACCTAGTCAGAGTCAACAAAAAAAAAAATATTATTTGAATAATTTCAATTAAAATTTTAAGAGTTTAGTGTGTATAATACATTACTTTTTGTTGTTTTTTTTTTCCTAACATAAAAATGTTCATTTAAGGAAAATAATTGACTATTTTTCTTTATTGCATAACATATATATAGTCAACATACATAGAATTGATTATATATATATTTTCTTGTTGCATGATGTATTTTTCATAAAAGAAAAGACTTGACTATATCAGTCCATTGAATCTGCATGAATTAAGTCATAATTAAGTTGAAAAAAGTGATATGGTGACTAATATGTATAGATGAAATTCATCATATTAATTTGGTCCTTACAAAAAGTCCTAAACCTAGTTTAAACAAGAATTTCCATAAATGAGATGATCAAAACTTATCAAAATTCAATTATAATTAATAAGCAAAACCATTAAGAATTTTTCTTGTTTGAAGGTTCATAGTGGACCAACTAATTACAAACTGTCATCTATGTAAAATAATATATTTTTCATACATAACTATTTCTGATTGATTGGTTCACTGTATAAATCTGATTAAAACAAATTTTTTTCTAACAATAAAAGAAAAAACTAAAATAAGAATACAAATTTATAAAAAAGCCTACGAGCAAATTCATATACTAAGCCAATAAGATAACGATACATGTGATAACGGAGTTGAAAGGAGTTGAAAAGAAAAACTGAAAACGTAGTGAAAGAATGGTTACTAATTCTATAGATCAATATACTATTAGCTTGGATTTAGGCAAGAATTTTCCAATTTATAATACACAGAGTCTTAGATCCTAGTTTGCATGAAAATATTATAATAATAATTCATAGAGAGGAAAAATAAAAAAAGGTGAACTTACTTGTAGTTGAAGGAAACGAACCCAGAAAGGAGACTTGTTTCAATTAAAGCTTGGCACCAATTCTCCACCATGGATAATGAATCTTTAAAATTCTTTCTATGTATAGCAATGGCATCTCCAAAACTCCCACGCAGTTGTTGGACATGGCTTGCTTCTACACAATAGAACACTGGTATGACTATCTGTCCCATTGTTTTCTTGCAATCTAATATCTTCATCAGCTCATCCAAACACCACGGAGAAAATGCATAATTTTCCGAGAAAATTACAACTGAAATAGAAGATCCTTCAATTATTTCCAAGATAGATTTCGAGATCTCTTCTCCTCTTTCGAGTTCTTCATCTACAAGGACATCAATACCTTCTTCAAACAAAGATTTAAGGAAATGGCTGAGGAAATTAACACGAACATCTGATCCTCTAAAACTAATGAACACTTCATGCTTGCAAGCCATATATTAATTATTTTTATCTTAAAAGAAATTAAATTGTGAAAATTGATAAGTTTAAGAGGGAATGAAGTAAAGGAAAGTATACAATGTGTTGAACTTGAAATGAGAAATTTATAAGAAATTTATAATAATTTTTTTTGGATGAATTGCTGAAAAAAAAAAGGTTCCTAATTAGCATTATAAACGTGCATTTTACTATATCTAGTGGAAAAACTCAGAAATTTACAGAGCCATAAGCTTTTTATATGTTTTCAAATGGTGTATGCTATTTATCTTTATCTATTTGACTCCAAATTCTTCTCCATTTTCCTCGTGCAGATGATAGTATTGCTCCCTTTTACTGTTGTGGCCGCCAATGAAATTTGACTGGCAACATTTTTCTTTTTATCTTATTGCTGATATTGATGTGTCCTTTATAAAAAAATACCCTACATTAAAGAAAGTAGCTTTGGCTTTACCTAAAAAGAAAAGAAAATAGTTTTGTACTTCTTCATTATATATTGATAACACAGCTACGTACAATCACCTTTACCTGGCTTTAACTCGGTCCTTGGTTGCAAGCGTTCGGTATGTTGGCTGTTAGATATTGAATGTGAGTAAAGTGGACGTTATAATTGATACAATAATCAATAATAAACCTAACGAAACATTTATGATGAGTACAATAATCCATAATTTAACCGTTATAAACGTTACTGAATATTTATTACGAGTTTAATGAGATAAATGCTATATATAAATAGAGAAATTTCGAATATCACTCATATGCCTAACTCACCTTTTATCATAATATAGACTGATTTTATTGTTGAAATGTTCTAAATAGAAGGATATTATTTGTTGAAATGTTCTAAATAAAAAGACCTTCACCAAGTAATATTATTAAAAGACGAAAGCACATTCGGCTGGAAATGCATCGAGATTTCAGAATTGTTATTTTATATTATTCGAAAGCCAATATAATTAAGAATCACCTTTAAAAAAAAAAAAGAAAATAGTTTGTAATTCTGAGTGAATGATTATTGCTTTTGGCTACATTAGGACAAAGGATTAAAAGTTTGATGTTTGCCTTTATCGTTACATGAATTAATCATTATAGAAAAAACTCACAATCAAGAGTACTACTTTTTTTTTTTAATAAAGACAGTCAAAAGTACTTACTGTCACCTTTGTTAAATTAAAAAAAAAAAAAGAAAAAAAAAATAAAGTTAATCACAGCCAACTTTTATATACATTTTTAAATCACATAGTTTTTTAATAATTTCACATTTTATTTATAATTAAATTATTGTCGTGAATGCAAAGTTAAAGGATAAAACTAATAATAAATTATTATCTATATGCATATTAACCATTGCATTTCTTTTTCAATCAATAATTCTACGTGACAAATCCTTATAGGATTGGTGCATGGATTTTACCTAAAACCACATGTGTTTCAATATAACTTGCACTACAAGAAAGATGAAAAATAAGGGAAAAAAATGTAAAATAAAATCTACCCTTTTGTTGCCTTGCCCTTGGCTTTGTTGAAATTAGTTCTACATGTTACACGAGGGCTTGGGTTAGGAAAACAATCGTACATCAAATTATATATAAATACAGGAGAAAAATATAAATTAATTTTTACTCAACGAAAATTAACTTTAAATTATTTTATGCAATTCATACAAATTACAAATGTAACAATACATTTAAAATATAAAAAATATATTTAATTAGTACTAAAATAGCTATACATATGAATTATCTTAGTAAGTCAATTCAATATACTTTTTCTTTCTTTTTTTTTATATTATTTGGTCTGTTTTTTTTAAGTTTAAGTAACTGATTAATTTAAAGTCGGATATTATTGTATCTATAATTGAAGACGGCTCTTCTAACAACGTATATTTTACATACGAAACAATGATTAAATCTAAAAATTTGCTTAAAGAATCTGAACTTCTTACTATTCGGACAATATCAATTCAATATGCTTGTTCTTACTAACAAACATCTAAGGATTAATTTAAGTATCTATACACTACAGTCATAGTCAATCGATTGATATCCTGAATTTCTTTTTTCTTTCATCGTGAATAAACGATTGCAATTTGCATATGTAATTAGTGATTCATGATCATATCCAGAGTCTATGCATAAAGTTAATAATGCATAGTTACTATTAGCATGTATGATACAGGCCATTCTAAATTAATTAAGGCACAAATAAATCAATATTCTATTCACCTTATCTAACAGCAATCCACTCTTCTGACAAACCAAACTCACTCTCTGAATCCTGCTAACTCTTCCATTCCTCGCAATGCCTAATCGCAAATGGATTTCCCCCGAAAATCATCTTCGTCAGGACTTTCTGACTCATCCGAATCATAACCCTCCTTGTAAATTCCAATCCCGAAAACACTTGCTGGCGAGCAAGCCAATTCATGCCGCAATTTCCCCGAATTAAACGGGTGATCAAGCAGTTCATTTGCTGTTCATCTCCTCTCAGGATTCCTCTCCAAACACTTGGATAAGAAATCCAGGCCCTCTTCTGAGCAGTGTGCAGGAAATCGAGGCACCTCTTCGCTACATGCGATCTTAATAATTGCAGCCATTGGATTCGAAACCTGATCAAACAGGGAGTCCTGCCTGTTGCCATTTCAATCACACTGCATCCTAATGACCATATATCCAAGGAAAAATCCAGTCTTTCTTTTCTCAGCACTTTAGAAGCCATCCATAATGGATCCAATGAAACCCGAAAAGTTTCCATTTTTCGGGCCTTTTATCCTCTGAGCACATCCGAAATCTGCCAATTTTATGTTCCCAGCAGAGCCAAGAAGTATATTCTTGCATTTGCGATCACAATGCACAATCTTTTCTTGATGAATATACTTCAATCCAAAAAGAATTTCCCTCATATACAATCGGACACTTTCCTAGTCTAAAGCCCCTCATTTTCTCTACTAAATCTGATAAACTACCTGCAGGCGTATACTCCAAGAAAATACAAGTCTTTTTGCATCTTCTGATGATTCCTGAGACTCATTCTTTCCTAGAAACCGAACAACACAAGGCGAATCCAAACTTTCGAGCAAATTCGCCTCGTTTTCTAATGATCGAAGAGCAGTTTGTGAGTTAGCTAACTTAACAATGAAGAGTTCTTCTGTAGTTTTCTTCATTGCTAAATGAACATTACCATGTGACCCGGATCCAATAACTTTGCCTTTCACCCATTCACCAGCCATTTCCTTCTCTTTTTTGGAGAGGGAATGAATGGAAATAAACGATCTTGTTTTTGAATCTTGAACTGGGCATAAGAACCCAACTCAAAATGCAACATATGATGAATATCTTATATGCATGTAGAGTTTTCAGAAATTTCTGTAATAAATTCCAATTAGAAAGAAAGCCAATATTAATTTTTCACAGAAAAAAACACGAGCACTGTACAATGTAAGAGCGGTTTCCCAGAAATGAAAACCGCTCTTACAAGAAAAGAGAATCCTAGCCGCCGACTTGCAGTTCTTGTAATGGCTTTGGTTGACGAACTTCTGTTGGGAGAAGGAAAACAGACTAATGACAGTTGACAAGATATTTGTACAGTTAAGAAGCCAACATAGACGTCAAGATTACCTACCCTTGTGGAAAGAACTAAATCTTTTTTTTTTTTAAGGATTTTTCTTCACTAGACCAAATCCATGTGAACCAAACCAACCAAAAACTGCCATGTAAAAAAAATACAAAACTACTTTTACATACATAACAGTTATGTTCTTTTATCGAATGCTTCACCATGGACCTGGTTCAAGCAAGTTTTTCTAAGTAAAAAATAATTAAGATTGGCTAAATCGTGTGTACATGCCCGTTTCTAATTGAATGATTCACCATGGAACTAATCCAAATAATTTTTTCCTGTCTTTTTAGTAAAAAATACGATTGACTAAATCATGATCGATCACCATGGTTAGTAAAAAGGGATACCCTCTTATGCAAGAAACAGGCAGATTCAAATACTAAATAAAACTCAAGCATCATGACATTGCACCAACAATTGTTTTAACTAAATTTATTTCACAATAAGAGCACCTAAGCTTGTTATGTTTGAATGGTACAACCTTTGCTATATACCAAACCAATTGCATCAATGATTATAACAATCAATTATACCCCAATTTCTTGCAAGAATAATCAAATAAAGTCTGGAGAAGGCCTAAAGATGATTCCCCTTCCGGCAACCTTAGAAAGCGAGCAACTTTGGTGAATCCGGCGTGATGTGGAAGCAGATAATCTTCCTTCACTTCTATGTTCATGTCTGCCTTTACAAGTTCCGGTCTTGACAGAGCCCACTGCATAGCCCAAATCGCCAAGGGACGCATGTAACATAGAGATCTATATTGATCATCTGTGTTCCAACCTTCCGGAGTTTGGAAAGCATAACTATGGGAAAAGGAAATACAGAAAAACATAAGCATGTCTGTTCAAAAGAGAAGAGATTGCAGTTTCTTGCTAGACCAATGTTTTGATTGAACTCGGGGAGACTGAGTTCCGACAAAAACAATTTTGCTTCTCGAAGAATTAAAGGAAAAGGAAAAGGTATGTTACCCGAGCCCCTGTTCGGACCAAGCAGCTTCGTAGATTCCACTAGCAGTGTGAAATGCTGTATCAATCATTTCTTCTTGAATCATTGTTGCAGCAACAGCATATGTGACTCCGGACCATATCTCTCTCGACTGCATAGTTGTAAGGTCAACTCTCCCATCTGGTAGCATTCCATTTACAGCCCCCCTTCTCCCATCCTTCACCTTCAACACATTGAAATTATAAACCTTCTCTAATGCACTTCTTGCTTTGTCTTTGTCAACAATCGGAAAAAGTCCACACGCCCGTGCATACCTATGAGATAATAGATTTTAATTAAAAGGCCTAATCACGATCTAACAATACTCAACATTAAGCAAAATGCATCAACTGCAACGAACCATTGTCCGGCCAATTGATCAGCCTGGATAGATGAACTATTACTGTTACCACTATTGTCATAATTGAAGTAAGATCCATTCCACAATTTGTCATAAATAACTTTTACTTTCTGAAACCTAGCCCAAAAATATTCAGCAGATCCCTTGTCACCAACTACTTGTGCCAAAGCTGATGCAGCCTGCAAAGCAGCCACCCATAGCCCACCACTATATGCACTCAAGCCAGAAACAGACCATGTATCATATGTCTGATCAGGAAAGCCCTCATTTTCAATCATTCCATCCCCATCCTTGTCGAACTGATCCATATAAGCCATAGCAACATAAACTGAGGGCCAAACAGCTTCTGCAAACTTCTTGTCACCAGTGGCAGCCACATCTCTATATACTTGGAGAACAAATTTTGGATTCAAATCTTTCCATCGATCAGTATCATAAAGGTTATAGGCATTGACTTCAAACCATGGATCGTGAATTCCAAGATCGTGAGGAACAGCTCCAAGAACCTTTCTTCGAACCCATCGTCCATCATAAAGAAGTTGCATCTTACTTGGATCATGCATCATTACAGCTGCTGCAAAGTCTCTTTGAACACTGAGTTCAAGTTTGGGAAATAACATAATTAGGGCAAAAGATGAATAAAAATGCACGTCATAGGTATTCCACATGTGATATTCAACCCCTTCAAGATAAAGAAATTGACCAATGTTTTCTTCTCCTTCTTGAAGCAAATTAGTGCCAAAAGCAGAGTTTGATGCAACAGGAGCATGAATTTGCTCAAGGGCTGAAGTCATTCGCCCAATGATGTCAGAAGCAGTATCATCAAAAATGCTCTTCAGACCGGCTCCTAAACTATCAAGGGAAAATTTTCTTCCCCCAATACTTACTAAGTTGTGGAATGGAGGTGATCCATCTACAAAAATAAGTAAATACCTAATTAATTAATTAAGTTACAATAAAAAGTGACAGTAATTTTAATAAAATGAGCCAAGCTTTCTAGAATAAGAATAGGCTATGAATTCCATATACCTGTCCAAATTGTACCCCCTGAATTAAGATAATAGAGCTCATTAAAGAGAGTAACAGGATACCTGCAAAGAACTTTCAAAATGACTTCAGAATCCAACTTTAAATTCAGTGAGAAAATTATATATCAAATCTCACCATTCAGGAAGCCTCTTGTCTTCGAGAATTGGTCTTTGCCATGCTTCTATTTGTGTTTCCCAATGAGCATGCTCTATGTTTCAAGGAAAAGTAAAAATCACAAGTTGAAGATGATACATTATCATATTAAAATAGGACGATAATTGCCAAATTAGAAATTTATGCCAGCATTTTCAATTCATAGTGCTTCTAAACATTTTGAGCCCATTTATGCATTTTTAAAACAGGAGGGCAACATGGGAAAATTACCAAGAATAGCATCATGTGCAATTCTGGCAGCAGCATCTCCATGGACACCATAGAATTTTGTATATCGCCTGTAGATGGAAAACTATTAGCAAATAAAAATCTCTCTACCTGGAATACTATTCTTACAAGTCTTTGGCAACCTACCTGTAATAAGTCCTTCCACCCGTAAAATATACTTCAGGACAGTCCCAAGCCAATGAAAATGTAACACAGCGTACTGAATCTGGTGGAATTGTCACAGTGGCCGCAATTGCTGCACCAATAGATGATCCTGGTTCTGAAGGCACTGACATTCCGGAAGGCTTAAGGTTGTCAAAGGATCCATGCTGTCAAAAAAGAAAAATTAAGCATATTCAGTCCTACAAAGAACGAATAAAAAAATTAATAGAGAACTGTGAATATAAAACAAAAAAGTATTTGTCGCTGTATCATCCCATTGAAAAAACAATAGAGATCAAATAAATGAGAATGCATTCTTTTATAGCAAAAGAACAAAAACAATTCATCCAGAAGCTTCACTATTTGATCTTATATTAAAAAAAATGTAAAAAAATAATAAATGGAAAAATAAGGCATTAGATCCACCAGCGCTTTCATAACCCGAGGCAGATCGTTTTTAGACCTCCCCTATGCCTCTATCAATCTCAAAAATAGTTACACCAAATATTTAATTCACCACTATCAATCAGTCGGTCCTCTTTTCTGCATAACTTTGAAATATGTGAAACCTTGACCTCCCCCATGCTGGCCAGTCCTACATGATCTAATGCTTAGTTCTCATTACAAATGAATTTATAGTCATAGCATTCCCGTTCAAAAACTAAATTATGTGGCAAAAAGACATAAAATGTTAATGAAAAGACAAAAAGAATGATTAAAAATAATTGCAAATCAGAAAAGTTCCTTATAGCTTCAATAAAAGCATATTTGCAAGGTCAAGTCTCACTTCCAATTGTTGAAGAAAAAAAGGTATATATAAGCGAAGTACTAAAAGGTATGACACCTGTTTTAAACTTTGGTCAAACATTTTAAAGCTTGGACTTACGCTTAATGTCTATCAGCATCCAGCACAGCATATGTTTAATATTATTACATAAAAAGTGATAGGCAAATTATAAGGCTGGACTTTTGAATAATGCCCAGATGAAACACTAGGCAACTTGCAGATTGATTATAATAAATATATATAATATGCATTTTGTATCAGAAAGTGGAAATTTTGAGATTACATGTCTCTGGTATAAATCCAAGAATGAATTCTCAACTCCAGTTTCAGCATTTTTTGGAAGCATGTTCTTTTATCTATATATATACACCAATTCTCATAACTTATGTAGCATCATCTATACTTCCTATCTTACTACCCAAAGAGGAAAAAAAAGAAAAAGAAGAAGAAGAGAAAGAAAAAAAACATATGATTAATTTCCCGTCTCTAAAATTAAGAGAAGGAAAAAGCCAAATTTATAGTCTTAAAATTGCTGAAACCAGTACACAGGAGAAGGATTAGCCCACAAAAAATATACAGAATGTGAAAAATGTATAGTAACCTCTTTTATTTCATGCCACATGTCTTTTGCTGTTATGCCTTGGGAGCTTCCAGATATCAGAAAGTGTGGGCATTTTGAAATGCGAACACCATCAGTCTCCTGTGCAGTAATAGCAAAAGTTACTGGGGGAAATTCGCCAGCTGTCCTGTATGTATAACGAAGGGATTTTATAATCTATGATACTTCATAAACAAAGGAACCAACCACATCCAGATTTATCTCCCAATGACATGAAATGAACTTACTTGTGATGAAGAAGAATGCCATGCACATCATCCTCTATCCTAGCAGGATCAATAATAGTGTCAGTAAAAAGTACAATCATCACAAGCACAGAGTCAATTGGTACAAAATCATAAGCATCACATGCACAGTGTCAATTTTACATAGATGAAAAGTAAAAATCATTTTCTTGATAAGTGAAAAAGATGAGTTGTTACACTTTTCTCACATTGTTGTAGTATTGAAATGCTGACCAGAAGATCCAGAATCCCCACCAACCGAATTCTGAAAAGGCATAGACCGCAATGAATGTCAGTGAGTTTCATGGTGTCTGATATAGAAACTTATGTAACAAATTTTGACAGGAAAACTATAGCTGAAGTGATCAAATGAATAACTATACACTAGTAAAGATGCAACATAGAATTGCCTCCTATTATAAGTTAGAATTTTATTACTTCGTATTTCCACCAGTAGATGGGCTTCTGTAAGTCAATACAAGGCTAGTGAAGTACAAAGTATGATTTTCCTTCTTAAAACAAAATTATAATAAAACCTACCCAACATTAAAACATTTGAGAAAAGCAAAGAATGCAAGGTAAAATTTTGACTTACTGCCCATGTGAAGAGCAACGAAACATCTGCAGATGTCTTCCCAGAATTATAAAGCTGGAGAGAAAATAACTGATGCTTAATAAAGAGGTGAGATGCATTCCAACAATCAAAATTTTCAGAGGTTGATTCTTACCGTGAAAGTGAAAACTGACACGGGGAAACTGCTTTCCTTATAATTATGAGGAATAACAGGCGAAATTTGGCGACAAACAATTCTAAGTTCTGGATCAGGTTCACCTGAATTTGAAATTGTAGAGGTACCAGATATGAGAAAATGATACAAATCCATGGTCATAAATTGCTAGAAAATGTAGGTTACCCTCATAAATAGTCCAGGCCCTTGGATACAGTGCATGATATGTAGACTTGTCCCCCTTCAGGTTCCAGTCCCAAGATCCAACTCCAGAAGCTCCAGGTTCTCTGATTTTGTACATGAACTTCAGTAAGTTTAACTGGTTTTATCATCTATTTTCCTCTCAAATTCAGGTTTTCACTTCACTAATACTCTCATTGAACCGAAAAACAGAATCTTGGAATAATCATAAAATTAACTGGACAGTAATGTAGTCACTTACTCAGGCATCTCTGGGTTCTTTGGGCACAATACACTGGAGTACTTTTTACCATTTGATCGCGAAACAAAAACCTGCAAGGAAGGTTTGCATACATGTTAAGAATTGCATATCATTTTGCAAGCAAATATCAGAAAGTTTCTAATTATTTCACCAAAAAATTCTTGTTATCGGTAATCTCATATAAATATTATAATCAATTCCTTAAATCACACCATTATAACTGCTTCAACAAACAATTTCAGCAATTCAGCACTGAAACTTTCACTTTCTATCACTGAAAATAGTGATATTTCTGTATAATTCATTCTCCATCTTATTTAATTATTCTCAAAACCACCAGGAACTGGGTGTGCCATTACTTTCTTTTCACATAAGGTAACCAAGATATAACTAATGGCGTACAGAACTAGTCATCATTTTAAACTTTAGTCCATTTCCAATCAAACTTCTTCACACAACCCATTGAAGCAAAACAAATTCAAGGTAATTGATGATTAACCTTATAAAAAAATAAAAAATAACATAAAAACACTAGTGCTATGATTTGTGGACAAGCAAGAGAATAATAATGAGAATTAAAATGGACTAAGGATAATATAATTATTCTCATGAAAGGAAGTAAAGGCTGTAAGAATCACACAAAATTCAAGCGATAGGGTCATGATGACCATTATCCAGTTTTGTCTTATGACTGTGTCAACCAAAATTAAGTGACAACTAAGGGAAGGAAGTTTGGCAAATTAATCTTAAGCCATTTGCCCTTCAGGGCTTCGACAGTATAGAATGACCATAGCTCATCTTCAGCATGAGAGGACTCTTGCACAAAGTAGATAAAAAGCCATCACTTATTTGAACAGATGGGTACATTTGGTCAAAAAAGCTTGCAAATAATGAAGTAAAAATTTACCACATCAGCTGGGTGTTTCATGAGTCATCAAGCTCTAGCAAAGTAAACACTTATTTCTAATTTCATGCAGAGAATCAATAATAAACAGACATATATTTTCCATAATTCAACAGATTTTTAAAGTGTAGGATAATAACTGCATCTTATAAGCATAAAGCATGTAGTATCATTGAAGTCTCCACATTACAAGATTCCTAAGGGGAATGGCATGCAATTAAAAGCATCAAGAATTTTTTTTTCCCATGAAAATGCATCAAACTTACAGAAAATTGATTTGCTAAAACAGGATTGTCTTCACATATTTTAGGGAACAGTTGCCAGCGCTGAAATTCACCTTTGTAGCTTCTCCCAATGCTTCCAGAGCTATGAAGTGTCAATTTTTATGCAACAAAAAGAAAAAAAGGTGTTAAAGGGAAACCTCAAAATGACAAGTACTTTTACAGCTGCCTCGAAAAAATAATCATAAATAGTGGGCTACATCAGAATTACCCAGATAGCCATATGCTAATATAATTTCAATGCAACGCAAGCAATTTTTTTTTTTCTTTTCAGATTCTTTAAATAAGAAAAGTTTTCAGTCTATGACACCACACTACGATGCAAAACTTGCATCATAGATACAACCAGAACTTAACTTATCTTAGTTGATTGAGCTTAGTAAATTTGGATACATGCCAATAATTGTCTAACCACCTCACAAGACTACATTTTGCAGAGAAAATTATGCAGTAAACTGATAAATTTGTATAAATAGGAAATTATCTGAGGAATACAATCTGATAAATATGATTTGTAAGTTTTTAAATGGATCATAAAATAAAGCCCTACCCAACACCACCTAGCGGAACAGCATGACAAGATTTTGTAGAGCGCTTAACAAATGGATTGATCAGACCCACCTGCAATAGTAGGAAAAATGACAATCAGCAGATCTTTGTCATTACTCTACACAAATCACACATTAAGATGAACAATTTACTTAAATAAGACATTACCATTCCTTTGGCAGCTTCTTCACGGAGAAAACGCCATAACGGAATACCTACAGGAGCCTGCCATAAACAAAGGAAAACTTCTTGTGGACAGAAATATTGACGAAGAAAAGAGAAAAATGCATGCAACCTAAGAAATCATGCCCATAATATCAAGACTTATTTTCCATGCATTTGTTTATAATCAACTATCACTGTGAATTTAATCGTTTCTCAAGAGTAGGGAAAAGTTAATAATATTTTTGAATGCAATATACAGTCACAACATTAAAACAAATAATGATAACAACAACAATAACAATAATACTTCAGCTTTATGCTCTGCAAATCTATATCAGTTAAATGATTTTTCAACAGTTCAATTGAATTGGAATTTGATAGCAAATTAATCTATTCATTTCCATCCCTCTGAACTCAACAAATTATCTGTGTGTGTGTGTGTGTGTGTGTGTGTATAATCTCCAAAAGCCTCCAAAGATTGTTTTCTGTTATACTTTTTCCTTTGTCTTTACCTCCTGTTCCAACTAGAAATTAAGTAGATCGAGCAATGCAGGCCAAAGAAATCCAAATTTGCCAATGAAACCTAGTAATCTTTCTTACATTTTATCTAAACTTTTCTATACCATAAAGAAAATTTCTAGAAGATTGACGCAACATTCATTTTCTTATCTTCATCAGCACCATATTTCAAGAAATGCCATAAAAAAATTTCACTCACTCAAGGGCCCACCCGATGATAGAAGCCAGCTTTCTTCATCAACCATGCATTACAGCACGCAAAGAAATTGAAGGATCTAAAACTAAAAACAGAATCCATACCAGCTGAACTTTCTCGCGAAAACTTAATGTGAATTCTGAAAGATCAATTTCCTCGCCATTTAACTTCCGTTGCCAGGTCAGTGGTGCAGGTTTCCCAGGATCGACCTTAATGCAATAACAAAAGAAGTTAGATACAAGACAGGCATTTGAAGCATTGCTCTGAAGGAAATATGATAATCAAACTAAAAAAATTAGTACATAATAAAAGATAAGAAAAAACTTCAATATTATATTCATGATTGCAGAACTATACTGACATGAACGATCCTCCATGAATGTTTAATTTTCATAAGTATAAAATGGAGGGAAACAGACACAGTCCAGACTTTGAAAAAAGAAGATGATATACCAGCATTTCAGTATACTCCACAATTGCCTACAAAATTCTAATAACCCTTTCAAATTTCAACAGCCTCAAGGGCTAATTAAACAAAAACAATCAGCATGGACGCTGAAATAATGGCCAGTTTAACTTGATCTTAATCTAGGACAGACATCTCGCATACCCTATCTCAACTTTGGTCTTAAGCTTCTAATTTATCTGCCTTCCACATAATCTTAGGAAAGTACACTAAAAATTTCACTTCGATTGGGATCTTCAATTGACAAAGTAACTGAAGCCGGAGAGAACTCGACCAATCATTCAACATAGTGTATCAAAGGCTCAACTAAATAGCAAAAAAAATTAAAATAAAATTGAATCTTTCAAATACAAGAACAACTTTAAAATCTTCTGACCAATCAACACAGTTAAAAAAAAAAAAAGAACTACCAATGTCATACCTTATCTACAAAAGAATCAGAAGCTTCTCTCTCCTCTTGATCAAAGCCATTCTCCAGTATGTCTCCCTTAAACATCTTGGCTGCATTAGATAAAAGAAGTAAACAAACCAGTCCAGTTGCTTTGGAACAAATCAACTCTAATGCAAATCCTTTCACATGACATGAAATTGTTTAGCTAAAAGTAAAATTCCACTTACTTCAATAGACTTATATTGCTTCAAAACTCAACCCAGTCCGCCAAACAACCACAGGCATATAAAATTAAATATAAAATCGTTGGATTGAAGAACCATCAAAAACGAAAACCGAAATGCATGAATAGAGACATAATATTGGATTAACAGAAGACATACAACATTAAATAAGTTTGAAGAAAATAAAATCAAAGTCGGAAATTATAATTCAAAGAACTATTAGTTAAAGAAGAGGAAGCACATTGAACCTGAAATAAAGGATCTTGAGAGAGAAACTGAGGATGGGTTTGGCAGAAAAAGCTTGAATACCCAAGAAAGCTAAGATCTTTACAACGTAATCCTTTCAAAAAGACCAATCGGATGGACGTTTAATTTATAGGATTCATCCGTAAAATCCAAAGTATGAACAGATACTAAAGTGCTGACATTTCCAACATGAATACGAGTTTAGAAACTGACCCGGGACACCTAATGGTTCATCATAATTGGTCCCTGGTCTGCTTCTAATTTTTATTTTTTGCAATAATGTCCCTCATTTTTCAGGATTTTTCTTTAATGACCCATTGACTTCTCTTTTCTAGAGATAGAAAGCATTTTCATAGGAAAAAAAAAAATTGCAAATTTTTAAAATGGAGTAGATGCATCTGCCTTCAAAGTATGAAATTCGCCTTCTAAAATACGAAATCCAGATTTTTTTTTTCGGTCAAGAAGAAGTAATTTGACAAAATTGTTTTATTTTTAATTATATTATCTAATTTTTTAATGATAGTTTTATCATTAAAAAACATGTCACCACTTAGAAATGGAGAAATTTTAAAATAGAATTAATTATTAATGTTTTAATAAATATAAATTGTATATATTATAAATACGAAAATAATTTGTAGCCATATTTTTCAGTTATTTATCCCCAAATTAGTTACAATTACAATTTGTAACAAGTGATATTAGTAGGGTAAAATTGACAAGAAGTAAAAAAATATATATTTTGCTTTTTAGTCCTTGCTAATATTTTTATATTGCCATTAAATTATTGAAAAAATCGAATTATCTTTTTCTTTATTTGAGATATTATTGAAAAATAAAGCCCCATGCTTATCTTTTAAATATCCTTATATATATCCAATAATATATTTTTTTTGTCGGATTAATTATTCTAAAATAATTAATTAGACTTATCATGTATATCCATGGATAATTAATTATTCCACAATTATAGAATTACATATTTAAACAAACTAATACTTCTTCCATTCTATTTTATATGTCACTTTTATTATTTTTACTAAAATTAATAAGTATTAATTATGATTAAATTTAGGATAAAATTGAATAATTTAATACACAAATTTAAATTTAATTAGTCAACTTATATTAGAAAAAAAAATTAAATTAAAAAAATTAAATTTTATTAAAAATCTAAAAGTGTCAGATAAATGAAATTAGAATTTTATTAAAAAAATAACACATAAAATACAATGGATAGAGTATTAGATTAGAGAAAATATACAAGACTTGTTCAAAATTGTGGACTTTGATTTAGTAAAACAAATAGAGTGATTGAATTGCAAAAGCATCATCAACCGTCTTATTTTCAATTATATGCTATTTTGTATTTAATGGTATGATCCAAATTTTCATCAATACCCTTTTGTTTTAATATTTATTTAAAGAAAAAAACAATATTGTGCATTAAATATATAACTCAGAGCATATTTTAATTTTGTATTTAAAGATACAAACACAAAATGGAATTTTTATTTTTTTTGAAACTAACAAATTATGTATTGACTTCTTTAATAATTTTTAATTTTTTTCTTATATAAGTTCCCAAAAATGTCAAGAATTAGAAATTTTTAATCACAATCTTTGAAAATTTGTACTAAAAGTTAACTTTTAAGGAATCAAAATCAAAATCCATCTCAATTTATAATAATTAAACAACAAACTTGAGAATATTAATACCCAAAATATAAGAGTATAAATTTGTTTGAAGGTGAATATTAGTTAGCCTCAAAGTTTGAAATAAAAAAGCAGGGAGATCTCACAACCACAAGTGTGTGTATATATGATACAAAATAGAGATCAAATTGAAAAGGTCAATCTAAATAATTAAAGAAATTTATCTTTAGTTTCCTTGATTTTATTTTTTATTTTCTTGATATCGGATAAAATTGCTTTGTATAAAATATCTTTAATTTTCTCCTTTCTCATTTTTAAGTATTCTAATTGTCTACTTTAAATATTTTGAAATGTTTTGATGTATAATTGTTATATCAATTGCAAGAAAAAAAAAATAGATAAATTTGAAAAGTCATAATATACTATTCAACCATATTCATTGTAACTTACAATTTGTAAGTCCTTTTATTTTTATTTTGCCCAACCATCTACTTAAATCATGATTTTCAATTGCCATTTCATGTTGCACAAAAATAAAAATTATTCATCTGTCACTAATTCTACATTTGTCATTTAAATATTTTTTATTTTTATTTTCATCTCAACTTTGATCAAAAATTAAATTTATCTAATTTTTCATAATAGGGGTGAGCTAATTTCTGTTCAAACCGACCGAATTTTTTAATTTGGTTCGGTTTTTCGGTTTGGTTTATGTTTCAAAAAAAAGCTAATTTCGGTTCGATTTTAAAAGGCAAAAACCGGAAAAAAAAAATCGAACCAACCGAACTTGCATTAATATATGTTATTTTTTTCATTTTTTACAAAAATAAACTTTATTTTTGTATTTTTTAATTCAATATAAAGGGATTTAACTCAAATTAAATATATGTACATTTTTAATTTAAATTTTTTTTATTTTAATTTTATGATTTGTAATTTTATATAATTTTTAGATAATTTTTTTAATTATAATTTTAAAATTTCGATTTTATCGGTTAACCGAATCAAATCGATCGAAAATATCGGTTCGATTTGATTTCAGTTATTATATCGGTTCGATTTGATTTCAGTTATTATATCGGTTCGATTTGTCCAAATTTTAATAATTCGGTTTTCAGTTATTGAACCGACTATTGCTCACTCCTATTTCATAATATTCCATTACAGGTTATTTTCACTCCAAAACTAAATTTACAGATATAGATATTTTTCTTTGATCAATTTAAAAAGTAATCGATAACGTGATCTCTCGACTGCTCTCGTGATGGTTAGCATTCAATCTTTTTTTAAAATAAAATTTCCATTTGTCTATTTATAAATTAACACATAAAACTCTTATAAACATGCATATGTTTTACGCTCTTTATTCTATATTATTATTTTTTTCTCCTTTTCCTACACCTTTATAGTAAAATGTTTATGAACTTTCTATTTTTAATTAATAAAATATAAAATTTTTTGTATATTGTAATTCTTAATTTTATTAAAATAACTCGCACAATGCACGAGCATTCGACTAGTTTTCTTCCAGTAACTTAAATGTTACTTACTTCGATCCTTTTTATGCATTATTTTTTAATGAAATTCAAATTTCATTTATCTGTCACTTTTATATTTTAAATACAATTTAATTTTTCTTTTCAATTTAATTTTTTTTTTAATAAAAATTGACCAATTAGATTTAAATATATGCATTGAATCACTTAATATACATTAAATTACTCAATTTTTTTCTTAAATTTAAACATAATTAATATTATTTAATTCTAGTGAAAAAAACAAAAGTAACACATATTAAGCAATTGAGAAAATAATCTCTTGTTGCAGTTCTTTAATACACACACCCACACACTGCGTAATCATGAACCTCACGAAGGTAAACATTAAACGGATCGAACAGTACTATTATAAAACTTGCAAATACCATCCATCCACATTATGTTTTCCATTGTTAAAGCTAAACCTTGTCCTTTCATCAATATCAACACACCAAATCCTAGATGAAGAAAACAATCATGTTCCTTCAATCAACCACAACACAGTTAAACACTAATTGGAAAATATTTATAGACCTTACTAGCTAACCCCAATGCATCAACAAGTCCAACCTGAGCACCCTTCCATGATAATCCCACTGAGATGAGGTTAGCCTATACCTGCTGTAAATGGCACTCGTATCTTGAATGACGTTCCTAAATGAATGCATATCCAACTAACCTATTTATAGATAGGACATTGACATTTAACATCTAAACAACTCACTTGAATTCCAAATCACAAATTGATATCAAGTGATAAGAAGAAGAAGAAGAAGATAATATTAATTTGCCCTACATACTCAACAGTTGAGAATGAGAAAGCAATCAAATACTCATTCACATCGACTGGAGATAAAACTCAAATTAATCCATCATAAAGCATACAGCAAAAAGAATAATATTTCATCAAATTATGCTAACAATATCAGGAACACTTGCTATCAGGTGCTACCAGATTTATTGCCGATTGGAAAAAGACAATTCAACAATAATGTCGATTTCACATTGCATGGACAACCAGATCAAAACAACACCTTATGTAAATGATGATGAAATTTCTATTTTAACTCGATCCAATCCCCAAGACAAACAACTTGAAAAAAAAAACAACATCCAAGAACTGTAGGATGTTAAAGACTTCAGATCTTACGCCCTCCTAAGTGCTCGCTCGTAATTGAAAACAATGGTCAGCAAGATTAGAACAGTTAGCTATTACTCAATCTTCAAAACATACAACACCATCAAATAAACCAATAACAGGAAAGATAGAACTAAAAGAAAAGTATATGATTTAGAATTGGCATTTCACCACAGTATGTAAATCAACTGACAGTATGATATTTGAAAAAAATAATCATTGTTCCATGAAACAACTCATGAAAAATGGTCTTACAACAGAAATTTGTTTTTTCCTACTCAACTTAACTCTCAAAACATATCTTCTGAGCCTTAATCCATGTTATTTCAAGAACTGGATGATTTTCTCTTCTTTAGGAAAAAATAAATTGTCTAGGACAATTAATAAATGTCATAAATGATTTGCTATGTAGCCATACTAATCAAGAAGATCAAGCAGTTCCTTCCTTCAGATAGGCAATGAGATCTGCACGCTCCTGTGGCTTCTTCAATCCAGGGAAGACCATCTTAGTTCCAGGGATGTACTGCACAAGGCAAATTATAAGCAAAGCATTAATTTGAGAAATGGCTCAAATAATAACATTTATGGGGTCAACAAGAATCCACCCAACAATCTGATCAATTAATAATATATCTAATCGCACAACCAATCATTAGCACAGGAAAGCACAAAAATGTTTTCTTTCTTATATTATACTTATTTCCCGGGTGAAAAAAGAAGTCCACATATAGAAAAATATACTGCTGCAACATGTTGAAACAATCCAATGATGCACTAAGTCACTAATGGATACAACCAGTAACCAGAAAATTAGCCTCAACCCATCTAGTGCAATCCTAAATACAAAGCTTAATAAAGCAGCCTGTGAAACAAACACCAAAATATGTTGAATCTACCATGAAGAAACCATCATCCTATTGCAGTTTGACCAAATAAGTTATATAGCAAACCAATTAACCAACTAAGGTTCCCATTTCCATTGTTGTAATCTGAATCAAATCTAACTAGTTGCAACAAAAAGATAAAGGCAACACTATGAACAAACACCTTCTTAGGATTGAGCAAGTAATCATAAAGCGTATTCTCTCCCCAAATCACAGCCTTATTCTTGTTGCCTGCGGAGTATGAATAGCCAGGGGTTGTCCCAGATTGCCTACCAAAGAGCCCATTCAAATTAGGTCCTGCAGATCCCCCCCCAAAAAAAAAGAGCTGAATATTTTTACCATTCTCATAACAAATCAGATCCTTCAAAAGAAAAAGAAATCAGATCTAGAAATAGAAACATAACCAAAACAAACCTTGTTTGTGTCCGGCCCCTTTGTCGACGGTGTGGCACTGGGCGCACTTAGTCTTGAATATCTTCTCTCCGACCTTTGGATCGCCAGGTGGAGCTTGATCGAATGAAGCCATTTCTTTCTTCAAGAGCTTCTTCTAGGGTTTCAATAATCTAAACCAACAAATGAGAAACTAGAAAGGTAGGGCTCTGTACATAATATAAATATTGAGTGACAGAATGAAATTACGTGGAGGTTTGGGCGTAGACCAAAGAGGCAAGGGGAGCATTAGGGACATGATAGTCATTTTATACAAAATAATTACAATTGTGCTGTGGTTGTGTCCTATGGGTTCGAGAGTCTCAAACTTTGTCTTCACTTTCCAAATCGATCGGCGCGAAAGAGCGGTTAAGGCGGGCGACACGTGGCAAAACGTGAGCTGTCAAACACGTAAAAAGCCTAACTTAGCAAATTTTTTATCACCAAGGCGTCCACTTTGTTTGAGCTGGCATTTTGTTTCTCCTCTTCACAGCATCGCAGTTACATCCGTAGAACCTTCAACTTTGATGGCCTCTCCCACACACAAGAACCTTCTAATTTCACCGGTCTAAAATGTCAGAAACTTCTAGGCTCTACCAGAACAAATAAGTTCACAGCCTTACCCCATCAATGGTTACAGTAAAGTCAGAAAATATCTATAAAATTTATATTTCTCATTTTACATGTTTTGTAGTTTTCTTTCACTAATTACTGTCAATAGAAGGGGCTCCGACTATAACATAAAGAAAAATGGGTTTAACAAAACGAGAATACGCTTCTCTGACCAGTCTCATTCCCTATTCAGAATAGCTCCCAGCTATGAAATTTCCAGTCACAGCTTGAACAAGCTAAAATTACATATAAACCATGAAAATTGGATTCAATCACTTGGATGCACACGTAGGCCACAAACTGTGAATGCTTGTGAACAAGGAATTTAAGCTTTGCTTCATCCACAGTAACTTATCATAATATAATTCCCAATAAATTATAATTAAGGACCACCTTCAACAGTGCTGCCCTACCTCGTCAAAATTTATAATATGCCTTTTACTTGAATAAAATATACCTAAAATAAATGGGAACAAACAGCTTACTGAAGAAAGCAAAAGAAGGATTAAAATTCATTAACCAAAAACCACCATGACCATATCTGAAATTAGAAAACAAGCCAAGAATAAAATTCTTATTGAACCTAACCCTTTACAATCAGTTTTTCTTTACCACAAAATTGATATTCACCAGAAGTTCTCAGTTGCTTGCCACTCTTAGTATCCCTGTGCTTGTCTTGGTGGACGCATAGGCCAACCAAGAAGTGGAGGCGATCCTGGTGGGGTTGCATCTCGACTAGGAGAGAAGAGGCTTAGTTCTACAAATGGTCCTGTTGAAACCCCATCCCTGTCATAAGTTCGAAATGAAATAGATCCACGCTTGGTTGAGGCATCAGAGTTTCTTGCAGGGCTAATCCGACTGCTTTCTTCAAGATGGCTTTGGTTAGCAACGAGGGAAATGACATCATTGTTATCATCAATTATTCTTCTCCTAGATTCCAAGTCCGGTAGATTCCCTAGGGCTAAAGAATCTGCAATTGGGCAGTACACAAGCATGGAAATACACACCCCAGCACAACATAAAAGCGCAAGAAAAGCTGCGAAAGCAAGAGCTTCAAACAGAATATGCTCTGGTTTAGATAAAACAGATAGTCCAAGTAAGAGAACCCGTAATGGGAGAAAACTTGAAACTGAGAAAATTAGTGTGTAGACTCTCCTTTGCAAACCCTTATTGATAACCAATTTCAATATCTGCCTTCCAAGCCAAAACAAGTAGAGAGTTAGTATGGTGGCAAAAAAGCCAAGGAGGATAGTATTCAGTAACGGGTAAGAGCAGAGCGCAATATCAGCAGCATTTCCTTTCACACGAGTTGCTGTACTTGTGAAATAATGGGGCAATTTTTTCAAGGAACCTTTACTCTTGCGCAACTGTGGCCCAATTACAATAATGACGAGCTGTAGAACAAACATTGGAAGGCAATAGAGAAGCACATATCCTGCTGTTTTTCCATTCCATTTCCGACTTAGAATTCCTGATTCCATCCTCTGCAAGGGTGCACGAAGAAGAAGTACAAGGGTGAGGAATAAACAAGGTTCTGCAAAACCCAGATTTGATACAATGTAGCCTTTGCAAACAGTTTCCTGCCATTTCAAGTCTAGTGCATTCAACACTTTTCCCTCGCGCCTCAACAAACTTAACCGTATAATCTCACCAACACCCCACCAGATCACAAAAAATATGAATGTGATACGGATGAGCCAAGGACCGCTAAAATAAGTTAGTTGAACAAGCCTTTGATTACGAACATGATTGCGGAAGTAAAATGTGTAAGCAATGCAAAGTAAACCGAGAAGAATCAACAGAGCAACCAAGCAAATCGTCACCACACCGAATGCATCGGCAGCAAATCTCGTCAGGGGCATTACCCGAAGCACAAATTCCACGCATGCTCTCTGCCAGCATGGATGCAAGGGATCCTCCTCTGGTGGTGTATACGCTTGCTTCCCAGAATTAATTTTGAAATAACAGTAATTTCCAAAATAATAATGGAATGAAGCTTGTCCAGGCTGACTAACCAAAAACGATCACCAAGTTATTGCAACAATTATGGCAAGACCATTTAAAATGCCATGCAACAAAAAATCCACAGCCAACTCCGCTACGTTGAATTTAAGGGAGCTTGGCAATCTCACATGGGAAAGTTATCTTTAGCAAACCACCTACAATAATATTTAAAAAAAAAAAAAAAGGAAAATTGTCAATTTAAAAATAAAAGGCAAAAATCGATACATTATTAGATTTCAAGGTATTATTGCAGCATGTGTACAGAAATAAAAAGTGAGGAATCGTTCTACAAGATGAGAGAGCCTTTTCATCTTCATGATTACAAATTGAGATTTACATCGCATCTAAGTCAAGTATGTCAGAAACTAAATATATTTCACATGGAAAGAAACAAAATATCTTTTATAGTGCAGCAATATACAAGCCATAATTCTACTGTTGTTTCAGAGCAACAAAGTTCTGCAGTTACATATTCCCAACTGGAAAGAAAAGCAAAACCAAATGAATTTTAAGGAAATGTCCATGTTTCACACATAGGTTGACGACAACAACAACAAAAGAAGAAAAGAAAAAAAAAGACCAACCGAATAAACAACAAAATGCATAGAGCATGTTTACATGTAAACTTTGATGGCCACATCTATCTTAATAAGCAAGACATTGGGGGAATGAAAAGTCCAAGGTCATGAATTTAAGATTTTCGCTTTAATTATAAAGACAAATTATATATTTGGAAGTGAAGAAATGAAATGGAAACTATTATGTGCAATTGCAAATTAAGGCAGTATTGCATCATCTCCATCGGTATGCAAGGATGGTGAGTCAGATTGCAAAAGATAAGGTAAGTGTGCATATAAGGCACATCTTATACACGTACATTCCTTATACGCAGCACACGTGATACGAACTGCACCAGATAAAATCTACTCAAATAGCAAAACACTCAACAGCCTAAAATTCTACGAACCGGAAAAAATCAGTATATGATTATACTTTCCATAAATTGCACAAACAGCAGTAACAGCTAATATTTACTTGTAAAGCCTAAAATTTTAAAAACCAGAAAAAAAAAATAATACGAGAACATACTTTCCACAACTAGCAGAAGTTGCCCCAACAGCTAAGAATTGTGAATTGAACAACACAGATGATGATAAACATTACTATGGTAAATAAGAGTAATAGTATGCCTAACACATGAAACAGAATCCAAGTAAAACCTTAACCAAACAATTACATACTGTCAGAATAGCAAAAGCAAAAGATTTACTTGCAAATGAAGAAAAATGCAGCTATATAGCAATTACCATCAATAAACACTTATATCACATCAACAGCATACCCAACTGCAGTCACAAAAAGACAGCCTAGTAATGAGAATAATTGATGCATCAATCATTGGCCCACATAGTCAGATAACTATCCTAACTTACTTCTTGCAAAAGCAAAACTATATAAAATCTACATTTCTTCAATTAATCAGCATTCTTCATGTTTGAGCAAATCGAAAAACAAATTCTAGCATCCATCATTTAAATAATAGAAGTTGCCTTAAATTCCTTTACCTACCCTTCCCTCTTTCGGAAACAGAAAGTAAACACTTATTAGTAACCAATGAGCAAATTACAATCTCCCATTATCAACACTCGAAATCTAAGCGTTACACACAACACATTGGAAATATAAAAGAAAAAAGTAGAAAGCCAAAATTCATTCCATGCTCAAGAACAGAGAAATAAACAAAAATAAAAATTAACCTTCAAATCGGCATTTCATAGACATGCAGCGAAATAACAGAACAACAATGAATGAGAAAAACAGACGGAAAAAGCCATAAGCGAAGTGACATCGTAAATTAACATGCAAAAGCCCTAAAATAGAACAACCAAGAGAAGGAAAAGTTAACCAAAATGAGCAAAAAGTAGATCAACCGCGAGCTTACAGAGCAGAGAAACTTGATCCAGCGAACGCGAACGGAGAATCCTAGAATCGGAAAACGAGATCGAGAAACCCTAACTTCAACACAGAGAGAGAAGGAGAGAGAGAGAGGGAAGAGAATGTAAGAGAGAAAACAGAGAAAGGAGAGGGAGAGAGAACGTAGTTAGGGGAATAGGTGAGTGGGACTTTGTTGGTGACAGGCTGTCTCCAGCTGTGTCGTCCACACCTATTGGTCCGGATAAAGAGACTTTGCTTTGGTTTAGTCCGAGCCTATGTGGCTCTGCCCTGGCGGCGTTTACGGCGAGTATTTTTTTTCTTGTTTTTTTGGCTGTCTAAAATAGAAAATTAATGTAGAGAGAGTTTGATTGGTTGTGCGGTTAAAGAAACCTACGACTCGATTAGTGATTATATTTGCTTTGCTTAATTAATAATTAGTTTTTAAAAAAGTTTGCTTTTTTTTCCATTTCCAGCTTTTAATTTCTATTTTTCTTTTCACGAAAATTCAAAGAGATAAATTTTAAAACAAATTATTATATGTAAAAAAATTAGAAACAAATTGACATGTCAATTTAAAAAAATATATATTTATATAACAAGATAAGAAAAAAAACGTGTAATACACTAATCAAAATAAATTTATAACCTGAGCAAAAAAATTTTTTTTAAAAAAAAAATCTCTTACTCATGTCAAATATCATTTTTTTTTGAAAAATTATTTCCTTTTTAATGTTATTTTATAAAATTAATATAGCATTTATTATATTTATTTCAATTTTGATCTCTTATTGATATTGATACTATATTAAACGTTCATTTTTTTATACATTTTTCGTTAAATATAAAATATGACATTATGACATTTTCGAAGTCTTTATTTTATAAAATTAAAAAAAATAATTATTACTTTAATACGTGTAAAAGTGACATTTTATATGGGATCGAAGAAGTAACAAATAAATATTGGATTTTTAACCTTAACTAATAAATAATTGATGATTGATATAAGAAATTCAAAATAAAACGGCAAAACCATCTTCAAATTCTTCAACTTTCATTTTTTTTTTTTCACGTTGAACCTTTTAAATTAAAAAAAAAAAAAGAAAAATTCTACATTGATTCCTTTAAATTTTAATTTTAACCGTATGTCTCCTTAATTGACTGCATATATAGAAATAAAATACACGAAGGGTTAAAATTATATGAATTCAAAATTGATCATGCAATAAATTTTTAGTTTGGAGTTTAAACGGAAAATATAATGACAATGTGTGTGAAAATTGGTTTTGGCAGTATTTTGATAGAGTGTGATCGGCAGTCATGGCCATAAATCAAGAGGAAGAAAGAGAAATAAAAAGGGTTTAAAATGGGATATGCTAAGGGGGTGTTTGGCATTGCTTTTAGAAGGCCAAAAAGCTGCTTTTTTGATAAAAAGCTGATTATGGGACAAAAATAACTGTTTGGTAAATACTGATTTTAGAAAAATCAATTTTCTGAAAAGTGAAAAAAACTGCTTTTCAGAGAAGCTGTAAATTGAAGCTTTTCAGAAAAGCTGATTTTCAGCTTTTAAGGACAGCAGATTTAATCTTTTTTTTAGACAAAAATATAATTTATTTTATTTCATAATGACAAATAAGTGGGAATTATTATTATTATTTAGTGAGATTTTGAATATAATATATTAAAATTTATATATATATATCATTTTTTATTTTTTTATTCTAAAAAGCTATTTTTAATTATATTATTTACTAAACAGTTGACCACTGTTTTTGATTTTATAAGTCATTTTAAATTTTATTTACCAAACAGTTATCTACTTTTCGATATACAGCTTTTTGAAATACAACTTTTTTCAACAGAAAAAGTTGTTTTCATAAGTTTTGCCAAACTGGCCCTAAGTCTGCTGTTTAGAGCTATGTGAATTTTTTATTTTATAACTTTTTAATAATTTATTTAATGAATAATTTAAGAATTGAAAAATACATTAGCAAGAGTATTCAAAATTACCAATGTATTTGCCATTACATTACAATACACAAACTTTAGATTAACAAACAAAAAATTAATTACACTTTTAATTACATTACATTACTATCCCTCCTACCAAACATATCCTTACTGTTTAAAAAAATAGTTAAAAAATTCATTATAGAAAAAGTATAAAAATTCGAAAACCTAAAAATGCATTTTGCTGAATAAAATTGAGTTATATTTATGGTATTTTATTTATCTAAAAAACATTGTGGTGCTATTTATTTAGAGTTTAGAAATTAGAACCATAAGCAACTTGCAAGTGGCTTTATTGTTGCCATGGAGATAAGGTTGAAGTGTAAAAAGTGTTATGTGTGCTTGTGTATATTAGTGTGAGCTGTACATTTATGTGCATAGGGTATCGTATAGCTGTTGAATTAAAAAATAACTTTATTTGTTTATTTAACCGTACACAACACATAATGTATCTGTACGTCATAATATTTATTCATAAATATAACTTAAATTAACTGAAAAAGTAGTTAAATTTTTAACTGTTTGAATTACAGGTAATTTCACTTATTTTAATATATATTATAATTGTAATTCATGACACCGACAAATTATAATTTTATATTTAAGAAAAAATAGGGAATAAAGTTTAGTTTTCAAAAATCATGAATGAGAAAGTTAGGATGCATGCAACAAATGCCTAGTACATCTTTTATGTTACTGCAAGTTATAAAGAATGTACCCCGTTGTCTTATAACGAATGTCGGCCTGAGTAGTTGAGAATAGTTGACATATATTGTTAGAACTGGCTTTTATTGTGAACAACTCATGTCTGTTTTAATAAATAAAATTAAAGTACCCTTTGTAAAAGATAAAAAAATCCAATTCATAGATTATAATAACAATGATTATTGGAGAGTACATTAGTGGTGGATGTAAGAAATTGGATTGGATCTTGGATCCTGTCGGTCCAAGTTCAACAAATAGAGTATTTTGTTTTTATGCATTGATTTGAGAGGAATGGTTATTGAAAGTACCACTTCAAACATTTGTGTTAATCAGTGTTGGAATCCATCGTTCCCTCTAAAATGTAAATTATAAAATAAGGCTTAATATATATAAATACATCTCCAATCAATTATTTATTTAAATATTTAAATTTTAATAATAATTTATTAATCACTTATATTTATCAATTTTATAAATAATAAATATAAATTAATATTGAAATTTAAAAATTAAAACATATAACATTCAGGTATACTGATTAATATCACATAATATAAAAATAACAAAAAAAAAATCTATCAAAATACATAAAAAAAAAATCAATCAATTTCATTTTCAATTTTGGTAATTGTACATGTGAAATATATATTTTTATTACAATAATTAAAATATCACGCCAATATAATTGAGTATTATGTATTCTAATTTTTTAAAAATAGTATTAATTTATATTTATTATTTATAAAATTGATAAATATAGTACTTAATAATTATTATTAAAGTTTAAGTGTTTAAATGAGTTAATTTGATACTGCATATATATATATATATATATATACTAAATAATAATAATAATAATAATATCTCCTTCATTCGTTTTACTAATTCAAGTTATATTTGATTATGGCTATTGCTATCTCACTATGCTGGGACATTTTTATATTTGGTGTGTTTTGAAAAGTTAATTGGGTTTTTGGTGTGTTTCGGGATGTATTTGGGTTTTTGGGGTATTTGTTACATTTCTGCAAATATAATTTGCGGAAATGCTTTGGAATCCGGTGTTCCATTTCCGCAAAAGTCATTTGCGGAAATGGAACGTGTCAGTTGACCATCCATTTCCGCAAATGACCTTTGCGGAAATGGATATGTCAGACAGCATGTCCATTTCCGCAAATTAGCTTTGCGGAAATGGACGATTGTGCCCCCCCAACGGACACCTGCAACCCACCGCCCAACGGACACCTGCAACCCCCACCGCCCAACTTCCCATTAAATACGCCCAAACTTCCTTTTCTCCCCTCTTCAGTTTTCATTTGTAAATTCTAAGTGAATGTGCATTTTCATTTGTAAATTGTGAGTGAAATTGAAGTTGAAAGTTGAAGGTGGAGGTCCCGTGAAGGTGATGGTAAGTGTAAATTTTATTTAATTTATATTAGTTTGTAATTATTAATTTTATTATTTAAATAAATTTTATAATACGTATATGTATATTGTTATTTTGTCAGATAATAAGTTGAATTTGAAGGTTGGCGTTCAAATATTGTCGAGGTATTGTAAATAATTAATAAATAGACATATATATATAAATGTATTAGAAATTTAATTTTTTTTAACATTTTTTGTAGTATATTAGTTGTGAAATTGTAGATTAAAGCAGTCCGAAATTTCGGTGACTTGGGAAAAAAAAGGTAAAATTTGAAATTTATTAAATAAAAATATTGCAAATTAATTATCGAAGTGTAGTAATATTTTTTTTAGCAATAATATTTAATAGAATAATGGTAATATTTATTTGTAACAACCATGAATGACGTTGAAATATAAAACAATTTGCGTAATTTTTTTTGCAAATTTAAATGTGTTAACAATTAAAATTATTTTGCAATTTTTGTAGTATATTTGTTGTGCAATTGTAGATTAAAATAGTACGAAATTTCGGTGACCGAAAAAAACAAAGGTAAAAGTTTAAAATAATTTAATATAAATATTGCAAATTTATTGTTAATGTGGAGCGTTTTTTTTTTTTTTTGAGTAGAGATATATAATATTGTAATGGTAATATTAGTTTAGTTTAGTACAACAATAAATGACATTGATTAATATATGTATTTGTGAAATATTATGTGTTTTGGAAAAAAGTAAGAAATGTAATTTTAGTGTAAATAATTAATAAATAGACGTATATATATGTAAATGTGTGAATAATTTTATTTTATTTAACAATTTTTGTAGTGTATTTTTTGTGAAATTGTAGATTGAAATAGTCGGAAATTTGCGGTGACTTGGGAAGTAAAAGGTAAAATTATAAAAGAATTTAATATAAATATTGTAGATTTATTCTTGATGGGTAGCGGTTTTATTTTTGAGTAATAAAATATAATATTATAATGTGTAAATTTAAATGTTAATTTATATATTTGTGTATAAATTGATAAATTTATTTGTATTGTGCTGGAATATAGGTGTTTTGAAAAATGGACCGCATTCCAAACCAGCAATTTGTAAAACCGGGACCGGCTGTAGATGACCTGTTAACGTTAAAAGGAAAACATCGTGCAGATGCGGTGTGGAGCAATAACGTAATTTTAATTTCAGCATTTTTTATAATATATATTTGCTTTTATTTTAATGGAAAAATGTAGACAACTGGCTATTATTAAAAAAAATTTCTTATATTTAATACATATCAGGTTGCCCATGATGTGTTATTTTTGAGAAGAGCTAGTATGGGAGCCCACTATGCAAATATTGACCCTAGAATTATACCATATCTGATGCGGGCAGGATTTTATGGCGTGGCACGGATTGGTATAATGAATATAGATGCAAATGTAGTGACTGCACTTGTTGAGAGATGGAGGCCGGAGACGCACACATTTCATCTCGCTGTCGGAGAGGCGACTGTAACACTACAAGATATTCAGATACTGACTGGTTTACCCATTGAAGGGCGCCCGGTAACCGGTCATATGAGATATAATTGGCACAATATATGCAATCAACTGTTAGGACAAATGCCACCCGACAATGTTATAAAAGGACACTCAATAAAAATGACGTGGTTGTCTAATGCATTTAATTCCTTACCTGCCGGCGCAACGGAGTACCAAATACAGTGCTTCACTCGTGCATGGATACTGCGGTGTATCGGTGGGTTGCTGTGTCCGTCTCAATCAAACAATTATATTCATTTGATGTGGCTACCATTGCTTGAGGATTTAGAAGATGTTGGTAGTTACAGTTGGGGGTCGGCTACGTTGGCGTGGTTGTATAGAGAGCTTTGTCGTGCTACGCGTCCTAATGCCCACGGGATTGGTGGGTATCTACTGCTATTGCAAATGTGGGCATGGGAAAGACTTCCGCAATTTCGACCCACTTTTACCCAGGGATTTGTGCTGGATCAGACTCTACCTTATGGGTATAGGTAAGTTTGGTTTCTTTTACCCATTGTTTATTTTAGTTGTGTTTAATGTTTATAATTGTTAAAATATTTAATTATTTACATAAAACCTAATTTATTTGTGAAGTTATTAATTAAAGTTGGTACTTATTTATGTATTGGCCTAACTATTTAATTATATAGAAAATAATTTTTGTGTTAATTTAGTGATTTATTTTTTTTTTCTATTTGAGATATTTTAGTAACACAATAATGTATTTTGTATTAGATGGCGATCTCCTATAAATTTAAGTGTTAATAATAGCAAAGATGTGCATGCTATTCGATTCGACCTGGATATGCAGCATGATAATGAGGTTAGTAAATTTATGTTCAATTTGCTTGTATAATAATTTGTATGGATACTTGAGTATATATCGGCCTTATGGTTATTTTTTTGTAGATTGAGTGGCAGCCGTACAAAGATGTTATGCATCTATTACCGGCTTTCTGCACGAATGGTGAAGGCATTTGGAGAGCTGTTGTTCCGTTAGTATGTTTTTATATAATTGAGTGGCACCACCCCGATCGCTGTCTTCGTCAATTTGGAATGAACCAACCCATTCCTAGGGAACCAATGATCGACGATAGTGTGCACTCAGTTGATTTGAGAGGAAATTATGACCATGATTGGGAAATAACATTTGGCAATTTCATTATCGAGTGGAATAATCGCCTCAATCGAGTTGTCACTACTGCTGCGTTGACGGAACCACTGCATATTCGGTCGCAATACATGCAGTGGTACTTGTTGAGAACGGTGCGATGGATTACCACAGTGGGTGCAGCAATGGGAGGATCGGTATTAAATTTTTTTTCGATGTATTTATTTTTAATATTAGAAGTTTTTCGTACTAACAATTTAACTTACATACATGCAGGCTGATGCTGCTGAACATTTGTACCACTTTGGTGGGGACCGAGGGAATTCTGAAGCCATTCTAGGCGCTGTAGGTGCAATTGAGAGGACTTCCGTCGACTATCCACGTCAGCCAGTCCCAGATATGGTTCAATTCCCACAAATGAACGTGCCATACCAGGATTTCCGTACCAGTAGAAGGGCCCGAAGGGGCATGGCTGATAGACGGACTGCGGTACCTTCTATTCCTATTCCGCCGGATGTTAGACAGGTCCCTCTACCGATGTCGTGGCCATATAATTTTCAGGACAGTAGCATACCATTTGGAATGCCATCATTTACGCAGCCGACATATTATGACACACAAGCAGGTCCATCCAGAGGTTATGACTATGAGGCAGGTCCATCTAGGCTAAACGTCGATTTAAATGTCAGCATATCGGAGGCTACGACATTTCCACCATTTGTGAGTGATACTGCACAACATGATGTTTTTTTGGATGAACTTCTGTCAGATCAACATATGCAAGGTGGAGATTTCACGCAAACAATGCCTCCTCGTAGTGGTCCAGATGACTACAACTTTCAAGGATATAATCAATTTGATAATAATTAATATTGAGCATTGTATTATGTCTAAAATTGTATAATTACTTCTCAACTAAATAAAATTATTTCATTACTGAATTGAGTTCGTTTACATCATTATTTGCATTTAACAATCAATTAAATCTTTGGGATGATGAGCCTGCGCGATTGGGGCATGTCTTCTTGTTGTGGCCAGCGATGCCGCAAATGCTACAATGAGTAACATTACGACCTTCTCTCCTATCCATTTCATTGCGAATTCGTGATGTTCTTGGGCGACCTTTCTTGCGTTTCAGCTCCATGTCAGGGACAATTTTGGGACCACAATAATCAGGCCAATAATCCCTGTGCGCCATTGGTCGGAATTCCCCTTCATAACATTTCAGTGACTGGGCAATGCTATAACATGAATCGACAAATGAAAACATGTCGAGATGCTTGTGCATGCATGCGGCAATTGCATGTGAACACGGCATTTTCTTCCCCTGAAACTTACCACATTCACATTCGCGCTTCTGAAGGCTGACAATGTACGTGTCGATTTCAGTGTTATCTTCTGGTGCATTGCCTGCTAATACTCTGAACAATTTGAATCGACCATCGTAATCAAGCACTGTATGGCCCCGCGCTCTCATAGCAGATTTATTTATAGCTGCCATACATTTAGGCGTGAACCGCAGTCCTTGAGCCATCTTTGACATGTAAAATCCCCTTCTCTGTTCATAAAATTTGACCAAGCGCCCGAAAACATGTTCTACTATGGCAGTGATTGGCATCATTCGTACACCCTTTAGAGCGCTATTTATACTCTCCGCAATATTCGTCGTTGCATGGCCATAACGACAACCGCCATCAGAGGATAATGTCCACAGCTCAGTTGGCACATGCATTGCCCAATTGTATGAATCAACATCAAGGTCTTTAATATCATCCATCTGCTTCTTAAACTTCCGTGGTTGATAGGTATTTCCTACAAATTGTGATAAAAAAAAAACTTGAAAATGTATAATCAAAAAATAGACATTGTACAAATTAGTTATAAAATTTGCTATACGTACCAGCATTGTACAACAACTTTTTGATTGTGGGATTTCTATGATGGGTGTTGTAATTACTGACGAAATGCCGCAAACATATCCTATGCACAGCTTGGGGATACTTCCATCCACTTCTTTCATCACGAAACACTGACGTTATTCCAATGTGACGATCAGATATTACAGTAATCCCAATTGTTTGCGTAACATGCCTCCTGATTAAGGTCATAAACCACGCCCAACTTGATTTATTTTCGGACTCAACAATTGCAAAAGCAACCGGAAATAACATTTCGTTCCCATCAACACCGCTTGCAATGAGAAGTGTCTGTTGGAATTTTCCAGTAAGAAATGTTCCGTCAATCAATAACACTGGCTTACAGTGGTGAAACCCATCTATAGCTGGTTTGAAACTCCAAAAAACCCTCTGAAATTGCTTTTCCTGTGGGCTGTGGGTGTGTTGCAACAAAAACTCATACACAGTTCCGGGGTTATACAGCTGTAACGCATTTAAGAAACCCGGTAGTCTCTCGTATGATTCGATGTAATTTCCAAAGATTGACTCGAGTGCACCCATCTTCGCATACCACGCCTTATAGTACGACACCTCGTAGTGAAATCGCTCTTTAACAGCTGCAATAATTACATCAATAGGTAAGGTTGGGTTTTTACTTACCATCCCCCGTATGCAATTGCGAATTATTTGCGATCCCAACTGTCTGTGATCCTTTGACATATTCCCTGCAGATAGGCAAGAATGTGGTCCCTTGAATCTTGTGATCATCCAATAAGGACTTCTCTCTTTTATGGCAGCTCGCAACCTCCACTCACAACCAATATCAGACTTAGAGCACCTCAGAACCCAATATTTTGGCTTCGATTCAACGACTCTGAAATCAACATTTCTCTGAATTGAGTACTTTCTCACACATGATTTGACTTCATCCTTACTGTTGAACAACAAACCTACAGATAACTTGGATGAACCATCCCAAGTTTCAAAACGATCACCTTCAGGCATGTTGAGTTCCGATTCATCAAAGTCGATTGCTGTGTAGTGCTCCGATGGGAAGTTAAAGATAACTTCAGTTGCATCTCCACTGCCATGGACTGAGGCTACAGGACTAACAAACTGTGTATCAGATGACTCATGACCATCGCCGACATCACTGTCATCGCTTTCTGCACTCATATTCGCGATTTCAGCCTCCACGTCGTCACTTGATGACAGATAATCATTGTTAAAGAACTCATTTTCATCCTGATACATTATGCCAACTTCTACTCCAATTTCATTTTCATCATTCGTAACGAGGTCATTAGGAGAACAACCTGCGCTTGCCATCCTCCTGTCCATTAGATTTCCATCTCGTCGTTCAACAGACGGCTGTGCATCAGTGTGACCCGCATCGGCCCGATGCTGAACTGATTGCCTTTGCCCGGAATCTTCTGTTCCTCTATGGGGGTTGCCATCTACAGGTTGCACAAAGCTCGGCTCATCTCTGCGACTTCGTGATTTGCTGCCAAATATAGATTTACCTAAAAAATCACCAACCCTTCGACTGAAAGACCTCCTCGGCTGACTTGTTGAAGAATCACGCATCTGCCTGACTGCCCATCTCTGCTGACTCATAGCACCATCAGGCACATTGCTAACAGAATGTCTAGGTTGACTGCTAGAAGCATTGGGCACATTGCTGATTGACTGTCTAGCCTGACTCATTGGAGCCTGTTGCACGTCGCATATTGTCTGTCTCCGCCTACCCATACCCGCATCATGTGCATGGCTTGCCGATCGACGTAACCGACCGGGTCCTGAGGTTACACTGTCCCCCCTGTCCCCTCCAAGAAGCAATTCACTATCCCGTCGACCAAAAAACTGATCATGCTGACTAGGACCCACATGAACACCATCATTCTGACAATAATTTGTTTCGTTGAAACATTCCACATCTTGCCCGCTCATTGAAGGCCAAGGTTGACTGGGGCCAACTTCAGTTGCAAATAATTGTTGCGTTGCATAAACATTTTCCACTTGCTGCACATCGTTTCTATTTTCATCACCAGCATCATACATTGGCCTACTAGCTCCTACACCCCCTTCACCCACTACAATTATTAACTCCACCAATGGACTATCATCCTGTTGTCTGACATTTTCATAAATCATATCGATGTCACTATCATCTACCAAATTCACTGATGTCCAACTTACTGATCCTCGATTATACCTTGGACTTCTGTACATAATCCTTTGAATCACATCATTAAGGCCTAAACCCATTTTTACTTGAATTTTATGTATTAATTCAGCAAGAGTTGGCTTATTTCTAAGTCTAAGTCTCCTTGTAATTGCATTTGGTCCCGAAACATCATATTCAAAACCCGCGATCCCATAACTTATTTGACCACCCATGTGCAAGTAAAAGTCTACATATGTTGACATCCTCAAATTATCTGTAGCTAATAATACAATAATCTTACATTAAATTTCAATTTATTTTATCTTCTAATATGATGTATATATGGACTAAATCAATAACATATAATATTTCAATTAATAATTTATCCCATTTAAATTAATAAAATAACAACAGTAGCAATAATATTATTTTCAAATTTACAATAATGAAGTAAAACAATAAAATGCAATTTTGCAAACACCAATCAACTTCTGTTTTTTGATTCCAACTACTAATATCATTAAAATTAGCTATTCTTATCACTGTAAGTGTGCCATAAATTATGCAATTATTTCAAAAGATGGATAAATAAATAAATCATGCAATTAGTACTTAGTTCTATAAACCCATCCAAGTTATTGGAATTTTTTTAGCAAATTCCAATAACTCAAAATTGGCCCGGCACTTCCCATTAAATTATTTGAAAAGATATGTATTAAAAGAATTATAAGAATAGGCAGTTAAACTATTAAAGCCAAAAAAAATTATAAAATTATTCAAACACAAAATTAACCTAACTTATTGTAAAAAAAAACAAAAAAAAGTTATAAAACAGTCCACTAAAATTTATAATAATTTATTATATTACAAAAAATTAAAGATAGACCATAATAGTGATTTAATATACTATTAAAAATATAAAATTTACTAATTTCGATCCGACTATGCTTAAATGACAAATTCGAATCCGGCTCTATTATTTCGAGTTCGTTGCGTTCCCATCAAACCGATCAATACAAAAAACATCATTATTCAAGTCCAATAAATTTTATATATATTGCATTATATATACAATAAAACAATAATATTATTTTCGTTTATCGTTTTATTAATAAATTTTGCAATTTTTTTTCTGTTTCTTTTTTCAGTCCTTTTAATATTATATTAAATAACCATAACATATCTAATTTTATTTTTTAGAATTAAACATATCACATGTTAGATAACAAAAAAACACTTTTATTACAAAAATACCTTACTCCAAAAAATAGAATATATGTGTCTTCTTGGTATCGTACTTCAGTTCATATCTGTGATTCATTAAATTCAAAACATATTTTCGATCAGTACTTAAACAATACAAATCGAAATAAGATTAACATATTAACATAAATTCAAAAAAATAACTGCTTACTGGTGATAATTATTACCTATTATAATATAAAAAAAACACTTACGTTTAAACGCAGATTATTTCACTCCACTTGAAACGTATTGCCAATCCTTCAAAAAAAACACTTACCGTTCATAAAATACTTTACATTATAATGTAAAAATTAAAATATACTTACATTTAAATGTAAAAATTAAAATATACTTACATTTAAATGCAGATTTTTTTTATTTTCAGTCGAAACATATTATGAATTCTGGACATCTATTTTCACTCGTCTGCCTATCACAACTTCAATACATAATATGTAAATTGCAAACTCCATGTTTCAAGCCCTTATATTTATACTACATTTCGATTTCCTTTTTCTCAGTGCGTTCGCAAGAAAGTGGCTATTTCCGCATATAAGTACTGCGGAAATAGCCATTCATTATTGCACAATTCTGGTTGCTGCCGGCCACCCATTGCATTTACACAATTTATATTTGCGAAAATGTAATGCAAGTTGCGCCACACGGGAAGCGGGACCCACGATTATTCCACTTCCATTTCCGCAAGGATTCTTTGCGGAAATGGAATTACTGTTCATCCATTTCCGCAAAGAATCCTTGCGGAAATGGACAAGCATTATTTTCATTTCCGCAATTCTGCTTTGCGGAAATGTAAAAGACCCCCCGCCCCCATTAACTTTCAATCCACCCCAAAACTCAAAATAAGATTCTTAAACACATTATTAATAAAAATGTCCCCACTATGCTTCCCTCCAATTTCAAGGCCATCTCCACTCTATTTATCCCAAAAATCTGATTGCATATCTCTCCTTGTCTTCTTGATTTCTTTTTTTTTTTTCCCTTCATCACCACCAAGGTGGTATCTGTTAAGCCCATTCCGATCATGAATCTGTCCTGAGTAAAAGAGTGAAAGAGGAGTACTGAAGTAGACTTTCTTTGGATTATGCCAATGCTAATTTTCTGCTGATTATTTTACTTAGTACTTCTCTTTTCCTTTGATTGATTTTCCGCAGGAAACAAACGTCAAGAGATTTTCTAACTTAAGTTGTAGAAAGATGGAGAAAGGGGAAAACTTTGATTTGTTTGAATTTATCATGAGAATAATTGATTTTGAAACCAAAACTAGAGGCTAAAGATGATCTGTCCTCGACACTTCGAAAATTGAAAAACGAACCATTTGATAGCAGTTATTCTTTTTTGTAATCGATTCAAGATTTTGGGTCTTGATTGAGAATTTTCTTTTAGGCTGGAGCTCGAGAAGTTTCCATTCTAGGGCTTTTAATGAATGCATTGAATTGAATTTTCATCTGAATTTGCTCCAGTCAGTTATTAATCTGCTGGCTGTGGAGTTTCCCGTTCGTTTATAGAAGTCGAAGAATTAATTGTGTTGAATTTGATTCTGAATTAGCATACACAGGCTTCAATTTGCAGCCACTAGGTTTCTCATTTGTTGTAAACTTGGATGAGGAATTCTTCATTCAACTCTCTTGCCAGGTTTTTCCATTAGCTGCAGCTTTGCTCTCCTTGCATTTTCTTATGAATGTAGAGTTTATGAAGAAAATGATACAAAATTATTACATTAGCAGAAGCAGAGGATCCAAGTCTTGTGAGTTCTTGAAAGCAATATTTAAGGTTTCTTTTGCCTCAGTTAATTTCTTACCAGGATGTGTTCTTGCAGGATATTAAATTTTGAAGAATGCAAAATACAGAAACAAAGGAGCGTTTGCCTAAGACAGCAGTTGGAGTGAGACTTCAATATAGGAATACAAAACATTGGTTTATTTTGCTTCTTCTATCTATCATAGCATCGGAATTATTTGGTATTATCTTGTTTGTTCTTCCATGGTTTATACTTTTAAATCTTACTCTTGGGAAATTTCAGTATCTATCTTATGATGCAAGCAGCTGAGCACCCTCAAAACAATTATAAAAATGCTGGCAGCTGAGTGTTTGAAACTTTTGGATTTTTTTAATTTGCTTAGTAGATGATAACTGAGCTGCATAGTTAGCACTCCTTAAACTCGGATGTGACCGGAGCTATCCAAGCCTCACTAGCACTTAAGAGCAATGTCGCAACCGACATGCGTCATACTATTAATGGCAGGCTGATACTAAGCATTAAATGCTAGTCCGACTCATTTAATATTCCGCCTCTTGCGTACTGTACTGGTCACTAACATACGTCTTTTGAGCTTTGAACTTATGAATTATAACAGATGTGATGAATAGGATCTTTCCTTTCTTAGATTGGACTTTGTCTAAGAAGAACGGAGAGAGAATAGTGTAAAGCAAACTGAAAGCTTTTATTTATCAGAGAGGGAATTCTTACAAGAGAGAGAAGTAAGACTTCGAGTGTTTCTCGGATGTCTTGCAACTCTAAGTTACAATCCTATTTATAATACAAAAGAGTAACTGTTGCCTTTACAGGTGGCAACTAATTACTTGACAGACAAAAGCTAGTGTGCTGTCACATCACACTTTAAAAGATTCCTACGCATTATTAAAGGCTAATAATGCAGACTAAGAATACAAAATACTTTATGTTACAATCAAACTTTAATAATTAAACATATAGCTGGACCGCCTTATCTGCCAGCTAATTACTTTCAAGGAAGTTCATCCAGCAGCCTCTCCAGAATTCCCAACACCATTCCTAATTCCCAAATTAGAAGTCAACAGCAACTGGAGGATTATGGAAACTATTGCAAGCACATAGATCAATCACTTGATGCCTACTATGAAGAAGAATTCTTTGAACGTACTAAAGCTGCAGAAAAACTGGAAAAGATGGCAGCTGATAAAGCTGAAATTGCACTTCATCATTTTAGAGACTTACTGGAGGAAAAACAAAAGGCACATTACAGACTAGTTACTCCAGGAGCTCCTTGGAACCACTATGGTGAACAAATTGATGAACATACCCTCAGACTCTCACTGCTCATTTCTAATTTCCAAGAAATCATTAGGGACACACGCAAGTGGCCTTGTTGGGATGTTTTGGCCTTTGTCAAACCTGACGGATTCAACTCCGATGGCGATCCCCTAACTGATTAATCAGAGAAAAGCACAGTGGAGCGTGGTGGAAAGTGGTGATGGAAAGTATGGAAAGTAATTAGCTGGCAGATAAGGCGGTCCAGCTATATGTTTAATTATTAAAATTGATTCTATTGCCACGTTAGCACTTTCTGGCTTGGAGTATTTGACATAGTAGTCGTATTTTCCACTGGGTTCTCCAAGGGTATCCCATGTGTCTTCTGTATCTTCAGGTATTCTTTCTTCAAGAAATAAGGCAACTATTTCCTCATCCTCTTCATCTATTGTTTCATGACCACTCACACTGTGTCGTGGATCTGATCTTTGTGTTGCGTCTCTGTAATTGTTGAATCTTAAGGAGATAGATCCATCTGATACCATAAGGGAAAATAGGATCTTTCCTTTCTTAGATTGGACTTTGTCTAAGAAGAACGGAGAGAGAATAGTGTAAAGCAAACTGAAAGCTTTTATTTATCAGAGAGGGAATTCTTACAAGAGAGAGAAGTAAGACTTCGAGTGTTTCTCGGATGTCTTGCAACTCTAAGTTACAATCCTATTTATAATACAAAAGAGTAACTGTTGCCTTTACAGGTGGCAACTAATTACTTGACAGACAAAAGCTAGTGTGCTGTCACATCACACTTTAAAAGATTCCTACGCATTATTAAAGGCTAATAATGCAGACTAAGAATACAAAATACTTTATGTTACAATCAAACTTTAATAATTAAACATATAGCTGGACCGCCTTATCTGCCAGCTAATTACTTTCCATACTTTCTATCACCACTTTCCACCACGCTCCACTGTGCTTTTCTCTGATTAATCAGTTAGGGGATCGCCATCGGAGTTGAATCCGTCAGGTTTGACAAAGGCCAAAACATCCCAACAAGGCCACTTGCGTGTGTCCCTAATGATTTCTTGGAAATTAGAAATGAGCAGTGAGAGTCTGAGGGTATGTTCATCAATTTGTTCACCATAGTGGTTCCAAGGAGCTCCTGGAGTAACTAGTCTGTAATGTGCCTTTTGTTTTTCCTCCAGTAAGTCTCTAAAATGATGAAGTGCAATTTCAGCTTTATCAGCTGCAATCTTTTCCAGTTTTTCTGCAGCTTTAGTACGTTCAAAGAATTCTTCTTCATAGTAGGCATCAAGTGATTGATCTATGTGCTTGCAATAGTTTCCATAATCCTCCAGTTGCTGTTGACTTCTAATTTGGGAATTAGGAATGGTGTTGGGAATTCTGGAGAGGCTGCTGGATGAACTTCCTTGGTTAGACATTTTTGTAGGTTTATTTGAAACTTGATGATTTTCCTTGTGGTTGGGATGGTAGGCTTTTATAGAATTTTTGTTGTCGTTGATCTTTTGACAACTCATCCCTTCTATCATGACGCTTGCTTTTTCGGTGTATTCCAGCTCATTTGATTCCAGCTTATCTATGTATTCCAGCTCATTCAACTTTAAATCCACTTTCTTTTGAAAGATGATTTGTGCAATCTTTTCTCCTCTTTGGATTTCAGCAGATTTTTCTGAGTGGTTAAACAGTATCACATGGATAGGTCCTTGGTAGCTTTCATCAATAGTTCTTGAACTGACATCGATGCCCATTTTGAATGCAAGTCCTGGGTTTGGAATTATCTGTCCATAAGTGTCCTTAGGGATAGATATTCCTATTCCTGTAGGGACTAAAGCTCTTCCTTTTGCAATGATAACGATGTCTGCTGAGCTGTATAGGTCCCACCCTATAGCTTTCTTATCTTCTTTGTCTGGAATTTTGGCATCTTTTGAAAATGATTTAATATAAAGGAAAGATTCCTTTAACTGTTCATTTTCTTCCAGCTGTTCCTCTTCTTCCTCAATGACTTCCTTTCCTTTGCTAGTGCCTGCTTCTTTCTGCTTTGGTTTTTCCAGTTCTTTCCAGTCTTCTTCAAATTGTCGTTCCAGGATGTCCTTTAATCTTGTATTTTCAGCTACAAGATAGTTGACATAGGATAGGAGTTCTTTGATGAATTCATCATTTGTTCTATAAACTGGATGATCTGCCGGTCTTGGAGTAATCCTTATATGAAAATAGTAACTTGAACATAAAGGACAACATGTTAACTGGCAGTTAGGACAATGAATCCTCATTCTGGAGTTTGTTTGGATCTGGCATAACTGACAATTTCTTTTTGCCGCATTTTGAATTTCTTCATTTGTCTCCCATTGATGCTGGCAACTTTCTTGTTCTTCTGGAAGTGTAATTTGCTTCCTCCATCCACAATCCGTTTCTCCAAGGAAAAAGCCTGTTTCCTTGAAGGGTAGATCTTCTAGTACTGCTCCTGCATTTTGAACAGTTGATCCTGCTTCTCCTTCTGAGATGCTACATATAGCATCACTGAGTTCTTCATTCATATCAAGGGAAACAACATCCCAATCTTCAGGAAGATCTAAGTTATCCATTACTGCTGCTCTGATTATATTTCCTTGACTCCTTTTACATTCTCTGGCGAAATGCCCTTCTTCTCCACAAATGTAGCATTTACATTTTCCTACCTTGTCCTTGTTCTTTCTTTTGAAAACCCTAACATGGCTGTCATGTGGTTTTCCTCTGTAAGTTTTTGACTTCCTCAGGCCATACTTTCTTCCACTGTCGTAATAGCCTGGAATAGGAATTTTACTACAGAAATCAAGGTCCTTTAGACTTTTCTGGAGAGCCGCCCTTTTGCATAATTCTGCTAAGTGTTGATAGGCAAAATGAATTCTTGGTAGAACTCCAATTGTATTGCCTGGATGCTTAGCTTTAAATGCTTCTTCAACTTCTTTTCCTATTAGAGATGGCATTTTTCTGAAAAACTTCTCTGATAGTTCAGGGCTAGAATACATCTTTCCTGATTTGGCTGCTAGAATCTTGAATTGATTCATGTAACCAAATATGTCTTTAATGTTGTGGCAAGTCAATCTTTCAAGATCATTGTAAGCCCTGTTTTGTTCTTCAGTTGCTCCTTGATAAGGGTCCTCAAGAATTAGAACTCGTCTTATCTGAGAAAGAATATTTTGAGTATCCTCTGCTATGAGCAGTAGGTCTTCATATTCTTGTAAAAACTGGCTTCTCCATTGTATCCATATTTTCTTTTCAACTTCTCCTAAGAGATTCTCAATGTACATGGCCTTGGCCCTATTATCTGACCAGATTTTTTCATTTACTAGGTTGAGAGTAATGGACTCCCATCTTGAAATGATATCGTTGTATAGACCAATATCATCTGGTAAGATTAACATGGCTCCAACTATCTGCTGGGCTGAAGGAAGAACCCATTGACCATTGTAAGCTCTGCCAAAGTCTTTTGTACTGATTTTAATTTGATCTACAGTTATTGGGCTTGGATTTGGCCCAGTTGATGTTGCTGGCGGATATTGGACTGGACCCATGACTGGCTCTTGAGGTGGTCTATAAGCTGAAGTTATAGAACTGGACATTCCTACCTCGGAAGGCCTTCTTATTGGGTAGTCCATTAATCCTTGTAGATCTTCTTTCGATATTATGTCTTACTCTGGCTCTTCTTCTGTAACTTCTAATCTGATCCTCATAAGTGGGAACTTGTGAAGATTGATTAGCTTCTTCCATAACAGGGGGAGCCTGTTCTGTTACTGTCTGTGTTCTACTCATTTAAACAGGATATATGAATAATTTTAGATAGGAATTAACTCAAGATTTAATTATTCAAGGTTGGATATACGAGCTTGGGTATACCAATCCTGAATAGCTTGTTCAAACCTTGCTGACATTAATTATAAAATTAAAATAAATTTGTCAAATTATTTTTGTTTTTCGTCTTAGAAAATTCCAGTTTCTTTCTCAATCATTCTTCTTATCATATTTCATAAGTGCTCTACTCTCACCATATTTAGCCCAGCTATCTTCCGCCTCTTGCGTACTGTACTGGTCACTAACATACGTCTTTTGAGCTTTGAACTTATGAATTATAACAGATGTGATGATATAAGTAAGAACTGGCAATTTCTAAAACTTAAAACTAGATAATTAACAAACTTAATTTAATAAATAATTAATATTTCGCATAAACTGGTACGTGGCATTGTTTTCCTGATTAGGTTTTCCAGCCTATATACCAGAAGATATTGAAATAGCTATTAAAGATGATAATACCTTCGCCGTAATCCTTCCTTGAAAAGGTGTTTAAGCTGCCATAACTAGCTTAGCTGCCATAACTAGCTCTGATACCATAAGGGAAAATAGGATCTTTCCTTTCTTAGATTGGACTTTGTCTAAGAAGAACGGAGAGAGAATAGTGTAAAGCAAACTGAAAGCTTTTATTTATCAGAGAGGGAATTCTTACAAGAGAGAGAAGTAAGACTTCGAGTGTTTCTCGGATGTCTTGCAACTCTAAGTTACAATCCTATAAGGGAAAATAGGATCTTTCCTTTCTTAGATTGGACTTTGTCTAAGAAGAACGGAGAGAGAATAGTGTAAAGCAAACTGAAAGCTTTTATTTATCAGAGAGGGAATTCTTACAAGAGAGAGAAGTAAGACTTCGAGTGTTTCTCGGATGTCTTGCAACTCTAAGTTACAATCCTATTTATAATACAAAAGAGTAACTGTTGCCTTTATAGGTGGCAACTAATTACTTGACAGACAAAAGCTAGTGTGCTGTCACATCACACTTTAAAAGATTCCTACGCATTATTAAAGGCTAATAATGCAGACTAAGAATACAAAATACTTTATGTTACAATCAAACTTTAATAATTAAACATATAGCTGGACCGCCTTATCTGCCAGCTAATTACTTTCCATACTTTCCATCACCACTTTCCACCACGCTCCACTGTGCTTTTCTCTGATTAATCAGTTAGGGGATCGCCATCGGAGTTGAATCCGTCAGGTTTGACAAAGGCCAAAACATCCCAACAAGGCCACTTGCGTGTGTCCCTAATGATTTCTTGGAAATTAGAAATGAGCAGTGAGAGTCTGAGGGTATGTTCATCAATTTGTTCACCATAGTGGTTCCAAGGAGCTCCTGGAGTAACTAGTCTGTAATGTGCCTTTTGTTTTTCCTCCAGTAAGTCTCTAAAATGATGAAGTGCAATTTCAGCTTTATCAGCTGCCATCTTTTCCAGTTTTTCTGCAGCTTTAGTACGTTCAAAGAATTCTTCTTCATAGTAGGCATCAAGTGATTGATCTATGTGCTTGCAATAGTTTCCATAATCCTCCAGTTGCTGTTGACTTCTAATTTGGGAATTAGGAATGGTGTTGGGAATTCTGGAGAGGCTGCTGGATGAACTTCCTTGGTTAGACATTTTTGTAGGTTTATTTGAAACTTGATGATTTTCCTTGTGGTTGGGATGGTAGGCTTTTATAGAATTTTTGTTGTCGTTGATCTTTTGACAACTCATCCCTTCTATCATGACGCTTGCTTTTTCGGTGTATTCCAGCTCATTTGATTCCAGCTTATCTATGTATTCCAGCTCATTCAACTTTAAATCCACTTTCTTTTGAAAGATGATTTGTGCAATCTTTTCTCCTCTTTGGATTTCAGCAGATTTTTCTGAGTGGTTAAACAGTATCACATGGATAGGTCCTTGGTAGCTTTCATCAATAGTTCTTGAACTGACATCGATGCCCATTTTGAATGCAAGTCCTGGGTTTGGAATTATCTGTCCATAAGTGTCCTTAGGGATAGATATTCCTATTCCTGTAGGGACTAAAGCTCTTCCTTTTGCAATGATAACGATGTCTGCTGAGCTGTATAGGTCCCACCCTATAGCTTTCTTATCTTCTTTGTCTGGAATTTTGGCATCTTTTGAAAATGATTTAATATAAAGGAAAGATTCCTTTAACTGTTCATTTTCTTCCAGCTGTTCCTCTTCTTCCTCAATGACTTCCTTTCCTTTGCTAGTGCCTGCTTCTTTCTGCTTTGGTTTTTCCAGTTCTTTCCAGTCTTCTTCAAATTGTCGTTCCAGGATGTCCTTTAATCTTGTATTTTCAGCTACAAGATAGTTGACATAGGATAGGAGTTCTTTGATGAATTCATCATTTGTTCTATAAACTGGATGATCTGCCGGTCTTGGAGTAATCCTTATATGAAAATAGTAACTTGAACATAAAGGACAACATGTTAACTGGCAGTTAGGACAATGAATCCTCATTCTGGAGTTTGTTTGGATCTGGCATAACTGACAATTTCTTTTTGCCGCATTTTGAATTTCTTCATTTGTCTCCCATTGATGCTGGCAACTTTCTTGTTCTTCTGGAAGTGTAATTTGCTTCCTCCATCCACAATCCGTTTCTCCAAGGAAAAAGCCTGTTTCCTTGAAGGGTAGATCTTCTAGTACTGCTCCTGCATTTTGAACAGTTGATCCTGCTTCTCCTTCTGAGATGCTACATATAGCATCACTGAGTTCTTCATTCATATCAAGGGAAACAACATCCCAATCTTCAGGAAGATCTAAGTTATCCATTACTGCTGCTCTGATTATATTTCCTTGACTCCTTTTACATTCTCTGGCGAAATGCCCTTCTTCTCCACAAATGTAGCATTTACATTTTCCTACCTTGTCCTTGTTCTTTCTTTTGAAAACCCTAACATGGCTGTCATGTGGTTTTCCTCTGTAAGTTTTTGACTTCCTCAGGCCATACTTTCTTCCACTGTCGTAATAGCCTGGAATAGGAATTTTACTACAGAAATCAAGGTCCTTTAGACTTTTCTGGAGAGCCGCCCTTTTGCATAATTCTGCTAAGTGTTGATAGGCAAAATGAATTCTTGGTAGTAACCTGATCAAATGTCATATAAGGACTTTCACACCACTAAGTACACTCTCTAAGCCTTTAAAACTCTAGAATTTCCTTCTTCTTTTTTTCCTTCTTCACCCACTTGACTGTCAAAGTTTTTTCAGCTAAAAACCCATCAGATTGTTATTTTCTCAAGTTTCATGTGACCTGAGTTTCCCTAGGAGTCATCAGTAGGTATTTCTGCATTATTTTTGTTTACCAGGGATGCTGATTGAAGACTTTCTTCTTATCAATGCATTAGCATTGACATGTCTATTTGGTAGGATTGCTTCTGATTGCTGCTAAATGATATATTTGGTATGAATAGTAAGGAGTGAAATAGAGGGCAATATGCTGGTGTGAACTCTTTATGTGAATAGATTCTCATTTCCTCTTCAAATTAATGCTCCTTTAATATTTTTAAAATCTCAAATACACTATAAAGAATGGATCTTCCACTATGATATCTTATGTTCTCATGTAGAAATTATCATTTCTTTAGGTAATTTTCTATGCATTAATGATCTGACCTTTACCAACCATTACCTTTTTGCTCCCTATTACCTTATTGGGTTTCAGGTTGAGTTTTCATTTCTTTTTTCCTTTTACCTTTGCCTTATTCTATTTTTATAGTTTCTATCATTGATAACTTTTTTTTACTTGCCACTTTATGAAGTAGAATTTGGAATATTAAGGTGAGTATGAAACTGGTATGCAACTAGGTCCTCCCACTTCTACCAGCAGGAACAAACAATCTATTTCCATGAATTCCTCCCCTTTCCCAGTTAGTATCCACAGTTTCTTACCTTTTTTATTGCTTGAATCACAGTCTTGCAGGCATTATGCTTCTGTCTTTAATGGCAAAGGTGAATATGAAAATAAACTGCACAATTCAGCTTTTCATTTATTGGATTCCAGGACACCAGCTGCAGCAAGGCTTTATTTATATCTAAAGAATTTTCAGATTGGAGGCTACTCAACTGATGCTCAGGTTCAAACCATTAAAATGCTGTAGTTGGAAAATTCTTGTCTAAACTTGGCGCATGAGATTTCTCATCCACCAAGCTAACAGTGAATTGGCATGTTAGCAAAATTAGTTATAATAGAGGACCACATTTGTATAATAACTCTCTTTGTAACTTCTTTTGCTTATGTGTCAACTGGCTTGGTGCATGCGGAATTTTATGCTCCGGGTCTAAGGAAGAAATTTCCATGATTTAAAAATGCGACTAGTCGAGAAGGTGAGATGATTATATTCATTATTTTATAGTACAGCTGAAATGATTTTTTTATTTTATTTTATTTTTTTTTACATGCTTGCTTCATTCAGAGAATTTTCTCAAGTTCTTTTATCATTATTTTCATAGCCTTGGTATGTGAAAGTGAAATTTGGAGGTGTTGGTTGGTAGGGCAGGAAGTGAAAAGAAATGCATACAATTAGGTAGTTCATGTTGATTTTGTTCCATCTTGGCCATGAAGCTTTTCTTGGCTTCAATTTAACCTATTGGTATCAACTGGCTTCAAATAATAATAAGATATGCTGGATTTTGATGTCTACCTATTCATTGATATTACTATTTTTTTATGCAAATGTTAAATCAAATCTCAGGATGAATAGGAAGAGGGAAACGGAAAGTTTAACTTGTACAGGGAAAGAATGGCTGTTTCTTACCAATAAATAAAATACTTACAAAATAATAGGAAATAGATTTTTTTTTTAATTAAATTGTGGAACTACTCTTTTTTATTAAGAAAATACATACTATTATTTTTGAAGAAAAACATTTTGTTTGCATACCCTTGTAAGGCTAATAATATTGCATTTCATCAACAAACTACCCTTATAAGACTAATAATATTGAAAATATTGATTTTCTAATCTCTGTTCTTTAAAATTCATCTAATCCAGCAACTTAACACAAACAAAAGCTAACTTAAAAATTGCAAAAGATGAGATGAGATAAAAGAACCCCTTAATTAGACATTTTAGATTCAAAATTTGAGTAACATGTTTAAATACTTGGAATTGAACGTTTTGTTCTTTTATGAATATTTTCAGCCCGAATTCAAATTAGTTAAAGTTATTGAATTTTTTGAAGACGGAATGAATTTTTAAAAAAAAAGCTAACTTAAGGAAGTAGACAAAAAGGGAGACATGTCAACTTCTTCGAACCCATTTAAGATCTGCCATGAAACAACTAATTCAACATAAATGAACAAACAAAATAGTGATAGTCTATAAAACTTCACCAAACTTGTAGATCTACCAAACTATAATTTTCTTTTCTATTGCTTCCTCCAAAAACTTAGAAGCTATCTAGTCTTCATCAATCACCCAATTTTGCTTCTTCCCTTTATCTCTAAGCATCAAGAATCCAATAATAACCACACCATACCTATAATGCTTCTTCCAAATTCAAAACTCAAAATCTCCAAGATCATCACTTCTTGAGGAAACAAAAAAAAATGAGGCCTAAAACCCAACAAATTTCCAACCTCAAAGTGCTCATCTTTGGTGTATTTCTTGCATTCTTTATACTCTTTTTGTTAAGATCAAACATAACTTCATCCACTTCCCAAGAAAACCCATCTCCAATTTTCAAGAACTTTCAACAAAACCCATCATCAAATCTTGAAGAATCAAGAAATTGCTCCTCAACTTGCAACAAAATCCCACCTTCATTAGCTCAAGCACTAATCCATTACACAACCTCAACTATCACCCCACAACAAACACTCAAAGAAATATCAGTAACATCAAAGATTCTTGAAAAGAAATCACCTTGCAATTTCTTGGTTTTTGGTCTTGGCCATGATAGTCTAATGTGGAGCACACTAAACTATGGTGGAAGAACAATATTCTTGGAAGAAGATGAGGCGTGGATTTCACAAATCAAGAGAAGGTTCCCAATGTTAGAATCATATCATGTGACGTATTATAGTAAGGTAAATGAAGCAGATAATTTGATGGAAGTAGGCAAAGGACCTGAATGCACAGCACTAAATGATCCTAAATATTCAATGTGCCAATTAGCATTAAAAGGCTTGCCTAGTGAAGTTTATGAAACAAATTGGGATTTGATTATGGTGGATGCACCAACAGGGTACTATGAAGAGGCACCAGGCAGAATGACTGCTATATATACTGCTGGTATGATGGCTAGAAATAGGCCACAAGGAGAGACTGAGGTGTTTGTGCATGATGTGAATAGAGAAGTTGAAGATAAATTTTCCAAGGCATTTTTATGTGAAAGGTACATCACTAAACAACAAGGAAGGTTAAGGCATTTCACCATTCCTAGCCATAAGTCTGCCATGGACATGCCCTTTTGTCCAGAATAGATTTATATTTTTTGAGAATTTTCATTTGTTATTGCATTTACTTTGCCATTTTTGTTCGTCTTTTAGGGAAATTGAGTCCATGTAATTTGGTGCAACATTTGGCTTCTATGGTGGTATGGCGTATGGGGTTGAGTAGAGATAATGTGATGATATCGAGTCTTTCAAGTTTCATGTATCAACCCCATGAAATGGAAAAATAGATTTAAGAACTTTCTTCCTAATAATTATATGATTTTGGGAAAAAATTTCAACGGTAATTTTTTTTTTTTTTTTGGTTATGGAATTTTCAATGGTATATGATTTTCTGAACCACATACAAGTGCTGATTAATATGAGCTCTGCACAGTTTATTCATTTTAGTCTTAATTGATATTGACCTATTAGTTCTTGAAGAAGTCCATAATTAAATTAATTGCTAGCAATGAACACTGGGGCATTTTAGGAAAAAAATGTAGATTTTTGGGTTGATTGGGTAGCATCTGATCATAATTGATCAACCTAAGTTTTGACATTTAAATTTTTGTTAATGATTGAATGAAATATATAATATCTTTTACTTTACAAAAATAAATTTAATCATTTGATGCATGTTTTTACAAAGGAATTCCATTCCTCCCTGTAAAACTAAATAAAATCAATGCAAACAAAGTAATAGACGTAAATATTTGCAAGTGCATCCAAATACATTGCTCATCCAAAAGAAACACAAGATAACAAAAATCGTACGGTATAGTATACTCCAAAACATTGCCATGAAAAGCCTAAATAATGAGATGAAAAATTAAAGATCTTAATTAGTTTTGCACAAGGTCAACGCAAGTTCTTTGCTGCCCTCATGCTCTCCAATTGCCATGTGATATACTGTATATGGAACTGATGACATCTTGGCAGCAAATCCCTCAGAAGAAACTCTCTCCATCTCCACAATTATTTTATCTCCAAAACAATGCATAAAATAATAATATCTCGGCCCTTTGATCAAGCCAAGAACAAGTTCACCATATCTTTGTTCAAAAGTGTCGTCTACTACCTATAATGTATGTGAGGGACAAATTTTCAAGGTAGATATAGAAAAATAAACATAAACAAAAAACGGACACATCAAAAGTTCTATCACATCGGGCAGAGATATTTAGATTAATTCTGAATCAATGAAATTGCTCACCTGGTCAAGAAGATGGCAGTTGGGTTACCAGGAGATGGCGGATTCTGGTTCAGCAGTGAGACGAGAGAACCAGCTTTAGCTAGAGCATCAGGGTCAGAGACAGACAATATCTCCACCTCTTCAAGACCAATCTGCCGCTTGATCAGGTCCAAGTTCTCCCGAAGGACCTCGATCTCTCCAAAAGGTAGCTTCAAATCCAAGGCCTGAGGCCCCAATGCAATGGCCTCATCCTTCTTGAATCTCAAGAAAGGCATGCAAAGCTTTTGTGTTTGTTTAAAATTTGTGGCCTGACCAACAGAACTATTCTTTAGTGCCTCCATTATCTCTCCATCAGGGGTAAAAGAACGGGTTGCGTGGTTAAATTTGCTTTGAAGTATCCTCAAGCATTCTGCCTTCCATCCATCAAATTGCTCATTCACATAGATCAAACCACTTATCTTGTCTTCAGTTAGTGTTGCAACTGGAGCTCCCTTCTTGTTGGCTTTCTTTGAACCTAACAGTTGTTTCTGAAGTAACTTCCTCATGAGAACAATTGAGTCCTGCAAGTACTTATTGGCGGCCTTCAGAGTCAGATCAGGCGAATCAGCAGCAGGCCACCCTGCTTTCACTGCAAATCCCGGCTTCTTCAAAAGCTCCCTCCAAACATATTCAGCATAGTGTGGACAGATTGGAGTGATAAGTCGAGTCTGCACATCCATAAATCGCCATACTAGTTCATGGTTCATGCCCCCACTTCCACATGAGAACCTGTACTCATCCCTTGCAGCCTGCAAATCATAAAACCCAGTTTTCAATGCTTCCCTGAACATGTAGTCCCTGTAATTTTGCTCGGTCATTTTAACAGCAATATTCATCTCATTTGCAAACACTCGATCGGCATAAGTGGATGGGGGACCCATTCTCAGAGATGATTCTGATTCCAGAACCTCTTTCATCCATGCAATCTCTTTCGTGAGACGAAGGATTGCAGCATTAGCAGTTTCAAATACAAAGTTAGCATCATCAACACCATCCCCAGCATCAGCCAGAGAGAACCGTGTTGCATCAGCAGAAAATTCTTCAATTGCCTGACGCAGTGTCCTGAAATTTCCAGTAGACTTGCTCATCTTTTCAGAATTGAGCATAATGTGCCCATTACATCTGAATCCACGAGGCCAGTATTGCTTGGCCATTATTGCTGTATGGTTGTAAATGCAGAATGTCAAATGATTCTGGATGAGATCTTTACCAGAGACTCGAAGATCAAATGGATACCAATAATCAAATTCCTTCTTCATCTTATCAAGTACAGATGCAGGTATGCCAGATGACTTTGGGTATGGACCACCACATATAATAAATTCCCAGACTTCATCAGTCATTTGCTCTGCCTTAACAGCATGGGGCTTGTATGTGCCATACATGTCCTCATTATGGAGCAGGTGGGCAACAGTGTAATAAGCCATGTATATGGTGGAGTCCGACAAGGATTCAACAAGGAAATCTTTATCCCAAGGAATGCGAGTCCCAAGCCCAAAAGATCGTGAACAAGCCCACTGATTTAGCCAGCTCAAAGTGTGCTCAAAGCCATGTCTCGTCTCATCAGAGCAGAGATTCATATTTGATAAGCATTCCTCAGCAAGTTTCTTCCACTCTTCTTCACCATATGTAATATACCATTGGTCAGTAAGGGCCACGACACATTCATCACCAGACCTTGATATAACCCGCTTCTCAGGCTCACTGTACATAATTGCCTCACCAGACTCAATGAGCTTAGCCTTGATCAAGGGCTTTACTTCCTGGACTTTTCTTCCAGCAAACTCTCCAACAAGCATTGTTCCCTCTGTGAATCCTCTCAAGTAAGTCAACCTCTTTGCTTCAGCAAGTTTCTCTTTCTCATTTTGGCTCTTAATTTTCAGATCCAAGCAAACTTTTTCAGCAGCCTTATCTCCAAATTCCGGAATATTGATAATTGGTACAATCTCAAAGGGCATAACCCATTCATCCTTTACACCATACTTTGCCCTGAAAGCTGGTTTTGCTTTCAAATCATGCAATGCCATATAGTCATCAGGGGCATCACTAGCTACACTGGTCACAATCCCAGTGCCTTTGTCTGTGAGAATGGTCAGCATCGGAAGAGCATATATGACCTCGTTCAAAGAAAGTGGAGACTTCAAACGAAGACCAATCAGATCATAGCCGGTTAATTCCACCAAGCAACTAGGTTTTGGGGGAAACCTTGAGATGTTCTGATAAGCAAGGTTGAGAGCAGCTCTCTCTGTAAGGATGAACACATCTGTTTCATTAATTTCAAAAGCTCCATATTTACCATCAGGCAACACCCATGCATTTGTTTGTCCATACATTGTCTCAGGTCTTAGTGTAGCAGCAGCTAGAAACACCTTTTTCCCTTCTAAATGCCCCAGTTTAGTAGAGAAGGGGGGCAACACCTCCATCTTGATAATAGTGTATTCCTGGGGCTGCACTCCTTCACCACTGGCCCTATCATGATCAGCACATGGCTGACCATCCAGCGGAGAAAAAATTGTGTAGCGCACATCTTTAACGATCTTACCCATAGATTTTAATTTCCTCATCTGCCACTGCACAAAAGCATCAAAGTACGGGTTTAGATCTGTAGTGACAAATGACCGTCTCCAATCACAACCCAGGCCGAAGGCCTTAAGATCTTCCATGGCTAATGGAGGAAAAAACCTCAACCATTCGCATGGATCCTGAAACTTTGAAATTTCACTATCAGAGAGCCCAAAACTGCGCATAATTTCCCACTGATACATCTGTCCGCCTGATTTTGATGCTGCTTTAGATTTTTTGCCCTTGAATTTATCTAATGGTGCACCACCTTGAGCATCATCAGATTCTTTTTCTGGTTCTATATGCTCCTCCACTTCTTTGGAAAATATAGGAGGATTGCCAAACTGTTGAATCTCTCGGCAAAGCTTATCTGCTGAAGCCTTAATGGGCATACCAGTGCAGTGGAAAGCAAATGGTAAAAGTACATTAGCACCTCTTAACCTATGGTAGGCAGCAGCAAATTCAAGCTTGGACAATGAGAATGCATGTCCAAGATGCAAAAACCCATTCATATAAGGGAATGGAAAGTTGCCAAAAAACTTCTCATCTGGTCCAGGAGGCCTTTCACCAGGTTCAGCCCTAAAAACATCTTTCTCATCCCACCAGCCTCGAACCTTCTGCTCGATCTCCAAGAGGGAATCCCTCCTTGCAAAGCTTTTTGCACCCTCAGCCATTTCACAAAATTGATGTGCACTGCAGTACAAAAAATTGCCGTCAGCAAACTCCTAACCTTTGATACCAGCATGTTAAGTTATAACAAATAAATTTGCTAAGCAGAAACAGCAAATTGTAAACCAGCAATCCAGTATGGGGGAACAGGAGTGCAGTAACATTAGCAACTCCACCAATAATAAAACAACCAGTAGTCCTACAACTTGAGAATAATAACATAACTAATAAATTAGAACATAAAGAACCATAATTTAAATGGAAGGCAATAATTTTCTATATGAACAGCTAAGAAAACAAAATAAGAACGCCTAAAAAAACAACGATTGATTAAAAAAACAATAATTAAGCGAGAAATGTTGAATAATTAGTAATTACCTCTGGTTCAAGAGTGATGGACGAAGGGCATTTCGAGGGAAAACTTGCAATTTGTGCTTGAATAAAGTAAGAGCCAGCGAGCAAGAAAGAGGGCTGTATAGCTATTTATTCTTTGTTCTTCGTTCTTTATTCAAGCACACAGTATGATAGTTGCGGCTTTGCAACGCTTTGGGCATCTGTGAAAAGAAACACCCAGCTATGAATCTAGGGTTTATGTAAGCTTTGTTTCTATTGGTCCACGTGTAGGGATAAGGAAGGTTTTAACTTTCCCTGTATCCAAACAGGCACCCAAATCCAAACCTCAGCCTACATATATAAATTATAATCATTAATACGAACATAAAATTTAAATCTCAATTAAAAAATTGTCACTATCACAATTTCCTTCTCGGCTCTCGCATTCAAAAATTCCAACTTTGTTTGTCGGAGAAGAAAAGATCGGAGGGTAAAAGGTCGTGCCGTCGATTTTAGAAGTAATCGCTAAATCACCGGAGAATAGCGATAGACTGATATGAGTAAAAATTAAGTTCTGGTGATACGGCATCGTTTAGCAATTTTAGTTATTACTCTGTTATTTTGAGATTTCATTTTCCTGTCATTTTCTTTCTATTAGTATTGTTTGAGCTGGCAGTATATAGAGCATTTTCCCTGCTTGTAATCCACACGCCAATTACAATCAATGAATTTATTATCTCTTCTGTTATTTTTCTCTCTCTTAGCTCTTTGTTCCTTCTTATTACTGTGATTCCAATTTTGTTTGCACCATCTGGTATCAGAGCAGCGATCCTTGTGCTGTACTATACCTCCCTAAAATTCAAACCAGTGGATCATGTCAATAGCTGATAACACGAGAATGCAAGAACAAAAGAAAATGGAGGAGACGATTAAAAACATTGTGAGGGGAATGCTCCAGGAAAACAGCAAGAAGCAAGAAGAAATTAACAAAAAACAGGAGGAAAGGTTTACTGGTATGTTTACAGAGTTAAAATGCCTCATCTCTACAATTACTCCTCCATCTCAAATGCCATCTGCTTCATCTTCACCTACAGACAACACCCAAAACCCAGTTGTACCAAATCCAAACCCACCTTCAATCCACCCTACCGTTGCTTCTTTCATTGATTTATCTAACCGGTCCCACCAAACAATTCCCTCTCAAACAACCACTCCAAATTCTTACCAACTAGCTACTCGATTCACTAAAATCGAGTTTCCAAAATTTGATGGGAATGATCTGGAAGGGTGGCTTTTCAAGTGTGACAGATTTTTCCAAATTGATTCTACCCCTGTTTATGTTAGAGTGAAGCTAGCTGCGATTCATTTGGAGGAAAGAGCCTTACAATGGCACCAATCATATGTTAAGAGCAGAAACAGAGATGATGAACTACCATGGCAAGAGTATGTTGAAGCTCTTAAAGGGGGATTTGGGGAAAGGTATACGAAGACCCAATGGCAGATTTGAAAAGCTTGGTTCAATCTGGAACTTTGCAGGAGTATTTGGAAGATTTTGATATACTATTGCATAAGGTGAATCTAACAGATGAATACTCTTTAAGTTGTTTTATCAGTGGTTTCAGGGATGAAATTAGAATTCCTGTTAGAATGTTTGCACCTAAGAGCTTACAGCAAGCCTATGCGTTAGCTCGAATGCAAGAATCATGCATATCAGCCACTAAGCCTTCAAAAACCTATTCTAACCGATTTTCCCCTAACCCAATAGCCTCTGTGCCTTATTCCCAGACCCAAACTCTCAAAACTAACACCACACCTAACCCAAGACCCCCCTTATTACCTACACCTACTACATTTCCAAAACAAACCTTCCCAATTAACAACTCCAAATTCCCACAAAATGTTAAAGCAACTCCACCCTTCAGAACACGAAGGTTGACTGATGAAGAGCTGAATGATAAGAGGGCCAAAAATTTGTGTTTCTGGTGTGATGAGAAGTTTACCCCAGGGCACCAATGTAAGAAGAAACAATTACATATGGTGGTAGTGCAAGAAATTCCAGAAGAAGCATGGGATCTACCCGAGGAACTGTTGTCTTGGAATCAAGATGAAATTCAGGAAGCTCCTCCTGCAATTTCCCTACATGCCATACAAGGGTTTACAGAGAGGGCTTATCAAACTATGAAAATGATTGGTAGTTATAAAAGAAAACCAATTCACTTGCTCATTGATTCTGGTAGTACACATAATTTTTTGGATGTGATGACTTGCCAAAGGATTAGGGTGTCATTTACAATCTATTGCTCCTGTGGATATAACAGTTGCTAATGGTCAAACCATGAAATGTACTCGTGTTTGCAGGCAATTTAGCTGAGAAATGCAGGGCTGCGATTTCACTGCTGATTTCTTGATCATGCCATTGGGGGGCTGTGAAATGGTTCTAGGAATTCAATGGCTAGCTTTACTTGGTGATATCACTTGGAATTTCAGTAACCTCTGCATGACCTTTTCAATTGGTGGTAGAACTCATCAGCTCCAAGGTGTCAACTCAACTACTGTTAAGATTGTTTCAGACAATCACATGTGTAAGCTGTTGCAACACAATCCACCTCTCACCTATGCTATTCATGTGCATCAGAAGGCACCTGATTCTGACTCCACTATGACTACATAAGAGCTTGGGCTAACACCTCCTGAACTTACTCAACTCCTACTTGAATATGGCTCCCTATTTGAACAACCTCAAAGACTACCTCCCCATAAAATTCATGACCATAAGATACCCTTATTGGAAGGTGCCAGGCCAGTAAACATCAGGCCTTACAAACATTCCCCGTTATAAAAAACTGTCATTTAAAACATGATACAAGAGTTGTTGAAAAATGGCATCATCCAACCTAGTACCAGTCCCTTCTCTTCCCCAATAGTACTAGTCAAGAAGAAAGATAATAGCTGGCGTATGTGCATTGACTATAGGGAGCTAAACAAATCAACTGTCAAGGATAGATATCTTATTCCTGTTATTGAGGAGCTACTTGATGAGCTACATGGTGCTGCAATTTTTTCCAAAATAGACCTTCGATCAGGTTATCACCAGATTAGAATGCACCCTGCAGACATTTACAAAACAGCTTTTCGATCTCATGATGGCCACTATGAAATTGTTGTTATGCCCTTTGGGCTCACTAATGCCCCCTCTACATTTCAAAGTCTCATGAATGAGATCTTTAGGCCATTCTTGAGGAAGTTTGTACTTGTTTTTTTTATGATATTCTCATTTACAGTGAGCATTTATAGACCCATTTGAAGCATTTGAAGCTGGTATTCCATAAATTAAAAGAACATCAGTTATTTGCAAAGTTGAGTAAGTGTTCCTTTGGAGAGGCAACTGTAGAATACTTGGGGCATATTATTAGCAAGGAGGGAGTTGCAACTGACCCAAAGAAGGTGGACGCAGTGGCAAATTGGCCCATTCCTAGGAACCTCAAGCAACTTAGAGGATTCTTAGGGCTCTCTGGATATTACCGAAGATTCATAAGGAGTTATGGCATCTTGAGTAAGCCACTTACAGAATTGCTCAAGAAAGATAACTTCAATTGGACCCCAGCAGCTGATGCAGCTTTCATTAAACTGAAGAATGCTTTAATCACGGCTCCTGTCTTAGCCCTCCCAGATCCTGAAAAGTTGTTCACCATTGAAACTGATGTTTGCAATCAAGGCATTGGTGCAGTGCTGATGCAAGAGTTACACCCTATAGCCTATATCAGCAAGGCTTTGGCCCCAAGACACCTCTCCTTATCTATGTATGAAAAGGAATTGCTAGCAGTTGTGTATCCTGTAAGAAAATGGGATCACTACATTGCCCATCATCACTTTCTCATTAGGACTCACCACCACAGTCTAAAGTTTTTGCTTGAACAACGAATTACAACCACTCATCGACAGAATTACATTGCCAAGCTATTTGGTTACGATTTTGAAATTACTTATAAAAAGGGGAGTGATAATAATGCTGCTGATGCTTTCTCTAGGCTATCTTCCTCAGAATTGGTAGCTATCATATTATCTTCTCCAGTAAGCTCCTTACTGCCTGAAATTGAGGCTAGTTAGCAACAGGATCCTACAATACAATCATTAATCAGCAGTCTACAACAGGGGTCAGTGAATTCCAATTCTTATACATGGATTGATGGCATGCTAAGAAGAAAAGGGAGACTGGTGGTAGGCAATTAAAGACTAAAATCTTACAATTAATGCATAACTCATCAGCCAAGGGTCATTCTGGGGTACAGGCTACTGTTAAGAGGATTACATTGGTTTTTTATTGGAAAGGGCTGGAAAGCGACGTTAGGAATTTCATTCGAAACTGTCCTACTTGTCAAACTTGTAAGCCCGAGAATGTTAGCACACCAGGTCTGTTGCAGCCATTGCCAATCCCTGACGGAATTTGTATAGATATTAGCATGGATTTTGTGGAAGGTTTACCAAAATCCCAAGGCAAGGATGTAATTCTGGTTGTAGTGGATAGATTGAGCAAATATGCTCATTTTATTGCCTTAAGTCATCCTTATACAGCAGCATCAGTGGCTTAGCTTTTTATTTCTAATGTTTTTAAACTTCATGGTACTCCCTCCTCAATTATCAGTGATAGAGACCCTACATTTGTCAGTTATTTTTGGGAGGAGCTCTTCAAATTCTAAGGAGTGGAACTGTTGAGATCAACTGCCTACCACCCGCATACTGATGGCCAGACAGAAGTGGTCAACAGGTGCTTAAAAACATATCTCAGGTGCATGACTTGGAAAAATCCTCAACACTGGTGCAGGTGGTTGCCATTAGCTGAGTGGTGGTATAATACCAACTTCCACTCAGCTATACAAAGCACTCCATTTGAAGTTGTTTATGGAATGCCACCACCAATTCATGTCCCTTATTGCTTAGGAGATTCAAAGATTACTGTTATGGATCAGTTCCTTCAAGATAGGGAGCTGGCTTTGCAGATAATGAAATACCATTTGTCGAGAGCCCAACATCGCATGAAGCAACAAGCTAATCAGCATAGAACCGAGAGAGAATTCCAAATTGGTGATTGGGTTTATCTCAAGCTTCAACCATAAAAGCATAATAGTGTTGTTTAGAGGAAGAATTTCAAGCTCTCTCCTCTTTATTATGACCCTTATTATGTTGAGGACAAAATAGGAATGGCAGCTTATAAACTGAGATTGCCTTCTACAGCTGACATTCATTTTGTGTTCCATGTATTGCAATTGAAGAAATCAATTCCTCCAGCGGCTCTCATCTCTGATGAACCACATCCTTCTTCCGATACCCCTCCAATACCAGTAGCTATATTGGATAGAAAATTGGTAAAAAGAGGTAATAAGGCTGCAGCTAAAGTCCTCATTCAATGGTCCAATCAACCCGTTGAAGATGCCACCTGGGAGTTTTTGTTTGATATGCAGCACAGATTTCCAAATATGAACCTTGTGGACAAGGTTTTCTAAAGAGGAAGGCACTGATATGAGTAAAAATCGAGTTCTGGTGATACGACATCGTTTAGCAATTTTAGTTATTACTCTATTATTTTGAGATTTCATTTTGCTGTCATTTTCTTTCTGTTAGTATTGTATGAGCTGGCAGTATACAGAGCATTTTCCCTGCTTGTAATCCACACGCCAATTACAATAAATGAATTGATTCTCTCTTCTGTTATTTCTCTCTCTCTTAGCTCTCTATTCCTTCTTATTACTGTGATTCCAATTTTGCTTGCACCATAGACTGATAGAGGAAAGAGGGGAGACGGAAATCGTTATTTTTGAAGGAACATAACACACTGTAAAAGTCGAAATTGCAACCAAACGGCTTGTCGTATGTATTAATTAAACAACGTAAGTTTTACTGGTTTAATGTGATTTTATTTTTACTTTAAAAACATTAATTTATATCATAAAAAGACCTTTGCATAAGCTTATGTAAATTTAGACCTATTTTGAAATTTTATTTATTTATTTATTTCTTCAAGGTCTCCATACTTGAATTTAGTACCTTACAGTAATAATTATCAAACCATTATCATTAAATTAAAATTTCTTATTATATAGTATTTCAAATTTGATTCTAATTTCTAACATTAAAATAGCAATTGTTCCATGGTTTTCAGTTGATTTTGATTTAAATTTATTCCTTTTAAATAAAAATTATGGATTCAAGTAACGTGCATAGGGAAAATTAGCATTATAACATGAGAGAATTTTACTTTTATAATAAATTTACTCGATTTAAATTGGATTAGTGAGAACATTTGAGTTTTTAAATACTTGTAAGTTGCAATTAGATAAAAAAAAAATTATTGTAATTATTTTTGAGGAGAATTATGAACCTTAAAAAATAAATTATTCACTATCTCAAATTGTAATAATTACTATAGATTAAAAAATTTAAAATAGTCAATTGTAATACAAATATTTTTAAATGAATTAAAATACGCTTCTATTTATGTTTCACTTCATTTGTGGTATGTATTTCAATGCTAATTATCAATTTTCCATTAACTCTCTCCCTCGTTTCAAGCTTTTAAGTGCACATACATATGAAACATAATTACAAAAATTATTAGATATTACTTTTTTCGTTTCATAATATTTATCAGTTTTAAATAAAATTTAAATTATATTTATCTGTTATTTTTAAATTTTTAATATAATTTAATTTTTTTTCAATTTAATTTTTTTTCGAACGAAAGTTAATTAATTAGATTTAAGTTTGTATATTATATTACTTAATTTTATCTTAAATTTAATCATAATTAATACTTTTAATTCTAATAAAAATAATCAAAATGGCAAATATTATAAAATAAAATTTTAAAAATAATAAAAATAATAAATATTATAAAATAGAAGGGTACACTTTACTTTTTTTTTTTTTTTTAGCTTTATTCATGTTTAGAACGAGAGAAATGATTGGTCACGTCCAATCACGAATGAATAAATTAATTAATTTGGTTAAATATTTAAATAATAAATTAATTCATTAATTAATAAAATAAAAAAAGAATATTAATGGGCATAGCTTTTATGGGGGGTACACAGACGCATTTTTCCTTCTATTCAGCTGCGTGACTGCGTCTCTTTCTTTCCCTTTCTTCCTCCAAGAGAAACCCCCAATAAAATTACCCTCACCCAATTTTCCATTTCGATCCAAGCAACTTCTTCAATCATGAGCAACGAATAGTAAGTTCTCTTTTTTAGCTTCTCTTTTTATCATTTTCCTCTTTCTCTTTACATTATTGTTTCTACTTTCTTTTTTGTTTCACAGTGATTATCTCTTTAAGCTTTTGCTAATTGGTGACTCATCCGTTGGAAAATCCTGCTTGCTTCTTAGATTTGCTGTAAGTTCGTCATTCTTTTTCAATTTGTTTTTTGGGTTAAATTTGTATGTTTATTTCCTTGTAAATAATGGTGGTCAATTAGAGAGAACCATTAAGAAGTTTTGGTCAGAAAAATGAGTTGAAGTTTTGATCTTTATGTAACTGGTGTGTAATTTCTTAACATTTCAGGATGATTCTTATGTGGACAGCTATATCAGTACCATTGGAGTTGATTTTGTGAGTCTCTTCTCTCTGTCTTTACTGGAGTATAAGCTATTTATCTATGTTACCATTCGATGGGTTAGATTTGTTAATTTTTTTTGCAGAAAATCAGAACCGTGGAGCTGGATGGCAAGACGATCAAACTGCAGATTGTGAGTTACTGAGGATATAACTGCTCTTTGTCTTGAAATATAGCGTTTATTTACTGGTTCTGGGACTTTAATTGAGATTGTAAGTTTTTACTAAGTAGAAGCACTAACAATTCAGTTGGAATGAGTGGTATATTTGTGTCTCGAAATATGTGGCTGACCGACTCAATTGAGGCAGTATTGTTAAAGGTACATTTATCTTGACATGAGCACCAAGTTTCTGGTGATTATTGGTCGATGGTCCATAATCAGATAGATAATAAAACATGTTTGAGAAGCGTTTAAATTGCAAGGAGTTAACGTGATGCGCAACTCATGTTTATGCAGCATAATTGACTTGACAGATTTTTATGAGGTAGTAATTTTAAGTTCATAATGAAGTCTCTTAGAGAAGTTAAGAACCTCTGGAAAATTTTTTTCTGATTAGAGTACTTATTTGATAATTCTTTTATGTAGTTGTTCACAACATTCTCAAATCTCAAGTTGGTGAAAAGTTTTACTGTTGGCCTTAATATAACTTTTGATATGGGGTTCAAAATTCGATGTATCACTATTCTCAAAGCATATTATTGTGAAGTCATGGAAAATTTTGTTCCCCAATTTCACTCTTTGTCAATTGTTGGACAGTGCAACTTTTAAGGATACTGCAAGGTGCATGCTTTCCTAATTTGAAAGTTGTTCTATTGTGATCTCATAAGTTACTACTTGTACCATAGTTTCATCTTAAAATAATGTTACAAAACATCCATTTCATCAAAAAGCTTGTTCTTTATGGAATAATAATAACTGATGAAATGGTTTTGCTTTCATCTTTTTAATTTTGAATATCTTTCCTTTCGTGATTAGACAAATTCTGCTTAAATGTACATATGCATGCCTTGATTTGTAAATAAAATAATTTTTCCGTTTGGGAACAAATTCGCAGTTAAAGAGAGATGAACTCTTTTATTCCTTCTGGATATCTCTTCCAATTTGACCTTTTCACTCATTTTGTTTGTCCAGTGGGATACGGCAGGGCAAGAGCGGTTTCGGACTATAACGAGCAGTTATTACCGAGGCGCGCATGGGATAATAGTAAGATGCTCTGGCTTTATACTTTCTGGGATCAGAAAAAATAATATCATGATGAAAGACACCATCTTTGTTCTTTTCTGCAGTTTGTACGTGCTGTTTCTTGTTTTAAGCATTGACCAATGCTTACAGCATATAATTGTTGGCTTTACCCTTCATTCTTTATTGCTTTTTCTTGCCATTTTAATGAATTTCTAAGAGCAGTATATTGGTAATTTGGGGCACTGGAACATGATTTTCTTTATGTTTCTTGTTTACTTATTGATGCTGTTTCTATTCTTAACCTCCTATATGAACTATTCTGTAAGTACCTAAGTTTTGCGATTCGTGCGGTGGTCGTAACAGATAGTTTATGACGTCACTGAGATGGAGAGCTTCAACAACGTCAAGCAGTGGTTGAATGAGATTGATAGATATGCAAATGATAGTGTTTGCAAGCTTTTAGTTGGAAACAAATGTGATTTAGTTGAGAACAAGGTTGTGGACACACAAACTGCAAAGGTACAATCAGTTACATATGTTGCCTTAAATTCTTTCTTTCGTTTGGACTTTGTCTTATCAAGCTTGCTTGATGATGGAAGCTCTAAGTGAGTCTACAGACTAAACTTGTCTAGCAATTTATGCTTCTTTTTTAGTAGCTGGTTGATTGCGAGTAGGACCTAGTATGTAATATTCCTTAAATTTTTATTATGATCCTTTCATAGTTTGTATAGGATTTGGGATTTAATCTAATTGCTTAATGATCTTGATAAGAGTGTTAGGCCCTCAGTTATGAAGACGTATAGTAGGCGTAAGGGCAGAATGGGAAATAAGGGTACAGCTGGCAACTAGGGATTTAACAATTCTGTTATAGTTAGTTAGTCTGGGGGGATAGCACAAAAAGGGCGTGATTAGTGAGTATTGAGGTAGGAAATGATTTGCATTGAGTTAAGGAGAGAAGAGGGGCTCTCGAATTCCTCCTCTGTTGGTATTCTGTTTTGATATAAATAATACACCAGTATTCCTGGTTATTTCACTGTAATTGTCCTGCTCTACTGCTGTGTGTATTGTGTTACTGTTGCTGTTGCAGGGACCTAACATTGGTATCAGAGCACCGATCCTTGCATGGAAACTAGGTACCAGAAGATGGAGAACAGGATGGAAGCGTTGGAAGGAGCAGTGGGATTGCTACAAGCAGATTTTCAACAAGTCATTAACCGTTTAGACCAACTCGAGCGATTGGATGTAGAAACTTTGAACAACTCTATGGAACGCCTGCCATTGATTGAAAACAAGATCCAGCAACTTCCATTAATTGAAGAAGGCGTACGCTCCATTCTCCGCAAGCTGAATCTGGATGGCGTGGAGAAGGGTCCTTCAACTCAGGGACAATCGCCAGATGCTTCTCAAGTGGAATCTGCTTCTAATAAGGTTGGGCAAAACAAGGGAGTGATCGGTTTGGGAGTCGAGGTCGGAGAAACATCTACCCCTGTTTCGGTTTGGCCCAGATCTGAGGGATTACCACGGAAGTTGGAACTCCCTGTTTTCGACGGCCACAATCCTGATGGGTGGCTATTGCGAGCTGAAAGGTACTTCGATTTGAACGGGCTCACCTCTGACGACAAGCTCCGGTCAGCGGTCATCTGTTTGGAAGGGGAGGCATTATCTTGGTATTACTATGAAAATGGACGCCGGACTTTCCATGGATGGGAGGGATTCAAGAAATTGTTGCTCGAACGATTCAGGAGCACCCAGACGGGAAACTTGATGGAGCAGCTGCTATCCCTACGGCAGACGACGACAGTGGGCGAGTATCGCAAGCAATTTGAACTGTTGTCTGCAATGTTTTCTGACCTTCCTGAAGCGGTCATGGAGAACACCTTCATCAATGGATTACAGGACGACATCAAGACTGAGCTCAGGCTTTGGGAGCCCAGTGGGTTGGGCCGGATCATGAAAGTTGCCCAAATGATAGAAGATAAGAATGAAGCTATCAAGTTGAGGGCCCAGTCCACCCCAAGTAGCCTCACCAACCGGTCACGTTCCTTCTCAGGTACACCTCTGAACACTAAGACTCTGGGTTACAGCCCCCTCACTAAATCCATTTCGGTATCTCCAAGGGCATTATCGCCTTCCTCCTCATCTTCTACTCCCATTTCTTTTTCGGTTCCTTCTGCAACACCGGCTTCTCAATCTTCCCCGAGATTCCGACGACTTACCGATGCTGAGATGAGGCAAAAACGGGAGAAGGGACTTTGTTTCCGTTGTGATGGGAAATTCGGGCCCGGTCACCGATGTCCAAATAAGGAGTTACAAATCCTGTGGGTGGATGATCCCGAGCAGGGTGGATTGGAGGACCAATTAGAACCTGGGGCGGAGGAACCTAGTGATCTGGGCGAGCTAGATACCTTGGAATTGTCTCTCTCTTCCTTGATTGGTCTAGCAGCTCCTCATACACTGAAATTACTCGGCACTGTTAAAAACAGAGAGGTGGTTATCCTTATTGATTCCGGAGCTTCCCACAACTTCATCTCCTCTTCGTTGGTCACTGAGTTGAACTTGCCGGTCACCACCACCAGACAATTTGGGGTTGCTTTGGGTACAGGGAAGCAAATTAGCTCGGCGGGACTGTGCCGGCAAGTCTGCCTGCAACTACCGGGACTAGAGGTCATAGCTGATTTCTTTCCCCTACAACTAGGCAACACTGACTTAATTCTTGGCTATCAGTGGTTGCTCTCCATTGGGTCCTCTCACATGCACTGGGCAGATTCATCCATGGAGTTTGAGGTGGGCAATCGGCGTGTGAAGTTACAAGGAGACCCCGCCTTGTGCAGAACGCAGGTGTCGTTGCATGCCATGGAACGACTCATCAGACATGAAGGCCAGGGTATTCTGTTAGAAGGTTGCCAAGTGTGCTTGAACACCCTGAACCATGACGGTGCTCTTTCGCGGGATGAATTGGGTCACTCTGCTGAATTACTCAATGAATTCCAGGATGTCTTCAATATGCCAGTAGGACTCCCTCCACCACGCAAACAGGACCATGCCATCACCCTTAAAGAGGGCACTTCACCCATCTCAGTTAGACCATACCGTTATCCTCACTTCCAAAAAGCTGAGATCGAAAAGTTGGTAGGGGAGATGTTGTCTGCTGGGATTATCCAGCCAAGCCTCAGCCCGTTTTCCAGTCCTGTATTGCTGGTTAAGAAAAAAGACGGCAGTTGGCGCTTTTGCGTGGATTACCGGGCATTGAATCGGGAAACTGTTCCAGATAAATTTCCCATTCCAGTAATAGAAGAATTACTAGATGAACTCCATGGGGCAGTGGTCTTCTCCAAGATAGACCTCAAGACAGGGTACTTCCAGATACGGGTTCGACCAGAAGACATCCCCAAAACGGCATTTCGCACTCATCAGGGCCATTATGAATTTCGGGTGATGCCGTTCGGCTTAACCAATGCTCCCTCAACTTTTCAATCACTGATGAATGAGGTATTTCAGCCCTATCTCAGACAATTTGTTCTGGTTTTTTTTGATGACATACTAGTATACAGTAAGAGCATTGAAGAGCATGAGGTGCACTTGAGGGCGGTTTTAGCATCCCTGCGCTCCCAGCAGCTGTTTGCTAACAGGAAAAAGTGTGTTTTCTTTCAAACTCGGGTGGAATATTTGGGGCACATAATTGACTCCACTGGGGTTTCTGCTGATCCGGGTAAAATTCAAGCCATGGTTGAGTGGCCTACTCCTACTTCCTTGCGGTCACTTCGCGGATTCTTGGGGCTTACGGGGTATTATAGGCGTTTTGTGAAGGACTACAGCCGAATTGCATGGCCCCTAACCCAACAGCTTAGAAAGGATGCCTTCAACTGGGATCCAGCCGCCCAGCATGCCTTCCAACAACTTCAAACAGCTATGACAAACCTTCCTGTTCTGGCATTACCTGATTTTTCACAGTCCTTTGTTGTTGAGACAGATGCATCGGGATTCGGGTTGGGCGCAGTATTAATGCAGCAGGGTCGGCCAATTGCCTTCTTCAGTCAAAAATTATCCCCAACTGCTCAAGCTACTTCGGTTTATGAGCGGGAACTAATGGCTATTGTATTTGCCATTAAGAAATGGCGACCTTACCTTTTGGGACATCGTTTTGTGGTCCGGACTGACCAAAAGAGCCTTAAGTACCTCTTGGAACAGAGGATAGTGGAAGGAGATTATGCTAAGTGGCTCCGGAAGTTGCTAGGCTACAACTTTGAGATACAGTATAAGCCGGGATCTACAAACTCCGCTGCTGATGCCCTGTCCCGCCTCCCTACATCGCCTACCCTCTCTTCCCTCACAGCTCCCATCCTCCTGGATTTCAAGGATGTTCCGGAACAGGTGGCGGCTGACCCCTTCCTCTCCAACATCATCAAGACAATCCAATGTCACCCACAGGCCCATCCTCACTTCCAGATTGTGGGAAACCTTCTCCGCTACAAAGGGAGACTTGCCTTACCTGCTGATTCATCTTACATTCCTGTGTTGTTACAAGAATTTCATTGCAGCCCCATTGGTGGCCATGCGGGCATGCGAAGAACCTACCAGCGACTCGCTACAGAATTTTATTGGAAGGGTATGAAAAGGCAGGTTCAAGATTTTGTAGCCTCGTGCGATGTGTGCCAACGCAGTAAGACTGAAGCCATGGCTCCTGGAGGTTTACTGCAGCCTCTACCTCTTCCCGATAAGGTTTGGGAAGATATCACCATGGATTTCATTGAAGGCCTCCCCAAATCCAGTGGGTATGATTCCGTATTAGTGGTGGTGGACCGCCTGACCAAATATGCACACTTCATCCCCTTGAAACACCCATTCTCAGCCCCTGCTGTTGCCAAGTTGTTCTTGCAGGAAGTGATCCGCCTCCATGGCATACCCAAAAGTATTATCTCCGACCGGGACAGGATATTTATGAGTTACTTTTGGCGGGAGTTATTCCGGCTCCAAGGGTCCGAATTACGGCGTAGCACTGCTTACCACCCCCAAACGGATGGGCAGTCCGAAGTGGTGAACAAGGCACTGGAAACATACCTACGTTGTTTCACCATGGACCATCCATCCAAGTGGTTCTCCTGGTTAGCTTGGGCAGAATATCACTACAACACAGCCACCCACTCGTCGCTGGGGCTCACCCCTTTCCAAGCCCTTTATGGGCGCCCTCCACCTCCTTTAGCCCGCCATGAATGGGGATCCGCTGCTAATCATGAAGTTGAGCAGTACTTAATTAACCGCGATGCTGTTTTGGATCAATTGAAGCACCAGTTGCACGCTGCCCAACAACAAATGCGCTCTTATGCTGATGCTAAGCGCCGCCTTGTACAGTTTGATGTGGGAGATTTGGTTTACTTAAAGCTCCAACCGTATAAGCAATCTTCCCTGGCATCCCGCAAAAATGAGAAGCTGTCTCCTCGCTATTATGGGCCTTTTTCGGTTGAGAAACGGATTGGACCAGTAGCTTATGCTCTCAAACTGCCTGCCCATGCCCGCATCCATAACATCTTCCATGTCTCCCAGCTTAAGAAGGCTCTTGGTTCCCATCCCCTTGCACCGGCCATCCCCACTTCCCTCACCCATGACATGGAACTCTTGGTCGAACCGTTGGAGGTACGAGGAGTGAGGCCATTCCCCACTGCTGGCCAGGATCAGCTTGAGGTCTTGATCAGGTGGAAGAATCTGCCCTCTTTCGAAGATTCTTGGGAACCTTTTGACACGGTTGCCTCTCAATTTCCTGACTTCAACCTTGCGGACAAGGTTGCTCTTTGGGCCGCGGGTACTGTTAGGCCCTCAGTTATGAAGACGTATAGTAGGCGTAAGGGCAGAATGGGAAATAAGGGTACAGCTGGCAACTAGGGATTTAACAATTCTGTTATAGTTAGTTAGTCTGGGGGGATAGCACAAAAAGGGCGTGATTAGTGAGTATTGAGGTAGGAAATGATTTGCATTGAGTTAAGGAGAGAAGAGGGGCTCTCGAATTCCTCCTCTGTTGGTATTCTGTTTTGATATAAATAATACACCAGTATTCCTGGTTATTTCACTGTAATTGTCCTGCTCTACTGCTGTGTGTATTGTGTTACTGTTGCTGTTGCAGGGACCTAACAAAGAGATGCTAAGACAATGAATGAATATCTGGCAATTTGATTGATTTGTAAGCATGTTAAGAGTTTGGTCAATGTAGTTAAATTGTGCTGTCTGCTTGTCTGAATTGATTCTGTTTTCGTGGATGTAAATGAAATGCAGGCATATGCTGATGAGCTCGGCATTCCTTTCCTAGAGACGAGCGCTAAAGATTCAATCAACGTGGAGCAAGCTTTCTTAACCATGGCTGGTGAAATAAAGAAAAAGTAACACAACTAATGAACTTTTCCCGTTACTCTTGTTCTATATACACTTTTTTATAAATTTGCAAATCTTTTCATGACCACATCATCAGAATTTGTGATCCCAACTCATAATTATGGCATCATAGCAATGTACATTGCAAATATGGGTGTAGATGGGACATTTCTTGTGAAAATTGAATTTGCTTCTTGATACTGGTTTTTGTGTTTCCTGTTCTTCTATAAAGATTGCAACCGCTCACATTTTGATTGAAAGAATTATGCAGAATGGTTAACATTTTGATTGAAAAAATTATGCAGAATGGGTAGCCAGCCGACGGCAAGCAAGTCAACAGGTACTGTTGAAATGAAGGGGCAGCCCATCCAGCAGAAGAACAACTGTTGTGGTTAACCATTTCCTTGTATCTGTACTGTCCTTCTGCAAGGCTGTTAGACATAATTGTGATATTAAGGTTGTTAAAGTATTTATCTTTAGCTGCTGTAAAATATTATGTCCTTAAGTTACCTTTTAAAAGTGAATTTCTCTCATTTCCTGCGCCTTTATAGTAGGGTTCTGATCATCCCATAGTTGCAATCTGTTCTTGTTCCTTTTGAGGAAAACTGAAACAGTACAAGATAGGAAATAGGTGTAAAACGGATTTGGAGTAGAAATGAGTAAACGAGTGCGGTTCGATTTTCAGTTATAAATGGATTTGAGTAGAAATTAGTCGACTAGGGTTTGATTCAGTTATAATCGAAATAATAAAAAATTTTGATAAAAAAATTATAAATTGAGATCGAATTGAATTTTAGTATTATCTGAGCTGAACTGGTAGTTGAAGTTTTCGTATTACATGAATTAAAATTGAAGAGGTTAATAATTTGGGAATTTTATTAAGTAAAATGATGCTATTTTAAAAATTTTGGTTTTTGATTATTAATCGAATTGAATAGATATTTAAAATTTACACATTTTATAAATTAAAATTAAATATATTATTTGAATCACTGAATTAAGTTGGCTTCGGTTCAGTTTTCTATTAAAATCTTACTATGCTCGCGTCTATAAATTAGGGAAGCAGGTGCTATTGGTTTTTCCCGGTGGTATTTGACCGATCAAGGGACTAAGAAAACGGTTACATAATTGAGTTGCCAATCCCATTCTTGTTATCTATTGAACATTTAGGCAGTAAGGTTTGCTTGATTTCATGGAAAAATAAGATTCCAATCACGAAATATCGGGACTTTTTTTTAAAAGGGAAGTTGGAGTGAGAGTTATAGGCTCTTTTCCCTCGAATACTGCAAAGTCCAATATAAACAATGACCCCTTTAAACGTTATCTTTTCTGTATATAATATTCATCTGAACCAACGAATAGACTTGTTAAAATTTTAACTACTCTAACCTTAAAATTGCAACTGAAGTACCGAAATCAGGATGGAAATATTTAGATAGTAGAACCATAATTTAAAAAAAAAAAAAGGTTATGCTGTTCTAAAATAAAAAAGAAAAATGTGAGGAACTATTCCACTCTTTAAAGGCTTCACCATTGAAAATTGGGCTTTCAATATTGTTATAGTGCTTATATGCAATATGCAATAGTACGCATTCAATACCATCACATTGACATAACACACCCATACATACCATTATATCGACATAATGTCACAAACATACCGTCATAGTGCGTGCATAAAATGGACGCATTCATATATACCACCACATTGACATAGCACACCCATACATTCCATCATATGGACATAATGCTACATTGACATAATGCAATTATACATATCATTGACATAACGCACTCATACATGCCATCATATCGATATAATGCGCACCTACCCATTTTGATTTAAAAAAAAAATGGTCAATTTTGATTTGTCATAATATTTCTTCTCCTCTAGGGCATGCTACCACTTTGATGACAATGGTAATAAATGGACAATCACATCATAGTTACATGCCCTAATGGTCTTCTCACATAAATGAAAAATAAGGCATCCTAGAAAATGAAATTACAAAGCTCGGCTTGGGATCATTCCCAGCAAGCAATCATGGCGAAAATGTCTACAAGCAAAGGTTAATCTCAAGATGCAACTGCAAAGGCTATAGGAAATCTGGTCCAAAATAATAAACCATGTAACAACACATTTCAACCATAGAAAGAATCGTCAACAAAAGATGCCGAGACAATAACACCCCCTAAAAGGGCAAAAGTAACACAAAAGGCTATGTTGACATAAATACAAATCTTCAAGATGAAGAGCAACAAGGCTTCTTAGTAGTTGCCTCAGATCCCCCAATTGCAATTGTTTTCCCTTCTTTGATGTTCGCTGGTGCAGCTTCTTCTGATGATAGTGACTTCTTACTAATTATCCGGTATATCTCCGAGAGGATTGTCTGGAAGGCCTTTTCGACATTCGTTGCTTCAAGAGCAGATGTTTCAATGAATGAAAGTCCTTCTCTTTCAGAGTAGCTTTGAGCGTCCTCCGTAGCCACTGCTCGAAGGTGTTTGAGATCAGTCTTGTTCCCAATTAGCATGATCACGATATTGGCATCTGCATGGTCCCTCAGCTCCTTCAGCCAGCGGCTGACATTTTCGAATGTTGTTGGCTTTGTAACATCATACACTAGTAGAGCTCCGAGTGCACCCCTGTAATAGGCACTGGTTATTGCTCGGTATCGCTCCTGTCCAGCTGTGTCCCATATTTGAGCTTTGACAGTCCTCCCCTCAACCTGCAACATGTGATATTCTCTTTAGCAATACAACGAAAAGATTTTTTTTTTTTTAAAAAAAAAGGGTTTTACAAGCAATAGAAAACATTTAATGTTGCTGATGTGTAAATCTTGGAAACTTTTTTACAAAAAACTAAAGTTCACAGAAAACAGGATTGCTCAAATTTCCTATATTAAACCAATAAGGAAATACACCAGTTGGTGAAGGACTATGAAGAAAAGAGGGGGCCAAAACAATTAACCATGCAGACTGACATTTTGTTTAACTTAAAAAATAGTAATCATTTAATAATGCCCCATCTCCATTAGCTATATAAGAAATCAACGATCCCAAGGGCAATGCATTAAGGAATACACTCCCTAAACGAGAATATTAATTAAAATCTCAAGATTAAACATTTGTTTCCTATTTCTTCTCTCCCTCAAAAACCTCTAGGCAAAGAGCTTAAGAAAATCTTGGAGCTTTATGAGTAGTCATGTACTTAAAAATTGAGCAGTCATAATTAAAGAAATGAACTAGTGGGTGGGGAGGGTGGGGCAAATAACAATTCTCTTGATGACCAGCTGCCTGGAACTATGTCTGCAAAGGGTCACAAGGCACACATGATACAAGGAGGCACTGCCTCAAAGCTTTAAGTTCCTCAGGGCTGAAAAAGCACCGAGAAGTTGGTGTCCCAGCTATTTGACGGCTTACATTAAATATAAAATTAACCAGTGATTAACGAAGTAAATTAATCACCAACTTTGTCTACCTTCTATTACCACATCGATTCTAAGCAAAATATTCTAAGAACATCAATCATTGGCATCCTAATAAACTCAATTATGATTTATGACTGATCATTGGTACAATTAAACTATGCTTGGAAATCAATTAGTCTCATTACCAACAGTTTTCATGCCAATGAATGTTATTTTATTTTCACAAAAAAGTTTTAAATTCTTTATAAAATTGGGCTCATAGCCACAACAAACATAAATCTCTAAATAAATTAAATGAAAACTTGTGTAATTCATTTACAAGCTCCAATCGTTGCTCTTAACATGGTCAACTTGATGATTTCCTCCTAATTTTTGCAGGTTCTTTATATTATAAAGTTTATAAACCTCCACCCACCATCACTTGTGAATTCTTGGATTAATTCCTCAACTTGTGATGTTTTTAATGTTATCTTGACATGGCTCACATCAGGTTTTCAAGCTAATAGAAATCCCAGCACCAAGAGGAACAACAGCTTCAATGTTCAATTTTACTCAGCCTCTGAAGAAGACCCAATAATATAATCCCAATAAAGTTTTGATGTTTAATTGTCTCTGGGTAATAAACACATCCATATGACTCGTCATTTAGAAATTCTTTCCCCTAAAAAGTAGCTCCATTTTTTCATTAGTATTATCACTACGTCCACTAAATTGAATGATGTTTGCACCCAATACATATCACCAAAACATTAAACATAGTAGATCTAATGATCTATCACTCATTTCATACATACAGTGAGACAGAAAGACAAAAATCCAAATACAGATAAAAAAAATCAAAGCACTAGTGAAATACAAATCTAAACTAAGTCAACAAATTTACACATCTAAAACGAAATCAGATCGAATTAAACACCACCAACAGACATAAACAAATATAAATAACGAGTAAATGTATGTGAGATACCAAAATTAAATCAAAATCTTAAACTATAAATGAACTTATGCATGTGAGGAACCGAAATCAAATCAAAATCTTAACCAGAAATGAACTTAAATTCCAATTCAATAGATCAAATATTACTTAGAAAATAGAAATAAAATCAGCAAAGTGAAACTAGATCAACAAAAATCGTACTTTAATATAAAGAAATTTGTAGAAAAAGAAAGCGAATTAAAGAGCAAAGCAAGTACTTGAAGAGTACGGGTAGCGAATTCGACGCCAATGGTAGACTTCGACTCCAAACAGAACTCGTTGCGAGTAAATCGGGAAAGAAGATTGGATTTTCCAACGCCAGAATCGCCGATTAATACAACCTTAAATAGATAATCGTATTCCTCGTCCGGTCTCCTCGCCATTTCTTTTGCTTCTCCTTAATTTATGCTAATACTAAAAGATAGTAATAGAAAATCGAAAGAAGGAAAGAATATCGGTAGAGGACCCCTGTCTCGGTCTCTCTCTCTCTAGAAAATCGGTGGCTTTGAGAAGCGAACGAGAAAAGAAGAAGACGACGATTTGTAATTATTTAGAAAATAAAAATCAAAATTTTAAAGAAATTCAAATATCAAACATGCCCCTAAGAGAAAAGCATGCTTGCTTGATGACAGCAAATGATTGTGGACATGTTAGTGCTAAATGACGAATTTGCCCCGAAAATCTTGCTGCATTGGGGCATTGGAGATGTGCACTTTTTCGTCTTTTCAGGTGTAACAAAATGAAAATAATCTTTTTTTATAGGAAGACATTACAATGAAACTGTTTTTTCTGGATGAATTGGATCTATAAATTGGTGAATTTGAGTAAATTGACATTCAAGGTAGATGTCACTCTTCCATTTATAATGTCCAAAGTTGTATGCATAGTATTCTGGCCATCAGTCAGATGATGAAAAATGTATTTTTAGACAGTCCGTGCGCCAATAATATGTGTCTTTAGAGAAGATCGGAAAATGGGCTGCATCTAATTTGTATTCTGATTTAGAAACATTCGATAATAATTCAGCACATTCACCCCAAGTATGGTGAGCAATTGTTTGAATCAACCATTTTTATCATATTAAGTGAAATTATCATCCCGACATTGTCTTGAATAGAGTAAAAGTAACATGTCTCTCTATACAAATTGGGTGCTTAAATGGTAATTCTTTTATTCGGATAAGTGTATATATTTATCTTAAATTATATTTTTTTTTCAAAAAAATGCTCTGAAAATACTAAAATAGTCCATATTTACCTTTAAAATATTGAAAAATGGTCTATATGGCCCTCAAAATATTGAAACAATGGCAAATATATTAATTTTCAATACTTTAGGGTGAAATATGGATATTTTCAATATTTTAAAGGTAAATTGTACTATTTTTAATACTTTAAAAGCAAATTTGGCTCTCGTCCCTTTCTTGTTTTATTATTCTGAAAATATTTTTCATTTTGATATGAATTAAGAAAATTTAATCATTAATTTCATTTATATTTTTCTAATATAAGCATACATTAATTAGGATCACACTAGAAATTAAAATATAAAAATTCATATTTGTTGATAAATAATCATATTAAATAAAACATATGAGAAATTTGAGAATCAATTATAATTTAAGGTTTAGTAACAAATATAACTTAAAGAAAAGGAAAAATTATGATTTGAACAAGAAAAATTAATTCTAATTCAAGATATAAAAACAAATAAGAGAAAACAAAAAGCAAAATTTATTCTTATGCACTGATAATACTCAATATTATTTTATGTCAAATTGAGTCAAGCTTAACTCAAAGGCCCAACAAAGGCCAATGATCCAAAAGACCGGAGGGTCCAGAGCCCCTAAAAGCCCGGCGCGTGGTAAGAGGACAAGCACAAAACTTGAGGAGATAAGGTTCTGCAAGCTGTCCAATCGGACTGTCAAGACACGCTCCTTGTCAGTCCACTGACATACGTTACTGCCATTCCTTCAAATCTACTGTTATGTCACCGCACACCTACTCTGATACTATGATAGACTACTTGTGTGGGCTACCACATCCACTATAAATATCTCGGGTAATTACACTCAGATAACACACAATTTTGATAATTTCTCTGTCTAAATTTTCTTTCTCCAAACACTTTTGACTTAGTTTCAGAGTATTTATGTCTTGTCCAAACAGACAATCTTTCTTGCAGATAACAAATATTTGATTGGCTTGCACAAAAATTGCCATCAACTCTTACTATTCAGATTCCGATAAATCAGGAATTATCATGAACTTAAAGTGAATTTTAGATTTGTATATGTGAATTTATTTTCATATACCAAACTAGTTATAAAATATCTCATGAGGATTAGGGTATAATTCAATGGTTGTGACAATGCATATGCCTCTCGGACCACCCAATATTGAACCTTGCCATTTCTAAGTACCTCCTCCTCAGCCGATCAAAGTATATTTTTATGGGTTCGGTCGGTTATTTCGATTTGAATCTTATATATATACAAACACATCAAAATGATGTCACTTTATTAAAATTTGGATTATTTTAATTTTCTTCAACAAAAAATCAAATTGAATACGTCAAATTTAGTAGCAAAAACTTGAATTGAAACAAAGGAAATGAAAAACCGAGCTAAATATACCAAATTTATATCAATTTGGTTCAGTTCAAAATTTCACACCCCAACCATTAATAGCAAAACATATGTAAATATGCAATAACACAATGATAATAGGAATCCATTCTTCATATTAATTAGATGTTTTGAGTTCAATTTTTCAGTATAGGACATCTATAAATAATTTTGAGAGTGAATGGTTTGTCCTCAACAATTGAAATTGAATTTCAATTTAAAATTAAATTTACAAATAAATACAAATTGCAAATCAATTGTAATTTTAATTGAATTAAATTTCAAACCAATTAATCAATTGATTTTAATTGAATTTAAAATTAAAATCAATCGATTTTCATTTCAATTGAATTAATTTAATTGAAATTGGAAATCAATTATTGGATGCACATGACATGACTGTTCAATCACTTACCAATTCAATTCAGCAGAATTGATACAACTACATAAAGTTGTAGGTGAAAATTATCCATTTAACCCAATTTCTTAAAGTTATATCGCGAGAAGGAATAATTTAATTTGCCGTCCAATCCAAGTGTTACTTGGCAGATACTTGAAATATTCGAATCTATATAAATTGGACCCATAATATTATAGCCAAAGCCCAAATTCAGGGGCTAATTACGTCTATGTTTATCGAATTTTAAAATTTATAACCAAATGGTTATAATAAAATAATTTGTAACAGAAAAATTATCAAATTTTTATTTTATTTCAATTGAAGTAAAAATGACCGAAAATTTAATTTTTCGTCACTGGAGGGCTACGCAACCATGCCATATCATCAGTGATATTTTATAATGTGCCCAATTAGAATGCTATGTGGCTTGCTTACATGGAGGAATTGGCACATTAACAAGTATTCGTGTCATGCAAATCTGTACAAAAAAATAAAAAAGAAATCTTGCTGGCATGTAATTGCTGATGTGTCAATTTTTCCATATCCTCGAGTCATATCGCATGCTAATTAGGCGCATTCTAGAAGATTATTGATAACGTGACATATTTGCCTGGTCCTCCGGTGACGAAAAATTAATATTTTGATCATTTTTACCTTAATTGAAATAAAATAAAAGTTTGATAAATTTTGTCTTACAAATTATTTTATTATTATTATTTGGTTATAAGGCCTAAAATTCAATAGCCATAGACGTAATTAACCCCAAATTCAGGATAGTCTTTTGATACACAGGTACATCCACATCGCCAATATGCAAATTTCTTGTTATTTGGATGAAAGGTAAAAAAGGTGATATTAGTATCAGTAATTCTTTTTTTTCAACGATCTATTGCAATTCTGTCTCAATAACCTTAAAACGTTTGCATTTTTCCCAATTCTCTCTTCTTCTTCTTACTAAATTATCAAATTTCTTTTTCTTCCTTTACTTTCAATATTTTCAGTTTCTCATGTACTCAAATACAGGGCTTCTTTGATTTTGAATCTAAATTCTTAGATCCAATTCCATCATTTTGGTTTTCAATTCTAGCAGGGGATTTTCAACATTTCTAGCTACTAGCGGGATCCAACCTAGATTCTTAGATCCAATTCCATCATTTTGATTTTAGGGAATAATTAATGTTGTCCCAAAAATTACTTCAAGATAACCATCATAATTTCTTTTAACAGCCAGATTCAAATACCATGCAACTTGAAATATTCCTTTGGCTTTTTACTTATAAGGTTTGGATGGAAGCAATAGAATATATGAAAAAACAGAGAATATTGGAAATCAACTGTAAGATATAATAGATGAAAGTAATTAAAATTATTGCCAAAGAAAAATAAAGAAAATGGATATTTTGGACGTTGATTATTTAAAGTAAATGCCTCGTAAAAAGAAAAAAGGTCTTCATTTCTCATAAGTGCAAATTGTAGTATGGTGAATTTTTCATTTTCTCCGTAACAATTGTATTAGTTACTCAAAATATTATGTTCAAGAGATTATTATCTTCCTTTTTGGATGGTCAATATCAACATGTCAAAATCAATTTAAAAATTTCTACTTAATGTTCATACATGCCTACTGGATACTTCTCAACTACTTTTTTTTTAACAACATTTATGGCACCAAATAAATTTGGTTAAGATGCACAACTAATTTAAAAAAAAAAACTCAGTCCTTGAATATAGTTAAATTCATGATCTATACACAAAAGCTCTTGCACTAAAGTACGTTTCTTTAATTTCTGAATTTATGCATATTTAATCTGTATCGATCATACTATGATCGAAAGCAGATATAAAATAACAGATCAATTTTTTTTTTTTTATGTTCTTTTTTGAGGGAACAGATCAATGTTTTCATTGGAAGTAAAATTTTGATTTAAATTGGTTGTGTTTGTTTTTTCAGATCTGAAATTGGAGCTACACTTTTTTCCTTGAAACGATGGCTCTGGTGAGTTTGACTGTTCTGATTCTGTTGAAAATTGTATAAGCAATTCCATATATAATTCACCTTTTTGATTCTTGTTTGTAGTTTGTAATACTATATTTTGATTTAATTCCTCATGCCTGATTGATATTTATAAATCAATTGAGGGATTCGTGACATAGTTGCTTAATTTAAATAGGCATTATTTGCATGCTCTCTTCTTATTATTCTTGTTTCTTTTGGCTTACTTTACAGGGGCTGCACTCAGGAAAGACAAACAAAAATGCATACAAGGCTCTTATTGCTGCAGAGTACTCTGGAGTGGAAGTTAACCTGGTTGAGAATTTTGAGATGGGTGTCTCCAATAAGACTCCTGAATTTCTCAAGGTGAATCCTATTGGGAAGGTGTATTGTTTAGAGAAATCTACGGCATCGTTTCTATTAGAATACGCATTAATTTCCTGTAGATTTGTAACAATGATTTGATTAAATTTTTAGGTCCCTGTGTTGGAGAAGCCAGATGGTCCTGTATTCGAGAGCAATGCTATTGCTCGATATGGTAAGTGTATTGTATCCCATCTGCTTACTCTTGCTCTTTGTCTCCCTGGTGATTGTATTGCAACTTGAATTTGCTACTTGTGATGCAGTTACCCGTCTGAAGGCTGACAACCCTCTAAATGGTTCATGCCCAATTGATTATGTAAGATCTCACGGTTAAAAAGACTCTGCCTTTACTTATCAGCTATGCTCTTTAATTGTGCCACCTTAACTTGTTTTCTTTGCCTACAAAGTAATTTTTTATTTGTGTCCATAGGGCCATATTGAGCAGTGGATTGATTTTGCATCATTGGAGATTGATGCTAATATCGGGGCATGGTTGAGACTCAGAATGGGACGTGGTCTATATTTTCCTCCAGTGAGTTACATTTTTCATTCAATTCTTTTTTCTTCTGATCACCTTTTCTATTTCTTTATTTATTTTTTGTTCTGTTTTTGTATGATAACTTACAGGCTTTTGGCCTGAATGGATTATATTTTTAGCATTCAATTTAAATGTTTTCTCTTTTATCATAATGATAATTGCTTCTTGAAAGGCCATTAAAATGCTTACACATACGATTGCGCACATGGCATTGACATTTTAAAGCAAATGCAAATTTTCAATTTCCTTCTCATTCTGGCATTTAAATATGCCCTTCAGTACCTGGGAATATAGAAATTTGTTGAATGTCTTCTTGACAATGATAACAATTGTGCTATTTTCTTTAATTGCTTAGTTATCTAAATGGCTCATTCTGTTATAATTAGGCAGTTGCTTCCTTTTATGGTCATTTATCTTATTAATTGGACTTTGTGTTTAAAGGCAGAGGAGGCTACCATTGCTGCATTGAAGAGAGGATTGGGTGCTCTGAACACTTATCTTGCCTCAAACACCTACTTGGTTGGTCATTTTGTTACCTTGGCTGACATCGTCATGACATGCAATCTCTATATGGGATTCAGTCGCATCTTGACAAAGAGCTTTACATCGGAGTTCCCTCATGTTGAGATATACTTTTGGACAATGGTCAATCAACCGAATTTCAAAAAGATTTTGGGTGAAGTCAAGCAGACTGACTCAGTTCCTCCTGTTGAGAACAAAAATCCACTTGATTTGCTGCCTCCAAGTAAGATGATACTGGATGAGTGGAAGAGGCTCTACTCTAACGCCAAGGCCAACTTCCGCGAGGTTGCAATTAAAGGTATAATACTTGGCTTCTTTTGACTCTTGTATTGCCCAGTTTTGTTTCGAATCTGTTTCCGTTCCAATGTTTAGTCTCTTGTTCAAGTGAAAACTTTTTAGTTTCAATGCTTTGTAAAAGTTGGTCTTAATTATTATTGGTTTTGCTCATAATCTTGCAATCTTGAATCTACTGTAGTGTTCTGGGACATGTATGATATGTTAGAAGTGTGGCCGGATTAAAAGTCTATTTGGCCTATATTTATATTTACATTTAAACCCATATTAAATTAGGATTAGAATTATCTTTTTATTTAATAGTATATTAAATCTTAACAGTTGAATTAGTATTTAATGGACGTATTACATCTAAAATTAATACGGATATATAAACTAGTTCTCTCTTCACCCTAATTAAGTTCAGCAAACAAAACAAAATACATTACGATCGTATTTTCGCTTTCTATCAAGCATTTGCTGCACAAAGAGGGTTAAGGGAGAAACTGGTTTACGACGTTCGTGATCGTCAAATTTTCTTTTCATTATGTGGAATTCCGTTCAAAGTAAGTGATATATTCACTTATTTTATATGATTATTATTATATTCAAAATCTAAATGGGTCATGAATGTTTATGATGATATTTGTATTAAATTAATGACGAAATCTTACGTGTGGTATCAGAGCCTGTGATTTTGAATAAATAATAATTTTTAGATTTATGATTTGATAATTGTTTTAAATATGATATTGATCATGAATATCTTATGATGTTCAAAAAATTTAGAATTTTGCGTCAAATTAATTTTTCATTATATATAATGGATGAAGGTTGCAGCCTAATGTTTGGTTAATTGCCGTAAGAAATTAATGAAGAAATCATAATCATAATTGTTGAAGTTGGTTACCGCCGCAATTAACTTTTGATGCAAAGATTATTGTATTTAGGGTTGTATTTAGGACAACCTAAATAAATGAATAAAATATAAGAAATTTATGATGTTGCCGCCGGTGATATAATGGATGAAGTAGCATGCATGACCATATATTGCCATAACAAAATATAAAGAAGGGAAGTTTGTTGCCGCATAATGAAGGAAAGTGGCCACCAGTAGCTAGTTTTACTATTTAAAATAAATAAATAAGTTGCCGTGATGAAGTTTTAATTCAATCACAATTTGATTTAAAAAGTTTGTTTTGTTTGTAATTCCTACAAAAGTGAAAGTTTGTTTTGTTTGGAATTATTTTGATTTAGTAAGTTATATCAAATTGTGATTGTTTTAAAAGGATTTGTTTAAAATCGTTATTTATGATAAATTAACAATTTGATCCATAAAGTTTTTATATTGGATGAATTAATTTTTTAAAGTTTTATTTTCTTACATTTTAGTCATATTAATGATATTTTGACTAAAATAAATAAATAAATTTAATTTAATTTCATCCTTTAGCATATTATGATGTGTTGCTATATATATAAATATATTAGTATTATAATTGTTTAGTTATATGACATTATGATTAAAATTAATTTGTTAGTCACCAAAGTGACCAAATTAATTTGAATGTGTAGTCATATAATTTATGTATTTTATCATATGCTATTATAAATAATTTATTGGTTGATAGAAATTAAGGAATTTACCCAAAGGTAAATCAATGTTCTATAACTAATAAATATAAAGGAGAAAATTAATATACTATTGTCACATATATATAGTTATCCAAAGATGTTATATATATTTGGTAAAGTTTATTTAATTTTCTCATAAAGTTTAAATGGCATTCTAATGATAATAATGATATGTATTGTTGTGTTTACCCAAAAGAAACCTGCAATATATATTTAATGTATGTGCTTCCTGTATGAATCTGTTAATCAGTGAGCGTTTTTATACTTGCAGCTATTAGCCTTCACTCTCAAACTTCTTCTGTCACCTTGTTCACTGGTGTGAATTTTTCTGAATGGAGTGAGCAAGTCACTTTCCATTTAGGTGCTTTGGATCTTGACTTGGCGCTATTAGAAGATAAGCCTGCTGACATTAATGATACTAGTACAGAGGCTGAAAAGGCACACCATAAGGCATGGATAAGGTCTAATAGATTATGCTTGAATTTTATGCAAATGACAATTACCAACAACATTAAGTCTACTCTTCCTAGCACTGAAAATCAGAATGCCAAAGATTTTCTTAAGCTAGTAGAAGATAAGTTTCGTTCTGCTGACAAGACACATGCAGGGACACTTATGGCTGAACTCACGACCATGAAGTTTGATGGGTCAAAGAGTATGCAGCAACATGTTCTTGAAATGACCAATCTTGCAACAAGACTTAAGACACTAGGTATGACTGTGGAAGACTCCTTCTTAGTACAGTTTATCATGAACTCACTTCCTACTGAATATGGACCGTTCCACATCAATTATAATGCATTAAAAGATAAGTGGAACATTGATGAATTGTCCAGTAAGCTTATTCAGGAGGAAGCGAGATTAAAGAAACAAGGAGTTAATTCTATTAACTTAGTGGGTCATGGAGCTGGAAAGAGACTCAAACCAAAGGCCAAGAATTTCAAGAAAAAGGAACCTGCTAAAGTTCCACAGGTTGCTAACGTTGAAAAAAAGGGACAAAAATACAATAAATGTCACTTCTGCAAGAAGCAAGGACATTATCAGAAAGATTGCTTAAAATGTAAGGCTTGGTTCGAAAAGAAAGGTATACATTATGTTTCTGTATGCTTTGAATCAAACTTATCTGAAGTTCCTTCTAATACTTGGTGGTTTGATTCTGGTGCCACTACTCATGTTTCTAATATTATGCAGGGATTCCTTTCAATCCAAACCATAAGCCCAACTAGCAACTTTTTATTCATAGGGAACCGAATGAAGGCCCCAATTGAAGGTGTAGGGACTTATCGATTGGCATTAGATACTGGGCATCACTTGGATCTAATGAATACTCTCTATGTACCTTCGATTTGTAGAAATTTAATTTCTGTTTCTAGACTTGATGCTAGTAGATATACTTTTAAGGGTAGATATGGTTATTTCAATTTGTATAAGAATAATTCCTTTATCGGTTCTGGAATTCTTATGGATGGTTTATATAAATTGAAACTTGATGATGTTTTTTCTGAATCCCTATTTAATGTTAATCATAATATTGGAATAAAACGTAGTTTGATGAATGAATATTCTGCTTATTTGTGGCATAAACGTTTGGATCATATATCCAAAGAAAGATTAGAAAGATTAGTAAAAAATGAGATTTTACCAAATCTAGATTTTACTGCTCTTAGCTTATGTGTGGAATGCATTAAAGGCAAGCAAACCAAACATAGCAAGAAAAGAGCCACAAGAAGCAGTCAGCTTCTTGAAATAATACACACCGATATTTGTGGACCTTTTGACACTCCGTCCTTTAATGGAGAAAAATACTTCATCACCTTTATAGATAATTTTTCACTGTATGGATATATCTATTTGCTGCATGAAAAATCTCAAGTTGTAAATGCCCTTGAGGTATTTGTAAAGGAGGTTGAGAGGCAATTAGATAGAAAAGTGAAAATTATAAGATCAGATAGAGGTGGTGAGTATTATGGAAAGTATGATGAATCTGGACAATGTCCTGGTCCATTTGCCAAGTTCCTTGAAAGTCATGGCATATGTTCACAATATACTATGCCAGGCACACCGCAACAAAATGGTGTGGCGGAAAGGCGAAATAGAACATTAATAGATATGGTTAGGAGTATGATAAGTAATACCTCATTACCCAAAAGTTTGTGGATGTATGCATTAAGAATTGCTGTATATTTGTTAAATTAGGTTCCTAGTAAAGCAGTTCCTAAAACTCCTTTTGAGTTATGGACTGGAAGGAAACCTAGTTTAAAATACCTGCATGTTTGGGGTTGTCCAGCAGAAGCAAGAATTTATAATCCATATGAAAGAAAATTGAATTCTCGAACAGTTAGTGGTTACTTTATTGGTTACCTAGAGAAATCCAAAGGGTACAGGTTTTACTGTCCAAACTACAGTTCTAGAATTGTTGAAACAGCTAATGCCAAATTTTTAGAGAATGGTGAGGTTAGTGGGAGCTGAAAATCAAGTTGTGGATATTAATGAAATAAGGGTTGATGTTCCATTGCCCATAAATGTTCTTAGATCCACAACCACAACAAATGTCGTTACTATTTTGGAAGAACAAAATAATCGAGAACAATATTTGGATAATGAAGTAGCACCCCATGAAAAACCTAACTTACCACCAACTCATACAAATGAACCAGTTGGTATAGCCTTAAATAAACCTGTAAGGGTTAGAAAGTCGGCTATTCCGAATGATTATGTGGTTTATTTGCAAGAGTCAGATTTTAATTGTGGCATTGATAATGATCCTGTTTCATTTTCACAAGCCATAGGTAGTGATAAGTCTGAAAAGTGGATTGATGCTATGAAAGAAGAGTTAGAATCAACGGCTCAAAATAATGTCTGGGATCTTATAGACTTGCCAGAAGGTTCTAAAAGCGTTGGCTGTAAATGGGTCTTTAAGACCAAACGCCACTCAAATGGCAATGTTGAAAGATATAAAGCTAGACTTGTTGCCAAAAGTTACACTCAGAAAGCTGGTATTGATTATAAGGAGACTTTTTCACCCGTCTCAAAAAAAGATTCTTTGAGAATAATTTTGGCATTAGTAGTCCATTTTGATTTAGAGTTACATCAAATGGATGTGAAAACAACCTTTTTGAATGGGGATCTTGATGAGGAAGTTTATATGGATCAACCTGAAAGTTTTTCCATTGAAGGTAAAGAAAGTATGGTGTGTAAATTAAAGAAGTCAATATATGGACTTAAACAAGCTTCCAGGCAATGGTATATTAAGTTCAATAATACCATTACTTCTTTCGGTTTTGAGGAAATCACTGTTGATCGGTGTATTTACCGAAAGATCAGTGGGAGTAAGTTTATATTTCTAGTTCTGTATATTGATGATATTTTGCTTGCTGGTAATGACTTGGGTATATTGCATAAGACTAAAGAATTTTTTTCTAAAAATTTTGAAATGAAAGATATGGGAGAGGCATCCTATGTGATTGGAATTTCAATATTCCGTAAGAGATCAGAAGGTTTATTAGGACTGTCTCAGAAAGCCTATATTGATAAAATTCTTGAAAAATTTAATATGAGCAAATGCTCAGCAAGTGTAGTTCCTATTCAAAAGGGAGATAAATTTAGTCTTATTCAATGTCCAAAAAATGATGTAGAACGTAAGGAAATGGAAGCAATTCCATATACTTCTGTTGTGGGCAGTTTGATGTACCTTCAAACCTGTACTAGACCCGACATCAATTTTGTAGTAGGGATGCTGGGTAGATATCAAAGTAATCCTGGTATTGATCATTGGAAAGCTGCAAAGAAAGTGTTGAGATACTTTCAAGGAACAAAGGATTACACGCTCACTTATAAGAGGTCTGGTCATTTAGATGTGGTTGGATATTCAGATTCAGATTTTGCTGGGTATGTTGATAGTATAAAGTCAACGTTTGGCTATTTGTTCCTATTAGCTGAAGGAACAATTTCAAGGAAAAGTGCCAAACAGTCTATTATTGTTTTATCCACTATGGAAGCAGAATTTGTAGCTTGTTATGAGGCTACAATACATGCATTATGGTTGCGAAACTTTATTTCAGGGCTTAGGATTGTCGACACTATAAGTAAGCCGCTGAAAATTTATTGTGATAATTCTGCAGCAGTTTTCTTCTCTAAGAATGACAAATATTCCAGAGGCGCAAAACACATGAAATTAAAGTATTTTGTTGTTAAAGAGGAGATTCAGAAACAAAGAGTGTATATAGAACATATTAGGACGGATCTTATGATTGCAGATGCTCTAACTAAAGATTTACAACCAAATACATTTAAAGAACATGTGCTTAGAATGGGTCTTGGTTGTATTGATAATTGATCATAATGTTTAACACTCTTGAGCTCAATAATAACATGTTTCTGAATTTTATATTTCTTATTCATTGTGCTTATGTATACATGATTGTTTGCATAAGAAATTTGTATGTATTTTCATAATAAGTATGTGGACTGTATGTTGTTTATATACAACTTATGAACCTAATATAATAAGTTCTTGATGTAGTGGTATATGGAAGGGAGTATGCGACTATACTGTGTATGACCCATAACCCGCATTATGTAATTTGTTATGTTGAGGTATTTATGATGTTAACGGTTTATAAGATTTAATCTTTGCTAGCCTTATGTTATACTATTAAATATGATGATGGAACATCCGGCCAAGTGGGAGAATGTTAGAAGTGTGGCAGGATTAAAAGTCTATTTGGCCTATACTTCTATTTACATTTAAACCCATATTAAGTTAGTATTAGGATTATCCTTTTATTTAATAGTATATTAAATCTCAACCGTTGAATTAGTATTTGATGGACGTACTAGATTTAAAGTTAATAGCGATATATAAACTAGTCCTCTCTCCACCCTAATTAAGTTCAGCAAACAAAACAAAATACATAACGATCGTATTTTCGCTTTACATCAAGCATTTGCTGCATAAAAAGGGTTAAGAGAGAGAAACTGGTTTACAACGTTCGTGATCGTCAAATTTTCTTTTCATTATGTCGAATTTCGCTCAAAGTAAGTGATCTGTTCACTTATTATATGTGATTATTATTATATTCAATGTCTAAATGGGGCATGAATGTTTATGATGATATTTGTATGAAATTAATGACGAAATCTTACATGATCCTGAGGGATACTTGGTTCTGTGAGTATAAGCACGATGATGAGAATATATTGTCATCTGCTACTGTAACAAGGGTCGGTGGATTTCTTGAACGTATGGATCTGGCTCGCAAGTACGCATTTGGGAAGATGTTAGTGATTGGTGACAAATCTCCATACAAGGTGAAAGGGCTATGGCTTTTCCGCGGGCAAGAAATCCCACAATTTGCTATTGATGAGTGCTATGACATGGAGCACTACGTGTGGAAGAAGGTTGACATCTCCGATGAAGCTCAAAAGGAACGTGTGAACCAGATGATTGAAGCAGATTGTGTACCTTTTGAGGGAGAGGCTCTTTGTGATGCCAAATGCTTCAAATGAGGAACTATTTATCTTCTAAGTTATGCTTTTTTGTCGGTGTCCTTAAATTTTTCATTGGTAGTGAGTTTGTATCGCTGATCTCAGACAGAATTTAATTCTAGCCTTTTGTGATTTTGAGTTACATAGTGCAAGTAGAACTTGGATTTTGCTTTTGTGCCACTGTTGTCCTCATAGACATTCTTGTTCACAATGTTATTTGGTCAATATAATTAAGAGAGTAATTTTGGCAGCAGTAGGGTTTTGGGTCGATTTAACATAGCTATGAGGTAGGGTGTTAACTTTCATGGCTAATAGCTACAAGCGTCTCCGTATTATGATGTCAATAGCAAAGTTGTTCTGTTCTAATTAAAGCATACTTATCCTTCAAAATTTATAATTGGCTTTGGATGGGAATTGTGTTATGAAATGGCATACATATTTTTATTTTAGTAATACTACCATACCAATGTGCTTTTTTATTGGCATTTTGTAAGAACTTAACGGTGCACTTGATATGCAGATTAATTGGTATTTTGAGTTGATTACAATTAAATATCGAATTTATTTATGAAAAAATTCACGTGTCAATGTAATAGAGAAGCAGAACCTCAAAACCTTCATGCTTTATTTGATTTTGTAGGTCCCAAAGACACACAAGAGGGGGGTGAATTGGGTGTCTCAAAATTTTCTGGCTGATTTTCTAATTGATCAGATTTAATAACAAATACAGAATTTATAAAGAAACAAAGTAGAAGGGATTGTAGAATTGCAGAAAAGATATCAGAAAATCTTGCACACAGAATTTATAGTGGTTCGGCCAATATGCCTACATCCACTCCCCAAGTTTCACTTACTTAGCATTTTTTCAATCTAAACTCTTTTAAAGTTAAGAGTAAAAACTAATATACAATTCTAAATTTGTATATCTACACACAATCTTTTTTCCAAAGTAAAAGATTACAAACACTTACTATAATATTTTTTCTTAGGTTTCTAGCCAACCTAACTCACAATCTTTATCAATAGAATTTCCTCACACTAAGATTACAACAAAAACTATAACCAAATTGAGGAGAATATATAAAGAATGAAGTGTAAAGATGTGGAAAGTGAAAGTAACAAATTAAGTTTTTTCTCTTAAGAGGTAGAAATTCTTTCCAAACTTTTTCTAATATTCTAATGGATAAAACATCATGTATTTATACTCAAAAAATTAGTTTGAGATGTTTAAATCATAAAGTAGCCGTTTATAGCTGTTGGAGGGCAAAACAGACAAGTAAAAAACCAACTAACCGTTTTCTAGCCGTTATTTTGTCTTTTTGTGCGATTCTAAGTTTTGCCCAGAATTCTGATACGAGCAGAAATTCAGTTAGAAATTGGTAGATAGAAATTCATTTAGAAATCTGAAACACAGAAATTCATTTTCAAAAACCAATTTCTGACGAAAACCAGTTTTGATCAAAAGATCATTTTCTAATTTAAAAACATTTTTGTGCAATTTTAAAACTAAAATGTGTATGCATGAGTGGGAATATTTTGCCTCAATTTGATCTTACATTTTAATAACCTAATTTCCTAACAATCTAAAGTAATAAATAAATTTACAACTTAAATCCATGCTTTCTTCTGAAATGTGATCCTCAGACAATCATCATAGAAAGTTCCTTGCAGAAACTTGATTAGAGTAGAATTCTTTAATAGAGTTTATTTAAAGTTTGATAATCATCAAAATCAGGATGTGACCTTGGGCCAACAGATTTTAGGAAATGAATAGGAAAAACAAAATCAAATGGACTATAAATTACGTATTAGTAAATTCAATTTTATATATATGTCTTTCTTTTCTCTCTATTTTCACGTGAAGCTGCAGTGTTGCAGCTAAAATGCCAGAAAACGGCATATGTTGTTGCCGGTTTCTGGCAAGCCCCAGCCGGTCAAATCGGCTGGGCCCACATGATGAAAATCGGCACACAATTGTGCCAGTTTTCAATACTCCAGTTTTCCAATTTTCTTTCGTGTAGCACCATTCCCCTAAATATTTTTAAATTTTACACTTAATTAAAAAAAACCCGAAGAAGAGGACTTATAGCCTTGTTCATGCTTTTGTATATTCACCAACATAGCGGAAATATTTTTTCTTTTCCTTTTTGTAGACCTTTCATTACAAATTCTTTGAATTAATGAAAAAAAAAATCTTTCGAATACATCTCCTGCAATTTTTCTCTCTCAGAGTGATGTATTATGCAGTTCTCATGTAAAGGACAATAACAGGCATTTGAATGACAAACAACTATAATTTTTACTTTTTCCCTTGAATCTTTATTGTGATGATTGAATCGTCAAAAATTAATAGTTTAGGCCAAATTAACATTGAATCTTTTTTTTTCTTGAAATGGTGTAAGCAAGGTTTCATTCCAAATCCATCAGAAAATCAAGCCAAATGACCAAAATTATGATTAAAGTATTGAGCAGATAAATGTAATGAGAGCGTAACAAATGAGAAACTATAAGTATCTACAAGTCAATCCTCGCAATATCAAGGAAATTTTCTATGCTCAACATAACCCACAAAACAGCCAACCACCAGCACACAAAGAAATTTTCTATGCTCAACATAACCCTAACCATTAATAGCAAAATATATGTAAATATCCAATAACACGATTATGCTAGGAATCTATTCTTCATATTAATTAGAGGTTTTGAATTCTATTTTTTCAGTATAGGAGACATCTATAAATAATTTTGAGAGTGAATATTTTGTCCTCAATAATTGAAATTAAATTTACAAATTGTAATTTTAATTGAATTCAATTTCAAACCAATTAAACAATTGATTTTAATTGAATTTAAAATTAAAATGAATTGATTTTCATTTCAATTGAATTAATTTAATTGAAATTGAAAATCAATTATTGGATGCACATGACACGAGTGTTCAATCAGTTCTAAATATTTGGGCAATTAAAGAAATGAATAGTTACCAATTCAATTCAGCAGAATTCAATTAAAAAGTTTTTGAACTATATATATATATATTTTTTTTTCTGAGTCCTTAGTGATAAATTCAAAAATGTCTTTATCTGTAGGAGAGTGGTCGATCCGATCGGATGAGATAATCCTGCAGTAAGAAGAGCCCGGTCGGACCAGGCGTGAGCACTCCAAAGCGTAAGTTAGTAGTTTAGAGAGAGAATGTGCTTTAGAGAGATAATGATGTGAATTCAATACCTGGTGCCATCGTTGGCAGGACTATTTATAAGAGATAGTCGAGGGGCACTTGAGTGCCTGGGGAGTGATCACTGGCTGTCAGAGTAGGTATCCGGCGACATGACAGGGAGCAGGTGGTAGGCATGGGCGCTGCCTTGAGTCAGGCGGCTGATGGGACAGGTAGTCACATCAGCCGATCGGGCATGTGCGCGGCCTAGGGGCTCGTGTCTGATACATTTAGTTGATGGGCTTTGGGGCTTGCCAGTTTAAATGGGCCGACAGGATGGGCCTTAGGGCAAATGATATTTGCTGAGTTATCACTTAGCTTTTATTGTATTAATTAATTAAATGAGTAAGAAAACTTCTATTTAACATATGATAAGTCGAACTCCGGGATACAGGTGAGTTGACAAGAGACTCTTCTAATTTAAGCGAACTCGTAACTTTGATCATTCATTAAACATTCATTTAAAACTTGGAGACAGAGTTTTAATTCCCGCAAATGACCTTTCCGGCTTGAACGAATATAAATTTGCATGTGGTAAAGACTTAAAGGTGTCTGCCATAGATGGTAAATAATTTTATAAGTTGAGACCGTTCAGAATACTGCGTGGTGAGAAAAAAAAATATAATAAGTCAAATTTCGATAAATTGAGTAAAATAGTATCCTAGAAAAAAAGTAAAATAGTATAATAATTTTATAATATATTCCATCCATGTCCTACTAACTGCACATTTAGACCAAAATTTGTAAGAAACTAAAGCACACTATAAAAATATTATTGTATAGAGATTCAAAAAATATTATTTAAAATTTATACGTGCAATTGAAATCAATACTGAAATAGTTTTATTTGATTTTTTTTATTAAAAGATATTTTAAAATATGTAACGTGTCAATTTGTTATAGGTAGGTAAGTATTTTTTAAGGTTTTCTTCAAAAAGAAAAAAGAAAAGAAAATGAGAGGTCCGGTTGGATCCGCATCATGACCCATATTCGACCCACAAAATATCTAACTCAATTTGCCCTATTTTGTACTCTACAAAAACCCTAGTTCACTTCCACTTATCTTTCTCTGCCTCGCTTCACTTCCTCGCTGCGCCAGTGTCGCTCCGTCGTGCTCGCGGAATAAAACTCGTGCACTAAAGTACGTTTCTTTCTCTTTAATATCTGAATTTATGCATATTTAATCTGTATCGATCATCCTCTGATCGAAAGCAGATACAGAATAACAGATCAATTTTTTTTTTTTTTTGAGGGAACAGATCAATGTTTTCATTGGAAGTAAAATTTTGATTTAAATTGGTTGTGTTTGTTTTTTCAGATCTGAAATTGGAGCTACACTTTTTTCCTTGAAGCGATGGCTCTGGTGAGTTTGACTGTTCTGATTCTGTTGAAAATTGTATAAGCAATTCCATATATAATTCAACTTTTTGATTATTGTTTTAGTTTGTGATACTGTATTTTGATTTAATTCCTCATGCCTGATTGATATTTATAAATCAATTGAGGGATTTGTGACATAGTTGCTTAATTTAAATAGGCATTATTTGCATGCTCTCTGATTATTATTCTTGTTTCTTCTGGCTTACTTTACAGGTATTGCACTCAGGAAAGGGAAACAAAAATGTATACAAGGCACTCATTGCTGCAGAGTACTCTGGAGTGGAAGTTAAACTGGTTGAGAATTTTGAGATGGGTGTCTCCAATAAGACTCCTGAATTTCTCAAGATGAATCCTATTGGGAAGGTAGATTATTTTGAGAAATCTATGGCATCCTTTCTATTAGATTACGCATTAATTTCTTGTAGATTTGTAACAATGATTTGATTAAATTTTTAGGTCCCTGTGTTGGAGACTCCTGATGGTCCTGTATTTGAGAGCAATGCTATTGCTCGATATGGTAAGTGTATTGTAGCCCATCTGCTTACTCTTACTCTTTGTCTCCCTGGTGATTGTATTACAACTTGAATGTGCTATTTGTTATGCAGTTACCCGTCTGAAGGCCGACAACCCTCTATATGGTTCATGCCCAATTAATTATGTAAGATCTCATGGTTAAAAAGACTGTTCCTTTACTTGTCAGCTATGCTCTTTAATTGTGCCACCTTAACTTGTTTTCTTTTCCTACAAAGTAATTATAATTTTTATCTGTGTGTCCATAGGGTCATATTGAGCAATGGATTGATTTTGCAACATTGGAGATTGATGCTAATATCTTGGCATGGTTGAGACCCAGAATGGGACGTGGTCCATATCTTCCTCCAGTGAGTTGCATTTTTCATTCAATTCTTTTTTCTTCTGATCACCTTTTCTATTTCCTTTTTTTTGTTTGTTCTGTTTTTGTATGCAAACTTATAGGCTTTTGGCCTGAATGGATTATATTTTTAGCATTCAATTTAAATATCTCTTTTTATCATAATCATAATTGCTTCTTGAAGGGCCATTAAATGCTTACGCGTACGTTTGCACACATAGCATTGACATTTTAAAGCAAATGCAAATTTTCAATTTCCTTCTCATTCTGGCATTTAAATATGCCCTTCAGTACATGGGAATATAGAAATTTGGTGAATGTCTTCTGGATAACGATAATAGTTATTCTATTTTCTTTAATTGCTTAGTTATTCAAATGGTTCATTCTGTTATAATTAGGCAGTTGCTTCCTTTTATGGTCATTTATCTTAGTAATTGAACTTTGTGTTTAAAGGCAGAGGAGGCTACCATTGCTGCATTGAAGAGAGGATTGGGTGCTCTGAACACTTATCTTGCCTCAAACACCTACTTGGTTGGTCATTCTGTTACCTTGGCTGACATCATCATGACATGCAATCTCTATATTGGATTCAGTCGCATCTTGACAAAGAGCTTTACATCGGAGTTCCCTCATGTTGAGAGATACTTTTGGACCATGGTTAATCAACCGAATTTCAAAAAGATTTTGGGTGAAGTCAAGCAGACTGACTCAGTTCCTCCTGTTGAGAAGAAGACCCAAACAAAAGAACCTGCAAAATCAAAGTCTAAGGAAGAACCAAAGAAAGAAGCCAAAAAGGAAAAAGAGGCACCAAAGCCCAAGGCAGCTGTTGAGGAAGAGGAAGAGGCACCAAAGCCCAAGCCCAAAAATCCACTTGATTTGCTGCCTCCAAGTAAGATGATACTGGATGAGTGGAAGAGGCTCTACTCTAACACCAAGACCAACTTCCGCGAGGTTGCAATTAAGGGTATAATACTTCGCTTCTTTTGACTCTTGTATTGCCCAGTTTTGTTTCGAATCTGTTTCCGTTCCAATGTTTAGTCTCTTGTTCAAGTGAAAACAATTTAGTTTCAATGCTTTCTAAAAGTTGGTCTTAATTATTATTGGTTTTGCTCATAATCTTGCAGGGTTCTGGGACATGTATGATCCTGAGGGATACTCGCTCTGGTTCTGTGACTATAAGTACAATGATGAGAATACAGTGTCATTTGTTACTCTAAACAAGGTCGGTGGATTTCTTCAACGTATGGATCTGGCTCGCAAGTACGCATTTGGGAAGATGTTAGTGATTGGTGACAACCCTCCATACAAGGTGAAAGGGCTATGGCTTTTCCGCGGGCAAGAAATCCCTCAATTTGTTATTGATGAGTGCTATGACATGGAGCTGTACGAGTGGAAGAAGGTTGACATCTCTGATGAAGCTCAAAAGGAACGTGTGAACCAGATGATTGAAGATTGTGAACCTTTTGAGGGAGAGGCCCTTTTGGATGCCAAATGCTTCAAATGATGAACTATTTTACCTTCTAAGTTATGCTTTTTTGTCGGTGTCCTTAAATTTTTCATTGGTAGTGAGTTTGTATCGCTCATCTCAGACAGAATTTAATTCTAGCCTTTTGTGATTTGAGTTGCATAGTGCAAGTAGAACTTGGTTTTTGTTTTTGTGCCCCTGTTGTCCTCATCGACATTCTTGTTCACAATGTTATTTGGTCAATATAATTAAGAGAGTAATTTTGGCAGCAGCAAGGTTTTGGGTCGATTTAACATGTTTTGTCCATGACTATTGAGGTAGGGTGTTAATTTTCATGGCTAATAGCTACAAGCATCTCCATATTATGATGTCAATAGCAAAGGTGTTCTGTTCTAATTAAAGCATACTTATCCTTCAAAATTTATTATTGGCTTTGGATGGGAATTGTGTTATGAAATGGCATACATATATTTTATTTTAGTAATACTGCCATACCAATGTGCTTTTTTAGTGGCATTTTGTAAGATCTTAACAGAGAACTTGATATGCAAATTAATTGGTATTTTGTGTTGATGACAACTAAATAGTGAATTTATTTATGAATAAATTCATGTATCAATGTAATAGAAAAACAAAACGTCAGAACCTTCATGCTTTGTTTGATTTTAGGAAATGAGTTGGAAAAAAAAAATCAAATGGACTATAAATTATGTATTAGTAAATTCAATTTTATATATGTCTTTTTTTCTCTCTATTTTCTATGGATACCTCTTTTCTCTAAATATTTTTTTATTTTTTATTCTCGTTATTCGTTTCAATTTCTTTAAATTTATGATCGGAAACGAAATAATTTAAAATTACATACTATTATTAGATATATAATTAAAGAAAATCATTTCAAAAGCTTATGCTCCATTCATTGAGACAAGAAATTTAAATTCTATTTAAATTCTTTTGTATTTCTCTCGATTCCTTGGAAACAAAGGGTTAAAGAAAACTAAAATGACCATAGGGTGACCACCAAAATATTGATCAGTGCATTACAAATATGCAACGAAGCTTGCTGCTATTGCAGTTACTTTGCCGCCAGCGATATTCAAAATCAAGCAAATTCTCCACCTTTACAAACTCCTCAACCAATCTCACTAACCAATCATGCATCTTTCTTCTCAAAAACTGCAAATCAATGACCCATCTCAAACAAATTCATGCCCGGATCTTCCGGATAGGTCTCCACCGAAACATTGTCGCTCTCAACAAGCTCATCGCCTTCTCCACAGACCCATCCAATGGGAACTTGTACTATGCAGAGAGAATCTTCAACTGCATAAAGCAACCTTCTTTATTAATATACAATCTCATGATCAAAGCGTTTGCCAAGAAAGGAAGTTATAGAAAAACTCTTTTTCTTTTTGGTAAATTAAAGGAAGATGGCTTGTGGCCTGATAATTTCACATACCCATTTGTTCTTAAGGCAGTTGGATGCTTACGAGAGGTTATGGAGGGTGAAAAGATACGTGGGTTTGTGATAAAAACTGGGCTTGTGTTTGATCCTTATGTATGTAACTCTTTCATTGACATGTATGCCCAGTTTGGCCGAATTGATGTTATGCAGAAGCTGTTTGATGAAATGCTTTGCAGAGATGTTATTTCCTGGAATGTGCTGATTTCTGGATATGTTAAGCGCAGAAGATTTGAAGACGCTATAAATATCTATTGCCGGATGAGAGAAGAGAGTGATTCGATGCCTGATGAAGCTACAGTAGTCAGCACCCTTTCGGCTTGCAGAGCTTTGAAAAAATTGGAACTTGGCAAGGGAATTCACGCTTACGTTAGAGAAGAACTTGAATTCACTTCTATTATCGGAAATGCATTGCTGGATATGTACTGTAAATGTGGTTGTTTGAATACAGCCCGGGCAATTTTTGAACAGATGCCCTTTAAAAATGTCATTTGTTGGACTACCATGGTGAGTGGTTATGCTAACTGTGGTGAGCTAGAAGAGGCGAGAGAGTTGTTTGATAGGAGTCCACTCAAGGATGTTGTTTTATGGACAGCTATGATTAATGGGTACGTGCAGTTTAACCGATTTGATGAGGCAGTGGCACTCTTTAGAGAAATGCAACTCAGAAGACTTAAACCAGACAAATTTATAGTGGTTTCATTGCTTACAGGTTGTGCGCAAACTGGAGCTTTAGAGCAAGGTAAGTGGATTCATGGATTCATAGATGAGAAAAGAATTGCAATAGATACAGTTGTTGGCACTGCTCTAATTGAAATGTATGCAAAATGTGGTTGCATAGAAAAAGCCTTGGAGATTTTCTATTGGTTAAGAGAAAAAGATACAACCTCATGGACTTCAATTATATGTGGGCTTGCCATGAATGGGAAGACTAACAAGGCACTTGAGTTGTTTTCAGAAATGGAAGAGTCTGGGGCTAAACCGGATGATATTACCTTCATTGGAGTTTTGAGTGCCTGCAATCATGGAGGATTGGTTGAGGAAGGTCGTAAATTCTTTAATTCTATGACAGAGGTGTATCAGATTAAGCCAAAATTAGAACACTATGGTTGTCAGATTGACTTGCTTGGTCGAGCAGGATTGCTAGGCGAAGCAGAAGGGTTAATGAACAAGATACAGAATGAAGATATCTCCATCTTGGTTCCTCTTTATGGTTCTTTGCTTAGTGCTTGCAGAATCTACGGAAATGTTGTGATGGGCGAGCGAGTAGCTAGACAGCTGATGAAGATTGAATCTTGTGACTCCAGTGTCCTCACGCTTCTTGCGAATATCTATGCCTCTGCTGACAGATGGGAAGATGTTACAAAGGTGAGAAAGAAAATGAAAGATCTTGGAATAAGAAAATCACCAGGTTGTAGCTCAATCGAGGTTGATGGTATCACCCACGAGTTTTTCGCAAGAGACCCATCTCATGCAGAAATGAGAGAAATCTATTCCATGTTGGATAGAATAGCCAAACCATTGTTCGGTTCAGCAGAAAGTGAAATAGCAATAGAAGATTTGGTTGCAGTCTATTTCTAGGAACAAGAGATCATGACTGCATAATTTGCTCAATACTACAATCCTTACAGGCAATACAGATAGTGAAGTCGAAGAATCTTTGCAACTCATCAACGTCAAGAATCAATGACATAAACACTCCAATTGAACGTGTAGTTGCGGTGGTATATCTATATTGGGAGATTTGATAATCTCCGTCCTTAATTTATTTAATAGATTCGTTATCCCATGACGTGCCAAGCGCTACGTATTATCTTATCAGCATTCTTCATCACTTCAAGCTGCTGGGAGCATACGCGCAGCGTGCATGGAATTAGAGTTGACTAAATTTAGTATTATAAATTAAAAATTTAGGAATAACATTATTAGTCAATGATGAATTTGAGAATTAAAGGATGTATTTTTTTTATTTTTATCCAAAAGAAAAATAAAAAAAGATCACAGAGTTGGTCACTAATGGCTACACTTGAACACTTGATCAACCATAGCCTCTCATATACCTTTCTTTATCTAATGGTTGAAATCGCTGGATGGATGGAGCATCTAAACCAACAATTCTTGAGGGTGAAAAACATTTGAACGGGCATCCATTCTTTGTTAAAGTTGATCCATAATATGGGCAATTTGGCGCATGTTCCCTTTCACTGTAATCTTTTCTCTTATTCTCTTCTTCCTTTTGCTTCACAGATTCTTGCTTCTTCTCTGTATCTGGTTTTGGCTTTCTTGTATAATCATCATCCCAGCAACACCAACAACAATCATTCTGATGATTATGATTATGATTATGCCTTGTGTCATTACCAACGTTAATGCACAATACACAGCAGCATTCATCCTGTGCATAACTAACATTAATTAGTATATAATAATACATACAAACCATATTCTTAAATTTAAACTCTTAATATTAAACATTCAATTCACTACATTACTCCATCTTAATTATATGCATGTTTAATAAGCTTTAGCTTATTAGTATGGTGATCAGAAGGTATCCCATTTGAAATCCAATTCAACTCTTTGCATATCTAAAAATAAAAATCTAACTCAGAATCTATTGCAAAAATAAATAAATGAAGGAATGAAATCCAAAGAGAAAATTTCTATAAAATACTAACCTTATTAAGGCAAGAATTATCATCAGAAGCATCACCACAGCAACAACAACGGTCACAATCGCAATCGCAATCACAGTCACCAAAATCACAATCCAAATCTAAGTCGTCACCCATTGGTTATGATGATCATAGGCTGTTCAACTCCAACTGCAAGCAGAGAAAAGAGGAAGAGATATGTACAACCAATAAATAAAGTAGGAATATTTTTGAGGTGTCCCATTGTGGAAGAATTACTTTGTAACTTTTTAGTGGATTTCCCAATAAGAAAGAATTTTGGCTTTCGGTTTCTTGTAAGAGATCGATGCAGGAATTATTACAAATGTGCTGATTTAAAGGCTTAGAAGTGGCAAATTTTGATTTGATTCCAGTTGTTTATAAAAATGCATTCTAAATTCAATTATAATCTAATATATTTAATCTGTAAAATAATTCGATCCAATTTTATTTTTTTAATATATTATTTTTTTTATTATTTGTGATTTCATAAATGTTGCGTATAATATGAATATAAACACAATTGTTTTTGTAGTTTCAAAAGAATTTTTGTTAAGTTTAATTTTATTTGACTCTTAGAATATTATTCTTCTGAAGCACTTAAAGTATTTATTTTAATGTGCATGAGCTTAATTAACACATTAGCTTTAATATTTATAAGGATTAAAACTGAATGTATATTAAAATTGATATTTAATAATCATATCTATAATTATATGATATTTATTCTGCATTTTACATGAACATGAACGAAAATCTTTTTAGAGTGAAATAGACATGACAACACTAGGATGATCACGGTGAGAGACGGGGCAGGGAATGGCTCTCCACTTACTGCCCTGCTCAGGGACGAGGATTCCTCGTCCCCTCCCCCGGTAGTATTATAGGAAGAAAATTCCCCTCATCCTCGATCAAAAATTATTTTTTTAATAAAATTCAATTATAACTAAAATATAATATTTAACAATTAATTATAATTAAAATACAACATTTAATAATTGAAAAATCTAAATTTAATCATAGATCAAATTAATATAAATTTTAACAATTGACAAAACTAAAATAAAATACAATTTAAAACTAAATTATATAAATATAATTTCTAAATTTCGGAGTCAAGAAAATTTCGGGGCTGGGATTGTCCGAATTCTAAATCGAAAAATATTTTTCCTCTGCCCCTGCCCCCATGGGGAAAATTTTCGGGGATTTCGCGCCCCATTTGGGGTGGTTCCCCACCAGGGACAGGGATTCACAGCCCCATGATCATCCTTAGACAACACAAATAAAGAGTTTGATGTAATTTAAATATATAATAATAAATAATAATATTAATTGTTAGGAAAAACAACACTATATATTATACATCGCAAACATAAAATAAGATATAATTATATCAATTAAAAGGAAAAACATATTTATCTCTATTAGCACAGAAAATGAAGTAGTGAAAATGAACGATACCGTTTCACGTTATTGGATAGTCTATTATCCACAATCAACGGTGTAGGATAATAATGATAATTTTACAATGTAAAAACTCCTCGAAGATGCCAAGAAAAAAAGGAGAAAAGAATTTTTAAATTTTCTATTGAATTATGTCGATAACCTACTCCTGAATCTGATTTCTCATCCCCTATAAATAGAATCCTTATACTCATAAATATGAAGTTAATCAAATAAAGATATGTATATTTTTTCTAAATAAAATTTTAATATGAAACTCTTATCATATCTATTGATATTCATATTCGATTTGATTTGAATTCTTTTTCATGTTTAGAATTATGAACGTATTCAAACATCTATCATCAATATAAGCTTATAAATTGACTAAATTATAAATATTTTATTGATTTTTACATTGAATATTAAATATTTTAAAAAATAAATCATATATAATTTTTAAAAATAGTTTACCAATCTTGTTCAATAAAAAGTAATAAAAGTTTCAAAAATAATAGGAAGAAATGTAATAGTTTAGGGATCAAATTATAATTTTGACCAACATATAAATCTCAAAACCTACACCAGTGGAAGTAGTTTATACTTTCGGGTAGCCGCGCAGAAGATCTTGGATTTTACAGCAATGGCTGCCGGAGAGATTGCTTGCACTTACGCTACTTTGATTCTTCACGACGATGGGATCCCCATCACTGTAACTACTCCTTTCTTTCTTCTTATTCTTCTTCTTTTTAGTTAATTTTTTTTTTTTTTTTTTGGAATAATCGAAGAGAAAATGTCAAATGTAGGCGGAGAAGATCTCGACATTGGTCAAGTCGGCGAAAGTATCGGTGGAATCATACTGGCCAAGCTTGTTTGCTAAGTTGGCAGAGAAGAGGAATCTCAACGATCTCATCATGAATGTCGGTTCTGGAGGCGGCGCTGCCGCCGTCGCCGTCGCCGCTCCCGCACCAGGTGCTGGTGGTGCCGCCGCCGCCGCTCCTGCTGTTGAGGAGAAGAAGGTTCGCCTTTACGGATTCATTTTTATTCTCTTTTGATTTTCTTACGAAGACATTGATATTAAGATCTGTAATAGAGACAAGCATTAGTTTGATAAACAAACATTTTTCTGTGTGCAGGAGGAGCCGAAGGAAGAGAGTGACGATGATATGGGCTTCAGCTTGTTCGACTAGGTGATTTGGCTTCATATTGTTCTTTTTAGGTTATTTTGCTAATTAAGTTATTTGAGAACTATTTCAGAAATTGGTGCAATTTTGGAATTAATTTTGAGTAATTTCAAGGTGAATTACACCCCTTCTGGCAACATTTAAACTTTGTTATCTTTGCCATTTTTACTTTCTGGAGATATTCTGAATCTGTTTAGCTTGAATGTTCATTGATTGATTTGAATAAATTTCGTTATTGTCTAGTTATTTTCAGTGCGGGATTTTGCATAAGGTTTGGTTGCGATTTCTTTTATAGCAACATTGAGCATTAATGAGCATTACGCACCGAATTAACACTCATAAATTTATAATGTGCTCTTGCCCTTGATGGTTGTTCTATCTGACCAGCTTGTCCTCATCATTTCAACTAGAGTTGGCAAATTTGGTGCAAAAACTCCTTAAAAGCCGCCCAAACAAATATATCTAAATCCAGTCCAATCCAATCCAATCCAAAAGCTACTCATCTGCGTCAACTTAAAAATCATCCATCTAAATTTCAATCTGTTTGGATCCGTTCTAACTGCCCAGCAGACCTCTTTCAAATTTCCAGCCCTGTTGTCTCAAAATCACGATTCTTTCTCTGTTGTGGCCCCTTCTCTCTTTCCATCTAGTCCTTCCACTTTGCCCGTTTCACTCTCGCTGCCTCTCTCCTTCTCTAACGTCCTGTCATCACCGGCCTCCAGTTTGCTGCCATTCATTCGCCGCCCTAGTCAATCTAATTCTTCTCCAAATCCAGCCCATTAATTTCCAAGGTGCTTTTTTTCTCTAATTTTAGCGCTTCTTTTTGTGTTTTGTAGCTTGATAACTATACGAATTAAGTTTAATTGTATTTCAATAGCTGCATATAGGGACAGCAATAAATTGGGTACCGAAATTTTATGATTTGAGCAAATCGAACCGAATTAAAGTTTTATGATAACCAAATTCAAATCGAACTGAAATTTTTGATCGGTTCGGTTAATCATATAATCGAAATTTCAAAATTATAATTAAAAAAATTATCTAAAAATTATACAAAATTACAAATTATAAAACTAAAATAAAAATATCTAAATTGAAAATAAATTAGTTAGCCATTCAAATTTCAAATCTCATAAAAATAAAAATACCATTTTAATTTTTAAATATAAAATAAATGAACTAATAATTATAGCTTTAACTAATAATTATATATTAAATCGGTCAGTTAGATTTTTGCCTTTCAAAACCGAAAAAATTGAAAAATCGGACCAAGTAAAAAAACAGTCTATTTGATTATGTTTTTCGGTTTTAACCAAAGTTTGCTTACCTCTAATTACATACATACTGTAATTTGAATTTCTTCTTAGTTTAGGCTGAACTCTTTTTTCTTTATCTTCAAATTGTGAGCACTTGGGAGCCGATGAAAATGAAGCTGGAGATGAATTAGATTTTGCTGGTTAAGGTGTCATTTTAACATTTCGGCATTCAGTTAATATATCGGAATAACCATTCAAAAGTTCAGAAATTTTGAGTTTAGGTTGATTTAGGTGAGAGATTATAATTGCAATTTTTTTTTAGAATCAAATTGATAGAGTTTTAATTGGGTGAGCGTGTATTGAATTACACTCCACTCCATCTTTCTAAAATTCTTTAATCCTATTGTGGACTTGCCTTTGTTACATTTGACTTGAATTTCTTTTCATTTAATTTCTGCATTTTATGCCATAATTGTTTTCCCCTAAGAGATTTTGAGAATGATTTGGTATGTTGAAGCTATTAAATATGTTCTAAATTCACTAACATGTGGCACATATGATGCATTGATAGAATATATGGGGCAGAGACTTCTTAATTCAATAGCATGGGTTTCTTTCAATTTATGCCACGCGAATGATTTGATATACAAAACACTTTAAAAGGAGGAAAATGAAAAAGAAAACTTATTATTTTTTTTAATGATTTGATATACATAATAGTAAGAGACGTGAATTATTTAGCACAGCAGCCCAGCATTGAAAATCAACGTCACCAACTCCTTGCGTTGGGACAAACTTGACCAGCAGTGCAAGAACAGCAATATCTTTTCCTTTTGATCATAGATTGATAATGTGTCTCTCTCACTAAAATAATTGAGATCCTTTTATAAAAGCTAATATGCACGATAAGATAAATTGCATTTGGAATATATGAGAAAATGAAGATGAACAGTGACCAAAATGTATTCATATTAATTAATTAATTTCATTTTATTTTAAATACAATAAAATTAATACAAATCAGGTTTATGAAATATTCAATTTCAGTGTTTAAATGACTTACATATTTTCTTTTTTGGTATTCAAAATCAATTTCATTCAGTCTTCAACTGAATTTTAACAGTCTTTATCCCTCTCTACAAGTTTAAGTAAAAGTTACATATAAATTCTTAAATTTAATTAAATTATTCCTTTCTATAGTCTAAAATCTTAATCACCTTAAATTTCGGGATACAGGTAAGTTGACAGGGAACTCTCCAGTTTTAAGCGAGATCGTGATTTCGATTTTTTACATATGCAACTATTTAAAATTTGAGTACAAATCTTTGTTTCTCTCAAGAAATACTACCGACCCAAATAAGAATTAGTTTTAAAGGTGCCTCCTATAGAGACCCCAGTCAGGATATGGCGTGATGAAAAAAAAAAAATGATCACCATATGAATCATAAATTTTTTAAAATAACTGGTCGAGAAACAAGTAATGTTCCTTTCATTTCTAGTCAAAATTAATTCTCACAAATTTACATCTCTCATCCTATGAAACTAATTTATTATTGGATCTTGTTAATAAGATTTATGAAAATCAATTTTATGTATACTTTAGGGGATAAATATTAAAATATTTCTCAATTTTGTATCTAAATTAATTAAAGATAATATAAGTCACGTTATATCATATCAGTGCACGGTTCAATATGTATCACTAAATTAAAAAATAAAGAATATATATTTTTTAATCAAACTGTACTCATCAAATTGACAAATATTACTTGTATATGATTTTAAGAATAACCACATGACAGTTTCATTCACAGGAAAAAAAAATGAAACCATGTTAGCAATGGATGAAAATCTAATAGAAAAGGCCATAAATTTATAAATAAATGAACATAAGAAAAATAGAGCGAAGTGAAATTGAGATAATAAAAAACATTGGGGGCAACGGCAAACAGCCAAACACATCATATATAATTTTAATTTTTGAAAATTTTGGTATTGGTAGCTTAAAGTTTGCACAAGACAGCGATATCTCCGCCAAGCAAGAATTTTTTTGAGAGAGAAAATCTTATAGAGAGAGAAAGAGAGGGATGAGAGGATTCTCCAGAAGCAGATCGTCACGTTTGCGTTTTCGATTAATATTATTGTTTTTCGCTTCAATTTCTCTACAATTCATTACAGGTTTGTCTCTTAGATCTCTTTGTTTCTTACAGTTCTTTAATTCACCCGTTAGCCAAATCGTTGTTTGTCTTTTTATGCGATAATTTCTAAATCTAAATCCGCAATTCGCTCAATTTGATATGCCCTTTCTAAGATTTGATTCTGGAAATTGAAAAATTGTTCTTGCCTCTTCTAATTATTGGTGTACTGTTCTTTTAAATAAAGATTCTGAGCATTGTGCATCTGGTTGGTGAAATAAAAACAACAGAAAGCTTTGATTTTTCATTTTGGCTTCTTGAGTTGGGAGGAAGGGACAGGAATGGTTGGTATATATTAGCATATCAAAAAGTATCCAATTTTCTGACCTGGTCGTATTAATTGGACTCGCATAATTGCTTGTGGAATTCTGTGATCTGGAGGTTATAATAGCACAAAATTGTGAAAGCAATCAAATGGGTTCTTATAGACGAAACAAGTTGGTAAATCCACTATTTTGTGAGGCATGCTGGTAGGGAGGTTTTATTGGTTTGATATTAAATTTTTATTTTGATTTCCAAGTGGGGGCTTAAATTGACTGGAAACTATTTCTGAAAAAAGTCTAATAATTTGTACTTCATTGTCCTATGCATTAATGGAATACTTCTTAATTGGATGGGCACATTGAAAATTTTTCGCTGTTAAGTTTTCTTTCCGTGTTAAGCTGTTTCAGATCACTCTCCCTATCCTTTTTGGTATCCCTAAGTATCTGGTTTTGAATATCTCCTTTATAGGCATTTCTGATGACCATTCTAGTTCCGGAAATGGCGCAAAAGCAGATGCCCATGGTACTTCTGGTAGCAATACTGGCCCCAAGATCGTCATCATAATTCTTGGGGTTGTGGCAGTAGGGTTTTTTTCATTTTTCCTTTTCAAATTTTGGCAAAAGAAGAAAAGAGAAGAGCAGTACGCCCGACTTCTCAAGTTGTTTGAAGAGGATGATGAGCTTGAGGTTGAACTTGGCCTTCGGGATTGATGCTTTAACTAACGGAGATCGCATCCTTTCACTGTGGTTGAGGTGCGTCTATTATTTCTATGCTTTTGGTTCTCAATCAGTGAGATTTTTAAGTTTCTACATTATGCAATTTTTCTCTGATACGCATCATCTTTTATTCGCCCAACGTCCTATAGGCCTTTTCATAGCTATTTAGTTTGCACAGTCAATTTATATATTCGTGGCTTATAAACTGTGATCAATGAGGTGAAACTTACAAATGCCGAAAAGCCAGTGTGATAGATATGTTTTATTCTAGATAATGCTTGATCTACTATAATTGCACCATAAATCTCTAGTTAGAGTTGTCTCTCCAAGAGAAGATTTTATGCATTTCTTTCTAGTACCCATATTGCCATTCATTATGGATAATAAATAAAAACAATACATAAAGAAAATGTCTATGAATGTAACTCAAGTATTGTAGTACTTGGGGTTGCTAGCAATATGTATGACTAGACTGCCATTTTTTTTTTTCCATATTGCTTCATTGCCATCTGCCATTCCATTAGAATTAAGCATCTGTATTTATACATCAATTACTTTTTTGCACACAATCTTTAGCTCTTGATTCTTGTTGTGTTTTCTCGTGGAAGCATAATGGTTTCCAGGAATTTCCTTCTTTCTCTTGGTCCTTTGAAGTTTATTGCTGCCTTTATATACACCTGGGTGTATAAAATGTTTTCTTCGTCTCCATTTGTGCAGTCCATTCTGGAAAAGAAAAATACACACGCAGATGTTGAAAAATAAACACGCAGATGTTGTTTTATTGTTATTGATTGCTAGTTACACTCTGATGGCTTTTGGTATGCAAACTGTTCTACTTAATGTAATCCTTCAAATTTAATCCTAGTCATACTACATTTAATCATGTTTGGGATGTCAACTTACTTAGTCTTCTATTCTATTTCCATGTTTTTGGATACTTATGTAAAGCAATAGTCTTTTCTCCTTGGCTATGAGTTGAATTGTTTCCAATTCTGGTTATGATGTGCAGGTCCTGAAGCTAAAACAGAATTTATTGGCGGGAGAATTTCATCCTCCAACGGCCATGTTTGGGATTTGGCGAGGTCCGGCATTGAGGTTTGATTTTTCTTGAATACATAGTGTTGTAATATTAGTAATGAATTGTCCAAATTAAAACTTTTCAGGGATGTGAATTCTTTGAGTATCTAGAGAAGGGAGGGATACTACTTTGTATCTGATTTATGAAGGATTATATTTTCAGCTTGTAAAAATGAATTCTTCATTCTGGTAGGTGGTATGTAAGAATCAAAGAAAGTTTTGACTGAGAATTCTTGAATAGTATATCCTTATTAATGGAAATAACAAGATATGTTGCTTAGCTCCTATGTCTTGGGGGTTTGGTTCATGATTTTGGATTTCTGGTCTGAGGCCATATTTTTCTCCCACAATGTATTTTTGTTCACAAATGTACTTTCCTGCATGTAGCATGCAATGAAAGCCAAGTATTATAGCTACATTGCTTACAGATATCACATGGTTTACTTTGTGCTTCCGGTTCTTTTCCTTTCTTTCTTTCCCTTTTTATTTTTTATTTTTGTGATCATTGTCATGTTGATTAATGCACTTACGAACTAGTGCTCAAGGTAACTAGACCAACTTTGATAGCTCTGGTTCCACTATGGTATTTGGGGGTGTTTAGTGTGTCTTCCCAAGTTGTTGCTTATAATACTTGCGTTGACAGCCACATATGGGAATGCCTTTGTTATCTCCTCGGATCACTATAGATATAGTTACATTTTTTAATATGAAGGCTTTGGTCAGAGAAGCTTTATCAGTTTTCCAAGAAAATATTTGCACATTCTTGGTTGTCTTTAAAGGTTTAGCTTTAACAGTATGGGGAAGCATTTTATGTGCTAGCTATTTGATGTTCATGGCTATTGTACGGTGCAATGTAGTAATACTACTTGTGATTCCTGGAATTATTGAAAATACAGTTAGGTAGTGTTCTGATTTGAGTCTGATATGTTATTTAGTACTCTTTCCGTGGTTATTTTTTAATTCAGAAATTAAGTAAATGCTTGAAAAATTTTGATTTAATAAAAACTATTAACAATTGACTAATTTGTCCTTTATTAATTCCAAGTACACTATTTAATTTTACATGATTAAAGTTAAATTTATCATTCTATTAAATGTAGTAGTGCATATTAAATAGAAATAAACATGTAATTTTTTTTTTCAAATTTCTAAAATGACATTTAAAATGTAACAAAATAAAAAAGAAAAAATGACCATTAAAGTCTTCAGCGGGAAGTGTTCAATAGAAAGTATGATGAAAAAAAGGCATATTCTTTTTAAGATGAGGAAAGTAGTGGTCAAGCAGGATGTTAACGAGTGTAAAGTTTATTCTTTATTTGTGCTCTTTGCTACGGAGATTGTTTTGAATCAAAGCATATTCTTCAAGGATAGAAGAGTTTAGAAAAAGAACTAAATAATTGCCAATAATAGAGACCTAATTTCATAAATAATTGCAATAAAATAAAAAAATGGTTTTCTATGCCTTAACAAAAATAGCAAATATCAATTTATTCTCCTGAATATTTCTTTTTGTAGAGATTGTAAAACAAAAGAATATATACAATACAATTTTTCAATTAAGAGCTGTCTTTCCTTACAGTTACATGTTAGAACACGCATGTGCATAAGCTTTTTCTGTTAAAATTGTCCGTGATGGACCTAAATAAAGTTTCAGTACTTATAATTGTGCATTAGAGTAGAGCCTATATGCAATTCATACGAAGGATGGTCCAGTCTTAATTCACCTGGTAGACATGTAAAGCTCTGAACAAAGTGTTCAAAGTAATAGCAATATTAGTCAACTGCTAAATTCCATGAAGGAAAAGGCTGTCGTCCTAATCATGGGCCAAAGCTAAGGCCATTCGATATTGGTATCTCCCAGCAGATTGTATTTCGGATTATACCGGCTAATAAAACATCAACCAATTATAAAGTTAAATCAGCCAAAAAGTGAAAAATACCAAATACAAGACCCCAATCATGGCCACAAAAGTTGATCTCCAGCTGCATAGTTGCCAAGTGAAAACAAAGATATTACTGAAAAGCTACCTACGAATTAAACAATTCAAGAACCATGAATTCTGTAATTCAGATTCTGATCACATTTATTAAAGCAATATTCTAATAAATTTGAATGTTACAAGACTTGGAAGTTGGAAAAACATAAATACATTACATCACCAAAAGCTGATTTAACCAACGAAATAACTAGTATTGAGTTCAAGGGGAATAAAGCACGGACAAAAAACAAATTACAGAATAATGTGAAATCATTTTGAACAGATGTAAAGCACCAATTAACCCACCTGAGCTTCCAAGCTTTTGATCCTCAAATTTGGAAGCTCAACTGTCATTCCTGAATAGTTAGCTCCTAAAGGTCCTCTCCTGGTCGCGAGAGATAGAATGCAAGCTATATATCAGGTCGTTCTGTCAATCAATTGCTGTCATCCAAGTCATCCACCAACATAATATAAGGCTATCTTCCAGTCTTGGCTCGTTTCATCCCTGTAGTATTGAAGGGTGACATGCTAGGACTCATGCTTGGACTCATACTCGGGCTTTCCTCCCGTAGTGTACCATTTAGCATAGCCAATTCTCTTAATTGCTGTTTTTTATAGTGATCCAAGGATTCATCCTTCAAAATGAGAACATATTCAGAAAAGGCCGAGAAAAAATGCAAGCACTAGCAGAAACTAAGAGAGAATTAACTGCAAAAACTATTACCACGGGCTTCAAGAGGCTTTCTAGTATTGTTACAGCATAATCCAAGCGGGCATTTATTATATCCTCTGGAAATTCAGCCTCCACCAACACATGAAGCGGCTCATTAAGGTGTTCATATCCAGGTTTATCCTTTAGTTTCTCTTCCTGAAGGAAAATTACTAGTTAATTCTCAAACAGTTAAATTATGCATGCGAATGAAGCCAAATGAACCTTGCAGAAACTGAACTCAAAGCCACATTGCAAAATCTTGTTTATTTGAACAATGTAAAGTGAGCTCAACAGCTAACTTCATGCAATCATAATATGATTTGATGAGAAACGCATTCCTCAACCACCCCCTCCCTCCCTCGAGTTTTCACCTGATGATGATCCACACCAACTACGCGATTGATCTCACATTGTAAAGCTTGTTAAAGACCTTTCAGATAATGGTGTATTCCCAGCAGTTAATTGAGCCACAATAGTATCAAAATTAACCTCAGATTACTAAAAAGAAATCACTAAAGCAAATGGCATCACTGAAACCAATGTAAGTAATGAACTTATGAAAAAACGCTAATGAAAGTCAGATCATTATTCATTAGGATTAAATCAGTATGATCTTAAAAGAGTTTTTTTCCTTCCTCAACACAATATTAACAATTACCACATTGCTATGTTTCTGTGCAAATTGAAATTTGTGCCCAATAAACTGAAGATTGGAAAATCAAATTCATTAACTGGCAGGGTTCACCGCATTAGGCAAAATGGTGCTTCTCACACTCTCATGAACTAAACCTAACAGCAAAAGAAAAACTTAATTTCTTAAATGTTTTTTTGCACTATCATGAACCAAGAATCATTCCTGAAGAAGCAACTGAGATCTACACCAAGGAACTATTACAACAAATCCAGACCCTGTTAAGGAAACTCAAACCAGTGAGAATGCTTGAGAACAGTTGAAACAAATGAAAGAAACCATAATCACCAATATGATACAAAGCTCAGAGTGGAAGGAGAATTTGTTAGGGGATATGTCACTTGATTCTTAATGAATTGTGTTGGGTGCTTGGGGAATAATAAGTGCATATGCAAAGCTGTAGGAGGCAAACAATAGAGCAGAAAAAGTAGAACAAAAGGAGGTGATGGTCTAAAGAAATTTATACAGAGTCTCATTTAAGAAAAAGCCAACCTCTAGGATACTAAAAGGGTTGTATCACAGAATTAGACATTGCGGATGGTGTATCAACTCAATTCAGATAAAGGCACATTAGACTTGAGATGGCAATAATTAGTGCAAGTTAAAAGGGAAAGAGCAGAGAGGAGATAGTTCCCTGTAAAAGTATTTAGTGAGTTCTGCATCCTATTTCAGAACAACTGCCATGATATATGCATTTGGCTATTTGCTTTTCCATATAAAGTCTTGCAAATTGCATGACCAATTACATCCAAATTTAATTTAGGTGAGCAGTAGAAAGATTCAATGAAAATGTTTAATGCAATAATACTATGACTCCATGAGGATTCAAGCTAACAATTAGGAAAAGTTGCACATAAGTTTTCCCCTGAAAGTCCACGTTGCCATGCATGCCGTATCTCAACTCTCAACTGGCTCCATTATCAAGTCATAGTTTAATATTGCAGAAACCAATTTGTCAAAACACCTAAAGTCGAGCAGCAAAAATTTCTGAATTCCTTAGAAATAAACCTTGCAACAACATCAACATTCACATTGAAAACTGACTAAAAGCATGAATGTAGCCAATTTACTCTACTTATCTGCCAGCAGATTCACATTTGAATATGCACTATGATGGTAAGAATAATCCAAAAAAGGAATATACTAGACAGGCAAATTTTGTGTCCTTTTAACTCTTTTTATGTGACACTAACACACCAAGAGCAATATCAGTGTCCAATACAAGTAGATGCAAGGAAACTAGTAATATGTTCTTTCAGAAACAATTGCTAATGTCCATGTAGTCATCAATCAAAACTTCCATATATATACATGTGAGACAGTGGAAGTTTAAAAATAAATATATGAAGGAAGACGCACATCACCATTATAAAGTTGGAGAAGAGCTATTTGTGGCAACACCTACAATTTAACATGTCCTTACTTTAGAAGATTGGATTTGTAAGGAAGAGAGCAAATAAGAATGACTGACAACCAAATAGCTAGAGACCGATGCTTCACCAGATTCACCAAATGGACAAATAATTCAAAGTAGACTGTTTTGAGAATTTATGAAAATAAAAGGAAGATACATATCACACCCAATCATACCTTTATAGTATCCTTTACAGATCCTTTTCCTCTTATATACACCCTGCATTCTGTCATGGCTTCAACTCTTTTCAAGGAGTTCCCACGTGGTCCCAATATTCGGCCAACAAAGTTATACTGCCAAACTATTGAGTTAGACATTATTATGTTTCTCAACTTTGGAAACGACAGAAGCAAGTGGACTTACTGTGGGATATTTGTCAACAGGAACATCAAGTCTAATTACTCTTTTTACTATAGGTGTGGTTGGAATTCCTGGAACCCCTGGCCAGCCCATTGAAGCAGCCTGAAATGAGGCCATTCTTTGAAGATGCCCATTTTCCTGGAGCAAGAAGAGTAACATCAGTTAACATCCAAATATTTGATGAATAATCTTGAAGAAAAACTTTCTCCATTCTACAACAAGGAAGATATTTCCTTCTCTTGAGGAAATTGGACAGCAACAAAAAATCATTTCATTTCGGGAGCAAGGAATCAGAGAATTGTTTGTTAACTAATATAACAAAAGATCATGAACAGGATATGACAAAGACTAAATATAATTTTATAATTGCAGAACTAGAGCAATTAGCCCACAAAATGAAAACTTGATTTTAGCCCCATGCAATATTTTTAAAGTTACTGTGAGTCTCTCAAGGAATCCCTCTTTTTTTTTCTTTTCCTTTTCAAACAAAAGACAGCACCAAGAATGAAAAGATCTATCCACAGGAGACGTCCTTGCCTCCTTGGGCAACTGGACAATGGCATCATAAGTCCAACAATCCACAGATTGTCTGCTAAATGACATTCTGCCCCTTTTTGCTTGTCTATAAGCGAGAATTTCAACTCCAGAGATGTTCTTTTTAAAAAAGAGGTGCAGCAACTATTCAGAATAAGTGGTCACAATTGCCTCATAAAGGTCATTGAAAAATTGATGAATAAGAGATATCCCAGCAAATCAAGTTTCTATATGAAAAAAAAAATAATGAGTGAGCTTGTGATGGAGAAAGATGTTGAACCAAATCAAATTTCTATCAAAAATTTAAATCCACTTGTGATGGAAAATTCCTATAACTTAGACTTGCCTTCTTAAAAGCACATCCATGAGTAAAAGGTGGATGCAAGAGTAAGTTATATTGCTATAACAATACTTGCTAATATGAACAAAGAGGAAACAAGACATATCATTCTCCTTAAAATAAAATTATACATACATACTAAAAATGGTTTAAGGAGGAATAAATCAAGTCAAATGTCAAATTTCACAGGTTCACATTTAACAACAAAATTTGATGCACATTATCATCCAAGCTAGCACATATTCGCATAAAAATGCACTCAAATAATGGCCATCATAACACTAAGATTATCACATGGCACTTAAGGACCTTATCAGGCAAGGTACCAGTGAGTACATTGTGCAAATGAAAATACAACTTGTATTACCTCTGTTTGCATCCCAGACCATGCTTCCAGGTCCATTGGTCTTCCATTTGGATGTTGACCTAATGACCTATATGGACTGTCATGCTCATACCTATCATGCTCAACAAAGCCTTGACCAAAACCTGATACTTTTCTGATTTCTGCAATGATATTACACAACAATAAAATCAATGAAGTAGAAAACTGTAAGGAAAGCTTTCAAAAATGGTTTTATGCATGTATCCTATATGATTCAACAGCTAGAAGACAATTCAGTTATTTATGATGTGGCCTGAAGACTATAAAGTTTCTGCAATTTCTGCCCATTATATCAATTTATATTTAAGTGACCAGGAAAAAAAATATAGCACTGCTTAAATTAGAGAAATCGTGTGCAAATGACATTTTTGAGGAACATACAAACATCATACTCAGTTACATAGCACATTCAAAAGCAGGTAACAAACAGTAAGTTCATGGCTAAATCACATTGTATAGCAAATAGTGTTATGGATTATGATTAAATAACCTTGATTAAGAAGCCTGCTACATTGTGGTAGAACTTGCATAAATGGAACCAACTTTTGCTTCTCTGCCAACAATTCAGCCAAGTATCTGCCATGACTGCACTAGTTAAGCTCTCTACTAAAGCCAATAACAACAAAAGAACAGGCAATAGTAGAACAAGCAAACAAGTCTAAGGGCTTTCCAGGGAATTAACAAGTTGGGCCATGGGGAAAAAGGCAAACAGAAAACACTGTCCAGTGGCATACAAGAAGGATCTAGTTGTACACAGACAAAACCTTGTGGAATAACAATGATTCGAAAAACAGAAACTAGAGACAAGAAGGTCGGATGCAAATGGATAAACTACGTATGGGGAAAAGCAGATGTAAATGCATAAACAACTTATGGGGAAAAGCAGATGCAAATGTATAAACAACTTATGGGGAAAAGAACACTCTTCTTTTGAATTTGATCTCCCTGAGAAGAACATAACTAATGTTTACCACTACTCTAGATCCCCAAAATCAACCATTATTGATCTTTTTGAAGCAAACACATGGGAACTTGCTTGCCGCTCATTTTCACTTACTTTTCTTTCCAAAGTGCTCCCATTGCGTGATAGAAATAACATGGACAAACCAGAAACTAAAGACCACCCATGAAGAGAAAAAACGATTATAACATCCAAACAAGCAAAACGAAAAGAAAAAGTCACCAAATTGAAGATACCAACAAATAACTGAAAACCAATCAAAATTCATAGACCAGGCCATGAAGACCCTATCAACAAGTCAAAAATTCTAAAAATACCAATCATAGCACAATCAAACCAAAAAGCATCAAAGATTCCAATCACAGTAGGCAACCAAACAACCAACAAGCAATCAAAATCAAAACTACATAGTAGGATAAATAAGACTCCTGCAGGCTTCAAGACTAACCTTTCACGATCTGAAGGAAGAGAGTTGGACCTATGAGGAGATGCTTGATGGGGTCCAGAGGGAGGGTACTGGAAGAAACTCCCAGCTGGAATTCTCTCTCCCATCACACAAACAGGCACGAGATTACTCTAAAAACTGTAAAAACAAGGAAAATCAAAAAAATCAAAACAAAATTGAAACCAGAAACAAAACAAAACCCATAAACAAACTAAAATTTAGAAAGGAAGAAAGGCGAGAAACAGAAAGATACTTGATATTGGATGGAATTAGAGAAAGAAAGAGAGGAACTGGGTCAAGGTGAAGGGGCAGAGGTTTAAGAGCCAAAGACTGCACCTTTTCACTCTCTAGCCTCTGCCCTTTTATTGTAAAAGAGTATAAGAGAGTGTCAAAGACCAAGCCCTACTCAAGGACTCTTGGATCCTTTGCTTCGCTGTATTTATACCCCAAAATTGGATTTTTCCTGTTTAGTTTTTGGCCTTTTGCTTGGGAAAAAAATGAAAATTGAAAATGGAAATTGAATTGAATAGTGTTGAATAGTTTTGGGTGGTCGTTGTCAGATTGATGGTGTCGTATGGTAAATATCATTTTGAGAGGCAGAGATGCGTACATCAATGGCTTTCTCCTACCTTCGGATTTATTCAACGAAACCCAAGCTCAAAAATGGTGACTGCTAATGAATTTGAGCTCAAATTTTTCATAATGGGCTGGATTTGCTTGAACTACAATTGGGACATTCATTTATACAGGCCCATCTTCATTATTCAAATAACTTTGTAAATGCATTCAAATAAAAATTTTTGTTTAGCCATTATGAATTTATGATACTGTACCGAACTGTGGCATCTCGAGTTTAGATATTAACTGAATCGTTTATAATAAAAATAAATTGCTCGTCACAACATCAAAAATAAGTGTTAAATGTAATATTTATTTTTATATAGCTAAAACATGGATATATAAATATAAATAATAATATCTTTTGTAAAAAAATTATATCATTAAGTGTTCATCAACATTATATTACTTATTTGAGAAATATGATATCTACAAAAACATCAAATAAGTTGTGTTTTGAATACCCATTTACTATATCAAGACAAGTGTTGATCCATTTAAGCTAAATACTTTGTTGGGAGCCATATAAAACATTTCAAATAATATATATATATATATATATATATATAATTGAAAATATAACTTTTTTTAAAGTGTTTATATCATGAAAATGAGATTTTCAGTATTTAGGTAATTGTATGTTATTGTAAACTAAATTATTTTCAAAAACGCATACCTAGTCTACACTAACATGTAAATATTTTAAACAATAAAAAATGTGAATATTTCTTTTTTTCCAAAATAAAAGTAATAAAGATTGTGTTTATATTATATTCTAAGAATTTATGTATAAAAAAAAATTAAAAAGACATAAATTTTGTAGGCACAAGAAAGAAGCTGCTGCTTGCCGCACAATCCTTGAGCCTCACCTATTCGCAAAAATTCAATCTTTTTTATTTTGTTGGCAACAAAATTCAATCTTTGAATACACAAACAAAATCAAATTCTAAATTACACCTTTCTACATAAACCAACCTTATATATACATTTTCACATCCACCCCCGTTTCTTTTCGTTTCACACTCTGTGCTCCCTCTCTCTCTCTCTCTCTGTGTATTTTTCTTTTTTAATTTCCCTGCATGGAGATTAGGGCACCATTTTCTCATTAGGGCGCCAAACCTGTTCCGGTCGATTCATGAAGAAGATGTAATCTCACAGAGGTTTTCGGTTCAATTTGGGAGAAATTAGATAGGGATTGTAGGATATCCACGTTCTTCTCGATTTGGGGATTTTGGGTTTTTAGGGTTTGGTCTATTTGTTTGTTTCCTAGGCTTTTATCTTAGGTTTTCGAAGGTATGAAGGGTCAATCTGAAAAGACGAAGGTGGTTGTGCGCCACTTGCCTCCCACGATTTCCCAAGCCATGCTCATGGAGCAAATCGACGTTGCTTTCGCGGGGCGTTATAATTGGGTTTCGTTCCGTCTTGGCAAGAACAGGTTTGAGTTTTTCTTTTTTTCTCTTTTTAATATTTTTCTTCTTTTGAAAGAGTATATTTTTACCTGATTTGAGACCATTTTAGGGTTTTATCTGGATTTTTGTTAGTTCTATCCTTGTTTTGTTTTCCGTTTTGCTGTTTTTGAGTTCGTTGATGGTGGGTTTTGTTCAATTTGGTTTATTATTAAAGATGTATGTGTTGCGGGGCTTATTGGCTTTTGAGTTGGCTCATTGCTTGACATCTAAAGAAGAAAAGGGAGAAATTGCAGAATGAGGGTTCCATGCAAAAGGAACTGACAATTGTTGCTCCTATTTTAGTCATGTTAAATTTTTGATATTAACTCCCTAAGAACAAAATTTAAAGCTACTTTACTTATATCTGGTTTGTTTATCTTCATTCTCATTAGTTGCCATGTATTCTTAGCTATAAGAAATTACAACCAGTAATGCTAACTTGGTCCTGGGCTATCTTCAATTATTGCTACCATTTATAGCTGTGTTTTTTAATATATTGGCCAGGCTTTTGTTAATCAGTAGAAATGCGATTATGTAGTATAGAATGTGTTGGTGATTTTAATTCTGGAGCACCATTCATTTATTCTGATTGTTTACTTATTTATTTTTTCTACCTTCAGATTCTGATTCTTTCTGAGAACATTTTTTTTGTTGGTTCTTATAAAAAGATGGTTTGAAAGATTTATTTGCTGTTATATCTCTGTGTTTATGTTTCTTCATTGGGAAGGAACACCTATTCTCTCGACATATTGACCACCTCATTTATGCTGTTACATGCTATTTTTGTATTTATGTTCTACCTATGCGAAGGTATGCCCATCTTTATAAAAAATTGACCACCTTCTTTATATCATTAATTTTGTGAGTAAAGTTTTGTTACGAAATCTTGTGAATCAACGCTGGTTAAGGATGTTGTATTCTAATATTTTCTCAAAATGATTGCAGTCAGAAGCGGCAATCATATTCTAGAGCCTATATCGACTTCAAAAGGCCTGAAGATGTTATTGAGTTTGCGGAGTTCTTTAATGGCCACCTCTTTGTTAATGAGAAGGGTAATTCTTGAGCATACCTTCAAAAAGATTGATGAGGGACTCAAATCATGACAGAACATTGTGAAATTATTTTAATTCAAAATACTTTTTTATTTTGGATAGGGTAAAGAAGTTAACAAACTTATTTTATCTTCCTTGTGTTTTACTTTTTTTCTTTTCTTTTTCTAATCATGTTCTTGAATGACAAACCTTGCAAGATTTGGTGCAAACTATTAAATTTTATTTACCTTCTCAGGCACTCAGTTTAGAGCTATTGTTGAGTATGCTCCTTCACAGCGTGTCCCAAAGCAGTGGTCTAAGAAAGATGGTCGTGAAGGCACCATATTGAAAGGTGTGTTTTCTATTTTTAGTCTGCTTTATGGAACTATGAGGAAATATTAGTTTCTTGTGAACTTATGTTTACCAACATTTTCCTGTTTGTAAGTACTAACATTTCCTTTGAACATGTAGATGCTGCATATTTGGAGTTCCTGGAATCGATATCAAAGCCTGCTGAGAATCTTCCTAGTGCAGAGATACAATTGGAAAGAAGAGAAGCAGAAAGAGTTGGTTAGTCACTTTCTTGGAGTCATGCAACTTTCTAGATGAATAGTCTAACCAATTAGAAAAATCCATGATATTGCTATTTATGTTGGAAAATCATTATTCATATCATTTCAATATATATTCTTTATTACTTGTATCAATTATGTATTTTTCTGAGATGCATTTATAGGTGCTGCAAAGGATGCTCCTATCATTACGCCCTTAATGGATTTTGTCCGTCAGAAAAGAGCTGCAAAGAGTGTATCACGGGTATTGTTTTTGATATGATTGGTTTTGGGAGGTTTGACTAGAAAATTTATGCAACCTTATCTTTTAGGTTCTGTTTTATTTTGTCGACAGCTATTGCTTATCTGAAAGATGTTCATTTCATGAATTGCTTAATCATTGCTATGAAAACATATTAAATCTAGAAGTCGCATTCCCATTTGAAATTCACTCTTTGGCTGATTATTTGTTTAATTTTCTTGATTTATGGCTGTTCTTAAATATGAGTTCTTTATTGTTCTGCATATCACATTTCTTTGCATTATAACTTCAGTATATAATATGTTTTGGTGGCAGAGAATATTGTCTAACGGGAAAATTAGCAGGCGGGCTGGTGCAAGTGGAAGCCTTAGCTCCTCCTCATCCAAACGAAACTCTGAAAAGAAAAGAGTTTCAACTACAATGGTATTCTTCGTTATAACCATACATTTTTTTGAATGCCTTGTTTATGTATCTTGAGTTGCAGTTCACTTTGAGTTTGCATCTGCGTGCTTTATTGTATTTTTAGCAGGGAAGATGGTAGCAATTCAAACATCATAACCTAGAACTTTGTGAATGTTACTATATTTTCTTGTGCAAGTTCACAAGCATGTGTTAGTCTGCAAATGTTTACTTTTACCTCTGAAAACTATAGGTTGGTCGATGCTAATTTAATCTATTTTTTGTTTGCACACAAATGAACTTGTCAAGATTAGTTTAAGATGAGAGGTATCATAAACTCACTTTTACAAGTGAAATTTAATGTAGCAACTTGGGAACTATTCAGTGCTTAAATCTGTGGAATCAGATTGTTTAAATTTCAAAAGAGAGGATATTTGAAAAATAAAGATTCGATTAATTTAATCTAACTCCAATTTGTGGCTTGGTGACTTAAAAAGGATGTATGCATGTGGTTTTGTTGGTATACACCAAGTTCATTAGATCCTTGGAGGTCGTTAACTATCTGTCTTGTCTGTTGGCCAGTATGTTTTAAGGGACACTGCAAAAAGTACAAGTGGAAAAGACAAGTCAACCTACAATTTGGTTCCTAAGCGAGATGATCATCAACTTTCTGATAAAGCTGTTACTTCAGCCTCTGCATCTGGAGCTGAACTATTGGAAGATGAAACTGGTGTGCACCTGAATTCCAAGTGTTTAGCAGTGGTGTAACATTCTATGTGCTTTTAGACGTTTGCAACTGGAAATGTGCATGCATTTATTTGATTATTAAATTATACAACATATGTCCAGAGAGACAATGTTATATGAAACTAAATACTGTGAAACCAAATCTGGATAGGTTAAATATTTCTTCTTTTTTTTTTTTTAATTTTGGAGACATGGATAGGTCAAATCTTAGTGTGGCTTCATGTGATTAAAGTTGATGGTCTGTGGCATTTTTCACTTTGTCAAACCTTTATACTCACATAATGAATTCTGCTTGATATCACTCAGTTACTCAGCAATATAGAGCTATATGATATGAAATTTTCTTGCGTAGTGCATTAGGATAATGCTTAGGATGTTGATAGTTTTCTGCTTGTCCAAAGTTGTTCCCTTTTATTAGTCCAATTTTATTGATCTTTCCTATTTGATAAAGCCTTATTTATTTTATTATTGCATTCGGTTTCCTATCATTTTTACATTTTACAATGGACTTCCCTTGTTCATGGTTGGATATGGAAAAAAATCTTTAATGAACGTCATAGGCAATTCATAGGTTCTTTCCAGGTTCTGTTTTGAAAATTTCATTGCAAATATTTTAGTCACTTTGCATCATTTGTCCCTTCATGTAGAGTTTTTCATATTACTCCTATGCAATATGTGCTTCATCTACTCATTTTATTATATGTTTATTTTTGGTCAGTTCAGTTGGTTTTGCATCACTGCTGTTTGATGTACCTGTAAACAATATCTGGTCTCAGTGTGTCAATGTTCTAGCATGATCATGTGGCTGGAAATCAGAATTATTGATTTAGTGTTTTGGAATGCCAGTATTAGCATTCAAAATTGCAAAAAATTATGTTAAAAGCTAAATAATCTCATTTGCATAGATCTGTGATTCAGTGATTTTTGGGATGGATCTTTTTGTGGCAGAACATATGGAAGAGAAATACTTGTTAAGAGCAGGAAATCTTCGCATTTATTCCTATTTAACTAAGGTGTATGATCTTTTGCATGTCTTTTTACATATGCAATCCTAGAATGCATGAAAACATTCCAGGTGATTTGAGCAACTTAATGAAGCCTCAACGTTACCTATTTCTGCTTTTTTAATGTTTGGTTGAGTTTCTTGTTATCTGCTTGCCTATGTGTTTGATATGCATTTTACTGTCTACTGTCCTTTGGTAGGAAGAATGGTTTGTTGCTAACGGTTTTCTTTCAGTAGTTTCTGGAATTACTGATGCTGGGAAGAAGAAAATCCTGCTTCTGAAAGGAAAAGAGAAAGAAATTTCACCTGTAAGTCTCACATCTCTCCTCTTTACTCTTTCTGTTGGATTTTTGCTTAGAAAGTTCCCATGTTTGACATGAGTCCAGAATTCTTATCATGATGTTCAGAGGGAAGCCTTTTGGAGTTCCATAATAAATTTAAGAAAAGTTAAGTTGACAAGAATTAGATGAACCGAGACATTTGACCTTTATTTATCTGTCTCTGTTGATAATGTTACTTATTTGCCTATATCCTGTATTATTGTATGTCTTTATTTCTTCAATAAGTGTTTTTTGATGAAATTCACTGCCCATCAAGTTGTTTAACCATTAACCTTGTATTCTTGGCTTGGCTAAAAGGCAAAGAAAACATTCCTGTTAGTTACATCTTCAAGTGGCCTTTTGGATGAACTGAGATGGCCTGCTTTATGGTTTTGGTGCTCCATGGAAAAAGTGGTACATCCATGTTGATGCTTTTCCTTATATTGCCAATATAATATATTATGATATATACTATCATGACTATAGTTGTGTATCAACAACTATCATTGCCACTGCTGGTGCTATTCCCATCATTGCGCTAATAGGCCACAAAATACATCATCTTGTATTTACATCCCATCTAATGTACTGTACTGTTTTCATATTACAAAGACTGACACAAGATCTTTATTAGATTGGATTTTTAAGTAGGATAACATTTCAGAGGTGTATTTAGGAATAAAAAAGATAAGTAAGAGTGATTTCAGGGCTCTTACAGGAGAAAAAATGTAAAAGAGACTCTAAGCATTGCCCTTAGATATCCTAAGGCATCGCACCTAAGGTTGTTATGGCTTAAAGCCTAGAGTTGAATAGCATCGCATAATCTGGAATAAACTTTGGTAAAATATTCTGTAATAAGTTTTTCTGCCATTAGCTTTGCATCTCATCAAGTGGCACCATTGTGATATTTGATTATATGGACCTGTGTATCTTTTTTGATAAACATGGCATGATGACAATTAATCCATATTTATTACTGAAGCATTAGCTTTTTGGGGTATATTATGGTTTTGCTTAATATGTTTAGAAGGTGGGCCCATGATGTGGAACCCATTATTGCAATCTAACACCAAGCCAGGTTGTATTTTCTCTAAGACTATATTCGGTGCCTATTTATATGAAATTTGTTGATTGATGCTGTAAAGTCTTTCTGTAGATTTCAAATCAAAATCATAGTTAATATTCAAATGTTTTAACTATTTTGCTTTTCAAAATTGTGCAACTTATGTGCATCAACTGTGCAGCTGTCTGGCGGTGTGTCACAGCAGAATGCAGCATCATCAGATAAAAATGTGATTGGTCCTGCTGTGAAACAGAGCCAGCGACGCGAGGCCAGTGGAAGGATAATTAGAAGCATACTTTTGAACAAGGATTCTCGTCAAAATCAATCTTCTGGTATCCAGTCTGAGCAGCAAATTCAAACTTCAAATTTAGAAAAGGAAAGACGCCCTCCTCGGCCTCCACATGGCCAGGTAGTTCTGAAGGATGCAAATGGAGCTTCGGATGACAAGATTGTTGGTTCTGAGCTGCATGGTTTTTCTGGTGAGAAGCAAGAAAAGCGCACAAGAAATAAGGATAGACCTGATCGTGTCGTATGGACTCCTCTTCGTCGATCAGATGGATCTTATGCAAGTGATGAATCCTTGCCCTCTGCATCTCAATCTGCGCAATCAGCTGGTGATTCTTCTCAAGGTACCAGATTTACTTACATAAATATTCTACATTGATGTTTGGTCACTAAAATTTAACACTAGTTACTTTGTGTAGTAAGTGTTTATGAGATAATTGTCTGTGATTGCATAGACTCCAATTAACTGTACCACCAAGTTTGAAATATTGGCACACAATACTGGTATTCTTGTCTGAAAGAAGAAGCAACTCCCTCAAAATTCCCATACACTATTTTAAGCTCCAGCATTTCTATATATTATATTTCTTGTGCATATGATCCCCTAGGAAGTATTGGAGATATAAAAGTTGACCAATCGAATTCTAGGAGTGGAGGTGTTAAGACCCTTGGAAGTGGATGCAGCACTCATTCTTCTCTAGACAATGGTTTGTTTGGCAGCTTAATTTAGATGGTGCATCTATATCTGCATGGTGATGCACATATTTTTAATCAGTATCACTCAGATGTCATGATTTGACTGTTTGATCTTATTTAGGATCACATAAGCATTTTGGTCGCCGTGGGCCATCACATACAGTGAGAGATGCTGATGGCTCATCTGCAGAGGGGAAGGCTTCAAAGAGAGGTGGTGTTTCTGGCTATGGTTCCCATGAGGTGCTTAGACTTGAACCTGTTGGATTCTAAATTTTTTCCCTTCCCTTGTTATGTCTTTGTTTTTTTTTTTTTAACTAATTGGTTTAAGGTTATTGACAGAAGCAAGTCTGGGTTCAAAAGTCAAGTTCTGGTTCTTAGTTTTTCGGAATAGGTGAGTCTATTAAGTTCTTTGTATCTTTATATAATTTGGTTGTCCTCTTTAATTTATTCATCCAGTGGCACGGTATAAAACTCATCATGACCTTCTGCTTTTTTTTTTGTTTTATTTTGTTTTTCTCTCCTGGGTGTGAAGGGTTCTGTTTATAATCACCTTTCCAGTTAAGCCTGCTGATGGGAATGGACCCTTGGGATTTAATACCTTAAAACTAACAAGCAATATGATCTTTAGTGGAGCTTTCATTGAATTGTCATGGGTAGCTTACTATAAACAAGTGATGTGTTTGTAAGCATGATTTTGAATCATGTCCCTTATGATATTATTATTATTCTTCGATAATAGGGTTAATCAACAAAAAGGGGCTAACTTTTTGTTTAATTTGTAATCATATCCAAAATGTTTAACTAGCCAATTGTAGCCTAAAATTGTATGTGGAAATTGTGATGAAGTCTTCTAATAGTTAAATTTAACTACAAGTAGAATTAAAGCATAAATGAAGAAATTAAGAGCAGCTATGATGAATAGTATCCATATATCAATAATTTAACTTCTTTTTTACCTTTCTTTTTAATATGTTTCTATACAACCTTGTTCATGCTTCCTGTTATATGTCATGTCTTTGTATTTCCTCATTTCTTCTAACTTTGGAACTTCCCTAATTGTGCTATGTGGTCATGATTTTTTCAGTGGAAAGCTTAGTCCCATTAAATTTTGGAGCATGCAGTTGCTGTATGCTGGGTGGCTGTCTCTTTTTACTTAACAGATGGTCAGGTGTGAAGGAAGTTTCAGCACTGGAGCTTGTTTTCTTCTGGAAGCCTCGAAGGGAAACCTAGAAGAAAATGAAAGTTGACGTCGATGATGCAGATACTTGGTGTAATTAAATACATGATGGGTTGAAGAAATCCCGATCTTTCTCACATACAGCTCAGAGGAGGGAAAAAAAGGGGAAAGCAAAAATGTATTGTCCTTACAATCGTATATAGGAACACAGGTTTCGCCAGGGGTGCCCCCTCTGTGGGGTTCTGCTCCACTACATGAGCCGTGGATGTGCACATTCTTGCCTTCGACTGACTGCAAATCGGGATATATTCTAGCTCTATAGGTTGATCCCTTACATCTGTTAAAACTGTATATAGATATGGAAAGCAAAGCATCACTTGATTTGCCTTTGCTTATCATTTATGTCTTGTTAAGCAGTCTAGATTGTGATTGGTGAGGATTTGTTTATAGCCCCAGGTATTTTGCAGGGCTATCTATAATTGGGTTTTTGTTGAAGAGAAGAAAAGCTGTGACCTTTGGCCAGCAGAGTTAAGAATAGCATGTGAATGTTTCTGACTTCAGTGACTTGTGGAAAATGGAGTGATTTAAAGCGTGAATGAATGATCATGTGTAGGAACTAACCTGGTCTTGCTTGATATTGATTTTGAAACTATTACTTCTTTGCTGAAAAAAGTTGTACAAAATTAGGCATTTTTAGTGAAGTGTGTACTTGAAAAATTCCACTAACGTATTTTGTTTTGCTGAAATAAAATTTATGTAATTTGACTCTATTCTGTTTAAAAATAAACTCTTGGAAGTTTATTTTGAATGGATATAACAATCCAATCTTAATTTATTTTATCCGGTTATTAAACTGTTTATTCTAATTAAGCAAGCATATAATTTGACGAAATGATAAAAGAGATTTAATTTGAAAATCTAGAAATGTAAACAACAATAGCTGTCAGAGATAAAATATGAATTTTCTTTTTTTGTTTTAAAAAATCGGTCCAGAGAGACGAGTGCCTGCCTAAGCCAAACACCTCTCCTCAAAATTTTGTGGAGCACACAATAGAGAAATGTTATTTACGTGGATAGCTTCAAATCTACTAAAAAAGGCTTTCAGATTCAATGGCTGCGCACATATATTATCATTGGGGAAGAAAGTTGCAATCTTTTCTGCTGGGAGGCAATAATGGCGTTGTCTTTGTATCCCAATTTCTTCCCCCGCTACCATTCTCTCTTTCCCAATTTCAAATCTTTCAATAACAGAAAATCTGTTATGGCGCGAAATTCCAACGGCACTCCCTTTGTCAAAGAGAAGACATCTTTTCCAGGTCTCTCCTACTCTCTCAATATATCTCTTTTCTGAATTTTTGGCATTTTTAATGAGTTAATAGAGATAAAGTCTGATGCTTGCTTCTTTGAAGTATAGAAAGATTAAAGATTTTGGTGCAAATGAAGTGCAGGGAAGGCAGAGGCAGATGTGGTTGTGATTGGGAGTGGGATTGGTGGACTTTGTTGTGCTGGGCTTCTTGCTAGATACCAACAAGATGTTCTTGTGTTAGAAAGTCATGATCTTCCTGGTGGTGCTGCTCACTCTTTTCAGATTAAAGGTTATAAGTTTGATTCTGGTCCCTCCTTGTTCTCTGGTTTCCAATCAAGGGGTCCTCAGGCTAATCCTCTTGCTCAGGTAATTTCTTCTGAAAAAGAAATGTTGCCTTGTAATTGTATTTAGCCTAAGTTTGTTGATTATTGTCCCAATAGTAGTTTTATACTTTGAACTATGGACTGCCACACACCCACCTTGTCTTGGGGAGGGAAATAAGATGAGCTTTTCTGGTTTGAGCTCTAATGGCATATCAAATGGACGATTAGTCTAAAAGTTCAAGCCTTTAAGTGCCTCAGAATAGTTCTATATATCTCTTTTATGGTTATTGGCCTTGTGGATGATATTGTCGTGATATGTGAGTTGAATTAAGATTGTAAATTATCCTTGGCTTTTTTCCTAGACAAACTTCTCTTTTGTGGGCGGTTATGTAGCTATTCAATAGTAGAGGTATAATCATCCATAGTTCAGTGCAATAATGAGCATATTTTTTATGATTTTTCAGGTTCTAGGTGCATTAGGTGAGTCACTTCCATGTGTGAATTATGACTCTTGGATGGTCTATGTGCCTGAAGGTGAATTCTTGTCACGGATTGGACCTACAGAATTTTACAAGGTGGTTTATTTTAACTACTAAGTTTCTAATTTAGCCATTGTAGATATTATCATGTATACTGATTCTTTGTATTTTTCATTTATCTGTGTATGCTTAAGAATATCTGAAAACTATGCATATTTTATCTACTAAAATGTGAGATAACGAGAAAAGAAATGAAAATATACTGAGGTCAGTCCTGAGGAGTCATAGAGCTCATGATACAGTTCTGAAGTACAGTAGAAAAGAGTACAGCTAAAGGCAGCATGTCTATAATAAATGAACTCCTATGTGCTTTGTAGCGTCCCCAATACCCTTTGGAAGGATATCGAAGTCATCACGCGCACACAACAACATACAATACGATCATCATATACTATGGCGGAACATAACTAATACATATATATAATCGGAAGAAAACATCAATAAACAAATCATGCTTGCATTAATAAACTCTTAAAATATTCATATTACAAAATGTTAACATTTTTATAATACAAGATCAAAAGCCTTGTATCATCTATTACAAAGCATTCTCTTACAAAAGCACAGTATTAAACATAACAAAAAGAATTTTATACAAAAGTAAAACTCTACTTAAGCTCCTAGTGGCTAGTAGATACACGACTCACAAAGCCAAACCGATCCTGCACACCTACACGAGAAAACACCCGTGCTAAACGAAAACGTTTAGTGAAAATATACAAAAGTAAAAGGACTTCATACGAAGTCGCAACATTGCATATATATATATATACACATATCAATAGCACACATGCATGCAATATACATCAATAATCATTTGCATAAGCAATAATAATACTACCATTTCTATATCTCTTACCTATACTTCCATGCCGCAATTATCATATACATGCACACTTTACATATCACGTGCTTTTATTATATACATTTACTAAAACATGTACATATTCTCTAGTTGTATCAATTATCCTATACAGTAAGTAATAATCTGTCACAACGTCTTACAATTATGCATAAACATGCCCATTCATATACATATGATAGATCACAACTTTACTTGCTCATACACTAACATACAACAACAATAGCCTGAATCCCATTAATAGTGGATACGGGTGCTCTAGATATTGACTAGCAGTATCAAACATGTAGAGACCGAAGTCTCGAATCATATAGATACCCGAAGGTATCAAGCTCTAAACCCAAACGAGCCAACTCTAGACCCAAACAGACCAATTCTAGCAACTGCAAACTCTAGCACTTTATAAGTATGCTTGTCTATCCCCTGCTATGAATCCCTCAAACTTTACATAAAATAATATTCACTAACCCGTATACTTTACATTTACGCAAGTATCCAAACCATTATTGCATATCAACTCAATTCATGTGATAGCTAAGCAAACTATTAAGCTTACGATACAAACATTCATTTATGCAATCAAATATAACTTTACTATGCAAGGTCACACAATCCAATGCAATATTACACTAGAATACGATAAAAGAATTATATCCAAACTCTGGGCAGCGTCGCGCTTGTGACCCTTGTCCCGCTCGCGACAGAACCCAACCCACCCAGCCGTCGCGCTCGTGGGCAATGTCGCACTCGCGGCAGAATGCTAAAGTAGCTTTTGTCGCGCCCGCGACGGAGCTCGCGCTTGCAACAAGGCTCGGCAGAGCAAACCAACTACCTAACTTGCTCCCGCAACGAAGCTCGGTAGAGTAAACCTCGCCCAAAGAGCATTCTGTCGCGCTCACGACAGAACCGAACTATGTGTTCAACCTCCAAGCTACACAACTCATAAGCACAAACCTTCACATACAATCCTATACTCACTTGCATAACTTCCAAAACCACTTCATATACACTACTAAGCTCTATAACAACGTTAACACAATCAAATGCTAATATATATAACAAGTTGGCTATCAAACATTATAATCACAAACAAGTACTTAACATGCAAAAATCTATATTATACTCAACATGCAACAAAAAGCAAGGTTAACTTTAACTACTAAAAGAGCTACTAAACTAATTTAAAACTCACCAAATTTACCATCTACTAACACATGCATCTAATAGCAGAACTTCAAATAGCCAAGTCTCAACAATCAGCTCATGCATTTGATCAAAATGCAATACATAAACCAATCATACATCTACAAGAAATCAAGTACAAATTCAACTCAACACAAGTACATTAAACAGGAAAAAAACACTCACGATTCCAACCTCAAAAGCAGTTTGAATCACTTCACTTCAAGATCAAACCTTCATCTTGTCTTTCTCTTTCCTCTTATCCACAGCTTCTTGCACCAACAATCAAATTCACACACTTAATCCAGTAAACAACAATCTCATAACCAAGAACAGAAATGAGTAAAAGAGGATATCAAATTCCAAACCACACTTACCTTCTTAGCTTCACACGGAAACCACTTCAAAACAATCCAACTCAAACTCTAAGTAAACCAAATGGAAAAGAAGAAATGAGGAGTTCAAATGGCTGAATTGAGGAACAAAGAAATCAAGAGAGAAGAAAAGATGGCCGGTTGGATCACATGTAATGAGTGGGGCAGATTTGACTCCACTCACCCCTATTTATTGCATGTGTGATCTAATGTGGCACTCTCTCCTCTTGCCACCTAAGCTCCTCTAGACAAGTGTCCTTCTCAAAGCAAATATTCCATTAAATCTTTTGGCAAAACTCTTTTCCAGTCCTTCAAATCAATTCTTTCCTTCAAATACTTAAATTCTCTTTTTAATTTCACCCTTATAAATACCATAACTCAAGCCTACACAGCAATTAGCACAATAATTCCTACTGGCATTATCTTCGGGTCATTATATGCTTAGCATGATCTATTTTAGCTAATGAGCAGTCAATAGTATTGATGCATATTGCATTATGGCTGCTGTTTTACCCATTTGTTTCTCTGCAATGTTCTAACTCTCCAGTCTTTTCATATTGGTTTTAGGATCAAGCACCCTTAAATGTGCTTAATGGAGATTTTCTTCTTTCAGGACCTTGAGAAGTATGCAGGTCCCAATGCAATGCAAGAGTGGAAAAAACTTCTGGTAAGCAGCATAATTTTCCTTCATTTATCTGGAATCTTCAGATACAGAATTAAAACCAATGGGCTTATGGAATTTATTTTTTTCTATACTATGACCTGTAATTTTGCTGGTGACTAAAATTGGCATGTTTTGACAATTCTTCATTAGTTTTCATGCTCAAAATGCATTTCTGATGCAGGATGCAATTCTCCCACTGTCTTCAGCTGCAATGGCTCTACCTCCTTTATCTATCCGTGGTGATCTGGGGGTTATCTCTACTGCAGCAACTAGATATGCTCCTTCCCTGTTGAAATCTTTTGTTCAAATGGGACCCCAGGGAGCTTTAGGTGCCACGAAGCTTCTAAGGCCCTTTTCGGAAATCGTCGACTCCTTGGAGCTTAAAGATCCCTTCATACGGAACTGGGTCGACCTTTTGGCCTTCCTTCTTGCAGGGGTGAAATCTAATGGTATACTATCAGCAGAGATGGTAACTATAACTAGTTTAAGTTGTCAGGATTTTCATGGATAAATGATATGAATATTATAGGAATATGATCATTTGAATTGTGAAATAATCAATCGTTGCCATCATAGTTATGCTAGTGAATATAATATATTGCGGCCTGATCCTTTATTTTTTCTTCTATGTCTTTCAGATTTACATGTTTGCAGAATGGTATAAGCCTGGTTGCTCTCTTGAGTACCCTCGTCATGGAAGTGGAGCTGTTGTCGATGCTCTTGTCAGGGGATTGCAAAAGTTTGGTGGACAGCTTTCTCTGAGAAGTCATGTGGAAAAGATTGTTGTAGAAAACAATAGAGCAATTGGAGTTGAGCTAAGAAGTGGTCAAGTTAGTATATCTGATTCTTCAAGTGAGAACTTATAAATGGGAAACTATGCTATTGATTCTTATTTACCAAGGAATGTTATTGAGGGCTGCAGTTTGTACGTGCTAGAAAGGCTGTCATCAGCAACGCATCTATGTGGGATACTTTAAATCTGTTACCCAAGGAAGTTCTTCCAAAGTCATATGTGGACAGGATTAACACAACACAACAGTGTGAGTCATTCATGCATCTTCATTTGGGCTTTGATGCAGAGGTAAGTTAATATAGCAATAGCGTAAATTTAATACAAGATTTTTCCTTTTAGAGTCAACATAGCAAAACTAGTTTCAAGTATCGGTTTCTGTTTTTGGAGTTAAAGATCATGGCCATTATAACTTTCTCTGATAACATTCACCTGTTTTTGTTTTGATCATCACATCTTCTTAAGAACCTTTGCAATTTTCACTGATCTGGTTGTCATTATCTTGATTCAATTCAATGTTTCCATAATTTCTCTTAAAAATGGGGATTTTTGGTGCTATCGGGCAATTATAGGCATGTCTTCTTGGCTTAACTCTTCTAAGGTCCCATTGAATCATACACTTATCAGTCTATTTTGGGTGCTGCAATTGAAACTTTTATAACTTTTTATTTTAAAATTCTGGACATCGATGTATATTTTGTTTTGGCATTTCTGCAAATTTATGTGTATGCATTCATACTGACCAGGGCGTACGTGAGGACTTGGGGATTCATCATATCATAGTGAATGACTGGGATAGAGGGGTTGATGCGGACCAGAATGTCGTTTTAATATCTGTTCCTAGTGTACTTAGTCCAGATTTGGCACCGCCTGGTAAACATGTGCTACATGCTTATACACCAGGGACCGAACCCTTTGAATTGTGGGAAGGGCTTGACCACAGAAGTGCAGAATACAAACAACTCAAAGCTGAAAGATCAGAGGTGTGTACATGTTTCGCTTGTAGTAGTGCATTGTTAGAATAATAAGGTCACTCATGTTAGCATAAACTATATGACTCATCCAATCATAAGTCAAGCTTTATCCGCTATTGGTCATATTATACCCCTGATGCTTGAAAATGCTAGCTTTGGTTGAGGGAAAAAAAGTGATTTGAATTTATTAGATATGTCGTGATTAAGCTGTGTACAAACAAAATGTTAGACCCACTTAACCAATGGTTTGAAAGCTGGAACTTCTATAGTTATTTCAATTTTCTATTTCTTCAGCTTCTAGATTTTGTAACAACTCGAGCCTGCATAGCAACCAAGGCTAGACCAGGCCTGTGTGGGGGAGGCGCAAAAGTCAATCTCCAGTTATTAGTAGCAGTTCACTAAAGGCTCTAAAATAGAGACCAAGACCATAATTTCTTTCCAATGCTGGACTGGGATATCAAAGTTCATCATGGATGGTGGAACATGTTGAACATTTGCAACTCATCAATGTGACTTAAAAAGTCCTGGTAGTAGTTATGCATTATGATAGAAACTCCTAATTCTCTGGCAAATACAATCCTTTTGATCATTTCTTCACGTGTACCTGCAATAGCATTGAATTAATGTCTTTTGATTTCACCTGTTTCAGCCTATGCTTTAAAATTTGCTTTGGCACAAAATAAGAAACGGTCTCTTCAACTCATAATGGTTGGAGAGTTCATGTTCTCATTATCTTTGGTAAAATCAAGTCCACCGTGGAGACTTTCGTGAACTGCTCTTCCATAATTCCTAGCAGATAGCCCAATTTAGGGTCATTTGTGATTCATTCTGCAACTTGTTGACAGCATTGTAGAACATTTGCTTATATATTTAGAACCTGAAAAGAGTTAAAACCAGGAAAGCAAGCCTCAGATTTTCATGTAACACTGAGTTTACGTAAAGATCTTCGACAAGCTTTATAACTGGTTAATATTGGTTCATTTTTAAGCTTGTACAATCTTATTGTTATTTATATAAAGGAATCATTTTCTTACATAATTTTTGTAAGACAGGTAATGTGGAAGGCAGTCGAGCGTGCCATTGGACCAGGGTTCAGCCGTGAGAAGTGTGAAGTAAAGTTGGTAGGAACTCCATTGACACATCAAAGATTTCTTAGGAGAAACAGAGGAACGTATGGACCAGCTATACTAGCTGGCAAAGATTCATTTCCTGGACACGCAACTCCCATATCACAGCTTTATTGTTGTGGAGATTCTACTTTTCCTGGCATTGGTGTCCCTGCAGTTGCTGCAAGTGGTGCCATTGTTGCGAACTCACTAGTTTCAGTTTCTCAACACTCTCAGCTTCTTGATGCAATTGGAATTTAAATTTATTGCTGAGTAAGCTCATTTTTTCGCCTTCCCGGAAATTTTCTCAACTAATTTTCCCATCATGTTTATAGTATTAGAATTTTTCAATATGTTGATCTTTATGCTGTATTACACATTTTTGCACTGACAAACATAATCCTTTTGAGTATCGTATGTGATAGAATGAGAGATAGAATTGAAAAAAAGGTTTTCTTGTAATGCAATAGCTGCATCAAGGAAATCTAAGGCTCTTATAGACTAAGGAATATACCAGGAACATGGAAAGATTTTCTTTAGCTTTCCCCATTTGATATTGGCAAATTCATGTGTACGGTTGTTTGTTCAAAATCATATGCATATGTTTTTGATCAATATATCTTTTTTTTTCCCAGGATAGTTGTTGAAGGATGTGGATGTTTCATGATACCCCTGCAATTACTTGAAATCAACTTGATTATTATCTCCCATTGATGCATGATCCTCAAAAAGCATGCAATATGTAATAATTGGTCAAAATCAACATTCAAGGCTCTTTCTTTTTCTTTTTTTTTTTCTTTTCTGAGCGGTGATTTTTATTGAAATAGGGCAATTTTTTATTTGTTTTTCCTCTAAATTAGTCAAAATGGGACGGTTTTATCCTCTCATACAGCAATCATAGGATGCTTTGCGTCTTTTACTTTATGGATAAAATATGTCAATTTTAATAAATTTAATAGTAAAAATTATCTATTTTAAAAAATATACAGCATAATCTCTCTGTGTCAAATAATCATTTTCTTTTCGTTATTTCCTTTTATCATTTATGGTAATGTATATCAATCTAGGTGCTCTATCTTGAATGTCATGCAACTTAATGCTCATTGATAAATGGATCAGCATTTGATGTTGTTATTATTACATCTCTGATCACATACTATTCAAGTCCTATTATTATATTATTTTTGAGGAAACTTTTTCCCCATGAGTTATTTTGTTTCTTTTTCATACTTGTATTATTACATACCTCATCACTTGGCATTCAAGTCCTATATGTCTATTTGGGAAGTTGAGGGGAGTTGGTGTCTCTTTTCTCACAACTGTCATCATTCTCATTTCCATAGTTGTTTTCAAATTTCATTATAGTAGCAATCATTGTTCTACACAGGCCTCAAAAGAGATATCACTTGTTAGGGTTTGCCAAAAAAAAAAGAAAACATATATTTACAGTTGCTATACGGCTACCTACTTACATCTCAATGCCTGGTGATTGTTCCTAAATTTCAGTCTGGTAATCCAACCTTAATTTAATCACCGATTATTCTCTCGTCAATTTATTATTAACATGATATCGAGCTATATCATACTAGTTTTTGAAATTAAATTAGATTAAAAGTTATAAAATTAAAGTTGTGGATCAGGAATGGATAAGACTCAGAATATTAGAGATATCCATATGTGTATATATGGAGTCGATGGGGACTCATGCGTGCCCGAGATTGCATGCACTCACATCAACCCGCGCATGCACATGGAGAGAATGAGATCGTTTCAGAAAAGGCTCGCCTTTATATTTTAGTTTCAATTGTTTTCTAGCCACTAGATTAGTTATGATTCAGTGGACCATTAATTAGTGTTATTTGGTAAGCTATACATTAGCCACGCAGTCGGACCAAAAATAGTATTTTGAATTATGTGCAACTATGCTATATAAGGACTACATATTTCTACTAATTACATTATATCATACCTTCTTGAGGATATTTTTTTTTTAATTTAATTGTTGTAGTAATACTTAGATCCGAGTAATTTACAAAAATTAGTGGTTTTTCCATTTACAAATTAAATTTATAATATGCTTCTCAGTGAAAGCATTTAATATAATATAATGTTGTTTTAATAGAAATAAAAGGAGAGTGTGAGCTGGAACATGAAACATTCCATTCTTTTGTTTCTCTTTATTGGGTGGACCTTTATCATGCCTTTCAATACTGACCACAAGTTTTACCCTCCCTCCAACCAAAAGTTCCTCCTTTTTTATCTATCTTTTAAATGAAGCAACCGAATAAATATATATACATGGTTATTTATAATTGAATTGATAACATATATATAAATGCGTATGTACATGTGCTGGGTCCCTACTCTCTAGCTAGCTAATGTACGTAGGACATAAATCATCCATAATCCCCGCAAGGGCCAAAATTTAGAACTGTCACCATAATGCATGGGTTATGGACATATGGTAAGTGCCAACCAAGTTAGAAGATTCTATTTATTTGATTGTTTGTTTTTAGGATATATTAAATTAAATGTGAAGTTAAAGATGGAAAATCCATTAATTAGGTGGATGGATACTTCATGGAATGCATCTTAATTCATCGTATTAGGTGGATAGATTAGAAATTATACAGCACGTACGTTTTATTATAATAGGAACAGAACTTTGCTTCTTGGTGAATGAAAATGACATGTTGAGAATATATATATATATATATTATCTTCACATAGGTAAATAAAGTTTATAAATAAATAGGATGAGCATTATATATAAATTGGTAATTTGATTTTTGACAATTTAACACCGTGCATGGTCCATGCCATGTATATTTATTTGGTAACTCTTATATTTCCTTTGTCTTTGGTTGGGGTCATAAGGATGTATTAAAATTTACTGTTAATTTTAATATATATGATTAAGTTTTCGTATTGGATATTGGAGTGGGTTTTTCCAATATATGGAAACTTTATATTTTCTTGAATAAGATGTGTTCTTCTTGTGTGAAATTAGATGTTCGACATTTTTTTATAGATAAAACAATAACTAAATTTTTCATTAAAAGTCAAATTGCTCACGTTTCATAGATTATATATTTGTTTCAATTTTCTTTAATATTTAATTCATAATAAGAAATTACAACTTGATAAAAGAAAGGATAAATAATTTGAAATTTTATAAAGATTTGTCGAAATTGAATACAATCAAATTAATTAATTCTTTTAAATATATTTAGATATTATTATCAAGAGAAATATATTATACAGATATTTTTTTAATTTATCAATCTAAAACCATTGTTTTATAAAAACCAAATTGAGATTTATTTTAAATTCATAAATTTCTTGTTAAACTGAAATTTAGTGATTATTACATGATTTCTTGAAACTTATGCCAATATAGTGAAATAATTATTATTAGACAACTAGGCTTAATGAGATAAGGCCATGGCTAAAGCCTAAAGCTCAACTACTTTGGAGGAATATGATGATCTACGAAGAAGACAGTTTTGTCCTATATTTTATTATTTTTTTAGTGCTTACGTGTCTTTTTCATGCACGAAAAGCAGCGTCACGTGGCCACACTTTGGCAAAAGCAGTAATTCACCTCTCATTCACAAAGAAACTCAAATTGCCACGTGGTATATTTTTGTAAACAGGACCGCCTAGGTGGGACCCATTGACACATCATCTTGGGTCCCACCCTTCTCCATCATTGGATGATCTTGTACTGTCGCTTCTGTTGACTTCCCTCTCACTTGGGGGTGAATGAATAGTTCTTTTTTTATTTACTATTGCTTGCTTTTGCGGAAAGTAGCCGCAGAGCGTATCATTCCATTTAGTTGAAAAATCAGTATTACTATAATTATAAAATATATTTATAAATAAAATTAAAATATTCAACATATTTAAGAATTAAAATTTTTTTATTATAATATAATATTATTATTGTTAAAATAAAAATATTTAGTAAATATAAATAAATTTATTTTTAAAAATTAATATTTAATAAATAAATAAATTAACCGGTCGATAATTATTTTTAATTAGATAAATTGTTATGCTTATTAATCGTCAATTAAAAAAACTTAAAATTTTCAAAATAATTAATATAATAAAAAAAATTACATAATTATCTTTAATTAGGATAAATTGTTATATAACTTTTCAAATATATTCTTATTTTCTTTATTAAAAATTTGATAAAACAAGTAATAATAAAAAATAATAAAAATGGACGTATTGAACAAATAATAAATTAACTAAAAATTCGGTTTCGGTTCGATTAATCAGTCACATGAGTCAAAACTATTAACCAGTTTATTAATATCGTTTTTTTCAAAATAATAACCATTAATCAGTTTATTACAATCGGTTAACCAGTCAATCGGTTCGATTTCGAATTTTTTTTTTCGGTTAACCGAATCCATCGGTTTTTTTCTCACCCCTATGACATTCACTAATCTATTCGTTCTATCGACAAATGAATATTGTGTGTGTGACATTGAATTATGAAAATATCTCAATTTTATACTTTTTTATACTAAATATTAATATTATATATAGTAGTGGTCGAAGTTCGATCAATGTGTTCAAATAAAGAAAAAAATACAGTTGTCACTACATGGAAAATAAAATGTGAATGCATGAATTTTGTCAAAAAATAATAATAATAAAGAAATTAATGTAACAAGAAGACAAGTTATACCATAGTATTGTTTGATGTTAAAATTAGTCCTCCCAGTGCATTTTATTGGCACAAAAAAATGATCTTAATTCAACTTAATTTTTATATCATTTTTATAATTAGAACGATAATAGACCATTATTTTTAATATAATTATATGATATTCGAAATTAATTAGTTTAATTAATAAAAATAAATTATTATACTTGTATCATAAATGAAAAATAGAAAAAAATAAAGCTATCTTACTGCCATGGCACATTACAATTAAATTAACTTGAACGATATATATTAAAGTGGTATATATTAAAATTTTAAACAAAAATAATAGAGAAGAATGAGATAGTATTTCTGATTTTTTGTCAAAGATAAAATAATATATGATAAATTAAAAAATGGTTTGGAAAATGAATACCGGGTCATTTTGGTCGTCAAACATTGCTGTTTTCATAGTCAAATGAATGCTAATTACAATATGTCTCCCAACATGATCATTAAAATATATAATTATTGGTATTTTACGTTATACCTTAAGTCTCCGTTTGAAATAAATTAATTTCAGAAAATTTTATACAATTCATTTATAATTATACTTGCAATGCTAAAAAAATAGGAGTTGAATTCATATAATTCAATTACATAAAATTCATCATACATTCACCAAATTCCACCAAAATAAGTAAAATTTGCAAATAAATTTCATATTTTTAAAGGTTAAATTTAAAAAAACTATAATATTCTCTTAATCATTTGTTAAAAATAAATTATTTTTATACAGCTAACGTATTGTATTATTATTTCTTTCCCACCATTGTTCCTTTTCATTTCATATTACTGTTCTGAACTGAATGTTAATATATATATAATTTTTTTAAAAAAAATGTGTTATCATTGATTCAATATTTGTCGAAAATTTTAAAATAATGATTAATGGTTATTAATTTTTTTTTATTATAAATAATTAAAATAAGGCATCAAAATTGGCATTGAGAATATTTTAAGAAACAAAATATAAATAAATTTCTTTATCCGTTATTCCAAACATAAAATTAAAAATTTTATTTTTAATTTTACATTTTAATAATTTTATTCCAAATATAAGAATTCATTTATAAATGAATTTCATATGTAAATAAATTATACAATTTAAATTTACTTGTTCAAATCGGAACCTAAGTTTTTAATAATCTTTCGTTTAATTTCACTTAAAATATCATTTTTTGTTTTTTAGCCTGATATTCGTTAATTTGATTTTTTTTCTCACCAAATATTATTACCAAAATGGTCAATTATTAGGAATAATTAGCTATTAATGCTCTTATTATATATTAAAAAAAAGCCATTAATATTCTTAGTTGTAATTTTTTGAATAGAATAAGAATTTGCATTAAAATTTAATCATATAAATTATATAAGAGCATGATTGACCCACATATAAAATATGCAATCTAAGTGTCATTTTGTAATACTTGCTGTCATGGCAAACCAAATTTATGAAATTAAATAAATATTCAAATTGTTTAAGAGAAATGTACGGGAGAATCCTTGGGATCCATTGTAGAATAATTTTATTATTCAATATAATTAAGGATGACAAGACAACTGTTAGTTAATAAAAGAAAAAAAAAATGCAATACACATAAAGATATTTTTTTTTTCCCTGACAGAAATTTCAATTGGATTTTCTCAATTTTTGTTTTTTCCCATAATTTTTCTGTGCGAGTCACAAAATAAGTAATACTAATAATGTTGTATTATTGAGTGAATTATTACTCGTATTCTGTAAAATATTTATATTTATTTTTGTTCTAATAAAAGTATTATTCAAAAATATAATAATTTAAGTGTAAATTAAATGGTGAAGAAATTACAGAAGTATAGTTGAGGCATTCAATTGCATTTTACCTGTATTTCTTTTAGAATTTGTGCTTAGAAAAAGGCAATTGATTAAACAATTATGGCTATATTTAATAATCTGCATAAATCATTAGTTTTATTTATGGCATCTTCTGCTAATTTCGTTACCTGCATTAAGATTTTCTTAATAAAAAATATTAAAATAGTACGGTTAATATCATTTTGACTTATAATTTATAAACATTCCTAACTTTTGCCATTTATTGAGTGTCTCTAGAATTGGGACTTCGATCATTCAACATTCGGAGGAGTTACGTGTATTAAATATATGTCTCTTCTTTTTTTAGACTTTTCTAGTTTTTTGGTTTTGATGGGATAAAATTAGGGCCGAAAAAAAAAATCATTTGAAATCGAATCGATTTTTTGGTTAACCAAATCGATATTTTCATTTTTCGATTAGTAAATTTTAGATTTTTTTCTTTGTTTCAATTCAGATTTACTGTTTGAAAAACCAACAGTTTTGATTAATTGAGTAGTTTAACTATTATTTTTATTTCGGTTTCATTATTTGGGTACCGATTAACCATTAGTCGACAGTTAGCCGGTTCATAACCGTTAACGATTCATATATATTATATTTTTATTTTTATGCCTTAAAAATTTTTATTTTTTATTTATATCTAAAACTTACATATACTAATATTTTAAAGTATATTTAAATTATATTTTTATTTTTGAATCTTAATTTTTTATATCTTTCTATAAAAATTATATAATACTTTAAACTTTATTTAAATTATGTTATTTTCTTTAATTATATAGAGTAATATTTATACGAAGCAATCGATTAGTTTTCATATACGTTATTTTTTTATCATTGTCCATATTTTACTTAATAATATTTAATTACATTTTCTTATGTTTTAAGATCTATGTTTTAACATTTAAAATTATCCAATTTTTTTTTTTTACTTAGAAATATGGATGCTAATTTCTAACAAATCTTAAATCTATTTTATAATACTAGCTATTAATTTGTTGAATATGAATTTTGACTAGTATATTGTGTTTATTTTGTGATTTTTATTTTGAATTATTTTGTGTATTTGAAATTAAATTGAACTTTGTCTTTATATATATATATATATATATATATATATATATATATAATTGTATGTTATAAATTTTAATGGTTAGCCAAAAAATATTAATTAAATGAAAAACTGAAATCGATAAACTGGTTAATAAAATGTAACAGACTGATTAACGGTTAATAATTTTGAAAAATTGATATTAATAAACTAGTTAATTTTTTTATTAATGAACTGGTTAACTAATTTATGTTCACCCCTAGATAAAATATTAATAGTCTACTGTATTATGATTCATTTTTTTTTTGAAATACATCAATCTTTGATAAATACTATTTAGTTTTTTATTGATAAATCATTTTTTTCTTTATATATTATATTTTTGTAAGGAAGGATGCTGGAATTTAATTCTTAATCGATTGGAAGAATAACTAAATTTTTAATCGTTTAAACTATCTTATAATTCATAATTCTTAAATATAAATATCATTTTTATATTTGTGAATTCAATTCAATATGTTTCCAAAAAATTATTCAAATCTAATTTGGTCTAAAAAATATTCGATTGACTCATAATTTTTTTAATCGATTTAGATCGATTCACTGATAGGCCAAAATGACCTCTATAAATTAAATTGTGTATATATTAATTCATTTGACTTGTTTACAATTTTTATTTTACAAATATTATAAACTTGATTTTTTAAAAAAATAAAAAAGTCATAGTTTTTTTAAACCAAAAAAAATTACAAGTTTTTAGTAGGGGTGAGCAAAAAAACCGATGGACTCGGTTAACCGAAAAAAAAATTCGAAACCGAACCGATGGACTGGTTAACCAATTGCGTTGGACTGGTTAATGGTTAGTGTTATTAATGAACTAGTTAATGTTTTTTGACTCATGTGACTGGTTAACCGGACCGAAATCGAATTTTTAGTTAATTTATTAATTTTTTAATAATTTATAACAATTTATCCTAATTAGAAGTGATCATGTACTTTTTTTTATTATACTAATTATTTTAAAGTTTTAAAATTTTTTTAATTGGCTATTAGTAAGTATTATAATTTATCTAATTAAAAGTGATTATGAACCTATTAATATATTTACTTATTAAATATTAATTTTTAAAAATAAATTTGCTTATATCCACCAAATATTTTTATTTTAACAACAATAATGTTATATTATAGTGAAAAAATTTTAATTTATAAGTATCTTGAACATTTTAATTTTATTTATGAATATATTTATAATTATAGTGGTTAATCGAAAAATATTGGTTAACCGATCCGAAAATTCGAAACCGATGAACTGGTTAACCGATGGTAATGGACTGTAATTTCAAAAAATCGATATTAATAGACTAATTAATGGACTGAAACTAATGAACCGGTTAACCGACCATACTCACCCCTAGTTTTTAGATATTCCTAGTAATCCATGCAAAGTGAGCGCTCAACCGTTTATAATTTTTATCTAAAAAAATAAATTTTACTTTTTTTTTGGCTTAAAAAGAGTTAACTATTTATCAGCTACATAAAAAAAAAAACTGCATTTGAATATACATTATAATTAATTTATTTAAAAATAAATACAAAATAAAACATTGAGGGTATGTTTGGTAAGTAGGTTTGTATTGTAATGTAATTAACTTAGTAATTAATCCTTTGTTTGTTGATGTAAAGTATTTATATTGCATTGTAATGTTAAATACATTAGTAATCCTCAATACATTTACTCATGTATTTTTTAATCCCTTGAATTTGTATAGTATTTTTCATTACAATTGAGCTATTGAATTTGTACGGATGTTTCAAAGGCAATAGGACCTGCGAAATGTTGTGGGAGACAATTCTATTTTATTTTATTAATCTTTCCAGAAAATAAAATTATTTTATTTTTCAGAATATGTCCAAATACAAAAAGTCCACATGTTGGTAGACTCAATCGCTAGCTTACCTATATCAAAGAATTTGATTAGCCAATTCAGATTCTCCCACTTTGTGTACCTAATAATCCTAATCATGTTCCATTGATTTTTTTTATATATATATTTCAAAATTAATATATCTATTCACAAATAAAATTAAGTCACTCACATTTAATTCATTACATAAAAATTAATTTTTGTTTTATAGATATAAAATTAAATAGTAAAAACTACTATCTTAATTTCTTATGTGACATCTATATATGATTCCTAATTTTTGAAAAAATGAATATAAAAATTATATAGACTGAATTTTCGCTTGGCATTTCCCACGTACTAACATTGTTAACTGTAATAAAACAAAAATGAGAACATAGCATACAATTTAATATAATTGTACTTTAAATATTAAGTTTAAAATTTAATATGAATGAATCAACATAATTTAATATAATTGTATTTTTATATGAGATCATAGTATAATAAATATATAAAATAATCATAAAAAATAAAATAATTATATAAAAAAATTAGTTAATAATTATAAATATAATTATATTTCAATACATAAATATAATCTAACTAAATATATAAATGTATTAATATTTACATTACATTACTAATCCAACCAAACATAGTAATGTAATCTTAATTACATTCCATTACATTACATTTCTTAATCCATTACATTTCTCATTACATTACTTTACATTACATCTTACCAAACATAACCTGAGTATTTATAGTATCGCATGCATTCCATGATGAATATGCGTGCGCATCGTTTGATTGATATAAAATAAATTTTTATTTTTATTATTAGTTCGGTCCTGCAGTGTACACACATGCATAGAATTAGTGCACGCACCATAGCATGCTTCTAAAACGTTGATAATATATACTATTTAAATAAATTTATATTAATAAAATCAATTTATATTTAAGAGACTAAACAAATAAAAAAATATATAAAAAAATAAAAATGTATAAAATAGATTGACATATGATTTCACTATTTATGTCCTGTTAAAAAAAGTTAATATCTAATTTATTTATGATCTGAATTTGTTTGATTTAACCAGTTTTTCACCTTTGGCTCACTCTTTTCTATCAAACAAAGCTAATAGCATTTTTTTTTTTTCCAAAAACTAAAAAAGGGTTTTTATTACAAAAATAAAAATGATAGTTTTTCTTCAAAATAATAGCCTTTAAATAAAGCTTTCTCACTATTTTTTAGGGATAACTGCATAATTTTTTCCCCTAAAATACTTAAAATAGAGGTTTTTTTTTTCCTATAATAACTCTTTTGATCAATTTTTACTTATCAACCATTTAAAAATCAAAAAGTTTATCTTAATGTTGTTTAAAATAAATAATTTTTGTTCTTGAATTTACTGAACACATTTTAGATTAATAAAATAAGAAAATAAAAAATCATACTTTTAATAATTTAGAGTAAAAAAATTGATTAAAAAATTTTAAAATAAAACTAATCTATTTCAAATAGTTGTAGTATTTTTTTAAGGAAAAATTTTCTTATTTTCTGTATCACTTTAAATTAAAAATTAATTAATTATTTTAATATAAATCATTATATTGATCTGATTAAAATGAATTTATCCTATGTAAAGTATAGATATATGTATAAATAAAAAGTGAGTGTATATACATAAAAAGTATACATGGGTATATTATTATATGATAATAATAATAATAATTATGAAAATAAAACCTCCCAATTAGAAGAAAGCAGCGGATAACGCATTCATGTCAGAAACAAGAGGTGATTGAACATTGTCAGGTTACTGTCAGCACTTACTCAAAACAGAAAATCCCAAAAACAAACAAATTAATTCCCATCATTTTATTATATATTTTTTAATTTTTTCCCCAAAAAATCCACTATCACTTCACTTCGATTCTGATCAATTAATAGTAACACCAGTTTCTTCGTTTCTCCTGATTTCTGCTTTTTCTCTATTGGAACCTTCAAATGCCAGAAATGCTCTTTTCATTTTCCTTCAACCGTTTTCAGGTCGATCTGTTCTTTATTTTGTGATTTTTTACTTTGTGAATGAATTGATTGCTGGTTTTTTTTTTTTATGTCCGTTCATGGCGATTTTTAGTGTTTTGAAACAGATTTTCGGATTGATCTTTATTATCAGTTTTTTTTTTTATTAGATCTGATCAGTCTCGTTCAGGTCAATTTGGCGCACTGTTTTTTCTTACTTTAGCTTTTTAAGAAAATATTATTTGTTGTAGATTTTTGCTTTTTTTATTTTATTTTATTTATTTTTTTGTTAGATCATCGTTTGAAGCAGTGAATTTTAGTGGAGATTACAGTTTTTGAGTGTTTCCTCTTGGTAAACCGTTATGATCGAAACACATTAATGTTTTGCGTTCGTTATTTCATTAGGTATTACTATATACTACTTGATAAACTAACAATGGCTTGGAATTTATTTCTTTATTTAATGCAACGATTTATGTCAAGTTCTTAATTAATTCTTTAGGTCTTGTGTGATCTGAAATCAATTGGCGTAATGAAATTCTATTGATTAATATAGAGTGTTTAAAGATCTCATGCATCCTTTTCCATGATTTTGATGTTTATGTTCAGTTTCTGACTTGGAATTTTTGTAATCCTGTTAGGGGGATTGGTGTTTGTGTCAGATAGAATGCAGAGCTGCAATTTATCACGAGATTGGTGAATACTAGCAAATTGTAATACTCCAAACTTGCAACATTATGGCGTCTGCCAGCCTTGGAAATGGGGGAGTTGGAAGTTCTAGGTCTGTAAATGGCTTTAAGAGTTCATCTAGTTCAGTTGATTGGCTTGGAAGAGAGATGCTTGAGATGAGATTGAGAGACAAGGTGGACCATGATGAAGACAGAGTAAGTGGCCATATTTCTATATCCTATTTATTTTCATAAATCTTTGGTTTCTTGAGTTTCTCGTGAGCTTTTGTAAATACTCTGATGATTGGCTGAGTATCTCCTGAACTTGCAAACACAAGCAAATTGGTTTCATGGTGATTTGCTGTTTAGAAGGCACCTTCATTGGGCCAAAGCAAAACTTTATTGAGAGTTATGCAAACGCATTCATAGTTCCAATGGCCTTTACTTCTCATTGTTGCAGGATAGTGAACCAGATGTAATTGATGGTGTGGGTGCAGAAACTGGACATGTCATAAGAACCACAGTTGGTGGTCGAAATGGTCAATCTAGACAGGTTAGAACTTATTTCTAGCATCTGATATATCCTGCATTGTACATGTTTAACAGTTGTAATATGTAAATCTTTTTGTAATCTTTGTTTTGTTTGGATTGACAGACAATAAGTTACATAGCAGAGCATGTGGTTGGAACTGGCTCTTTTGGTGTTGTCTTCCAAGTAATTATAGCTATTCATTGAATTGGTTATAGCTGCTTGTTGAATTGTTTTTTCTCATTGTCTTTGAAGTTGCATTGTTTAAATTCTTCAGATTTCTTGGTGCAGGCAAAATGCAGAGAAACTGGTGAAATTGTTGCTATTAAGAAAGTTCTTCAAGACAAACGCTACAAGAATAGAGAGTTACAAATTATGCAGATGTTGGACCATCCAAATATAGTTTCCCTTAAGCATTGTTTCTATTCAACCACAGACAAGGAAGAGGTTTACCTAAATCTGGTACTTGAATATGTTCCTGAAACTGTTAACCGTGTTGCAAGGAACTACAGCAGGATCAACCAGAGAATGCCTTTAATATATGTGAAACTGTATACCTATCAGGTTTGTGCTGATTTATGTGCTTTCTTCTTTAGTTCATAATTGAATGGGTGTTGCTTTCAATACTGAGTATGGGAAACATGGCAACTGTGACAATTAGATTCCTCTGATATAAAGAGCTTTTGTAGCACTTGTTCTTCTAATTGGGGTTTTTGGTTAGAGGCCATTGATTGTTGGTGCCATTTTAGACCTTGTCTATCAAGTGCTTTGGGAGTTAATGAAATATGATGACTAGTATTGTGACAGCATTTGTGAGCAGGCTTACCCCTTTTCAGGGATTAAATGACATTGAGAACACTGATTTTATGATTTCTGTTTGGTCATCACAGTTTAAATAAGCCATAATTGTGACCTACACTTTATTTCCATATTGGATACAATTTTCAAATTGGTGCGTGTTTGTATATATCAGTAACAGAGACATGGATGGCCATTGAGATGTTGATTTCTCACGTGTCAATAAGTCATTCAGTAATAAGGCAGTCTGGCTCAATTGTCAATCTCCCAAATACTGGTTGGATGTTAGAATCTGGATTAAGGTTTTATGGGTTCTGTGTGGTCTGTGATGAAGTATCTCTGGTGCTGATTGAACTGAAGAGAAAGAAAATCTAATTTGGAGAAGAGCTTGTTGTAGGCTATGGAAGCTGAATTTGATTGTAGCAGAGAAAGTGAAAATGAGAAGAAAGTTTCGGAATTTCCATTGGGACCTGATGCCTTCTTCTTGACCACCTCATACAATGAAGTTAAAAGGGCTTGATGCAGGCAATGTACTTAATTACCAACAAATCCAATGATAGTTTTTGGAAAATTGAGAGGACCAAAATGCTGGTAATTGGGGGCATTTGTGATCCAAGAAAGATATGTTTTGAATACCTCCCAAATATATTAAGCGGATATAGGGGATGCTTTTACATTTATCTAATTGATTATGGCATTTTGCATGCTAGGACAGAAGCAGAAATTAGAGAAAGAGAAGGCTTCCTAAATTTGTGACTTGAGACTAACTTGGCTGTAGCCCTGTATTTCGTAGGAACTTTTGGAGAATGTTATAAAGGCAACATTATATGTCACTACATCCTGTTAGCAAATTTTCTGTGTCTTAGTTTGATTGTTGAATTAACAGGATTGGCTTTTGGAATATATGGATCTTGTTTATATTGAACTCTTGATATGTAATTACATTTTACTTGTTTTTCTATGCACTGAAAACCATATCTGAATTTGGTTCTTAAAACACGACATAGTAGATTGTTGCATAATTTTGAGTTTGATTAGTAGGTTTTATGGGAAAAAAGAAACATAATGCATTATCTGATCAAAGACATTGAGGAATTTGTTTTTATCTTTGGGGAAGAGTTTGGGTGTCTGATTTGTTGAGTCTTCCCAGTTTGATTTTCCACAACGAATGTAATTGCATTATGCCATGCTTCTTGGCTTTGTCCATAAAGATCTGAGAAATTTTTATTGCAACCATCTGCCTTCAAGCCTCTCTTGCATCACATGAGTATTTGTTTGAAAGGATGCAGTGCATGGATTGTCTATTCTAATATTGCTCACAAGACGTACTTAGCACAAACTACCATAAAAGCAGCAAACTTCATTTCTTTGATTTCAGAATAAATAAATATAGTCTAGACTGTAATTATTGGCCAAAAGCCATTATTGCTGACTGGTTAGCACAAATCACCATCAATTCTTATCTTGTTCTTTTCTTAAGAAAGTTCTTTTAATTCTGTTTTGCCTTAATGGATTCAGATCTGCCGGGCGCTTGCTTATATACACAACTGCATCGGCATTTGTCACCGTGACATCAAGCCTCAGAACTTACTGGTAAGAACGTGGTTAGGAAGGCATTTAACTTACAACCCTTCAGCATATAGCATTAGTGACTTGTATGTCCATCTATCCAAATAGATTAAATCCATGATTGACAATCGTTCAGTCTTCATTGTGGTGTATTCCTATGGAATTTCCATTTCAAAGATATTGCTTTTCTGTTTATTTTTCGTTTCTCTTAGATTGAGCTATATTTTACAGTTAAGTGTTGGATGGCTAAGGATACTAAGCTTTTAGATCAAGTATAAAACGATTAAGGATCCTAGTTAAATAATAAGGGATTTCTGCATGCTGTATATAACGATGTCACGCGACTTGAGGAACTGAGAGAAGAAACATTAGAGAAAAGTAGAAAGCACTCTTTGTTGGATATCTACCTCCTTTAAGTAGTTAATCTGGAGAGGCATGACTCTCTTGAAGAAGGTATACTTATTTGTTCCTTATCCTCTTGGAAATGTTCTAGCAATCAATATGTTTGGGTTGATAGTATCTGTAGAGAACTTTTGAGGTCAAGTTGAATGGCACTAATAGTCAACTACAAGGAAATCAAGATAAAGAGTTCAAATTGAGAATCTTACTCCTCATGTTTGCACGTTTGCATCAATGAAGCCTAAATGCAAGATGGTTATCTGCATTTCAATCCATTGTATGTTTTTTCCCCTGGTCAAACACAATCAATTTATTCATGTGATGGAGTAATCTGACTCCTAATGTTGATGATACTGTTCTGCCTTTTATTTTTGTTAGTCTTAAAAGTAAATTTTTCATTGTCTAGGTGAATCCAAACACGCATCAGCTGAAACTTTGTGATTTTGGGAGTGCAAAAGTGCTGGTAAGTTTTCATGTAAAGTGGGTCTTTATTGACTCTCATTCGTTGCTTGAAATCCCATTTACATTTTTCAGGTAAAAGGAGAACCCAATGTCTCTTATATCTGCTCAAGATACTATCGAGCTCCAGAACTGATTTTTGGTGCCACTGAATACACAACTGCTATTGATATATGGTCTACTGGTTGTGTGATGGCGGAATTGTTACTTGGACAGGTAGCTGTCTGCATGTATAGTTATATCAGTTTTTCTATCTATCTGAAAAACACATCTATACACACAGAGAAACTCACTCACCTGCACACGTATACAAACATGTGCATTTTTTGTTTGATGAGCGTTGATTCCTTGTTACTTCCAAATAGTAACTATTTTCCTTGGACAAACTCTTTCTGCAGCCTTTGTTTCCTGGTGAAAGTGGAGTTGACCAACTAGTTGAGATAATTAAGGTGATGTTATCTTTTGATTCTTATGAACATTTAGAAATCTTATTTTTCGAAATGTGATGTCGGAGCATTTTTTAACCCCAGAAAGTTTATGGGGTCGCAAATGTAGAGCTTTGGAAGGAAATTGAACTTTACATCATGTAATCCTTGCTGATATTATTTACCTTGCCATTTTTTTCCACGTTGAGCTTTAAGAAAGCATAGAGTTGAAACTTAAATGCCTACCGATGCAGTTTATGACGAAACATCAACTTCTCCTTTTTATCGTCTATCCTCTCTAATTACTACAAGCTGAAACTGGATGATTGTTTTGACTGTTAGAATGGGAGTGCTAAATAGACTGGCATATCGTTTTTCAGGTTTTGGGAACTCCAACCAGAGAGGAGATAAAGTGCATGAATCCAAACTATACTGAGTTTAAGTTTCCACAGATAAAGCCTCACCCATGGCACAAGGTATATGTTCTTCTGTACTCTGAAATCGCTTAATTAATTGCTATATGTCTGTCTGAGTTTGAATGGAGTATTGCTCAAATAAATGCACCCCTGTTATTTAAATTGGGAATTATGTATCGTATCTTGTAAGGCCTAAAACCTCACAGAAAAATAGCATGGACAGGCTACCCTAGCCTTTAGTGAAAGAAAAGAACCATTAGGTTGGATTTAGCCAGAGTTATCCACCATGGGTTCAGAAAAATTGCTGGAACTTGAACATGGTATACCCTTTGTGTACTCTCTGTGAAATTGTTTCACGGTAAAGGACATTCAATATCAATTGCACCTAAACCTAATGTGCCCAAATCTAGGAAACTAGCACAGCATTGGAATCTGACTAACCAGCATCACAATTTGCCATTATGGCCTTCCTAGATATGATTTTCAGTAAATAAGCAGCTAGATGCATCTATTCTAGCTCTACAGTGTCCCTTAATAACTGACATATAGCTACATCATCAATCTTCCTCATTTTATTGCATTAGCTTCTCCTTTTTTTACTGTATTAACCAATCCACCTCCTCTCTCTCTCTCTCTCTCTTTCTCTCTAACAACCACTATTTGCTGTCATGAGACTTGAGAGTTCCATTTACTAATGAGATTTCACTCTGATTATTTTTCATCCACAGGTCTTCCAAAAGTGTTTACCCCCAGAAGCAGTGGATCTCGTTTGTAGATTTTTCCAGTACTCACCCAATTTGAGATGCACTGCTGTAAGTTTATGTTCTTTTGGTTCTTAGTTTTCCGCGTGTTTTAAGTTAATTTATTAATCAATTCTAGTGGCATTCTTTGTATTTCAGTTGGAAGCATGCGTGCACCCTTTCTTTGATGAATTAAGGGATCCAAATACTCGGCTTCCCAATGGTCGCCCTCTTCCTCCACTGTTTAATTTTAAAGCCCAAGGTAAGTTGTTTATTAACACCTCAATCATGATCACTTTAATTCGGTGACATGTATGAATTAAAAGATAAATCCAGTTTGCTGAACATCTTACCAGAATAAAGTAGCATTCATTTGGTTGCTGAGTCATTTCTTTATGTAACTGAAGATATTTTAGTTGGTTTGAGCTTCTTCATCATGCCTCACGATTTATGGTTCTATTTGGCAGAGTTGTCAGGCATACCGCAAGATATTGTCAATAGACTTATTCCGGAGCATGCTCGAAAGCAGAATTTATTCATGGCTTTGCACACTTAACTACTGTTACAAATATCTGCTTCTGCTCATCATGCTCGTTGTCCACGCTATTGTCTTATACGAGCATTTGTAAAAAAGAATGGATTTTTTTTGTCTACTTTTGTTGTGAATCTCTTTGTATCCTGCGAGAGTGCAAGGGGAGTTTCTTAAGAACAAAACAAACTTGGAAACCTGAGGCTTTGAGCTTTGCTTTGGTGGTAAGAGTCGTTTTTTTTGTGCTGTTTATCAGGGGACACCTACTCCTGTAGAGTATAGAGTATGATGTATATTTATAAAAGCCCACTATTAGTTGTGATTTTTAGTAAGATTAAGATATTGAGTATGCATGTACTTTTACCCTGTGCTAAACCTTTATTTTTAGGACCAAATTTATGCAATAGCCAAATATATTTGGATAAACATTTTTGTCTTCTTAGTCTCTCTCTCTTTTAAATGGTTTTGCTATGTTCTAGAGTTAATAAATATGGAAATGATCAAGAACTATGAACACAAACTCAAATTATTATTATTGGAATCATAGTGGTACAGTAATTAGTTGAATACTAAAAATTAATTTTATTTTAGCTATATTATGCTTTGTTCAGAGAGTAAGTATTATATTTGGTGTACTATTAATCAATAGTATGTTTTTTATAAAAAAAAAAAAAATATTATGGTTATTATTTACTGAGTTCTTCCAGTGATATTGCATAATATTATAAAATATATACTCAACGTTCTACGCATCTAGAAATGTCAAAATTTGATTCGATAAGTATTTTTTACTCAAATTTGATCCAACTCACTTAGACCTCTGCTAAATGGTCCAATCTGTTTCAATCTATTTTGTAATCCGTTTAGATCATGACCTAACTTGATCCATATACTTATTTATTTATTAAAAAATGCTTACTATGTCAAAAGAAATTAATACATCATTATTAGTTATGGTAGAAAAATTCATATCATTCTAAAAAAGATTTGTTTTATCTATCAATATTAAAATTCCCAAATTAACAAGATAATTGAAACACAATATTCCTAATTCCCAAGTTAAACAAGAAAAAGTATAGCGAGCCCTAGAAATTTTTATTATATTATTTAATTTCGAGTATTTGACTTTTTAAAATATTTATTTATAAGTTTGATTACAAACTAAGAAAAATAACTTAAAAAAAAAACTAAGAAAATCAATATTATAATAAATCGAAATGGACTAAAAGTATATTTTTTAAATAGAATTTATTTTATCTCAAATTAATAGTATTATATAAACCCAGAATTTTTACCTTTCAAAGAAAGCCCTAAAATATTTATATTTTCATTTTACGTCAATTATCCAATTAAACCGTGATTTAATAAAAAAAAAAAAAAAAAAGAAAAGAAATAACAGTTATAAACCTGAAATCGAATTCCCAAACTGATAAAACCCTACTGTCTTCTACAACCTTAAGCCCTAAACTGCAGCCTCCACTCGACGAAATTTCAGGTACAATTTCTTCAACACTTCTTCTATTTCTAAAATCATCCTTCTTTTTTTGTCTAATTCTGATTTTGAAATAAGAAACTCATTATGAAATTAGAAACACTATTTACCTGCTTTTTTTTTTGTATGCTATTGAACTAATTTTGATTCAACGTTCGAGTTGTATATAGGCTTATCTCTTCTTTCCGTCGAACTGATTTTTTTCATAATTTCAATTAAAAGTCTTTGATTTTGTGTTTCTTTTGAGGGTTTTTGCTTCGTTGCTCGAGTTTCGGAATTCAGAGTGCTGTTCCTCTCATTTTTCTCTGCATATGGAATTCAGCGTTTCGCTTTCCTTTTGGTTAAACTCTCGAATTTGACAATTTATGTGTATTTCTTTTTAGATGGGCAATAAATTAAACGCCTTTTTAGCTTCTCATTCTAGTTTATTTTCTTGGAAAATTACGTCTTCTCTCCTTGTCTGGTTTTTGGTGAAAATGATTCTAATATACTGTTAATTGTTTGTGAATCAAAATTGAATTGCAATTTCCTTATGTGTTAGGTTTATTTAATGGGGACAACTAATAAAGGTTTGGCCATGTATAATGAGAGACCAATGCAAGATGAAGAAGAAGATAGTATTGGTGAAGCATCCGAGTCTGAATCCGAAATGGAACATGTGAAATTATCTGAACCTGCAAAGAATGCCATATACAATAGAGATGGCCTCATTGATAAACTTCAAGATATCAGCTGGCCAGAGAATGTGGGGTGGTTACACAAACTTTCCATTGACATTGAGCAGGAGCAAGAGGTTGATGTGAATGATGACCTAGCAAGAGAGCTAGCTTTTTATACTCAGGCATTGGAGGGAACAAGGAAGGCCTTTGAGATAGTCGAACCAATGGGGCTCCCTTTCCTTAGGCCGCCTGATTATTATGCTGAGATGGTTAAATCGGATGTTCATATGGAGAAAATTAAGAGTCGGCTTTTGGCTGAGAAGAGAAACATTGAGGAGGCTGAGGAGAGAAGGAAGGCTAGACAAGCCAAGAGACTTGCTAAAGAGGTTCAGGCACAGAAATTGAAAGAGAGAGCTGCTCAGAAGAAAACAGAGATTGAGGCTGTTAAGAAGTGGAGGAAGCAGAGACAGCAAAGTGGCTTTGCTGGGGGCGGCAAAGACAGTGAAATGAATTTGCCATTCGAGGATGGAGAGATGTTTGGGAGGCCGAACAAGAAAAGGCCAGGGGTATCTCCTGGAGATCGGTCTGGAGGAAAAGCAAAACAAGATTGGAAAAAGGGGGGCAAAAAAAGATTAGAGAAGAAGCAAGTGAAAAGGGAAGCAAGGAATTCCAAATTTGGATATGGTGGGAGGAAAGGTTTAAAGAAGCAGAATACAGCAGATTCCCTTGACAATGTCAAAGGTTTCAACAAAGGTGGCATGTCGGGGAATAAGAAAAGGAAGAGGTGATATTCTAGTGTACTTAGTTTTGCTATTCCTCAAGATTTCATAAAAATTACTTTTGGGAGGCTTGTAATGGTTGATGGTGCTTATTTGTTCGTTCTAGTTCTGGTTAATTTAACGCGTATTCAGTTTTTTTTTTTTTTCAGATCTTGAGGTGACAATGTTAGTCTCTCTTCTAGTTTCTTTACAATACTCAGAGGCTCATGATACTGTTGTTAGCATGAGCATAGAGGATATATATTAAGCATTACATCTTGGAATAGAGAGAAAACATAATGTTTGTGTTATTTGAATATTGAGGGAAAACAAATCCTAGGGGATGATTTTGGTCATCTCAGATTGATGACAACCCAGGTTTGACTTTTCATGAGCAGTTCTTCAGCAACTGGGATGAGGCCATCGTATTGCAACAGCTATGCAGGAGAAAAGGTCTTTTTCATTCCAGAAGCGTGATTTTTATATAGTTTTTTAGTATTGTCTCAGTCCATGAGTGGATAGATATAAAACGTATATTTGTTTTTGTTATTGTCAAATTGCATACTCATATTTGACTTTTAATTTTTTTTTAAAAAAAATGTTAATTTAAAAAATATTTTGAAAAATAGAGCTGTTTTCAAATAAAATAAAAGAAAAAAGAAAATTGTATAACAGATTGTTTATTCTTGTAATTCTTAGATGTTGAAATTGTTGACTGCTTAATGCCCATACTGCATGGAGAGTTGGAGACTCATGAATTTGTTGTTGATTGCCGAATACCCCTTATGCAAGTTTGGGTTTTCAACATTGACTGCCAAGTACCCATCATGCAAGTGGGTTTTCAACAGGTAGCGTGAATGGCATTTATTAAGCTAGATACCGCAGTGTTGCATGGTTAGGTTATCTAAGGTTGATGAATTTTCAAGTCTTCATTCGATTTCTACATTGAGTAATTTTATTTTTAATTTTGGTCACATTCATATTCTTGATTAATGGTAAAGGTAGAAATGAAATATATATGCTTTATAAAATGGTGTGAATTAAAGTTTGACTCTGCAATAAATTTTTATTTGCATTCTTTTTAAAATAACATTTCAATTTAAATTATTTTAGTAAAAAAAACAGAGTCCATCTCTTGGGCTCCAGGTTTTAGCTGGTGTAATTGTCAATGGAAAATCCCAAAGTAGAAAATAAAAAACTGATGAGTCATGGCATAATGCTCAATTAGTCAACTAATAATCCAATTCCAAATCAACCCAATTCCAAATTATTGATGGAAATTGCTTGGAAGCAGAGGGAGCAAACAAGGTGCAATTAGACGCATTCAACATCCTCCAGATCCTTGAGCAAGCTACATTCATACTCATCAGAAATTGCTTGGAATCAGCGGACTTCTGAAATTTCTCAACACAAGCATATTTAACAATTACCAGGGATCCGATTTAACAAACACATACAACATAAGAGAGCTACAATTCTTCAAGTTGATTATGCCTGTTCAAGAAAGAGACATGATCCGAGCAGATCAACCACCAGTTCCAAATTGGCTGGAAAATACTCGCGGAAACTTAATGATAGTGGCTACTGTCATTGCATCCATGGCTTTCCAAGCTGCAGTTCAAACACCGAATCAACTCTGGAAAAACAATTCCCAGGATAAACATTGCAGTGCCGGAACTATATGGGATGATCTCATAAACAAAGGGATAGCTGATGCTAGAGATTCAGCGATAAATTGTATCGAGAAGTATGACAGCCAGTTATTTGTTATCTGCAACACTGTGTCATTCTCTGCATCTCTAAGTATAATCTTTCTGCTTACTGTACTTCCTCTCAGACACAAGATCTCATTATGGATTTTAATTATAGTCATGAGCATCATATTGATTTTCATGGCTGCAACTTATATAATCTCACTCAGCTTGGCTGAAGGATCAAAGCAGGACAGATTTGAGAATCAAATAGTTCTGTACTATGTGGTGTTTTGGGTTCTGATGCTAGCGCTTGTTGTCATCATTTTTGTTCTTCGAATTCTCTTCTGGATACTCAAGAAACTGATTACTGGCATCTACCGTGCCATAAAATTCATATTTCAGCCGAGGAAGCAACTGCCGGAATAAAAATTCACGGAGCCACCAGCAGCAACCGATATTAGAAGCTCGCAACAAATGAGTGTACTGTCTGTGTGAGAATCTTCAGATAAAGTAGCAGTCTAGGTTAAGAGGGTGTTTCAATTAAAGGTAGCTCCAATTGCATTGGCGTATATGTTTGGAAGGATTATTATTAACTCGGTAGAATTTTGTTCGGTACCTAATTCTATAGGATTATAATTATTAATATACAGGTCCGTGATGTATTTAAATAGTTATTTTAACATCCATGACGAGTACGAAAAGAGTTCGGATTTAGCTCCTTGGATATTCATTATTTTTTTAATGAATATTAATTTTTTCATAATTATATTTGAATTTAATTTGATTTATTTCTATATCTATGAATGTAGTTTAATTATAATTTTATTGTTTGTATCTCTATTAATTTTGTATTGATTTTTTTCTGAAAAGAATTATTGATAAAATGGATACGGGTTAGTATATAAATATTTATAATAGAATTTGGAATGTGTACGAATAACATAATATTAATTTTAAATGGGTACAAATAAAATTCAGATAATTTAATTAATAAACGAATTCAATGAGAATTTTTCCGGTTACTTTACCATTGCCAAGTGCCTACCCATCCCCTTCATGATCACAAATAATAGATTTAATCTTAGCCTTCCTTCTAAAACTACATTTAAGAAAACACCTTTTATTCATTATAATTTATAAAAGCTCTAAAGCAATATCTAGAAAAATGCAAAAGCTGTTGAAAAAAAAATAAAAAAACTCTTTTTTGTGTCCAAAAATAATTCATTAAGCAATGTCAAACCCCTTCGCTTACACAATCTATAAATATAATTGACAACTAGATGAAAAAATAAGATGAAATGAAATCAAAGGCCAAACTTTGAACAAGACCTTTGCGTATGCAAGCCACCACTTTATGCCATGGTATTCTTTTTATAGGAGAATGATGGAATAGAAACTCGAATTTGAGACACCTCATTGTATTAAAAAACTAACTTTACTGTTAGAATGTCTCACTTTATGCCATGGTATTCTTTCTATAGGAGAATTATGGAATAGAAAGTCGAATTTGAGACGCCTCACTGTATTAAAACACTAGCTTTACTGTTAGAACGTCTCTTTAGAGACATTTATGCCGTGGTATTGCCATATGCGAAATCATCAAAACCATTGCCTACAAGAGAGATATATAATAGCTTGGAAATCCTTGCTGCGAAGAGATTTTCCAATCTCTAAGCAAAATCTTTCTGCTTAACGTACTTCTTCTCCGAAATAGGCTTGCTTGTAGCCATGAGCATCATACTGATTTTCATGACTGCCACTTACATAAATCAGCTTGGCTGACGGGTCAAAGCAAGATAGGTTTGAGAATCAAATTCTTCTGCACTATGTCGTATTTTTGGCTTCTAATGCTAGTCCCTATGTTATAATTCTTATCCTCTAACATTCTCCTCTGTCCACTTAAGAAACTGAGCACTGGTGTCTGCCATAAAATTTCTATGCTCAATGGGGAAGCAGCAGCAGGAATCGCAAGTGATGAAGTCACAAACAACCCGTGCATGAACGACTACAACATTTGGAGACTAATAGTTAATAGAAAGAATTTAGAACTTAGATGATCTCTACATGAATCTCAAGTATTTGTCTATATTAAGTTAATAACAGTTTGTTTTCCCTCAAAATCATTCACCAATGCTAAGGTAAAATTATATCTATAAATGCATCATTGGGAACCTTATAAACAGAACTCCAGGTTTGATCAATGATCAATATAGTTAAAAGATGACCCTATTCCTATTTATCAATCTTTTGCAAGAGGAAACGAAAAGGCCCCTTTTCCAGTAATTCATCAATATAACATTTCTTGTCGGACCAAGCAGCATAAAAGGAAAATTGAATATAAAAAACTATGGAGCAGCTGAATAACAAAGCATTAACTTAATGATACAATTAAGTAGATAACCTATGTGAACATGAATTATACACTTAATCACACAATCTAAACAAAATTAAATTCGACAACTTTGATCACAGAACTTGCACAAAAATCAAAAGTACCAAAAATAAAATAAAATTAATCATTACTTGGATCTCTGTTACGGAGTCTATAAACAATACGGCCTCTAGAAGTATCATAACGACTGACCTCAACCTTGACTCTATCTCCAGGCAATATCCGTACAAAATTCTTCCGAATCTTACCCGAAATATACCCGATAATCAGATCTTCATTATCTAACCGAACCCGAAACATACCATTGGGGAGCGATTCAGTGACAGAGCCTTCATGAGTCCATTTCTGCTCCCCAGTGGGATTGGCCTTTGCTTGAATGGAAAAATCGAATCTTGGAGCTGTAATTGCGAGGCTGAGGGGTGTCGTTTTGATGAAAACCCTACCGAGAAAGACTGTTCTTGGGAAAAGATTGGTGGGTTTTGTTGAAGACGGAGAAGAGAACACGGTGGCGCCAAAACTGTGGACGTGGGCGGTGGCCGAGGCCATTTTCTTCAAGGAACTTGAGGGAAAAAGAGCAGAGTGAAGATGGAAAAGGAAATTGAAGAAGAGATATTGGAGGAAAAGGAAGAGAAGAAGTGTGTGTGGTTGAAGAAGTAAGAGTGTTTGGTTGTTTCGTTTGGGGATGATAAAGAGAAAAAGGTTCTGACTTCCGACCCGAATATGGGACCGAGACCGACCCGTTTTGTTAGGTATCTAGGCCTATGAGTAATTGATTTCGGCATACATTGCATCCTCGAATTATTATAATTATAAGCTGTGTCAAATGATCTAAAATGTTCCTTATATTTATTTTCAGATCAAAAATGCTATTGAATTTATAATATTAATTTATTATAATTTATAATATTAATTTATAATATTAATATCGATTTTATAAATTTAAGGATATTTTTTATCTAAAAAAAAGAACATTTCAGTATTTTTTTTAATTATTATTATTATTATTTAAAAAAAAAGTGCCAAGAGCTAAAAATAAAACAAACTACTTAGAATTCGAACTACCAACTAAGTCATGAAATAATAGACTTAGCCATAGTCTTAATCTAATCAAACTAAGAAATTGGTATAAAACTTCATTAATCTACCCAATTATGATATTCTAATGCAAAGATGTGGTTTTTGTTTCAATCAATAGACTAAAAAAAGAAACTAATCAATTAGAATTAACGGTGTTAAAAAATATCAAATCAATGTTAAAATTAGTTTTCTCCAATATCTTGAATCTCTTATATTTGAATGATTTGGAGAAATAATAAACTTTTTAGAAATCTACAATTAGCTGTAATTTGAAAAGTTTTTTATTATAATTATTAACTTTTTTTTCCCTTTCAAACACTCATTATAGAGTAAATGATAAAGGATAAAATATATTAAACTTTGAAACATAAAACTAATATTTGGATAAAACTATAATTTATATATTTTGATATTATAATTTTTCATCTAATTCTATTAGAAAACTGATAAATATATTAGAAAATAAGACAAAACTCTTATTCAACCCTTGTAATTTTACCCAATACTTTTACTATTTACTTTCACCTTTTCATAGCTGGATATAGTAAGCAAAATTAGCTGTTATTTTTGAAATTATATATAATTAACTTGCATTTTTACTCATTTATTCACGTATTTATTATAATTATATATGATAATTGATAAGTATGAGATTTTTTAGTGTTTGTTATAAGTATTTATTTATCAATTGATTGTTTGTTAACTAAAAACTGGTTGAATGTCTCGTATTTAAGATAATCCTCATCTCCTAATTAAACTGATAAATTGATTTAAAATTTTAGATAAATGAAAGAAAAAAAATCCACAATAAATTAGGAACCCAAAAAAATAATAATAATTAGGGTTTCGTTCACGAAATCACGAGTGATGATCCATTGCGCGCGCATGTTGACCTCTATACTATTCGAATTTAACAATGCAATCTTATAGATTGATATTACTGAAGCAATCAATTCCTTAAAAACTATCAATTCTTAAGATATAAAATCAGAAATTAATCAACTGGAATCAAGAAATTGCAACCCTACAGAAAAGAAAACAAAAATGCAGAACTATTGAAAGTGAAAGCCTAATATAAAACAAGAAGAAGTGATGAGAAAACTACATCTTACAGTACTACACAAAGGAGAAAGAAACGAATATCATAGAAATAAGAGCAAAAATGGACATAGAAATAGAATAAGCTCCTCCTTTGCTTGGAGCTGGTGCTGGAGCTGCTACTGCTTTTGGTTCAGATGGTGGTGCTGTTGTCGGTCGCATCTCCGGTGGTGGTGAACTCGGTGGTCCTGCCGGAGGAGGTGAAGTAGATGATTCTGCTGGAGGCGTAGCTGCATCCATGCATGCATGCATGCATCACATTAAATTAACCCTTTTTTTTAATACAGTATAAATGCATTTCAAATACAGAATAAATTATATATATTTAAAAGTGTACCTGGTTGTGAACTCGGAGGAGGAGTGATCGGAGCTGGTTGTGAACTCGGAGGAGGAGGCATAAGTGAACTCGGAGGGGGAGTGATCGGAGCTGGTTGTGAACTCGGAGGAGGAGTGACCGTAGGAGGCTTAGCGGAACCATCAGAAGGAGATGGAGAAGGCATAGTTGAAGGAGGAGAAGATGGAGAAATGGCTACACATAAACCAAACCAATAACAAATTAACATTCATAAAACAATAAATCTACAAATCAAACAATCAAATCATAAAATTACTCACAGCATTGAATAGCAGAAGGAGGAACAGAGACACGACAATCATGAGGCAAGTTCATAGCTCTGGTAAAATTAAGATAAATTCCCAAATCAGCACTTCCTTTTAATCCAACGCATAAACAAGAAGGATCAACACTAACAACCGATTTGAATCCCGAACAGCATGAAGAATCCACTTTGCTCTGTTTGCTACCTTCGCTCAAATACGGCACGCAATCGATCATGTCATAAATAACTGCTGAACAATCAGTGGATGGCAATGGTGGTGGTGGTGTTTTTGGTGATTTCTTGTGAGAGTGAGGGGAGCTCTGAGCTTCCATTGCTCCATAGCTAATGATCATCACAATCATTAACACTAACCTCATCTTTGAAAATGAAATAGTTTGATTTTGTGGTTTATGGTTTGATTAGTGGAACTTAAATAAAGGAGAAGGCTGTGGTTTTTGAATGTGGAAATCTTTCTGTTAATATTTATGAGATACTGTAGAAGTAGATGAATTCCTTTTACCCATTTTCTATTTCTTTAACTGATTCTTCAATATCAAAATTCGATTTTCGCAGATACTTATCAATCTTTCATTTCCTGTAAAACCCTTTATATAATAATAATAATAATTATTATTATTATAATTAATAATAATAGTAGTAGTAGATTGGAATATTTGTTTTAATTTTTTTCTATATAAAAAAATTACAAAATTTTTAAAAAAATTACCTAAGATTAAAAAAAAAATATCAAAATCCTTCCTAAGATTAATTTCCCCCAACATCTCAAATTCTCTAGTTTAAGAAATTAAAAAAAAAAATACCAAATATATCTTAAAATTAGTTTTATATCTTTGCCTTGAATGCCTATAAAGAACTGGATTGCATGCAAATTATATGAAGCAGTGTTGTTAGATAGATAAGATAAGGCAGCTGTTTTGTGAGATATGCTTTCAAATTCAAAAGATAAATTCAATATATAATTTTTATTTAAATGAAAAGTAATTTTAATATGGATTTGATTTTCTTCAATCATTTCCATGTAATATTATATAAGAAGAAAATTAAGGTGTGTTATTACATTTGTTTCACCAACTTCATATCCAATCCATACATTTCAATTTCATAGATATATCAATTTTTGCATAGTGGACTGGAGTAGCTTATGAGAATGAAGATCAAAAGATTTCTGGAGTTAATCCATTCAAACATAAATCTCATTCAAATTCAAGAATTGTACAAAAATTTCTTTTCTTTTATTTAACTGTATGGCCTAAGCTGGGTTACCATTTCTCATTCATGGACATACCACAAAGCTTACAATATATAACTATTGTATTCTGAACTGGCAGCAAAATTCATTACCCCAGCATCACAGCATGAACTTATTTTGTTTCAGCAAATTGCTTCTGGGGCAGTGCTCTCCATCCGATGTCCCGGCGATAAAACCCTCCAGCCCAATTGATTTCCTCAACTGCCTGATAAGCTGTGTCCCTTGACTCTTGAAGATCTCTTCCCTTTGCAGTAATCCCAAGAACGCGACCCCCAGTACTGATGAAGTTGCCATCAGCATCCAAAGCAGTTCCAGCATGGAATACTTTAACTGTTGGAGCAACATTTTCAGCTTCTTCAAGATTTTTAATTATAGTTCCTTTCTCGTAAGACCCGGGGTAACCTTTACTTGCCATTACCACCACCATGGCAGACCCTGATGACCAATTCAATGACACCCCACTTAGCTGTCCTCTACAAGCTGCAAGAAGAACTTGTGCTAGATCGCTTTCCAACCGAACCATTAGTACCTGCATATCGAGACACACCCAAAAATGAACTTCTCATAATTCAGGACTGCAGAATGATGAAATAGTATAATTCAAAAGCATCTCAAGAAAGAATCACAGTATGCAAACGGTGTTTATCAATTAATTTCTTGTCAACTTCCAACAATAGCACAAAAAGTTATTAAGTATAAGCATGAAATTTAATATCATAGTCCCATGTTCAAAATTTTAAGTAAATCTTGCAGCTTTCTGCAGTGCTCAATGGAGGTAACTGGGCATCTGGCTTATCAGTGTTCACTCACGAAATTTATTGCATATGCAATTACATTATCAGGGATTGTAACTAACCTGACACTCTGGATCTCCAAAGCGCACATTGTACTCAATTAACTTAGGTAAACCAGACTTCTTCTCAATCATTAACCCAGCATACAGAACTCCAACAAACTTGCAACCCTCTGCTGCCATTCCTTTCACTGTAGGAAGAATTATAGTTTCCATAACAACTGATTGAAGTTCTTTTGTTAAAACAGGTGCTGGAGAGTATGCCCCCATCCCACCAGTATTTGGCCCCGTATCGCCGTCTCCAACACGCTTATGGTCCTGAGCAGATTCCAATGGAATAGCAGTCTCTCCATCCACCAATGCAAAGAAAGACGCTTCTTCTCCTTCCAAGTATTCCTCAACAATGACCTGGCAACCTGCAGAACCAAAATCACCTTTCACAAGCATCGAGTCAACAGCCTCAAATGCATCCTCCAATGTCATAGCAACAATAACTCCTTTTCCAGCAGCCAACCCATCTGCTTTGATAACTATAGGTGCTCCTTGTTCATGAATATATTTCTCTGCAGCAGATGGATCCGTAAATGTTTGGTACTGCAAAAATATAAATAAATTAGGGCATTTTGTATTAACAATATGCAATGAAGAAAATTCAGACTTGGAACTTTTATATGGTGAAGAAAAGGCTAAGTTCAAGCGCATTGATATCCTACCTATATTTAACTCTCTTTCCAGGTGAAAGAGAAAACAATAAATTAGCATAAGCAATAGCCAGCATCATAATTTAGTCAAAATCGAATTGGAGATTGAAAAGAAGAACAACCTTTGCGGTAGGGATTCCATATTTGTCACACAAGCTCTTCATAAAGTTCTTTGATCCTTCCAAAGCAGCTGCCTCTGCTGATGGTCCAAATGTAGGAATTCCAAACTTGACTAGATCATTTGTAAGGCCAGCGACCAGTGGTGCCTCTGGTCCAACCACAACAAGTCCAACACCCCATTTGCGGCAAAAGCCGATAACAGCCGAGCTATCAGATATGTCAAGGTCTGGAATACAAGTAGCATTCCCAGAGTTGGAAATCCCTGCATTGCCAGGTGCACAGAAGACAGCATCACAGGATGGAGATCTTTGCAAGGCATAGCAAAGTGCATGTTCTCGTCCTCCTCCACCAATAACCAACACAGTCACCCTCTCTTCTGCAACATTAGCAGAAAAATAAGGATCAAAATTGACAAAACAAGACAAGTGAATAATTACAACCACGTCAATCTACAGACAAGCATATTTGTAGAAGCTACTTCTTCTACTCATACGGTAATGCAAGAAAAGGCATTAACATTAAGAAAATAAAAGAAAGTTCCCCTTCATTTTCTACGGTTCATCCCTAAGGAAAAAGAACTACAGGCAGAATCTGTTAAAAATGAAGAATTCTAGCAGTTTGCAGGCAATATATAACATTTCCCAATAATTCAAAACGAATATAGAGTATTAAGGGGTATGCCCAATGAGCCAATTAAGCATAAGTTTTATACAGAATTTTGACTCTTCTCTGGACAACAAAAAGCTCAATACAAAGTATAAAACCAAAGACCTTAATTTTTGCCATAGTGAAGACAATTATACTGAAAAGAATCATTATAAAACTTTCAATTCTTACCAGAAGCACCGTTGCCATGGGCATCAATTAGAACTGAAGGCTCTATTTTCTGGGCAACACAGTTGAGCAAGGAGTGGGAAGACAGTCTGGAGCCCTTAATTGAATGGCGCAAATCCCATGGATTCTTACTGCCAACATTGAAAAACGAAGAAGATGAAGAAAACTTACCAAAGAAACAAGAGTGGCTATTTGATAAGTGAACGCTATTGTCTTTGCAGCTAGTGATATCGAGTTTGAGAGAGGGCACAAGGTTTAAAGTAACGCAAGACATGTTTTTTGGTACAGAAAATACGTCTTAGGTGTTGAAAGAATGGTGGGGTTATGGGGTTAGAATTTGAAGAAGGAGGAGGAGAGGAGAGTAAAGGGGATAAAGAAGGTTTAAGAGTATTTTACAGAGAAAAATTGGAGGAAGAAGCAGTATTGGGCATAAGTATAAAAGGAAGAGAAAAAAAAGGCGAGTAATAAAACAGGGTGCTTAAAGCCAATCCTGAGTGCTAAGCTCGCAGTCCAAGGGAACTGAATTTGTTTGTGTCGTCAGGCATAGAGACGTTAACTCAGTACGCAAATTTAGAGTTGAAAATGGATTGGACTGCAACATTGGTTGGGCCATTGTGGGTCGAATTATGGATTATCGTTATTTTTAGGAGCTATAAACGGGTCAAGTTGAGTTTTGACCCCAAAAATTATCAAAGTTGAGTGATAAGGGCAGTTTTCGGAAGGGAATTTGTTGATTTGGGGAACAATTTGAAATTAAAGTGAAGTATGTGAACTAACCTCTTTGATCAAGCTCAACAACAGGTAGTACCTGGTTCAACTCTTTGAAAACAGCTTTAGCCCTCTTACAGCATCTGTACAATAATCACTACACTAAATGTTTCAACTTTCCATATGATTGCATCTTTTTATTTGATATTGAAGAGGAAAAGATTGAAATTTAGAAATTAAACAAGGTGCACTCTTCAATCACAATTACCATTTTCTAACAAATTGTCAAAATAATATCACCAGCTCTGGTTAGTAAAGTCTGAGAATTAGCACAGAAAAGCACAGCACTTTAACAACAAAATTAGAGCATAGCACATCAGGCAAAACCAACTCCTTGAAAAATAGATCTTCCCATGTACACCAATTTTCTTAATTTTTAGGAAATTTTGCAACTTTAAGATGAAATTCGATTACCCATTTCTTAGAATTGAAAAAGCACAAGAGCACAGAGTGAGAGAGAGAATAATACGGGCAGTAGAACTTGGAGAAGATCTTGTGGGAAAATATGGTTTTTGCGGAGAAAAGCAGATTCATTTGAAAGTGCCCAACTCAGAGAGGCTGAAATTATTGCTGTTGTGGGCCTTGAAATCACAATTTTTCAAGAGGCATAGGCCTAAAAAGTGAGGGCCAATTGATTCAAGAAGCCAGGACCTGAAATAGGAGTTTATAATATATTTTATTTTATTTTTTTTTTAATATTTAAACATCGGGAATAATGAGCTCATTAAACTCTATAGAGTTTACTAGTAGCCAAGAGGTTGAATAGTTAAAAACTCTTTAACATTTCGAGCTACAAAATCAGCTACCATATTAGCAGCTCTATTTACAAACAAAACGAAAGTTCCAGACAAAAGATGAGCAAGAACTAAGATGTCCGTAACCACATATTTTATCTTCCAATGGGTGGAGTCAATCCTGTTAATGGCTTTGATGAGGGTTTGTAGAGTCACTTTCAAAAACGACATGAGAGTACCCTTTCGCATTGGCTAATTCGACTGCATGTTAATTAACATTAACGCTAAAAAGACTAATAATCATATTTGACATGTCTACTAGAAATCTAATATTGGAAATCAAATGCTTGGACTAAAATTCATGTTTGAAAACTCAAGAAAAATGTAACAATTGAATGACCGAAATAGACTTTTAAATTCAAACAATACATAATTTATTTATTTTCCTCCATTTCCAAGAGAGGAAGAAGGCAGAGAATTCCATTTCCAAATAAAAAAAAGTCCCTAATTAATCATGTAGTTTCTTTGTAGTTTGTCTCCTTAGAACATCTTAATCTAAGAGTCAAGATTATTATTAAGTCCACCTCTATTTTCAGATTCCTTATTAAAAGTTGGAAATTGGGCATAATTGCTGACTTCTTTCATGGATCTTAGCTATATATAAATGATGAATGATTTTGGATTGTTCATCATTTTGATTGATTGATTATTTTAGGCTAAATGCGTCAAATAGGTCCTAAATTTGTTAAAAAAAAATGGTATTTTTTAAAAATATTAGTAAAGATGGCATGTGAAGAATATTCAAAGCTAACGAGGTCATAAGTCATGAGTGAATTTTTCTTTTTTAATAAACACAAGAAAATTAATTATATAAATAAACTCTTATCTAACTATTTTAATTAACTCTTTAAACCAATTTTAAATACGTATCTAATATATCAATACACTATTAATTAATTTGGTACTTATAAAATTCATAAACTGGATTTAAATACTACAAACAAATATAACAAATTATGTTGAGAAGTAACCTCTCTTTTCTCAATTAGCAAGACAACATTTTATTAAGTATAATTGCAAAACAAAAAGTGCTATGAATAGAAAGGAATTAGGCTATACTATTTTATCATTGAATTTGACTTGGTCTTTTGATTATCTTTTTGTTCAACTATAGCTTGCAGGACTTTATATTTTGTGGAGGAAATTATTCTCCTCCAACAATTAATATTTCTAATATCACCATTTCCCCTAAACTAGTTAAAAAAGCTAATCAATAACATAAAATAAACAAATACCAACATTTCACACTTATATATATGCCAATATCCTTTTTAACTTTAGTAGGTCCCACATAAATAACCTTTGCATTTGCATCACCCTCCAATCTCTATCTTTAAAACCCTCAAGATTGGCATAACTCATAGCCCTTTATTTTCTTGAAAAAGGAAAAAGAAAAGAAAGAAAATCAAAATGAAAGGGTATTCAAAGATCAAGATCATTCACTCTCCTTCTAATTCGAGATCTATGGACCTTTTAGATCTTTTAACATCTCTTGAAAAGACCACCACCACCACCACATCACCCTCCAAACTTCAAGAAACTAACCACCATCCTCCCAAGAATGTTACTAAAGCCACCAACTTCAAGAATCAAGAATCTTCATTTCTTGGGTCTCAAGAAGATCGAGAAAGCAATAGTGATAACAATGGAGAGATGCCAATAAAGCTAAAGAGGAACTCTTCAACTTCTACTGTTCATAGTTCTTTGAAGAATGCTTTCTCCTCCTTGAGAAGATCTTCCTCAGTAAGTGAAAGGTATTGTAGAATTCATGACCAATCTTCAACTTTACCATCACCAACACATCATCATCTTCATCATGATAATGGTGATGGTGATGCTTTCATGAACAAAGCAAGATCTATCAAGAAAAGGTACAGGATCCTTAAAGCTTGTAAGAAACTCATTGGAATGTAACTTTTTTTTTCTTTTAAAAATATATCTATATTTTATATAGTTTATTTGATGCTAATCTTTCCTTCATGGGCTGTATTTTTATGGTTTAATTTTATATGGAGATGATTCCATGCTATAGTTTTTAATATTATAATTAATCAATATTATATTTGAGTAAAAAAGTCAAATTTTGAATACTGTAATGGTAGTAATACAGTAAAATAACCAGTCTACGATCTATGCATTCAAGAAAATAATACTCACTCCATTCTTTTATAATTGTCACTTTTATTATTTTCACTAAAATTAAAAAAGATTAATTAGTTTTAAATTTAGAAAAAAAAATTGAGTGATTCAATGCATACTGAGTGATTTAATGTAAAAAAATGAATCTAATTGGTCAATTTTTATTGAAAATGAAAATTAAATTGGAAAGAAAAAATTAAATTGCATTGAAAATCTAAAAGTGGCATATAAATAGAATTTGAATTTTAGTTAAAGGTGACAAATAATAAAAATTGGAGTGAGTAATTAATTGAGTTTTTGGTGCTGTAGTGCAATAGAGCAGGCAGGCTTCCTATTTTGACTTTATGTAATTTATTTTTGTCTTCTACCATCTTTTTGAGCAATTACAGATTACACATTCGGATCTTCAAATTGTAACTTTAAATTATTATTCTATTCTTTTATAACTTTTTTTTAATTATTATTAATCAAAATCTTGAATTATTACATGTCTTGTTCTTATTATAATGCAATTATTTTTCTAAAGATGCTCCAAATCTTCTTTTAATAATGTTTTTTTTTTAAGGAAATCCAAAGACGTGTCATGTTTTATTGGAGCTCGGTAAGTCCGATTCAAAGAACAAAACCTCAATCACATGCCTTTCAGTTTCCAAAATCAATTAATCTCAATCCAAATATTCAAATCATATACCTTATTTTCGAAAAAAAAGAATTATTAGATCACATTGTTATATATGAAAAAAATAATTATTCTACATATATGGCAATAGAAAAACTGATTCAAAATTTAAATTTAGATAGAATTATTTGAATTTTTCGGATGTATAATGTATATATGTATTTAAAGTTAGTTCGGGTGAAATTTTGAAAAATGGACCGGTATATATGAAAGTAAAAATCCCAATACAAATTTTGATATTAATTTCCTTAGCCTAGGATGCTTCTGTATTTGGCACTCAAAATTAATAAATTTTGGGTAAGATTACAATTTAGAAAGCAAACAAAATCGTATTTATTCTTTTTCTTCTTCTTTTCTGTTTAATTTCAGATATATTATTATACCATTGGATTAAAAAATATTATTTTTTATTTTTAATCAAACGGTCTATATTGAATTCATCAACTTATAATTTAACAAGAAATGTTGAATTCATATTGTGAATGTTTTATATCTTATTATTTCTGACAAGTCATTGTCAATTTGCCTTATTCCCTATCTTTACGGCTAGTACCTTAGACCTGTCAATTTCAATTTTTTTTACCCAACAAGGATTCTCGAGTTACCTGATTTTAAAGGGAGCCTGCTATGATGTGCCCACCCATGCACACCATTTGATTGGATAAACATGATGGACCACGACTTGCCTATCACGATGCAACAACTCTCGAATACGAAAGAGGATGGCACCGTCAGAAGGAAGAACATCAGAATTGCTAGTGATAATCTACAGCAGATTGAGCGTCTTTCACAGTTAAATGCGACACAAGCTGCCAAGATTCAGAGTTTCTAAGTTCCATATAGGAACACGGAGATAAAGAGGTCCCACTTCATCCCAATGATCAAACCAAAAAGATGCCGAACCTCCATCATTAACATCCCAGCAGATATTAGCACTGAATGAAGGCCAGAGGCGCACAATATTATGCCAGATGGCAGAGCATGAAGAAGACGAGAGATCGGCATGCCAACATTTATTTGGGCTTGAAAAATTTAACCTAAAGAGCTTCACCATTACTGATAACCGGACACTCCTCTTAGAATTTCGATATCGTCTTACTCTCGATGCCAGATCACCGATCTGATCTAAATGTTAGAAAAGTCAATAATTATAGCTTAATTAGGAATTTCACATCAAAAATTCAAAGAAAATAGAAAGTTTGATCACCTATATAAATAAATTTCTTTTGATTAATTTAATCATTACAAAATTGTCATTATTTCCTAAAGCAAAATTTTTGATCTATTTTGTAAATATTTCATTTATATTATTTCTTTGAAATACTGAAATATAATTTGGTAGTATCCGAAAACGTAAAAATAATTGACCAAATCTCATTAAATTTTAGTATTTTTTATTTGTCTATTTAATAACTATTATTTTGGGTATATTGCTAGTAAATTTTTGTGCTATTAAATTACTTTAAAAAATTCTGTCTAAAAAGATTGGGTTTTAAGTGGGACCATTTGTGATCCCTCCAATTTTTCCTAAAAATTTTACCTTGTGTGATTTTTCAGTACAATCGTTTACATTTCATTCACTTACGCAATAGTGTTCGAGGTGAATTTAGTAAAAATTAACCCGAGTTTTCACAACAATTGGTATCAGAGTTTAGGTTCTTTTTTAGTATTCCCTGTGGTTGCAGCGTAGTCTGATCTTACACATCAAAAAATATTTTTTCTTGGGCTATTGGCATTCCGCATCAATAGCTATTGAATAATAATTATAGCAGAGATGACAAATCCATCCACTGCTTCTTCTTTGTCCATTTTGGAAAAGAAATGCGATGAAAAATGCAAGAGTTACGGTGAAAATTTTTGATGGTACGGGTCATTTTGGCATGTGGCAAAATGAGTTTCTAGATGCTCTCTTTCAGCAAGGTCTAGACATTGCTCTTGAAAAAAATAAATCAGATGATGTTGATGAGAAAGAATAGAAGTGCCTTGATCATTTGGCTTGTGATACAATTCGATCGTGCCTTTCTAGAGAGCAAAAGTATTTTTTTTCGAAAGAAACTTCTACAAGTAACTTGATGAAGGCACTGGAGAAAAAATTCTTGAAAAAAAAAACAGTCAGAACAAGATCCACATGAAGAAAAGACTGTTTCGTTTCAATTATATTTCGGGTACCACAATAAATGATCACATCACCAGTTTTAATCAGTTAGTCGCTAATTTATTGAATATGGATGTGACATTTGAAGATGAAGATCTGGCTTTGATGTTATTGGGATCCCTTCCGGAGGAGTTTGAGTTTCTTGAAATGACTCTACTTCATGGGAAGGCTGCTGTGTCTCTCAGTGAAGTTTGTGCTGCCTTGTATAGTTATGAATTGAGAAAAAAGAACAAGAAATAAAGCACAAGTGGAGCTACAGAAGCTCTAGTAGTGAGAGGTCAATCGCAGAGCCAGACTAAAGGAAAGAAAGGGAGATCGAAGTTGAGGCCCAAATTGGGCAAAAATAAATGTCCCTTTTGTCGGGAAAAAGGGCATTGGAAAAAAGGTTATCCTAAACTGAAGAATAAAGGAAAATCTAATAAGCGAAAAACTGTTGCAGATTCAAATGTAACTAAGTGTAATGATGAAGACTCAGATTTTTTACTTGCTGTTATATCGCCAACTAGCTCTTGTAGTATATGGCTGCTTGATTGAGGCTGTAGTCATCATATGTGTCCCAATCGGAATTGGTTCTATGAATTTAGAAAACTAGAAATGTAATTGTTTATACAACAAATGATGTATCTCTCACCACACATGGGATTGGTTTCATTCGTTTGAAAAACCATGATGGATTAATCAGAATCCTGAAGGATGTTCGTTATGTGCCTAGTTTGTCAAATAATCTCATTTTCGTGGGGGCTCTAGAAGAAAAGGGTTTCGAGGCACGAGCAAAATATGGAGTAATGAAGATAATCTCTGGTGCACTTGTGGTGTTAAAGGAAATTCGAAAGAATAATATATTTTACTACTATCAAGGTACTATTGTTATTGATACAGCACCAGTGACTTCTACTGATAAAAAGGAGTTAAAAGCAACCAGGTTATGGCATATGCGCTTGTGGCATGCAGGTGAAAAATTCTTAAATCTCATGGTGAAACAAGGATTGTTGAAAGGAGTTCAGACTTGTAAATTTGATTTTTGTGAGCATTGTGTCAAAAGAAAAAAGATAAGGGTGAAATTTGGAACAACAATCCATGATACCAAGGGTATTTTGAACTATATTCATTCTGATATGTGGGGACCTTCCAAGATGACTTTTTTGGAAGGAAAACACTACTATGTGACCTTTGTTGATAATTTTTTACGGAAAGTTTGGGTGTATACTTTGAAAACTAAGGATGAAATGCTGTGAGTTTTTCTCAAATGGAAAAAGATGATGAAAACTCAAACAGGTCGAAGGATTAAGCATCTCCGTACAGATAATGGTAGGGAATACAGGAGTGATCCATTTATGAAGGTGTGTGAAGATGAAGACATTATCAGACACTTCACAGTCAGAAATACAACACAATAGAGTGGGATGGCAGAATGCATGAACCAGACATTGCTGAAAAAAGTTCGGTGTAATTGTCCAATGCTGGATTGGGTACAAAATTTTGAACTGGAGCTGTTACATATACTTACCATCTCATTAATCACCTACCATATAGTGGTATTGGTGGTAAAATGCCATTGGAGAAATGATTTGGAAAATCTGCTACAGATTATAATGTCTTACATGTGTTTGGTTCCACTGTATACTATCATATTAAGGAATCAAAGTTGGATCCACGTGCAAAGATAGCAAATTTTCATAGGGATCACCTCTAGTGTGAAAGGATATTGACTTTGGTGCCCAGAGTCAAAGAAAATGATCTTTCGCAGGGATGTTACCTTTGATGAATCTATCATGTTGAGAAAGGTGACAAATAAAAGTGTTAAGCAGACAGATGGTACTCCAAAACAGGTGGAGTTTGAAAGAAAACTTGTTAGCCAAGCAAATGATGAAACAGATGCAGAAACTCTTATGGTAGAAGAGGAGTCAGATGAAGAGGAGGTTTTAACCCAAAAATCTCCACAGCAACCTGAATCAATTGCATTAAGTAAGCCAAAGAGGACAATTAAAAAACATGCTCGCTATATTAATATGGTGGCTTACGCATTTCAAATTGCAACTAATGACATTCCTACCACTTATAATGAAGTAGTCAAAAGTTCAGAAGTAGAGAAGTGGAGGAAGGCCATGAATGATGAAATGCATTCCGTTCATAAGAATCATACGTGGAAGCCAACTAGTCTCCCAAAGTGAAAGAAGGTAATTGGGTACAAATGGGTATATGCAAAGAAAGATGGATTTCCTGACAAGGATAATGTTCGCTACAAAGCAAGGCTAGTGGCTAAACACTATGCTCAGACGGAGGGAACTGACTATAATGAAATTTTTTCTTCAGTTGTAAACCATTCCTCCATTCGAATTTTACTGTCTTTGGTAGCATAATTGGATATGGAACTAGTCCAGTTGGATGTAAAAACTGTATTTTTACATGGAGACTTAGAGGAGGAAATATATATGGTTCAACCCAAAGGATTTAAAGTTACTGGAGCAAGCTTGAAAAATCATTATAAAGATTGAAGCAATCTCCGAGATAGTGGTACAAATGATTTGACAAGTTTATGATGGGACAAAAGTACACAAGAAGCAAATATGATCATTGTGTTTGCGCAAGCTACAAGACGGATCCTACATATATCTTCTTCTTTATATTAATGATACGTTGATAGCTTTCAAGAGTCTGATAGAGATTGAGAAGTTAAAGACTCAGTTGAAGAGGGAGTTTGAAATGAAGGATCTAGGTGAAACAAAGAAGATTCTTGGTATGGAGAGAAGCAGATATAGGGAATTGAGGAGACTTTGTTTGACTTAGAAACAGTATTTGACAAATGTGCTAAAATGTTTTGGCATGAATAAAATGTAAAACGTTTTGGCATGAATGAAAAGTCAAAACCTGTTAGTACTCCTTTCGCTCCTCATTTTAAGCTCAGTGCATATTTGTCTCCACAAAATGAAGTAGAACAAGAATACATGGCAAAAGTACCATATGCAAATATTGTTGGTAGCTTAATGTATGCTATGATGTGTACAAGACCCGATAATTCACAGGCAGTTGGGGTTGTGAGCAGGTATATGCATGATTCTGGAAAGGAGCACTGGCAAGCTGTGAAATGGATTCTGCAATACATTCTGAATACCGTAGATGTTGGTTTGGTATTTCAGCGGGATGATCAAGATGGTCAATGTGTAGTTGGATATTGTGATTCCGACTATACTAGTGATTTGGACAAAGGGCGATCAACTACTGGTTATGTGTTTACTCTTGTGAAAACACCAGTTAGTTGGAAGTCTACTTTACAGTCAGTGGCGGAGCCACTCTTTCGTGAGGGTGTGCACAGGCACACCCTCAATTTTAAATTTTCTTTGAATATATATATATATAAATTATAATGGAACCCCCTAATTTATTTTAAGTGCTCCCTCTTAAATTTTGAGTGTCCCAATATTTTTTAACATATAAATTATTTTTAAAATTTTTATGAAATAAAAATATATTTTAAAAAAATAAAATTAAGAGTTTAACAATAAATACAAAAAGAGTATAAAATAATTTTAATATACCCAATTATCAAAACTACGTAGTTTTGGCATCTATTCCTTTTTGGCCATTTTATTCATTTAAGCTTTCTTTCTTCTCTCAATTTTTCCCAACGTTTCCCCTGTTCTACCCTCATCAGCATCTCTCCCTCTCTCTCTCTCTCGCCACTCACCACCAGGCACCGTTGGTCCTTCCTTCACCTTCTTTTTTTCCTCCGACGCACGGCATCTCGGAATCCCGATCACTAGTTGGAGCTCGTTGGACTTGGATCTGTTGGTAAGCTTTTGAATTTTTTCAAAGTTTCAATTTTCTGCTTGATTTTAGGCTTTTAGCTTGTGCTTTTCTAGTTTTTGGATGATTTATTTTGGGTAGATCATTTGAATTTGATTTTTCTTATCATCTTTGCCTTTTGATTTCACACTATTTAAGGTTATTGAGCTCTTAATGTTTATGGAAGCCTCTGATATATTCAATTATTCATTTTAGCTGTTTTTTTTTATTTAAATTTTAGAAAACATGTGATGTGAGAATTTGGTTAATGGAACTCTAATTTCATTGTCTATTGTCTAGTAAAGTTGCTGCCATAAATTTCCCCATTAGCAGTGCTGCAATTTGAGCAGCAATTGATGATATAAAAATAGGGTTATCAATAATTAGTTGGTTAATTTAATGTTAGTGTGAGCCATCAATTAATTTAATGTTGGTATTAAAAATTTGTGTGAGAGTTTAAGTAAACTAAAGTTTTGATTTTCTTTTGTTTTTGGGTAATAGAGGTTAATCATTTTTTTTTCTTGCAAGAAAAATTGGTTGGCTGACATAAACTTAAAATCTTATAAGGTTGTAAAATGTGTAATTTTTTTTTAATTTTTTTTTTCATTGATATATATAGGGTATGGATAAATTTCTCAAAAAACAATCAAATTCTAATGAAGCTTCTTCAAGGTTTGTTGAGGATAATTTTGGATCAAATTTTTCGAAACAACCTCGAGTTGAAATTAATTTGGAAGAGCTTCCATTAGATCCTGGTTTACGTCCTAAAATGTCACATTATCATCCTAATGATCGGGATAAGATAAGAAGATATTACTTGCAAAAAGGGCCATATCAACCTCGTCAACATGATTTTCCAAAGAAAAAATTTGGGGATAAGTTTCGTCGATTTTGTCCCTCTTGGTTTAATGAATTCAACAATTGGTTAGAATATAGCATAGCAAAGGATGCTGCATATTGTTTGTGTTGTTATCTTTTTAAGCCTGATATTGGAAATCAATCAGGAGGTGAGGTATTCGTAACGGAGGGATTTACCAAATGGAACAAAAAAGATAAATTGAACCTTCACATTGGAGGTCCAAATAGTGCTCATAACAAAGCTAGAATGAATTGTGAGAGTTTAATGAAACAGAATCAGCACATTGAAGTTGTTCTTTCTAAGCAATCTGATCAAGTTCGTGATATGTACCGAAGACGATTAACTGCATCAATTGATTGCACTCGGTTTCTCTTGAAGCAAGGAATAGTTTTTCGTGGTCATGATGAGTCAGAAAGTTCATCTAATCAAGGTAACTTTCTTGAACTTCTCAAATTTCTTGCTGATCACAATGAAGGTTTAAAAAATGTAATTTTGCAAAATGCTCCTGAGAATAATCGATTAACTGCTCCTGACATTCAGAAAGATATTGTTAATGCTGCTGCAATTGAGACAACTAATGCTATAATAAATGATCTGGGGGATGAATATTTTGCTGTTATTGTTGATGAGTCACGTGATGTATCCAACAAAGAACAAATGGTTGTTGCTTTGCGTTATGTTAACAAGTTGGGATGTATTGTTGAGCGCTTTCTTGGTATAATGCATGTTAATGATACTACTGCTGTATCATTGAAAAAGTCAATTGAACAATTATTTTGCAAGTGTGGTTTAAGTATATCAAGAATTCGTGGTCAAGGATATGATGGTGCTAGTAATATGCAGGGTGCATTTAATGGTCTTAAGAGTTTGATATTGAAAGAAAATTCATTTGCTTTCTATATTCATTGCTTTGCTCATCAATTGCAACTCACACTTGTTGCCATTTCCAAAAATCATATCCAAGTTGCTTCTCTTTTCAATTTAGTTTCTACTTTATTGAATGTTGTTGGAGGATCATGTAAGCGACATGACATGCTTCGTGAAAAACAAGTTGCCAAAGTTAGAGAAGTACTTGAAAACTGTTGCTGTTATGGAGTTGGTATATTAGCAATGAGATTATTGTATACAACCACCCATTATTCTCGCCTAAATTAGAAAAGTTGACTTTACGTAATGCTTGTCACCCAACCAGTGGGTGAGTTGTTAGTTTAGCAAACCGTTTGGGCTTAGTTCCTAAGATTAGAACAAGCTTATTAATGGGCCAACACAGAGCTTATTAATTCAAACTCGGTTATCTGACTTCAAGCCCATAAGCTCTCGTTTGAATTATCAGGACGTTCCGTAGCCAATTATTAATCAGTATTTCTTGTTTTTGAAATATAGGAATATTTATATTAGGCTTAAAACTGCAATTTTACCTTAAATGTTTTATCAAAAGCATAAAATTATCCCTAATCTTTCAGTTGGTGTTATATTTTAAAATTAAAATAATTTTATTTCTGTTATATATTAATGTACTATTGAAAAATGGACAAACTTCTCTTAATTTTAAAATATAGAAGATAATATTGCACTAATTAAAATATTAAAACGAAAATTACATTTTTTTTAGGAGCTCAATGATCGTTTTAATGAGACAAATACCGAATTGCTTCTTTGTTTAGCATGCTTAGCTCCTGATAATTCATTCTCTGCATTTGACAAGCAAAGGTTGATTCAGTTTGCGAAGTTTTATCCACATGATTTTTCAGCCGCTGATTTGATGGTCCTTGATAATCAGTTAGAAACATATATCATTGATATGCGGAGCAGTGAGGAGTTTTCTAATTTAAAAGGAATTGGTAGCCTTTCCCAGAAGCTAGTTGAAACTAGAAAGCATATTGTTTATGCACTGGTTTATTTGCTTATCAAATTGGCTTTAGTTTTACCTGTTGCCACAGCGACCGTAGAGAGAGTATTTTCTGCCATGAAGATTGTCAAAAATCGGTTGCGTAACAGAATGGGAGATGCTTGGATGAATGATTGTTTAGTTACTTATATAGAAAAAGATGTATTTGATAGTATTGACAATAAATTAATTGTTCAGCGGTTTCAAAATATGAAATCGCGTCGAGGACAATTGTGAAAGTTGTATTTTTATTTTATTTTAATCATTATCTTTTTTAATTTTAAATGTAATATGTTTTTATGGTATAAATTATATGTATTTTAATTTTAATTTTTTTATAATAATTTTTATTGAGCAAGGACCCCGCTGACCCTGGGTCCTGGCTCCGCCACTGTTTACAGTCAACAGTTACTTTGTCCACTACGAAGGCAGAGTATATGGCAGTTACAGAGGCTGTGAAGGAGGCAATTTGGCTTCAAGGGTTGCTTGGTGAATTAGGGGTTCAATAGAAGCACATCAAAGTGCATTGTGATAGTCAGAGTGCTATTCTTTTGGCAAAAAAATAAGTTTATCATGCAAAAATGAAGCATATCGACGTTCGTTATTACGTTGTACGAGAGGTTCTGGAAGAACGTGAAGCAACAATCCAGAAGATTAGAACCACTGAGAATCCTACTGATATGTTGACAAAAGTGGTGACTGCGGTCAAGTTGCAACATTGTTTGGACTTGATCAATATTGTTAAAAGTTGAAGTTGGGCGCTTTGAAGCGCATTTGGTGACACTACTAAAATTGAGTTTTGTGAGAGATTTGAAGATGTGAATTGCACCAAGGTGGATATTTATTGGAAAAGTCAACAATTGCAGCTTAATTAGGAATCCCACATCAGAAATTCAAGGAAAATAGAAAGCTTGATCACCTATATAAACAAGCTTCCTTTGATTAGTTTAATCATCCCAAAATTGTCATTCTTTTCTAAGGCAAAATTATTTCTCTTTTGTAAATATTTCACTTATATTATTTCTTTAAAATAGTGAAATATAATTTGGTAGTGTCCGAAAACGTAGACTTAATTGGCCGAACCTCGTTAAATTCTGGTGTTCTTTATTTGTCTATTTAATAGCTATTATTTCGGGTATTTTGCTAGTAAATTATTGTGCAGTTAAATTATTTAGAAAAATTCTGTCTAAGCAGATTGGGTTTTAAGTTGAACCATTTGTGACCCCTCCAGTTTTTCCTGAAAATTTTACTTTGTGTGATTTTTCAGTATTACGCTTCATTCACATGCATAATAGTGTTCGAACTGAATTTGGTGAAAATTAACCCGAGTTTTCACAACACTGAACATCTCATAATACCAGCTCGGTATTATCCAGAAGTTCGGAAAGAGCTCGTCCTCTATAGTCATCAAGATTGTTAAAATTTTTTAAGGACTTTCATTACCTTGCAACATTTTTCTCGTGATCAACTTTATCTAATCAGTAATTCAATTTTATCCAAACATAAATTACCCTTATCTGATCAGAAAATATTCTTATCTATTTAGAGTCCGAATTCTGCTCCAGTTAAGACTTTCAGCTTCAACTCTATTGGAAATACCTGTTTCATGCGAAAAATTATTATTTCTCAAATACTGATCCCTAACTCTATAAAAAGTGGAATCCAAGTATATTTTTTTTCTTGATTTTTTTCAATTACAATACCATAATTATCGTCAATATTTCTGTCTTGATCGTCGGATGACCCTTGATCGGAAACTCGCCGGAATTCTTTATTTTCAGGTAACAGCTTAGAAATTTTGGACTGTCATCAATTAGTAACCAGGCACCAAGCAATTTTAAGAAGAAAATCATCATTTCAAGCTTTTAACCTCTTAATTCCTGCTCCCCCAAGCTCCACCTGTTTGCGTAATTGATCCCATCTAATTAAGTGTGATTTCCTCAAATCACTTGAGGATCCCCAAATAAAATCTCGAGAAAGACGCTCAATCGGCTCACAAACAGATATGGGAAGAATTGCCATCTGCATGGCATAGGCTGGGATTGAGAGGAGAACCGATTTAACTAGAGTAGTACGATTAGGCATAGAAAGAGTATTAGCCTTCCAATTAGCCAGCTTACATCTGACCTTGTCAACAAGATAAGAATAAAATCTTTTGCCCGACCTACCATGAATTACCGGAGTACCCAAAAAAAGGCTGAGATCATCAGTTAAGTGAAAGCATGAGCTATTCTTTAACTCCGTAGCAAGCTCGCGACTGACATTTTTAAACACACAAAAGGCTGACTTATCTTTATTAAACAATTGACCAAAACAATTGCAGAAATCCTCTTTTAACACCCCACTAATAACAGCCATTTGATCAAGAGATGCCTCAGCAAAAAGGATGAGATCATCTACAAAGAAAAGGTGAGAAAGAGGGGGACCTCCTCTCCCTAAACGGACAGGTTTCCAACTAACTTCCTTCATGGACAACCTTTTCAATGCCATGAGAAAGGCGTTCCATACATAGATCAAAAATGTAAGGAGAAAAAAAAACCTCCCTGACGAACTCCTCCAGTAGGAACATAACTCTCTGTGAGACTCCCATTCCAAATAATTTTCGAACTACTATGCTGCCAACAAGAAGCAAGCATAATACATAATTCATTAGGAAAACCTGCATTCAAAAGGGTATCAAGAATAAAATCCCAACGAAGACTAGCATAAGCCTCCAAATCAATTTTAATCATAACCCATCCTTTTCTTTCTTATTGCGCATTGAGTGAGCTACTTCTTGAACAAGGACATCGTCAGTGATTTGGCGCCCTGGAAGGAAGCTGGCTTGGTGAGACCCCACAAGCAGAGTTTCCCATGGCAACCGAATTTTCATCCCTTTGCATTTATTTCATTTGGAAAAAAATATGTAATGGGGATGTATTTCCAAGTCTAAAAATGCGTAAATAATTAAGCTTCTTCTTTTAAGGGAAAGGAAATTATAATTAAAAAGAAAGTTACAGAGATTCCAGTTCAAAACCAAAGACATTGTTGAGCAAAATTATCCGCAAACAAGGACTCAACCCTTTAAAATTTAAAGGCCAGAAAATATCCTGTATAAGCCTTTCAAAATTCTATGGTTGTTCAAAATCATGCAAATGCAGCAGAGCAGATTAGATGATGCAGGAAACTTATTTTCTCATATAAAAGCTTCTCTTCAAACATAATAATTATATATAATGTCAATTCTATAAAGCTTTTTTTTTTTCTTTTCGTTCACAGCTTACAGGAAACCTATTCACAAAATAAAAAAATAAAGATATTTCTATTTATAAAATCCTCTTTAAATATCTTCTTTTCTCCTTTTCTAGATAGCAAAGAAGTAGTAATCAAGTGCCCGTGCATCTGAACCGTTTGATCGGTGGCATCCCTAGGATCAGATGGTCCATATGCGAGCGCACGCTATCACATTCAGCCAACAAGATATGTATCCAGGGGTGAAGAAAGAAAAAAAAAAAAGCCTCGTATCTACACAATTTTTTAGCTCTTCCAACAACTTGTCACCTTGATTCCATCTATTCAATGCTTTACTCCAGGATTTTATTCCTAGGACTTGTCGGATGACTCTCCACTCTCTCAAATGTCCTACATCCATCATGGTACCCATAAGTGTTGGAAATTCCACTTCCTATATTATGACCACTTGAGTTCCAATTATGTGCATTTGAGTAGTACTGATTACTGTGATTAATAGGTGCCCTCCCAAAATTAGGATGTCCGATCGTCAAAGATGGTCCCAGCCGGCGAGGTTCATGAGGTGGTCTAGCAGAGGGGCTACCATGATGGTGGTGTTGAAATTGATGGTGGTGATGCTGATAGTATTGGTGGTTGCCAAGGTTGTTACTTTGGTGCTGAGTTGCATTGAGATTATAAAGACTAGGAGAGCTATGTACTTTAAGCATTGGAAATCTACTATTATGATAGCTATTCATGAAAGTAAGTTCTTGGGGCATACCATCAATAGTGTTTTCAGGGGAATTGCATTTTGGAGAAGAGCAAGCTGAGATGCTGAAGGTAGGGCGATTAGCAATAACAGGAGGAGGTCCGAAACTGGGAATTGAACGAACTGTGTTATTAATTGCATCAATATAACGCTGCTCTACAGCATGAGGATCTGCTGGGACATTTTGGTTCTCAAGTATGATAGGAGTTGAAGGGAATAGGAAAGCTCTAAGTTTTGCTGTTCCTTCACTTTCATGGCGATCATATTCCTCAAGCATGTGCTTCAAATCCTCATCTGTTCTTACAGATACCAACATATCAAGATCTTCAGGTATTAGCTGGTACTTCAGGACCATGTCCACTTCAAATTCTGAACTAAGTTTCTTCATTAACTCTGCATATTAATTATACCCATTAACCTCAGAAAAGGAGAGAAATGACATTCAAATATGCACTTATCCAAGTGTCCTAGTCACTCTTCCATAAATGGAACTGGAAAGAAATCAAAATCACTTACAAGAAGCTCAATCAAACTTGTTCTGCTCATTAAAGAAAGCGAGTTTAACAGACTCGAGAATCCTATAAGAACAACTTGGCTTTACAATTAATAGGAACTTTCAAGCTTGTGGTCATGTAACTATTGAAGCTTCAGTCCCTAGTTATTTCACCAGCATGTAGGTCAAATAACTTAACTTACTATTCCAACTATCTTTTTCTTTAGATCCATGTTAAGAGAGGAGCAGATTGTGATGGAATAATTAATAATTAATCATGAACAGAATTGAGATACAGCGATAATTACCTATAAATTGTGGATGGTATAATAATATCTAACTAAGAAATTCACATCTTTTCTACATAATTATATGGCAGAGGCACCAAACATTGCTCCAACCCATCTGCAACTTAATAGGCTACCATTTATCATTCTGAGTTAAGGAGTCCAGAAATTCTAAGGTTTTCTTTCACATTACTGTTACAGTTGTTTCTGTCAGGAAATACAATCTTAAATATAGATGATGGAGGCAATCATGATTTTAAATTTATATGTTAAGCATCAACTTCAAGCATAATTTTTCTGATAACCAATTCAGATATATGTCAACATACTAAAAGCACAAAAAAGTAATAACCCAACATCAATATTATCAGTTTCTGGTAGACATTAAAAAAATAAATAAATAAAGTTCGTCAACCAGAGAAGAACCAAAACAAAAATTAAAAATATAGAAAGAACACCATCATGGAATGTCTCTGTCAACAGAATTGAGAGTATATTGTATAAACAGCAAAAAAAGATGAAGCATTTAAAATAAGATAGCTGAATTGATTCATTTAAGCAAAAAAAGTAAAAATTAGGAAATATCTTATAAAGAAATTAACTGAGTGCCAAACCTGAGAAGTTAATATCTCTGTGAACGGCAATGACACGTGTCTCGCCGCCGACGTACTTGAGTTGACCATCGACATGCCTCGGCAAAATTTTCCCGCCATAACTACACAAGAACTTGACTCTATTCTTCGGCGAAGTAGCCGCTGATGACGATGCTGTTCCGATCTCATCCCCTCCGCCGCCGCCGGTAGCACTACAAGCGACAGCTTCATTGGCCATAATTTCTCCCGATTATCCTCAATTCTCCTGATAAATTCACGCCCTGAAAGAATCAAAACAACTTTAAAACAACAAAACATTCCAGTTAACAATCATTTTTGTTTCAAAAGAAAAGCTTCTCACAATAACGCCATTAATACATACTTCTACGCATAGAAATTGAGAATGGGGAGAAGAGAAATTATTAAATAGAAAGGAAAAAAGAATAAAAAAAATATCTTTTTATTTACCGCGTTAATGGTGGGATTGAAAAAAAATGAGTAAAATAAGGGGAAAAGAAGGAATTTAAAATTTAAAATTCTATTTAATGGTGGAATTGGTAAGGATATGGTGGCCACAGGTTTTCTCTCTTTGGATATATTGTTTCATTGTCATTTAGATTTCTTCACATTTTCTCAGCCACTGTGTTTTTTTCAAGAAATATGGAATTTGGAGGTTAAATCTATATTTCGGTGATATTGATAATTGCATTCCCGTTTTTCTAGGGCAATTTTTCGTATTGTTATTATTACTAATATACCCCCCTCATCTATATTCAGAGATTAGATTTTTATTCTGTTTTTAAACTTTGAATACAGGAATGTCAAGGAAAGGTCCCCATGGTAAATTTGAAATGGAAACGTTAACAGAGATTGCCGAAGCCTAACGTTATATGCGTTTCATCTATATCAGCTTCGGCTGAGATGTTTTGCGGTACAAATGATGTCCACGTGCGGATGTTTACAAGCTATTAGATGTATCTCAGCTCATCCAAGTCGTTAGATTTATTGACTTGCTACCGTTTAAACCTAAATTGCAAAATACTTGATTCAGTTGCACCTGTTATTGAATTGTGACCTTTTATTCTATGAAGTTTCTTTTTTAGACTCTTTGCGTTTTAGAATTGATGTTAAGAGACTTAATGAAATAAAATTATTTCTATTTCTAATTTAAATTATTTTAGAAAATAAAATGAAAAATTGGAGAATTATATAGGGAGAGAGGTGTATTTCACCTATAAATATAATTGGTATGGTACAGCAAATGCACCATAACAGTTTTCCTCTTCAGCTTCGTAGGTATAAAATAAAAATACCCAAAGCCAAAGGAATATGCCTGGCTGCTGAAGTTGTGACAAATGTCTACAAGCCTTCAATCTAGGTCCCACAAAGGTAGCGTGCCTTATCCTGGGCCTCCATTTCTTCATGTGAGTGGGTCCCGCAAGTTTGTAATTCCTTACTGACGTGGCAAACAAAAGAAGCTAGCGAAACTAACATGGGACCCATCGATGAGCTGGCCTACCGATCAACCGTCCAACCGCCACAGAGATTGGAGCGTTTTGCGTTAGCTTTTCAGCTTGAGCAAAAGCGACCGTCGACCGCCACAGATAATGAGCGGTTTGAGTTTAGCTCTTGAGGGTTGCGTTTGGGCTAGAAGGCCCCAGCTCTATGAAGGAAATTAAGGCCCGTTTAGTCTCGAGAAGGAGCCCAAGTTTCATGATAAGAACTCCAAACTCCAATTATTTTACCATTTTTCATCCCTTTAATATTTTATTTCAATTACACAAAATTAAAATATATAATTACAAATAGCATATGTTTTTATCTATTTATTTATTTAATCTTATACATAAGTATAAATGTTTTTTATATAAAAATAGAGCAATGAGCTTATTTGTGACATGATTGGTCTTTTCTTTTTCTGTCTCGTTTCAAAAAAATTATAATTACAAATCAATTCAATAATTTGATGGGGCTATGAGTATAAGTAACCGCCATGAAGGAATTACATTTGTGTGTGTGTGTTTTACTATTAAAATGTAGAAAAAAAAAGTTTATATTAAAATATAGGGTGATTGGAATTACTCATAATTTAAACATTTGAGCGTCTAATTTTTTTTTTTATTTGACAAAATTTGAATTTCATTCTTTCCTATGTCTGAAGATATGTTGTTAAAAAAAAATACAAGTGAATATTGTTTGATTAATAAACGAAAATCTAACATAATTAATTTAGTTAGTTTAATTCGATTATTTGGTTAATCGGTTTGATTTCAATTAGTAAAATAATAAAATTTAGTTTATCGCATCGTTTCAATTAATAATCGAAAATCCAAAAAAAAAAATAATTTAAAATGTTATCGTTTTGTCTAATAAAATTTTGAAAATTTATAATCGGTTCGATTTTAATTGATGAGAAAAGAAAAGTTCAATTTTTGATTTGATTCTATTAGTTTAAAAATTCAATTCGTTTTTAGTTTATAATTTTTATTAAATTTAATTTTTGGCTATTTCAATTCGGTTATAAACAGAACCAAACCGTGCTCACTCTAATGATAGGTTTTATGAAAAACCGGAACATCTTTTTAATGGATGTTGGTTAAGGTTAACAAATTAATAAATTATTTCTTGGTTATTTTCGTTACAAAAGCCAAATGTGTACAAAGTTATAAAATCACATGATCTACCAAGATTTTAATTTGATTATAATCAGTTTTTTTATTAAAAGCAAAAGAAATTACATGGTCCTCTCAAATTTATTTATTGGTTTAATTTTCTCGCCTAGCCGGGCAAAGTGGGAATTGTGGTCCTTGTATTGGACGTGTATTATGGACAAGAGAAACAATGAAGAGTGGGACCCTTTGAAGAAGGTAATGAGCACGATGTTGACCGCCCCTTCAAAGTGGACGAAAATGAAATAAAAAATAAATAAATAAATAAAAATGGATTTCTCCCTTTTGTCTCATTCATATAACCAACTCTTGCTTTGTTTCTCAGAAAGTGTCTAGAAGTAGAAGATAAAAGATTTTTTACTTTTTGTTTTACATTATTTCACTTATATTAAATTTTACATCAGTGAAATTCTTTTCCAATTTCCACTCGTTCTTCTCAGAAAGTCAGTAGCAAAAGCTGGAAATATACTTTTCGATTCCCTCTAAAACCATACTGAAAACCTCTCAATTCACCAATACAGACGCCATTAAAGAGTCAAACCTATGGGTCACGCAAGCTCTAAAGGACTACCTGACTCAGACGAAGGCTCTCGCCGTGCTCGCCTCAAGCACAAACTCCACCTCCACGGTGATCGACATAGCCTCAGTCTCCGTCGTATTTTCCGTCATTCTCGCGGAAATGGCTCCGGCTCCGGCTCCGGCACCGGTGGTTATTTTCTCAAACTTGCCTCTGCTGAGAATTTCGCCGGAATCGCTCTCCTCACTCTTATTAGTGTATGTTTTTATTTGTTTATGTTTTTCCTTTCAATTTTAATATGATTAAGGAATTAAACAGGATATTGTTTTATTTAGGCGGAGATGAAATTCAAGGACAAATGGCTCGCTTGTGTTTCTCTAGGAGAGCAGACTTTCCGTACTGAAATTTCCGATCAGTTAAGCATTTCTCTATCTTAATAATGGAATTAAGTTTTGAATTCAGAATCATTAGCGTTAAGTTTGCTTAATTAAGAGGTAATTACCTTGTTAAGTTTTTCATTATTAAAATGTGTGATCCTGACCAGAGCTGCTGCTCCACATATCACATGCATTTCTGGTCCCACCACAATCTCTTTGGCATCAATTTTTAGTACGGTCTTAGGATAATTGTGCTTTGATCATAATATAGCCATTGCGTCAAATATACAAGAGGATGAGATCACTTGCTTTGGTCCTTTTGAAAATGAGTTAGCTTGTTTGGGTCCTTTGAAAAATAAATTTTCAGTTTTAGGAGTTGCTCGGTTCCTTGGAGTTCTTGGAAATGAGCTTGAGGGATAAGAGGGAGAAGCAAAAATGCTGCTGTTTAAATCTTTTAGTGATATTTCCCATGTGCTGGTGAACAAGAAGTAGCATATATGAAACGAAAGGTTTGCTGAATCCATTTTTGAAATGAAGGCTTCAAATTAAAAAGACTGCAAATTTGCAGCCACTTCATGTTCTTCTCATCAAGCCAAGGCACAAACTTGATTAAACCATCAACAAAGAAAATGAATTTAATTTTCCATAATAATTTCCTTAGAAATTGAAATAGGAAATCTGCAGGAAAGCTGCTGGAAATGAAAAATATAACCATCAACAAAGAAATTGAGTTTAATCTTCCATAATAATTTCCTTAGAAATTGAAATAGGAAAGCTGCTGTAAATGAGATGGAAATGAAAAATATAATCATTAACAAAGAAAATGAGTTCAATTTTCCATAATAATTTCCTTAGAAATTGAAATGGGAAATCTGCAGGAAAGCTGCTGGAAATGAAAAATCTAAGTGATATGGGCAAGAAAATAGCAGAGCAAGGGAAGAGCAAATGGAATGAAATGTTGACATTCTTCAAAATAGCCACAACCTTAAGACTAGGCTGAGCCCAAGACTTAGGCTATGATACCAGTGTAAGAAATGGATGATTAAACTTTGACAGCAGCAATAAACAAATCAACATCAACTTAAAGCTTTGGTTGGAGAGAGAGGAGTTAACAAAAGAAAACACAAAATCTCAGCAGCATCAACGATACTTTAATAATCCTGCTCACTCTTGTTATTTGATGTCACTATTAAGAAAAGAATTAAGTGTTGAGTTACATCATGTGCCTGGAATTTGATATTAGAAGTAAATATATTGTCTCTGTAAGTTTCTGTACTGGGCAGGTTTTCTTTTTGGTATTAGTTGGTTTCTCTAAATTCTATAAATGTTTGATTGGGTCCTTTTTATTTTTATTTTGGCTGCAGCACAGAGAAGCCTGTTTGGAATTCGGTGAGTACTTTTACTAGTTTCTTTTATTGCTTTTCTTATCCATTAAATTGAATAAGCCATGCTATCATGTTACATGGTCATGTAGAATATGCTACTCTCCTGCATTCATATTTATGGTCCTCTAGCAATGAATTTTATATTTTATGTATTCATTTAGATGATATGGTTTTGAGGCCTGACAGTATCTGTTATTCCTTGATCAAATTCGGTCTTTTCCTGTTGATGAGGTTTATACACTCCCTTGTTATGGGTACTTCTCCCCTTCTTCTCCCCTCTTTCATCTATATCTCCTCCTCCTCTTTCTATACAATTTGGAACAAGGTGCTCTGCTTTTTTGCATTGAAGAAATTTAGAAGGTCACTGAATATAAGCATTCTTGTTTTTAGTTACTCATAAAGTTTGATGGCGTATGCTGCTAGACGGACTCATCCTGTCATCCTTTGGTTAATTTATTTCCAAATAGAGGATGTGTTAAAATCTCTGTATAATAACTTGTTTTCTCATTGTTCTTTTCATATTGATTTGCTTTTTAGCATTAGAATATCCAGTTACAGATTCGTCATGAATCTGCCTTTCCTTTCATAGTTTCTAAGGTTATAGTTATACTGTTTGGTTGCAATCTTTCATGAGATACACATGGTTCATTGTCAATCATTTACTATGTTGGGTAGATCTTATTGATTACCATGCTCCTATGAAATTTAAGCTTATGTTTGTTGCACAGGAAAAGAAACTTCTTTTGGAAAGAAATGGACCTCATGTTGCAAGGATCTCTGTATTTGAGGTAAGCAATTAGCTAATTTTGACAAAAAAAAAGGAGAGAGAGAGAGAGAGAAGTTATCTAAACTTGATTTTACAGAACACCTCTTAAGTTTCCTTCACAAATTTTTCACTTGGATAAAGCAATAAATTATTTTATGCAGACCAATAGAATAAAGAAGAACAGTTTCGTAGGCTACTGTGAGATTGATCTGCTTGAATTTCTAACAAAGGTGAGCTGCTTGAACATTAAGTTACTTCTCAACATAAGTATGGTGAAAAGTAATTTTCCATTTGTTTTGAGTTTAATGCTTAGTTTATACTGATTTTACAGCACAGAAAGGCTTAACAATTAGAATTTCTGCATATTGAATTGGACTTTATGTAAATATTTTGCTACATTGAAATTAAATCATCTTTGAAAATCAATTACCACAAATAAACCATCATTTGCAAGTGGGAGATATATTCTGCATAAGTATCAGAAGACTCCTACCACTGCATTGTGCCATAGTCTTTTTCAGCGTCAGCATCTAGAAAGGTTGGCAGTTAAGATTATGGTGAATGATACAGCATTTGTGGTTGTCAAAGATGAGGATTTTCTTTTTCTAAACAATTTATCTTATTGATAACTCGTTGATTCTGGGGTTTTGGCATAACTTTTTGGCAAAATGCATACTAATGAATCTGCCTTGTATTGATCCTTGGACTTTTTCTTTTCTTCTTTTTATCCATCTATTGTTTGTTTTACCTTTTTTTTTTCATTTTTTTTTTTGCAGGATTCGGATTCTGATAGTTTTGAACTCATTGATCCTTCTTCCTCTGATGTTGTTGGCAAAATTTCCCTTTCATGCAGTGTTGAGGTCTGCAGTAACCAGCTTGTATTTCAATTATTAGTTGAGACCTTGATGTTATTTTGATTTTTTTTTTTAAATATTGACAGGATCCAATTGAAACAGAGAAAAGATTTACAAGACGCATCTTGTCAATTGTGGTATGAATTACATTTTCAGTTATTTATCTTGTTTGCCATTGTGATTACATGAAGATTGTTTCTGCTCTTAACTGCTATTCTGGAATTTGATAAGGTTTTCTGGAGATGTTTTCTAATTTATAGGGAATAATATTGAGGGTATTGGGAGACAGGGATCTGAATCCTGGAGAGGGAGGGCTAGAAAGTAGCTGGATTGAGATCAACCCGAAGAATTCAGTTGGTCAATTGCAAACCTGCATTCTTTTGAATTTTTTTGTTTGAGTGATTTGTAGTCATTAAATTTCTTTTAGATTCTATAGAACCAGCTATTTTGATTATTGGATTGGCCTGACTTTATTCTATAATTTTGTGTGATCAAGTTCACTTCATTTAGGAAGATGTTTTGATTGGTCAGGCAATTAGACCAGCCAGTCCTAATTGTTTTGTGGTGTATATATTGCATAATGTTTAGCTATCTAATTTTAGAATCAAATGAAACATAACATGTTATCTATTTAACTCTGACAATTAATCAATGTCCTGTCCAATATCAATATGTACACTTCCACCAAGCTCCTCTTTGATGATGTAACTTTCTACTAAATTTTTGAAGATAAGGCGATGGAACTCTGCAAGTGATGAACTCTGAAAATGATGAAGAAGGATTATCATTTAGATTTTATTATATTATAATTTCATAACCAGAAGGAAGTGCATAAATATTTCATGTATCATCTATCATTACTTCTTCCTTTTTCTACTTCTAAAACCTTGTACTGTATAGGATTACAACGCAGATGGGCAGCTCTCGTTCTCTGAGTTCTCTGACTTGATTAAGGCTTTTGGCAATCAAATTGCAGCCGACAAGGTTTGACAACAAGTACTTTCATTTGTATATATTGGATAGTATGTCCTGTGATTGTAGAGTCATACATCAGACCCAGTTGAGATCTTTGACTTGTGGTTCTTAAAATTGTAAAGTTTTGTGGCTTTTGGATGATTCCCATACCTATCAAGTTTCATATTTGGATTTTGGAAGTTGTTGATGGGTTTCTATAGTTTTTCTGCTTTGCATATGTTTCAATACAGTGATTTTGGGTTTGGTAGTCAAATCTGGAAGGTTGCTAAAATTTTATCTTGCATGCTGCATTATGGAATCTAGTTTGCAGAATATACATTTTCTGAGCATTATGTTTACCTTGTCTACTAGAAAGAGGAGCTTTTTAGAGCTGCTGACAAGAATGGGGATGGTGTTGTGAGCATGGATGAGTTGGCTGACCTTCTGGCTACTCAACAGGAAAAGTAAAAATCCTCTAAATTTTTAGAGGCAGTAAGCTTGAACTAAGAATGCCGTATATTACTTTATCCTATCTACATAAGTTACGTACAGAATGTACAATATGGTTTATAATTCTCTCTTCTTGCCTTGGGGTTGTTGTGCAAGGGTGCAAAGTCTTTCAATTCCCTTTCTCTTCAATTTTTTTTATCATTCATCTTTCCATGTACATGTCATAATTTTGGCAACAAAAATTAAACCATTTTTATGATGTTATTTGTGTTCAAACTTGATATTCTTTCGTGTTCACTTTGCAGCTCACTTGACTTTTTCTTGAAGTCAAATTGGAACTATTTCTGTACTTCGGTTCCAACCTGATTTTGGACATAAAATTGTGGTCATCTTGTTCCTATACACAGTTTTCAAAGCTCTATCAGTGGTTGGGAATCTGGCTCAGCCATGAAAGAAGCTTTTTAGTTGTGGTTTTGATCTGGGTGCCGAATATACTTGTAAAGCCAATTGAATATGATCATTGGAGGCTTTTATTATTCATAATTGGCCCATGTTGTTATGTTACGATCCCACATCGGCTAACTATATGGGTAGTTAGTGGCTTATAAGTGTGATTGGCACCCACCACTACTAGGAATTCCTTTTGGTGGAACAAGGGGCCTTCCCACTTATGAGCCTAATGTAACCCTTGGGCTTGTATGGGCAAGTCTGTCAAGTGTGTGGGTATGATTTGGGCTTATGGGAGCCTGGGTCATAACAATTGGTATCAGAGCCAGATCGACTCTGCGGTAGGCGGCCCAGGAGAGGAACCAAGGAAAGGGAGAAGCCGCCATTGGGTGACAAAGCCGCCGTGGACGTCGGCCGTTGGTGGGAGGGGTAATGTTACGATCCCACATCTGCTAACTATATGGGTAGTTAGTGGCTTATAAGTGTGATGGGCACCCACCACTACTAAGAATTCCTTTTGGTGGAACAAGGGGCCTTCCCACTTATGGGCCTAATGTAACCCTTGGGCTTGTATGGGCAAGTCCGTCAAGTGTGTGGGTATGATTTGGGCTTATGGAAGCCTGGGTCATAACATGTTATTCAATTTTTATCTCACTTGTTATTGGGTGTTTGTGATCGGGCATGCAGAAACATGAATTTTTCTTGACCTTGAGCTCTCAATTAGTGAGTGATTTACTGGATTATATCGTTGTAGTGTTTTATGTTCTTTTTCCGGATTTGCAGAGAGCCTCTTATTTCTTGTTGCCCTGTTTGTGGTGAAAGTCTTGAAGCTTCTGATAGGCTAAACACTGTGGTTCACTTGAGCCTCTGCTTCGATGAAGGGACTGGAAACCAAGTTATGACTGGAGGATTTCTGACTGATACAGAAGCTTCATATGGGTGAGAACATTGTTCATCTTAAGCTCTAGATATATATCTCCTCAAATGTTAATCTTTGTGGTGCTCAAGTTTAGAATGCAAATTTGAAATATATTCCCGCAGGTGGATGTTTAAATTGAGTGAATGGGCTCATTTTTCATCATATGATGTTGGTTTGAACTTTGGATCCAGTGCTTCTCATATTCTGGTATGCTTTTTTTTTTTTTTTTTCCATTCTCTCTTGTATCTTTCTCTTTTCTTCTATTCTTGTGATATCTAATCTTAGAGGGGCTACACTATATGATTTATTCTGGCAAGACTTTAAATTGATATTGTATTGCTGCATTGATACATGACACTGTATACAGTTGTTTCCTTTGTGGGGGAGTGACTGGTGGTATCAAGCTGCCAGTCACTTCCTGTCTCCATGTCTCCTTTGACACAATTTATTCATGATAATAATTCATTTTGCTTTTATATCATCATGCTTGATTAAAAACTCTGGAAGGTGGCAATTTATTTGGAACCAATGAAGTCTGATTTTCCCACTTTTTGTTATTTGTTGTTGAGAAAAGGCCCATTGCCTTGTGATACCAAGATCAGTACCGTGCCTGCATGTGTTCATATTTGCGTGTTCATATTTAAACAACAAAGCCTGTAATCATAATTGGATATTATTTGACATGGAACATGTGTAGCTGATGAAGTTACAAATGCATAACCAAAGGTTATGTGAGGTGAGGGTCCCACATTACAAAATCTTTTAAGTTACCATAACTGGAAAGTATTTGAAATTCCACTCCAATCTTTTCTGGTGGCTGTACCAATTTTAATGCATGTGCATAGGGTTTTTGATGTTGTTTACTCTATTAAGTTGCACTTCTTTGAGTCTGTCAGTGAGATCTGATGCTCATGATAATAGCTTGTTGCTACAGGTCTTTGATCGGAGGACAAAGAGACTAGTGGAGGAGTTAATTGATGGAAAAATTGTGATGTCAATGAGAGCAATTTACCAATCGAAGATAGGACTTCGCATTATGAACAAAGGTACATAATTTTACTTTATAATTCTCCTTGTCAGTTTTTCAAGGCAACATTCATGCAGAGACACTCTTCCATTGTTCCTTTTTTACCAGTTAATCCTTAAAATTTCCAAGACATAGTTTATAATCTCCTTGCACCAATCCTTGTTATATTACTAGTATTACACACCACATATCAACCTCAACATTCTAATAAAAGAGATGGTCCTGGAGTGAACACTTGAACATCAATTTAAGAATCGGTGGATCTGCAATTATGCAGCACAGTCCTTCAGTATCTGGTGGCTTAATTTTGTGCAGGGGTTACTGAACTGCTGCAGAGCATTTCAGAAAAGCAGGGAAAGAAAATGAACTCTGCTGAATCTGCAAAAGACATTCCAAAATTTGCGGTCTTTTTTAAGGTAGGATATTCAACCATAGAAATGAGAAAACCTTTACTTTTTATGGCTATACAGTTTAAGTTGAGATGAAATTTGAATATTATCTAGCTGTGCTTGTTGTGCGGGGTAGTCTGGAATATGCAATGTGGATTCTCTGCATGCTCTTTTCTAACAATAGGTATTAACCTCCAAGGTGACAGTGCATTGCTTATAGTGTGCTTCATTGTCATTTCTCATCCAGAATTTCTCTTTTGCATAATACTGTCTCGTTATTCAAGGCTGCTTTGGTGTTATATTTGGTTTTGGATTTCTACATTCTAATGTCATATCAAGCAATGAACACGTTGCTTTAATAAAAATTTACTTATGGTGTTGTAGGATCAAATCAATTTAGCTGAAGTCAAGCTCCCTTTAGAGACTTTTAAGGTAAAGTAATACAGATTCCATTCATTATATAGACCATCAAATTTTCCTCCTTCGTGTTTTTTCTTTTTTGAGCTTAGTGACCTTTATATTTTTTGTGTAGCAATGGATATCCACATATCCCACCATGACCAATGTTTTGAAAACTCAGTTTTTATGAGATTCTCTTAGTCTAGCCCATGGAAGGAGGCATGAGATTTTTTAACATTGATAAATCCTGCTGACTGTTCATTTGTAATGATTCTTAACTTCGACACATGCAGACTTTCAATGAGTTTTTCATAAGGGAGTTAAAGCCTGGTGCCAGACCAATTGCTTGCTTGGAAAATGATGAAGTTGCTGTTTGTGCAGCTGATTGCCGTCTGATGGCATTTAAAGATGTAGAAGATAGTTTAAGATTTTGGATCAAGGTATTTCTATTGTTTGTTATATAAAAATTATATATAGCCTTTATTTCCATTGCTTCACCCTTTTGAATGACAAATTATGTCATGTTTTCCAAAATGTATATTGACTCGAAAATGAGTATGTAACTAGAGTGAGAATGTTCTGTCGAGAGGACAAGTCATGCTGGTACTTACTGCTTGCTGTCCAAGATTTTCTATTGAGATTTGTTTTATTAGTTCAGGTGTATTTTTTGAGAATTTAATTTTATTTGTGCTCAGGAGATTGAAAAGAAATTGGGGATTTTTGATAATTAAAATCCCCCACCCGAACACACACACACACACCCAAAAAAGTAGGGAGGATAAAATGATCTGCTGTAGCGGTTAACTTTTAATATCATTTCTTATAATTTCTAGGGCCGGAAATTTTCTATTCAAGGACTTTTGGGAAAAGAAATAAGTTCTGCCACTTTTTCCAACGGAGCTTTAGTCATATTTCGATTGGCGCCACAGGTATTTCTTGTACCAAATATCTCTAATTTCTACTTCACATGAGTACTCGATTGTGCAATGTCAATTTCAGAAGAAAAGAGGAGACCCTGAAGGTTGCTGGTCCAATTTTGAATCTCAGCCCAAGTTCCAGAGGAGGTCTGGGGTTGGAATTGGCAAGTGCTTCGGTGGTGGGCTTAAGTCTTATTCATCTGAAGTTAAAAATAAGGGGCAAAAAGAGTGAGAGAGAGAGAACGAGAGAGAAGTGTAGCATGTGTGTGATTGTAGGATTATTTGTGTTATTCATTTCTTCTCAGTTAGGTAATCATGGGGAAAAGATTATTAGGTACTCATGGGGAAAATATTAGATCTTTCTCAACTCCAATTCAGTTCTGCTGGCTTCTTTTGTTCCGGAGACCAAACATCCTGACACCATGTATCTCCTTTGCTGCAGGATTATCATCGTTTTCATTCTCCAGTTTCTGGAACCATTGAAAAATTTGTAGATGTGCCTGGATTTTTGTACACTGTGAGTGAATTAATGTAACTTAAGCAGTATGCTTGGTTAATTTATCATTTGTGTGTAGTTTTTGGTCCTTTATGCCTTTTTTTGTCCCTCAGGTTAATCCTATTGCTGTTAACAGCGAGTATTGTAATGTTTTCACGGAGAATAAGCGTGTTATATCAATAATTTCCACTGCAGAATTCGGGAAGGTTTGTTGTCACAATCAATTTACCAACTACTTACTTTCCTGTGTAAAAGCAACCTGCTTTTGAAATGATCCATGTGGTATTAATCCATTAATATGCTACTTGAATTTGGCAGTTATTTCTCTTTTCTGGGAGTTGTGCTTTCATGTGCAAGTCCACTCAACTGAACTGTATTCCCAATGCAGTACTTATTTTAGGGCTAAACTCATTGTGCATTGCTGAGAGACTAATCTAACTGTTATTTTTAGTATCATGAATTGGATTTTGAGATGCTGATCACCGGTTGCATACTTGCATGTGTCCTATACTCGTAGTTTAGCGAAGACTATCTTGTTTGAAAGTCATCCACATGCACTAAAATTCTAGTTTTTCCTAAAGGCAATCAGTTCCATGGCTAAATTGATTGTTTTAAGTTACTGAAACTATTAGTACCCATGAATAGTCGCATTGACAGTAATATGAACAACATATTCTTTTTATTCCCTTCATATAGCTTTAGGGGAAAAGACGAGATATGGGAAAACTATAGTGATGTGTGATAAGCCTTACTGTGCTTATTGCTTGAGACAAGTGCAAGTGAAACAAAGCACTATGTTTTACTTTTGCTAGGACAGTAGGTTTAACCTTAGACATCTGTTCACATTCAGTAACATTCTGCACTCCATTCATCAGTTTAATGACATTCTCACAAATTCATTTCTTGCATGTTTTCTTAAGGTGGCTTTTGTAGCGATTGGAGCAACTATGGTTGGCAGCATCACCTTTTCGAAAAAAGAGGGCGACTATGTCAAGAAAGGGGATGAGGTTAGCGACTCATAATTTAACTGTTTCTTACATGATGTTTGACTGTGAAAAAGATCTGCTTTTTCTAATTAGTTTCATGTGCTATTACAGCTTGGATATTTCTCATTCGGTGGAAGCACTGTCATCTGCGTCTTTGAAAAGGTTCTTACTGCATATTTCTCTCTCTTTTTCTTTTCCTTTTTTTTTCTTTTTTTAATGAAAATTTTCGTTTTCTTTTGATTGTACAAATGCATTGCTGCTTGTTTTATTAGTTTGATACATCATATAATTTCAAACTTGAAACAGGTCCCCCTGAATCAGAGAAAGGGGATCATTGAGTTCTTAAGCATTGACCCAAATACATGCATGAAACTAACTCAATCTAGAATATGAATCATAAAAGAAAATGCCTATTTACAACTATACCAGTGACGATTACTTGCCATCCAAAGAGGAACTCTTCTAGTAGTATTAACCGTTCATCCCACTTAGCTCCACATTCAATCAAGTGTTTGGCAATCTGTACATTTTCCTCATTAAGGCACAAGTTTTCAGTTGAGGAGTTTGCTTTCCAGCTGCTAAAGCTCAAGTGCTTAGATTAAATTTAAGCGTCTATGTACATTTTTCATCTGACTGAGAAGGCATTATTATGCAGGACGCAATTCAAATTGATGAAGACCTCCTAGCCAATAGCGCCAGATCACTCGAGACCTTAGTCTCTGTCGGAATGAAGTTGGGTGTTGCTACAAGAAATCAATCTGAAATCGATTTGCCAAACTTGGAAAACTGTAAGCTACAAGATTGAGAGAGCTCAAAATGTTTCAGATGACTCATTCCACATGGAAAGTGGAATTGTATGTAAATTTTTTACCTGTAGTTTCTTTTTTTTTTTTTTTTGGCCGAGGGGGGGGTGGGGTGGAAATAAAAGCCTATTGGCTGCTTTTGTTTCTCATGTAGATTAAGCTTCTTTAGCTTTCCCTACTGCTCAACCCTAACTTACTCCTTTGGGTTATGGTTCTCTAAAATTCCAAGTGTTGTACCACCTGCAATTGCCTGCACAAGTACAAATTAGCATAACCTTTGAAGTTATGGTAATGGCAGTAAATCCTGGAAGTTATTATCTTATTTTTCAGGTTATGCATGATCTCTCACAAGCTCAAGCATGTGTCAAGTGGTGCACATGCATTTTCACATTGCACTGTATCCACTTTGGCCAGAAGCCCCAGAATGCGATTTGTCATCAAGACTGGGTTAAGAATGACATGAGTTTTAGATAGAGAAACGTAGTGTATTAATATATTAAAAATGTGGTTGGTAGTTAAATTTACATTAAAAATTACCATCGCGTTAAGAATTGTGAACCTGAAAGTCTTAATGTATTAAAACGCTTGATGGTATTTCGATTCCTTCTAAGTTCTATTTTTAATTTTCTCGGGGAGTCTGTTTGGGTCTGTAATATCAAGATGTTTCCTCTTTTTCTTCTTGAGTGAAATTAATTTAGGTCTCAAAATTCCCTTTTTCTTCTTGAGTGAAATTAATTTGGTTCTCAGTAACATTCTATATTACTTTTTATCGATATAGATGAATTTCTATATCAGTTAATGGGATTTCTATAAAAGGCCCACATCTTTTAATACTAAACAAAAGAAAACATTATGACATGAATTAAACCCATTGATTGAACTGAATAAGATGAGAAAATCAACAAGTAGCAGACGAGTAGGAGATTAAATTAAAATTTACGGAAAATAAAGATTTGCTTTTGTGAAAACAAACATTAAAGCTTTGATTTTGCAATAAATTCATGTTAATGAACAACAACAGTAGAATATGTTATTATTCGCAATTCTTGCCTACTAGGAGCATGCTTGCTAATAGAGGCATTGCTTTAGATGTTCATTGCCATACTTGGTATTTTGGAGAATACAGAGCATGTAACTATATCTTGTCCCTTGGCTTCTTCTTTTATGCTTTCAATTCTAGTTATGTGGATTCAATATAACCTCTTTTCTCATTTAGAAGATTGCCAAATTGTTTTGGATTAAAGAAACAAGTGCCTTTAACTTGGGCTACTCTCAATATTTTGAGTCAATCTCCTTTTTTTTTTTTACTTTGCTTGTTAATGTTGTAGTGTTAAGGCATTTTTAAGTTGGTGCATAGGGTTAGTATATTTGCTAGGATACAACTTTGTCTTTTGCTTTAGCATGCTCTTTATGTTATTTCTTACGTACAAAATGTATAATAATAAATAAGCTTGAGCCAGTGCCATCATTAGGAAAGGCAGCATCATGCCTGTCAAGTCAAATGAGATGAGCAAAGCCAAAGGACAAATTAAGGTTGACTGAACGTCAAAAGTTGAATCACACCTAACCTCAGACAACAATATTTACCATTTGGTTATTAGTTATTAGTTATTAGTTTAAGTTGAATGCAATCTCTAGCCTCCGCTCTTGACTTCCATTCTTATGATGGACATTATATTATATTAACAACGTCAAGTTGGTTCTTTATATTACTTAACGTTCGTATTAACAAAATAGAGACAAACTTAGCAAGATTGAATAAAATACTAATACTATTGTACTACAATACCCAAACTTGTATTTTCTCCATTTATAATTAAATGTCCATTTTCTCTATTTCTTCCATATAGTCCTAAATTGTTTTGATATTTTACTAACTTGCCTTTAAAAAATAAAAATTTACTCCATTATAAAGACATGATTGGACTAGAAAGTCAGATATATAGACACTTAATTAAAATCAAGTAAATGAATATGAATGAAGTGTTATTTTATATCGCATCAATGAAGTACAAATCTCCTAATACAAAATATAGATATAAATATCTCTTTTTTTATTTAAATTAAAAAAATTCATTAATTACTTTATTTGTTTATTAATTTGCCCTTTAAAAAAAAACAATTAATTTACTCGACTGTTAAGTTATGTTTGATATGATGTAATGTAATGTAATGGATTAAAAAATGGAATGAAATGTAATTATAATTGCATTACTATATTTGATTGTATTAATAATGTAATGTAAATATTAATATATTTATATGTTTTATTAGATTATATACGTGTATTGAAATATAATTATATTTATAATTATCAACTAATTTTTTATATAATTATTTTATTTTTTATTATTATTTTATATAATTATATATTTATTATATTGTGATATCATATAAAAATATAATTATAATTTTTATTTTTCAATATTTAATTAAAAATTCGAGAAATTTAAAATTTAAAAATTTAATATTCAATTACTGGAAAGTAAAAATTTAAAATTTAAAGAGAAATAAGGAAACGTAATAAAAAATATATCTAAAATTTAAGTATTAATCAATACATTAATAAATGTATTGAAAAATACATTTATATATACCATTACATTCTATAAAATTGAGATTAACAAATAAATGATTAATTACATATTCAATTAAATTACAATACAATATCTTTTATCAAACATACTCTTACTGTTTGGAAAAAGGAATTGCGGTTATTGTATATATTTTAAAATTTGAACTAATAGTTTATTTTATAAAGGACATATTAGCAAGAACATGTTTAGACATACTATACTTTTTAAAAGTGAACATTTCCACAAAAATAGAAAGATAAACTCGAGGAATGCAGGAAGAATAAACCAAGACTCAGAACTCTCCAAGGAACGTTCTGCTTGGCAAGTCCATGTTGTATGGCATTTAAGTGAGACAAGAATACATCATAAGCCATTAAAGAGGTAACAGAGCAATCAAGTTAAAAATTATTAATCAGGAAAATATTCGAGTATCTTTCCACTTTGGTGCTCTTAATCCATTAACATCTTGAGACAAGAACAGGACCATACTCATCTAACCAATACTGTATTTTTAAAGCAAGTGCAGTAGGCTTTCAACACCTCACTTTCTTAACTAACATCCATCGGTGTTTGGTGCTAGTTCCTCTATATTTCCTAAAAACAATTTGTTCTCACTCCCCCAAGACCAAAAAATGACTGGAAATGCAATATCCTTCGAAACCAGGCAGAATAAATTTCTTATACACATCACCAGGAAGGGGCTCAAAAACTACAAAACTACTTTGTCATCTCATTTGCTGTCAGTGAAATCTGCATCGATAACATCCCCATCTGAAGGTCCCTTGCTTGATGAGTCTGAAGGTCCAGCTTCAGGGCCGGGTGCAGGGCCAGCACCTCCTGCTGCACCTGGTTGGTTGTAAAGCGACTGACCGAGTTGCATCACTTCTTGGTTGAGGGCCGCCATAGCATCTTTCATCCCCTGGGTTGATCCCTCTGCAATGGCATCTTTGAGCTCCTTGAGTTTACCCTCAACCTTCTCTTTCACAGCAGCTGGAACCTTCTCCCCTAGCTCCTTCAACTGCTTCTCTGTCTGGTAGACAACGGAATCTGCCTGGTTCTTTGTGTCAATAGCATCTCTCTTCTCCTTATCTTCCTTCGCGAACTTCTCTGCTTCTTGCACCATCTTCTCAACCTGCATAAATTTATTTCCAAATCCACTGAGTAGAACTCAGAATCTGATTGGTATAAGAGTTGCAAGAGCATAAAAAGATGTTTGCTCATAAGAAATTCAAGTGCAAGTTTTGGCACAAGTCCACTAACCATACACTCTGAAGAGTAATAACTATTGACAAAACATACCTCATCGCTGGGTAAGGTGCTAGCACCAGTAATGGTGATGTCTTGCTTCTTCCCAGTGCCTTTGTCAACAGCACTAACCGAGAGAATTCCATTGGCATCAATGTCAAATTTAACTTCAATTTGCGGAACTCCACGCGGAGCTGGCGGGATACCATCGAGGCGGAAGCTGCCAAGGGATTTGTTGTCCCTAACAAACTCCCTTTCACCCTGAAGGACATTGATTTCGACACTTGTCTGCCCATCAGCAGCAGTCGAGAACACCTCAGATTTTGAGGTAGGTAAAGTAGTATTTCTGGGAATGATTTTTGTCATAACCCCTCCAAGAGTCTCCAAACCAAGTGACAACGGTGTCACATCCAACAAAACTATATCACTAACATCTCCAGCCAAAACACCAGCCTGGAACCAACAAGGGCAAGAGGGTCAACCAAAAACCAAGTGAAAGAACCTAAAGAGATCTTCAAAAGAAATAAATAAATAAAACAATAATTGGACAAGCATAGAACACAAGATTCTCTCAAAAAATAGGACTGAAGAACCACCTGAACAGCAGCCCCTAGGGCAACTACTTCATCTGGATTGACAGTGACATTGGGATCTTTCCCAGTCATTTTCTTTACAAGTTCTTGTACAGCTGGGATACGTGTTGATCCACCAACAAGAATCACCTCATCGATATCCTTAATGGATAGTTTTGCATCCCTTAAGGCATTCTCAACTGGTGTTTTAAGCCTAGAAAATTAACAAATTGTTATCAACAAGTGATCATTACAATTATCAGCTCTTATACTCCACAATTTAAGACTATAAATGCCCCCCCCCCCCAAATGAATGTAAAAAGTAATGACACAAAAATATTAAACAGAACTAATTAACCAAGTTGTTGTTCAATACTAGGTACCTGTCAAGGAGGTCAGAACACAATTCCTCAAACTTCGCTCTTGTAAGGGTAGTCTCGATGTGCTTAGGACCATCAGCAGTGGCAGTGATGAAAGGCAAACTAGAAAGAACATACAGTTTCATCAGTCAAACTTCAAATCAAAATATGAACGGAAACCATTAAAATGGTGAGGGAATAGCAGCTGCAACCACTGTACCTGATGTTAGTCTGAGTCAAAGATGACAGCTCCATTTTGGCCTTCTCAGCTGTCTCGGTCAACCGCTGAAGTGCTTGTTTGTCCTTCAAAAGATCAATGCCTTCATCTCTCTTAAAGTCAGCAGCTAGCCAATCAACAACCCTCTGCATAATTCATAAACAACAGTATTGAACTCTTATCAGCTACAGCTACATAGTCAACAAAAGCAAAAGGAAGATTTTAGATAATAAACCTAATTGGCAACAAGAGCTACATAGGTAACAAGAACCCAACCTTGTCAAAATCATCACCACCCAAATGTGTATCTCCTGATGTAGAAAGCACTTCAAAAACTCCATCACCTACCTCAAGCACTGCAGTGAAAATCAAAGAAAAGGTAAACGAATAACTTCACAATGCTTTATATGCATATATTTTCTATCTTAATCAAAAACCATGAAAGAAAAATTTTGTGCATCACTAGGGGGTACATCAAAAGACACAGTTTACCCCATAAAAACCACTTCCAGAAGTTACAAAGTTAAACCTTGAAATAAAAGGTAATTCAAGGGACAGTAACAGTACCTGAAACATCAAAAGTACCACCACCAAGGTCAAATACTAGGATGGTTTCGTTGTTCTTCTTTTCAAATCCATATGCCAACGAAGCAGCAGTAGGCTCGTTAATTATTCGAAGAACTTCCAATCCAGCAATTCTTCCAGCATCCTTTGTAGCTGTCCTTTGCGAATCGTTGAAGTAAGCAGGCACTGTAACTACAGCCTTAGTCACTTTATCGTTCAAAAACTTGGATGCATCATCTACAAGCTTCCTCAAGACCTGATGTCGGAACAGCAACAAATAATCAGCCATCAATCATCATCCTATGAACGACTTTCCACTAAATGTGTCAACTCAAAATAAAATCCGAGTCTCGAAAGGTTAAAGCAAATGTTCCAAATATAATAACCAAGAATGTATTAATTATGAAGGCAAAACAGAAAAGCAACCTCATGTCAAGACTTCCAGAATGAAGGTTTTTGCTAAGAGCTTTTTGCTAAGACTAAGGTACCATATTCTACGAACCTGATCATCATACAATATATAGAAATAATAATCCATTTCCTCAACCTTCAAGTTAACCCTGAACAAAACCAATATTAAGCACCCATACTAGCATGACAGCGGACAAACAGATAACAACTTCATCTGACACATGAAACACCTTCCAAATCGTTCCTAAGGATGCTCAATCAAAAATAATAGTCAACAGTAAAGTAATTCTATATCAGATTAAAGATAAAAAGAAATAAACAAACCACCACCTTCATGTGACAAAAATAGCAATAAATATCAATACACGACAAAATTCACACGCTTCCTCATTAATCAAAATACCTGAGCTGAAATCTCCTCAGCAGCAAACTGCTTGCCAATAGCAGGGCAATCCAACTTAACATTGCCATTCTCATCTCTCACAACTCTATAAGATACCTGCTTTGACTCCTCATCCACCTCAGTCATCTTCCTCCCAATAAACCTCTTCACCGAAAAGAAAGTATTCTCCGGGTTCACCACCGCCTGACGCTTTGCAATCTGTCCCACAAGCCTATCCCCATTTTTAGTATACGCCACCACAGACGGCGTCGTTCTTTGCCCCTCGGCGTTTGTCACTATTGTTGGCTTACCCCCTTCCATGGCAGCAACCGCGGAATTGGTAGTACCCAAATCAATACCCACAACTTTCTCATTCACTACCCTCAAAGGCCCACTATATCTTCTCCTTACAGTGTTGCTGTGTCTTAGAAACGCCGCCGTTTGGGACCTCAGATTTTGACCTAAAAATACAGTCTTTGGTGGGAACGAAAAACTGGGTTTTCTCGAGGAAGAGGAGGAGAATCCAATACCACCTAGAACGTGAATCTGAGCCGTAGATGAAGCCATTTTCTAGGGTTCTTGAGGGAATTAACTGGACGGGTTAGAAAGATATAACTTGGAGAGAGTGAAAAACCCAAACCCAGAAAGAGAGAAAATTGGTTAAAAAACCCCTAACTGGAGAAATTAAGTTTGTGGTGATACAGAGGGCCGAGCGCGGAGAAGATAAGAGAAACGAAAGGAAGGGTTTTGGGGTTATAAGCGGAAGTGTGAGAGAAATGCAGAGAGAAGTACAGGTAAGGGTTAGGTCGTGACACGTGGACTAATTCTAGAACTATCTATGGCTGCTTACGGGCAGGGTTTTTGGCCGTTGGATTGAAGTTTCGGGCTGCCCGGTTGGAAAAATCGAGGTGGTCGTAGAGTGTCCTACTGTGAGCGAGTGTGTCTGGGTGATTCCGAATTTCCAACTGTATAATTTTCAAATTATGTATTTGAAAATAAATAAACAAATATGTAGTATATTAACTGTCAAATGATAGTTTATCTATGGAGCTTATTTTAAGTGAAATTTTAAATTTAATATTTATTTTATGTATAAATTGTGCGCTATTAAAAAAATAAATATACAAATTAATTTAAATTTAAATTAAGACTTTTCATAAAAATAAGATAAATATCATAAAAAATATAATTTAATGTATATTTTATTACTTAAAAAATTAATTATATAATTATATATAACGATAATAATAAGTTAATTTTTTTATGACGTCCAATTGTTTTGGAAAGTCCTAGATTAGACATATATTTTTTTAAGATGTTTCAAAATGTTACTATTAAAAATTAATATAAAAGCTTAGCCTATGGTATAGCAAATTTCCAATTCCAACTAATGGCATAGTAGATTCATATTAAATAAATAATTTTTTTCTATTAATTGTCTTAATCATTAATTTTTGTCTATTCGATAGTTTCTTTTGTGATTATATGCTCTAAATACTCAATTAATTTAGCCATAGTAAATTCGCATATATATAATATTGTCATCTTGCTTAACTTGTTAATTTTATTATTTATTTTTTTTTTGGTCAAAACTTGTTATTGTATTAATTATGTTTATAGAAATATTGCTGATTAAGACAACCTAAACCGGTATATTAAAGAATATAGATTATAATATTGTTGTTAAAGAATATGGAGTTCTTCTGATCTGATGTTGCGAGTATGTATGATTATTATTATAAAGCCGCCGAACTTGACCACTTTCCAGATCCATCATTTTTTAAACGTGCCCATGATTTCTGATTAATTATTATACTTACTTATTAGATTAGGTTATCATTTTCTTATTAATATTTTAATTTCACTCGTCCCCACTCTAAAAAAATTAACTTATTAGATGAATATTGTCTAAATTATTATAAAAAAAATATTTTTATAGTCATTTATTATTCGATATAAAAAATTTAACAATATCCATTATCCTTACGTTTAGTGCTAAAAATATTTTTTTAAAAATTAAAATCGTTATATGGATGTGATTAGAAGGAATTTAATGGTTGATGCTTGATAATTCAACTTGCTAACTCTTCAAAATCATTTAATTTAATTTGATTTTGAATAAATATGCTTTGATTTGTTTTATTTATTACTTAAAATGTTAATTTTATTTTTCACACTAAAATTCATAATAAAATTTAATTTTGCTCACAAAGTATTTTTTTTCTTTTTCAATTTGACCCCTCTAAATTACTTTTAGCCCCCTATCCCCTGTAGTTGTTGGAATTTCTCATCTTGTTTCGTATTTATTTGGATTTTAGTTATAATATTCAAATAATTTGATGATGTATAAGGCTTTTAAACTCACTTTTACAGTTTTACTGCATCTATTTTTTTAGATTAATTACAAATTTATATTTAACCTCTTATTATATTTTGATTGGTTCAATTTTAATTACCCTTAACTTCAGTTTGTTTAGTTTAATCAATTTATTAACGAGATGGCCATCCCTATTCGAGAGTACCATATCACCTATCCATGATTTAACCTGATTCTTTGCTCAAACAATACTTGTTTCCGGTGTCCAATGTAAACTAGTAAAATCAGGTAAAAGTAAAATTAAATTAATATAATATAATAAAATACTGCCGTTGATATTAAATTTTTTATATTAAAATATAAATTTTATTTTTATAGTATTTACAAATATATTAAAAAGTTATAAAATCATAAATAATATAAATAGAACATAAATGAATTGGGTTATACATGTCCGAAAATGAGTCTTGCTAGGTCAAGTTACTTTGCGGGTCAAATAAATCATGTCATAAACATAATAGATCGAATTTGAATCATATTTTTATAAATGAAATTTATTATATCATTAAAAATTGATTATTATTTACTAAGATTTTATGCCAATTTCACATGACAACTTGTGATTAGTTGATGGCTCTGCACCAATTTGTTTTTGTTTATGTGTCCAATTTTCTCCTAAAATTGTTATTATTCTCCTACAATATGTTTATGAAGAATTAAGAAGGTAGAAAATAAGTAAGAAATTGGTTTTAAATTACGTTCCCTATTTGTATGTAAATAAAGATATGAATATGAACCGGGTTTGAAATGATAAAGGAAGGCAAATTTATGTTGAAAGATAGAAACAAACTTATGAATGGAAATTTATTTATGAGAAAATATCATAGGGGAGCATGAACCGGGTGCATTAATAATTTTATTAATCAGTCAATTAATTTCGATTAACCACGATGTTTGTTTCGATTTTTAATCAATTTTTTCGAATAGATTTGCTGGTTAATCATTAAAAAATTATAATATATAAATTTAATATATTATACAATTTATAATACTGCTTTTAATAGTTAAAAATATTTCACAAGTGAAAAATACAAATAAAATATAATATCCATTAAAAGAATTAAAAAAAAATATTTTTTCATAATTAATGATAAGAATTGAATATATTCAATATGAAAATAATAATAGAGTGCTAATTATGCACATAAAATGAAATAATTGTGATTTAAAAAAATGAAATAATTGTAATTTCAATATTTATTTACCTAAAAATATATATTATAAGGGTAAATTCTTCTGGAGACATTTGAACTTGTTAACAAAATTTATTTTGATACATAAATTTTGAGAACAACCAAATAAATACTCAAATTATCTAATTTCAATATTTTTAAACACAAAAATTAGATAAAACGATACCAACCTAACACGTGAACGTCATTTATCTATAATAATCAACACGTGTCAATCATATTGTGTGTTTTTTCTTCTTCTTTCTTACTGTATACTTTTTTTCTTTTCTCCTCTCTCTCATTCAGTCTTCCCTCCCCCCTTCCTCATCGTCGCCACCTCCATTCCCTCCACCAGTAGTCACGGACTTATTTTTCCCTTGCCACCGACCAACGATACCATTATGTAGTCCACTTCTTCATTACCGAAAAACAAAAATTTGACATAAATGTATATATTGTATTAAAGAGTCCAAAACTAATCTCAAACATTTAAAGGTTGGAAAAGGCAACAAGTTGTAAAAGAACATAAATCTTGTAAGAAGACAGTGTAAGATTAATTAGCAAATATATTGAAATGGGTTTTGTAAATGCATCAATTCTCTTGAAAACATTAGCAAGTGGTTTCAATGCATTTGTCTTTTTCGGTACAATTTTTTAAATAATATTTTTTAAAAAAAATTTACAAAATTTGTATCTTTTGAAAAATATTTATGGATTCGGACTAAATCAGAAATTACAACAATTAGATCCGATTTCACAATATGTAATTCATATATTCTGAAAGTAAATATTTACTGAAACTACAATAGATTTATGATTTTAAAAATTTGAAATTCTAGCAGGATGATACTGTTTCATGTCTGATATATTTTTTTCTTTTACAAAAGTTGTCTGTTTGCAACTTTTGCAATTTTTTTATTTTATTTTTGCATAAGTTTACAAAGCTGCCTACATAACAAATTTATTTATTTATTTTAGCTAGAGTTATTATGACCCTATACTATTATGACCACAAAAGTAATTGAACTCAGCTATTCCTTCAAACTATTCAAACACAGTCATCTAAGAGCATACTTGATAGCAACTCCATTCCCATTTTCACCCAATCTACTATCTGGAAGGAAGAATAAGAGCGCAATAAAAACGTAAGATGCATTATTGAGACGAGAGCACTTTTATGCCATTGTCGAAATATGTCAACAATTCAATAAGACGAGCAATTTGTCTCGTAATATAGCATTTACAGCATGGTACTAAAGCACTGCCTGGAAGCCAGAGAAATACCCAAAAGGCATGGGATTGCTGCTGCCTCTAACTGATTAATGGAATCTGCATCACTGTTGCAATGCCTCAACCAAAAGAACCTCAACTGCATCAATTCTGAATGCCAGATGTATCAGTTCTTCTCCACCACATAGATAAGCAAGAAAACATTCTTAAAATTCTACCACCCAAATTTAACACTTTCCAGCATAATAATTGGCGAAATATTAATGCAATTTCATGAAAAAGGTAAAAACACAAACCTGAAGCTTGTTGATAGCAGATCTATCACGATATATCGGAGCATTTGCATGCACTTCTCCAATAACTTAACACCATCTTCAAAACTCAGGTTCTCCTGCCATTCATCACGGAGAATTGGCCGTGGAAAGTGATTACCAAATCCAGTTGCTACATGATTGTCCTCAAATTTACTCCTATCATAGACACCTGAAATACACACATTAAGAAACACAATGCCTCGGTACTAAACAGCAATATGGTTTGTGCCCCTTAGCAGGTGGCTCAGAAAATGGCAAAACAAAACAGCTTATAGCTAAATGCAAAGGCCAAAGATGTAACTAAGAACTACCATGCCAAGATACTTTTGTCCATTTTTCACTCCACCAAGAACAAGAGAATTCCATAATGGATTGAGCTTATTACGCCTATTATACACCACCCTTGTCAGATAGTTGTGCACTGTAACCACAATTAGCTAAAACTTTGTTTTATCATCAAAAACCACACAAACTTACATAAGCTCGTCAAGATAGCGTAGAATCTATTGAAAATCACTGATCTCTCCACAAGCACCAAGAAGCGAATGCTTCCCGATGGGCTTAATTCGCTCCACACTCAACGCAATGCGGATGCATAAGATGCTGCTTATTTCAATGGCACCATAGAAAATTTATCACAATTCTTCACATATACCTTACAAATGGGGAAGGAGCTCCAAATTCAAATAATTTAATAGTATGTATTTTTTCTATACCTTTTTTTACTATTTTTATCCTATTGAAATATTATTGGATAACAATGACATTGAAAAAATAAATATTTTAATTTAAAATGACGACATTTTAGTCTTTTAGTATAATTTTTTATAAAATTAATAAGTATATTAATATTAGTGAAATGTATAAAAAGTGAAAAATTGGTGAAATTGAGTAATATATATATATTTTTTAATTTTTTTGAACTTGATTCACATATCATATTTGACTTAAAATGTCCACAAAAATCACAACTATAATATTTATTTTCTATTAAATTCCTAAACTTTTATTTAAATGTGCATTAAATCCGACTTTAAGAATTTTATATAATTTTGTAGATGCAGCGCCGTAAATTCACATCACCATTTTCTTTTAAAAAATAAAGACCTAAAATTAAAATTAGGGTTTGGTTTGGATTAAAAACCTTTATTTTCTTCTAGTTGATGTGAGAACATAAAGTCACAATCACCTTCAATCAAACGCGGTTGAAAAATTGAATAGGAGTGCTTCAAACCAACTTACGGGAAGGGATGGGTGCAAGTTGTGCAACTGCAATTGATGACCAGCATAATTGCATTATCAGTGTCAAAATCGAACTTAATGTCCATCTAAATAAATATTTAAGAATTCAATGTAATAATATTTGCATTATCAGTGTCAAAATCGAACTTAATGTCTATTTAATACTCATTTCGTTCCTTAACATGCGTCAATTTTGATAAAAATTTAAATTTTATTTATATGTTACATTTAGATTTACAATGTAATTTAATTTACTTTTTTCAATTTAATTTTTTTTTCAATACAAATTAACCAATTAAATTTAAATTTATACATTTAAACATTCAATTTTATCTTAAATTTAAGTCTAATTAATACTTTCTAATTATAGTGAAAACAACAAAAGTAACAGTAAATAAGGCACGGAAGGAGTAATATTTAAGAACTTAATGCTCCATTCATTATATAATAAATATTTTTTTTAATTTAATTTTTTAATAAAATTAAATCAATTAAATTTAAATTTATATATTAAATTATTTAATTTTATTTTAAATTTAAATTTAATTAATATTATTTAATTTTAATAAAAATAATAAAATTGACAGATATATTAAAACGGAGTGAAAAGTAATTAAAAAAAACGAAATACATTTGTCTGAAATGTAACAATTAGCCGTTACAGCCGCTCTGTAACAGTCAGTGAAGTTAAATTCACCCAAAGTTGAGAACCCATTTAGTTTTTTTAAAAAATGTTATCCCTCTCTTTAATGAAGGAGAACGAAAGTGAGAGTAAAGTCTCAGTCTTTCACTCTCTCACATGTCAACAGAATCTCTACTCTTTCTTTAGTCCAACTCTAAATATCACTCACTCTCTCTCCCTCCCTCTTCACCCTATTAGGGCTTTTCTCTCTCTAACTTTCTCTTTTTGCTCCATTATTAACCCTGTAGCTACAATTTTCAGTGGTTAACGGAGGATAATCTGCCGGTTTATTTGAGCTCAAGTTGATGAGTTCTTTTTCAATTCATGTTTACTTTGATTTTTTTTTTGAATTTTAGCTTAGTCTGAGCTCGATCTTGATAAGTATGTGATGTTCTGAAAGAACGCGATCGGAGGAGTGTTTTTTATTCAATTCTATGCGCGAGGCAATGTACGGAATATGCATATTTTTTAGCTTAAATTTGTGTGTATTGGTTTGTAATAAAGGGATTAGATCTGCTTTCGAGTTGGATAGTGATTGGAATTGCTTAATTTTTAGTTGAAGAAATTTTTCTTCGATGTCAAGTGGAATTTGGATCAGATTGATGTTTGAGTCTTTTAAGAAATTTGGATTAATTTGAGTTAAATTTTGTGTCTTGGAAATCCTGTCGCTTATTTCTCCTCTGCTTTTTTTTTTTTTTAATTTCTCAGGTGGTGTACTTTGCAGTTGTGAAAAGTGTATGAATGGAATTTATATATATATATATATATATATATATATATATATATATATATATATATATATATATTTTTTCGTGATTGGATCATTTTTGTAGTTGTGCTGATTTAAATGTTGAACTGAAAGCGTGATCCTGTATGTATGTGAATTATAGTTGGGGCTTGTACTGTTTGGAATTATGGTTCTTGATTAATTATGTGCTGCACGAGTGTTCTTCTAGACTTTATATGTTTATTTTGGTTAGCTAGAGAGTCAGCGCTGAATACGTGTGTGCTTGACTCTGTAGGGGTTGGTGCTTTGTTCGGTGAAGTGCATTGAGTAATGGCACTTAGACGTCCTGCTCCTGAGGCAGCTGAGATCGCAATTGGGTCCATAGGGCGGGGATATGATATCTCAGCAGATTTGAGGCTTAAATACTGTAAAGGGAATTCCAAAGATTCACAATTGATTGAGATTGATGAAGGGGGTGGCAGAGAGATTGTTTTGCCCGGTGGCATTTCGATTCAGAATGTGCCAAAATCAATAAAGTGTGATAAAGGGGAGAGAACAAGGTTTAGGTCAGATGTCCTCTCATTTCAGCAGGTAATTGCTTTTTAGTTTTATTTTTTGGTAATATAGGTTGAAGTTTGTTCTTCATAATTCTTGTGCATGGTTTGGTTATCAATTGTTAGGATAGGAAATTATTCACTTTGTTTTGCTTCTTCTGAAATATATGTTTTCGTTGGACATTTAGCTTATCCATGCATTGTGTTTTTTCTTCCGCATTCTTGACATCAATGGGCAATAAAGCATCATCATTGAACTGGTGTATTTGGTTTGCGTCTCCTATCAGTTCTCTGCACTTGAGGAAAGATTCTTTCCCACTTGTGTACATGCTTTTAATATTGTACTTCTACACTATGACGGCCTTTAGCAGAAGTCAGTATGAGTAATCAAGCTTTCTAGCACTTCACATGTAAGGGGATGTCATAGGTTGTGTTTATTGGTTTTGGAATTGGCCAAATATTGAAATGTCTAGGGTTGTCTTAAGATGCTGAGTTAGGCTGTTTGGAGGATTTTTTTTCCTTCTCAGATGACCTGCATGCTTTCATTATGTAATAAAAAAAAGGCATAATGTTATCAAATGTCTACTATGTTTTGGAAAAACGGGCCTTACTCACCTTTCTTATATTTCACAGATGTCAGAGCAATTTAACCAGGAAATGTCATTGACTGGAAAAATACCCTCTGGTTTATTCAATACCATGTTTGAATTCAGAGGCTGTTGGCAGAAAGATGCGGCTAATACCAAAACCCTTGCTTTTGACGGGGTATTCATTACACTCTATACAGTTGCATTAGAAAAGTCTCAAATGGTCCTTCGCGATCATGTTAAGAAGGCTGTCCCTTCATCGTGGGAACCTGCTGCATTAGCAAAGTAAGTATTCATAGCTCTATTTGCAGTCAAATATTGAGATTGCTAGTCTCCATATCTCAGCTGCATTTGAAAAGCTTATCCAATAATAGCTTCTTGGGGTACCTTTTCCATTCAAGTGATATTTTTCTTTCTTTATTCTTGAATTCATGTTTATTTAATAGCTTAGTTTAGAGGTTCTTGGTTTTTTACATGCTACATCTAGCATGCTTTTTGTCTAATGGTGAATATGATATATGGAGATGAGCTATGATGCATGAGGCACTGCAATTTGTTTTAATTTGCTTGTTCTAAGAGAAAAGTTTAATATCATTTGCCGAAGTTCAGAAGCAGAAAAGGACAGAGAGAAATAAGACAATAAGGACTGAAAGATAGCAAATAAGCTAATGACAGAGAGAGATAATAAGGACTAAAAGATAGTAAATGAGCTATATCAAACCAAAGCGCTTTTTTTTTGGAACAAAAGAATTTTTTTTATACTATTTGTCATGTGTGCCATGAAGAAACAAAACATGCATTTGTTTTTGGGTCTATATTTTTTTTCTTAGTTTTATCGATTAACTCTTTTATGGAACTTGGGAATCTATCAATTTGTCCTTATATATAAAAATCAGACTGCGATTGCTAATGGAGCATCCAGTGAGTTCAACTTGATAACTTTTCCAATGCTTGTCTCTCCATTTATCAGATTAATCTGTGGTCATGTCTATCTACAACAGGCTTAATAACATCAAAATCCTGATTGCACACAATCCTATTAAACATATAGCATTTGTTTTTATTTGAATGCATCCATTAAGTAATAGTAACAAGGAAAAAATTCCCCCTCTATTTAATGATGAATAATTGCTCTTACAACTGCCTATTTGATTGGCATCCTAGTTTGCACCAAATATTTTGTTAGGTAGCATCCACCAAATTTGTAGTCCAAGATGCTTATCTAAAAGTTTTGTAATTTTCAAGGTCCTCAATATGCATGCTTCACATAATTTATCAAAAATGTAATCCACACTTGTAAACCTAAATTGACTTGAGTTCAAATTGAAGAGTATTTCATTTCTGTTGTCGCCTGGCCTGCACACGTAAGTTGTGAAAAAAAAGCCACCTTCTGGAGGAAGGATAGCATGTGGTTATGCCTACTTGCCAAAATATGGGCATGACTATGTCTTGCTGAAGGAAATAAAGAGAGCCTCTAACAGTTCTTCTCCCTTATCTTGTCATCAAAATGGAAACGGCTTTTGAGTTGCAATTATGCCATTGACTGTAACTGAATAATTAGCTCTACTCGTGCTTTTATTACCAAGAACGTGGTGAAATCATGAATAATGATTGTGTTGGAGTCAGCGGAAATCAGCTTTTGTGTTTTGGTTTGTTCAATTTTTGAGAGCAGTTTCAAAATCTTACCGAGAGTGACGAACTTCAGGAACAACTAATTTCAAAATCTTATTAAGAATTACTAACTTTGAGAATGACTAACTTCAAGAATTTTATTGAGAACAACTAATTTATAATCTGTATTGGTTTGATTAACATTTATTTGTGCTGCATTAAATAAATAGTGCCATCTATTTTGGGCTAGACCTCTTATTATATTTATTATGTTGTTTGCCTACATTAAACAATGAGTTTGAAAATTTGATTACTGTTTAAAACATTCTAAGCTTGCTGTGTTGGTTTTGGAGCTAGATGTTCACAATAAGTTTATTGTCCTAGGTTTATAGACACATTTGGCACTCATATTATTGTTGGTGTGAAGATGGGCGGGAAGGATGTCATATATATGAAACAGCACCACTCATCAGTTCTTCAACCAGCTGATGTACAAACAAGATTAAAGGATATGGCTGATAAGAGGTTTCTAGATACCAGTGGACAGTATAGGGTGGCTTCTGAAGAAGTTTACCAGAATCACAAGGTTTGTGCCAAAATGCTCTTTTTTTTTTTTTTTTTTTTTTAACAGTAGTTTGTATTGCTGGTTTCATAAAATCAATTGGACTGAGTACTGACCATCACATAAGTAGAATAAATATTGTTTTCTGTTGGAAGTCCTCGCTATTTGATAATATGAACCAATAAGTACCCTATCTTTTATATTTAAGTTTTTGAGCTTTTATGGAATAGATAGGCTGTTTTGAGGTGTTGGAAGATCTATGTGAGAGAAGTTATAAGCTGTCCGGGGGGGGGGGGGGGTTGTTGCAAATTATTCATCAGGCTGGCGGGATGCTTCTTTAATCCCATAATACAAAGTGGATTATAAACTAAGATGTTGTTTGTTGCATAACATATTACTTGCCTTATGTGAGAGAAAATGCAGGATAGAAGCGTTTTGACATGTTAACCTGTGACTTACTAATCGAACTGGATGCACAAAAGGAAAAATATCGTTCAAAAGTTTGTATACTGGGTTACCTATCTAAAAAAAGAATGTGTTTTATTTTTCCTATTTCATTGTGGTGCAATTTGAGTCCACGTTTATAATTGTTGCCTTAGATGATTAAATATAAAATTTAAAAAACCCTACTGTAACACCCATACCCGGTCCAATAAGGGCTAGGTATTGAATGTTACCAAACTAGTTCTTTCAGTTGATTTAAAAATGGAACTCACACTTTACTTTAATTAGCTTTCATTACATTTGTTAATTTAAAATTCTCAAATTTCCACTGAAAAATGGACAGTCTCGCCTGTTCAGGTCTCTATCCTCCTGTTAAACAATTGTAAATTTACACTTTTATAAGGCATTCACACATCTCAACTCCATAATAAATCCAATACATTGTTAAGTATTTCCATCTTTCTCAAACTATCAACATATAGGGATAAATTTACCAGCAGATGTGAATTTATCCTTCTAGATCATACACTTTTCATAATAAAGAACTAAAACATCCATCTTCCTTCTTACATGCATGTATTTATAGTAGCCTTCAATATCCACAATTCATCATCCAAAATGAATTACAATTCAAATTCTAAAATAGCTTTTCATAAGCCATTTGATAGCTCAAATTTTAATGCTTCAAAAGAAAATGTCAAAAAGAGATACTAAGTCTAAGTATCTATTCTGAAGTAAAAGAACTCCTCCATACTTCCTGATAGATTCCTAACTTGCCTTTCAGTTCAAAAACCCGTGTACCAACGTGCAGAAATAAAATTTCACGCGCTAAGCATATGGCTTAGTGGTAATCACTAATTTCACTTTCCACAACAATAATCTTACTAAAAAATTATTAATGATTTTCATATATATATAAAAAGTAAGCAAATAAGAGCACAACACCGAATTCCAAGAAAATAAAATTTTGGTATATTCCTCATAAGAGATTTTTCACTTTATTGTATAAATATACACATTGTCAGTCTCAATATATTAGACATGTAAGCCAATAATTAAATTCATCCTCAATGCACTCTTAAACATAATTAATGTGGATACATATATATGTGTGTAATTTATAATTTATTGCCCAAAGTAATCCAATGAGATTACGTGAGTTAGGTATGCGGGATGAATAATAGTAACAATATAGTAGCAGTAGCAGTAACAGTAATAAATTTGCAGGTTCTCAGTAACCTATAGACGTCCCAATTTTCAATGCAGTTCTCTATTCTCTATGGCCAACCAATTATACTTTCATCCATGTCTCATATCGATTACCAAGGGCAATAATAATTCCTCAAATCATATTTATTTACTGCATTCTCATTCACATAACAAATTATATTTACCAAAATCTCAATTTATAGTTTGTATTTTAAATTTTTTATTCACTCTATGGCACCATATGGCCTTACAGTATCATTACTAAATACAGTCATTCACATAAATCATTGTATTTCAAATTCTTATTTTTGTATAAATACCAAACTCGCTTGAATGAATTTTGAGATTAGCTTACCTGTTATATACCTCCTATCATTTCATCGTTTATAGCATTATTTAAAATATCATGAGCAATCATGCATGTTAGTTAATAAATTTAACTCTTTAAGTTTACTAACATCAATAAACTCATACTTTCACTGTAACTTTTATCATTTTAACTCATTTACAATTCAAATACTAAAATCCAACATTTATTACCACGAATATAGCTCATGAATTTAGCACTTCAATATTTATAAAATATTTCTACCAAATTAGTCATTTCGATAAACTAAATTTTGTCCATTTATTTTAAAAGTCTCAACTATTTTTTTTTTTATCAAAATCGCATATCATACCACAATTCAAAACTCGAACATAATAATTAAAATAAGAAAAGATGAATTTAGTGGTTGCAAACCTCAATTCACAGCAAAATAGCTCAATTTTTCCAACTTGAACTTCACAGAAATTAGCTCAAGCTTCTATGTCCTTTCCTTTTTCCTTCTTCAAGTTTTCCTCCTCTTCTACATTTACAGAAACCATTTCAACCATATACTCGACAAATCTCAATAATAATAAAAATTAAATTGATTATATAAATCTAAAATTGAGAAGTCTAACTTATTCTAAGTTTTAAACACTAAATTCCTAAAATTGAATTTCAAATCCCTAATTTTTTTCTTCAAATCTCTCCCTTGTACATTTCTCCTAAATTTCAAATTAGTAGCTATTGTAACTCACCCCAAAGTCGCCATTTGAAGAGGAGGGGGATGGCGGTGTTTTTAGTGGGCGGCTTTAGAAACGGCGAAGAGAGAGAGAGTCGTAATCGAAGCAAAAAACACGGGGAAGAAGGAAAATGGCTGCTGCCGTTGCTCGCAACGGAGGGAGAAAAGAGAGGAGGAGGCCGACGGCTCACGGTGGATGGAGGGGCGGAGAACAGCGGAGGAAAGAAGTGAAGTAGATGGGGGCGGCTGGAACAGAGGAGATCGGGAGGCGTGAGGGCTGGAAAATCAGGGAAGAAACGAAAAGAAAAAGAGGGAGAAGGCCAAAACGATGTAGTTTTGGCTGGGGTAAGCAGATTTTTATGCCAAATTCCTATTCAATTTTTCTTAAATTTTTTTTAACCCCTAATCAATTTATTTTACCCTTCCTTTACTTTTCTACACCCATTTCAAGTTAAATTCTTATGAAAGTTTACCCTACTATTCATACAGTATTTCCTTTTTATTCATTTATTAATAAATTTTTATTTACATATCCAATTTGTTGGGTTATTAATATTTTAAGGCGTCACATCTACATATTCCATCCAATAGCTTACCTGTACACAGTTGCACAATTCGGGGAATCTCTGCCCCGTTTGGGTCGGGTCCCCACTGAGGTCGGGTATTCCCCGCTCCGTGATCATCCTTACTTGCTGGTCTATGCATAACTAGTGGCACTCTTCAATTCCATTGGAATTCATAAAATCTGTCTGGTGGTTTTAATGTTGCTGGAATGCTTGAAAGGAACAGTACTGTTCAAAATTTGTAATACTGGCTTGCCTAGATGGAAAAAGCATGCGGTATATTTTCTATTAAAGTTGTGTCGCAATTTCAGTTTATGCCTATAATGTTGACTGAGATGATTTAACATAAAATTTTATAAACCCTACTATGGATTCCACCTAATAGCTTACCAGTATAAAATTTTGAGATACCCAATTGCTAGTTGTCATGATGTTAGAATTTGATGCATCATCAGAATGTTATCCCAAGAAGTTGTTCGCATCATCAAATAGAGTACTTGGTGGCCTATGCATAATCATTGGCACTTCAATTTGATTGTAATTCATAAAATTTTTTGGGTGGTTTCAATATTGCTGGAATTTGTGAATGCTGGAATGCATGTGGTTGGGATCCGTGCAGAAGGAAGAGAGAGAGAGAGAGAGAGAGAGAGAGAGAACTATTAGATGCTAGTTCTGGCCTAATCAAAATTTGAGAACTAAAGGGATATACAAGCATTTTTCTGAAGGCAGTGGAACATGGTGGACATCTAGTGTGTCTCAAAAAGTTGATGCTTCCATAGTAATTTTCATCTCTGCAAGTCAGTATAGAATGATGGAACTATTAAGGAGTGTTTGTATATAGTTGTGTGCAAATTCCTCATCAACCTAATGTTTTGGTCACCTTCGTTATATAAAAACAGGGATTTGAATACATGGTGCAGCATTGCCATTTTATGATGTAACTTTTGCATCTGCTCGCATTTTGAATTTCATAAAAATGTCTGCAGTGAATGTATTGCACCAGTATTCTTGTAACTCTCAAGTATTGGTCATGAGTAGCCAGTGTATTTGTAAGATTTGTAATGGCCAGATTACCTTAAAAAACATGCATCTATATTGGATCCAGCATTTGGATGAATATGCTTATATGGTTTGTTGTCTCCTCAAGGCATCTTATCTAATTATTTTTGTTTCAGTTGGAGATCAGAGAGCAGCGGCTGAGGTTTGCTGATACCAGTCCCTCGAGTTCTTATTCTCATAAGGAGGTGTGTTTGTCAGATATGGTATTTTTGCTATCAAATTGTTATTTGGTGGATGGTCTTGATGAAATCACCATCTTATTGAAAGCCCATTTAAGGGTTTTTCCTTGTCAAAATTACTGTTTTACTCATTCTCATTTAATTATTGTAATTGCAGGATATAGTGAGAATTTACAAAAGAAGAGGTGGTAATGATAATAAAGCGTTATCCCATAGTGAGTGGTTACACACTGTTCAATTTGAGCCTGATGTAATCTCAATGTCATTTATCCCAATCACCTCTCTATTGAATGGAGTCCCAGGGAGCGGATTCTTGAGCCATGCAATAAATCTGTATCTACGATGTGAGTAAAAACTGTTCTTCAGTTCATAGATTTGGTGGATTAATGTTGTTACTTATTATGGTCAAATTGATCTTCAGGCTGCCTATGCATTCCCTTTTTCTGTTCTATCTCAAATCCCTATTTTCTATCAAGGTCTTATCATGGTTGTTTGATGCTTGTTGAGATCCCTAATTATGGACTTTGATCCGTTCATTCTTTCCTTGACTCATAACTCTGCATGATATTGTTAAACCATTCAAAAAATAATATCAATTTGCTTATTTACCAGATAAGCCCCCAATTGAAGAGCTGCACCAGTTTTTAGAATTTCAGCTGCCAAGGCAATGGGCACCAGTTTTCAGTGAACTTCCCCTTGGTCCACAAAGGAAGCAACAAAGTACAGCGTCTTTACAGTTTAGTCTCATGGGACCCAAGCTTTTTGTCAACACTACTCCGGTAAAGCCTTTTCTATTGCCATATTGTCTGTTCTATTATTTCTATGATGCGCTTGATAGTTTGACTGCAAAGGTTTTGCATACTCATAAATTGCATGTTACCCTAGGAATGGCAATGCTTCCAAATTTATTTGCTCAGATTTTAATTAGTTAACCCAGCTAACCAATGACAAAATTATTTTGTGCACTCACACAATAATGCATTGGAACCTAGATATGCTATCCACGACAAATCTAATAGACTTTGCATTTGCCAATTTCTTACTGTTGCAATATGAAATATTTGTGCAACCTTTATCAGTATTTCCAAATAGTAATAATGGTAATGTAAGTTGCATTATGCTATGATAATAGCTGCATATTACTGCGGGTTATTAAGAGTGATGATAGTGTAAGGTTTTAGAATATCATCAAATTTTATATTTCTCCCATGCATTCTATCAAGAAGAATAAAAATGCCACTCATCCTTTGCTCAAACATTGTATAAGGCCCTTATTTTTTCATTTGATCTGTTTGTCCTAGTTCTCAAGCACTCCACATTTTGCAATTCTTGATCTGTTTGGGTCCTTAAAAGTTTAAAATGACTTAGAACAGTTTGAGAATTCTAAAATAAAAAATCAAGAATTGCTGTTATGGATGTTGTATGTACTGTGCAAACAATATTGTTGTCTTCGGATGTTGGGAGGATAAGCTAGCATGGACTTGCAAACCTTGTTTTGACATGGAGAGCATTTCGCTTAATTGCTTCTTGCTGCTCCTTTTGAAACAATAAGGGATCTTAATTATACTTAGAGCGAAGGTGTTGTTACTTAAGGAATATAAGTTTTAGAGTGAAGAACCATAAGGACTGGACAGAATTTTTGTGAGTTACTCTTGCTAGTAAGGTGTCCTAATAATATGGTTTCATGTTAAAGTAACAGTCAACACAGGATCTAGAGCCACTTTGGTTGGACAAACTGCTTTTCAGAATTGATCTGGTGTACAAGTTGCAGTCTTGCCTTTTATATATATATATATATATATATTTTTTTTTTATTTTCTTATTTGGCGAAATATCTAAATATATACATACCTTTACAGGTTGATGTTGGTAAGAGGCCAGTGACGGGTCTTCGGCTATATCTAGAAGGTAAAAGAAGCAATCGCTTAGCCATTCACTTGCAGCACCTTTCTTCTCTACCAAAAGTCTTCCAACTTGCAGATGATCCGAATGGTAATTTCCGCCAGGAGTCCCATGATCGTCGATTCTACGAGAAAGTTCAATGGAAGAACTTCTCTCATGTCTGTACAGCTCCTGTTGAGTCCAATGAGGAACTTTCTATAGTAACAGGAGCCCAGTTAGTAGTTGAGAATTCTGGGTTTAAAAATATTCTCTTTTTGCGCCTGCGATTCTCAACTGTGTTGGGAGCTGTGGCTGTAAAGCATCCAGAGTGGGATGGATCACCTGGATTGGCTCCTAAATCTGGCCTCATTTCAACGTTAATCAGCCATCACTTCACATCAGTTCAGAAGCCACCTCCACGACCGGCCGATGTGAACATAAATTCGGCTGTGTACCCTGGGGGTCCTCCAGTACCTGTCCAAGTGCCTAAGCTTCTCAAGTTTGTCGACACAACAGAAATGACAAGAGGGCCCCAGGAAACTCCTGGCTATTGGGTTGTTTCTGGGGCAAGATTAGTTGTTGAGAAAGGCAGAATTTCTCTCCGGGTCAAGTATTCCTTACTGACTCTAGTGTTACCTGATGAAGATTTGGAACCAGATAACTAGAAGATTTTTTTTCCCTCCCCATGCCCTCGAGCAAAAATGGATGTACAAAAGAAACCGCAAAAAAGAATCAAGAAATAAAAGATATAGAGGGCCTAATTTATTGGTGGTTGTCAATGCGGGAAGATGCCTTGGATTTGGCAGCTGGCTTGGCTGGCAAATTGTTCTTGTAATATGTTGCTTATCACTGATAGCTTCCTCCTGTAATTTAATTTTGCTTCTATTGTAGATTCCTCAAGTTGGTGCCTTTTATCCGATGGCGGGGTAATCAGTATCCCCATTCTGCTAAATTACCCCATTCTGCTGGCTAGCTATTCACTCGTGCACTGAACATATCATGTTTTCTTGGTGCAGGTATGCAGAATTTTCTTATGCAGCCACAGCAGCATGTTTTTGGCTCTATTGGAATATAAATGTTGGGAAACAAAGAACTTTGAATATAAACCCCAATCTGCTTCCGATTCTTGTGACCTCAGTGTCAAATTGAATATTGCTGCTAGAAAAGCAAAGTCTGACTTGAAGAAGCCTTTATGGATAAACGTAGCATTGAATCTGTGAATGCCTAGTTACTGGATAATGAAACAATGATGTTGCCATTTTGAGTGAGCTTATGTAGATATTGGGACTTTTTTTTGTGCTCAAATGTCTGTTGTGAAACAATCTTTTATTACAATAGCAAGTCCTAATGGTAATATCAATGAGAGTCTGAAGTGGCACCTTCTGCATTCGGAGGGTGTACTTGTCGTGGGAACGATAACACTTCTATCCAAAAGGAAAGAAAGCAAATGGTGCTCTTATATGGTATAAGAATGGAACAAGAGAAATTGACATTATTTTGCAAAACAACCTTTAAAATGTTACATAGGGTCCTTGCAAAATATGAATGCTTTGAAGGAATCGTTTCCCTTTCCAAATACAAGTTCGTTTAGCCATTAACGCCTGATCCTGTAATTTGTGATGATTCCCCCTGGCCTGAATATCAAAATAGTCGAATAAACCCTATCTGAAAGCCATCCATCTTGTGGTGGCCACATATGGTTCTTGTAAGAGATGGATCAGAACCCAAAGATGTTACCTTCACTGTAAATTACTCCCTCCGTTACTAAATAGTAGTCATTTTTGCTATTTTCATAAAGATTAAAAAATATTAATTAGACATAAATTTAAGATAAAATTGAGTATTTCAATGTACAAATTTAAATCTGATTGATTAATTTGCATTGGAAAAGAAAATTAAATTAAAAAATAAAATTAAATTGTATTGTAAATCTAAAAGTGACAGATAAATGGAATTTGGATTTTTATAAAAAATGACAGATATTAAGGAACGAAGGGAGTATAATATAACAATAAGGAGAAATTAATGATATTGGATTTTAAAGTTCGGTCATGCGACAATCAATGAAGGACAAGGAGAAAACATGAGCATAAAATAATTGCACTTTGTATCAAAATGTAAAAGAAAACCATCAAGACCCACAAAAATTACATAGTTTAAACTTTGAAGTTGGTAATAGCAATTGAATATTGGCTGAGGATATCTCCTTTGCAAATTTCAGAGATATCAGTATTAAATTCTTAAAAGGACAATGAAACAATTATCCCAAGAAAGTACTAAAGAAACTCAAAAAAGAAAATCAGAAGAGTATTTGGAAGAAATGGGTTCCAAGAAAATTTTGAAAAATTCATTTCTAAATCCACACTTGACATGAGCAAAGCCTTGAAGATTCATCTGGAACAGTATACCTTTTATAATTGATTTCAGAATTGGAAAAATTTCAAGTTCGTTCTTAATATGGAGTTCTATTCTAAATTCTTCAAAGCTGTTTCATTTTTTAAAACAAACTGGCTATTATATGTAAGATATCAAGCATGGACATTCATTTACATATTAATTCTACAATGAAATTGTTTGAATTAAAGTTCATAGTCATTGGTTCCAGAAAGTAGAAGTTTAAACTACATCCTTTTTTAAATCTCCAAATCTTTTCTTTTTGCAAATAGAAATTCATATAGTAGGGTTTTCTTAATCAAATTACCCTGGGAGAGGAATTGGAAAGCAGGCAGTCAGCAGCAAATGGGAAAGGGTTAATTAAATGAAAGACATAGGAAGATTTGGAAACCAGAAAAAATTTCTCCATTTCCAGCCGCAGCAGAGAATAATATTCACAGCTGCTGGAACATGAAAGAACCAAACTTTCATATGCTTTCTTATCCAGGTCAATCTGCATGGGTCTGTCAGTCTCTTTCTCTCTCACCATTTAGGAGTATGTTTTGATATGTTAAGGATCCATAGAAAACGCAGACAGCTTTAAGAAGCATGAGCACAGAAATGCATCATGAAGTAACCCTGTCTCAATTAATCCCTGAGAAAATGGAGAGATAGAGGACTCACTGCCTCTAGATTTCCATGTTCCTCCAAGTGTCTTAATCTGCAGCAATTGTTGTTGCTTCTTCTTGTGAAGGAATTGAATGAGATTATAGCAGCTGAAAAAATCAAAAGATATCAGTAACTTTTTGATTGGTTAACCAACAGAGTTTTCATTTCATGTTTTGTTTCAATTTGGCATTACTATTGAGTCTTTAGCTACCTTGTATATTAAAGGAACCTGAAGACAAAGGGCCAATTTAATAATAAGTAAATTACCTGAGGCAAAACACTAGTGCATAGCCAGCACGTTGAAAGCATAATTGCCTGAGATTATAGGCACCTTCCTGCACCTGTATTCTTGTCCTTACCAGAAATCTCCACAATTGCAAACTCCATCCTTGAAATGATGAAATCGGCTTGCATCTCTTACTGTAATGTTTCTCTTAGTAATAAGAGAGATAAGCTTTATAGAGGAGTGGCAATCACCACAAACTCGTAAATTTTTAGTTACTAAGATGGGCTTGTTTGGCTTCAAATTGAGTATACCAAATGCAATAGCTAGTTTTTCACTATGATGCAGGAGGATTTGTTGCTTCTCCTCTTCTTCAACATCTTGAAGAACATAGCTAGACTCTCCATGGTAACCAAGCCTTTTCATTTCCACTACTAGTTCATTAATTTTGTTGTTTACCTGAGGCCACTGTGGGTGTGACCTATCTCCACCAACAAATGCATGAACAGCCCCTCCTATTTCAATCCAACTGCACCCAGGACTTTTCTTAAAACCTTGGTCTCTCTGCATGATTCTAACCTGTGCCGCATCATCCCATCTCCCAACAGTACTATACATATTGGATAAAAGAACAAAGTTTCCTGTACTTTCGTGCCCTAGGCTCTGGATTTTCCTTGATACTTCTTCCCCAAGTTTAACATTCTTATAGACCCTACAAGCAGCAAGCAAAGCACTCCAAATACGAACATCAGGCTCAAATGGCATCTTTTCAATGAAATTAACCACTTCTGCAAAACGTCCTGCCCTGCTAAAAAGATCAGCCATGCATATATAATGCTCCATCTTAGGAGTGATGTCGAAATCATGATCCATGGCATGAAACCAGTATTTACCTTCTTCCACAAGTCCTGAATGATTACAAGCAGATAATAAAGAAACGAAAGTCACATCATTTGGCTCTAAGCCGCCTGCTAGCATGTTATTGAACAATGATACTGCTTCCATGCCAAGCCCATGAATTCCATAAGCAATTATCATTGTGTTCCATGATACAATATCCCGCTTGCACATTGTTTCGAAAACCCTCCTGGCTATCTCAATCCTTCCACACTTCGCATACATGTCAATAAGAGCATTACAAATTGTGGTTTCAGTTGCAAAGCCATGACTAATTGCATAAGCATGGCTGCAAGAACCATGCTGTAGTGCAGCCAAATGAGCACAAGCTGGCAGAACCCCTAACATAGTTGTTGATTCTGGATCTGTTCCAGACAAACACAGCCTACGGAACATACATAAAGCCTCTTCTGCATCACCATTCTGCACACATCCTGAAATAATGGCACTGTACGAAACTGTATCTTTAAAATTCATTTCATAAAAGAACCTTATTGCATCACTGACAATACCACACTTAGCATATGTTGAAAGTAGAGTATTTCCCAACATTAAATCAGAAACAAGGCCTAATTTGATGGAGTAACAATGTATGCATCTCCCTCTGCTGACATCAGTTAACTTTGCACAAGCTCGAAGAACAATAGCAAGAGTAACAGCTGTTGGGATCATAGTTGTGAAAACCTTGTTCCTCATCATTTCCTGAAAGAGTTCCAAAGCATCACTCATTAAATTAGATATAACATAAGCACCGAGAATAGCACTCCACATCACCTCATTCGTTACAACTCTCATCATGTTAAAAACTCTGCCGGCATAAGCTATGTACTGGCATTTTCCATACATATCCAGAAGTCCAGTAGCAACAACCACATCATCAAAATAACCCCTCCTTACACAAAAACCATGCATTGCCTTGCCATGGCTCAAAGCATTGGCTTGAGCAACTGCTGGAAGAACAGACGCAATTGTGGAAGCATTGGGTCTTATTAAATCCTTTTGCATTCCTAGAAGCAGTTGCATAGTCTCATCATAACAAGCCCCATGAAGAGAAAACCCTGCAATCATGGAATTCCAAGCAACAACATCTCTACAAGGCATTTGAGTGAATACTTTCTCAGCATCATCCAAGTAGCCACATTTTGCATACATGTCAACCAAAGCAGTGGAAACATAAACATCACAATCAAGACTCAATCTTTTGGCATGAGCATGAATCTCCTTACCATCTTCAACAGCTTGAAGAGCAGAACATGCTTTAAGAACAACAGGGAAAGTAAATTTAGAGGGCTGAACACCCAACTCGAGCATTTTATAGTACAAATCAATGGCATCATAAAAGGGTCCATTCCATGCATATGCCCTGATCAACAGATTCCATACTAGAATATTTTTTGGTTTCTGGGGACTTCTATCGAACATAAGGCGTGCAAGTTTAACTTCGCTACAAGTTGCATACAAATGAGTGAGCTTTTCAAAGATTTGGTTAAAGTCGAAACCTTTACTACATGGGTAGTGGTTTTTAATGAGAATTTGATGGATGAGCTTGCCTTGAAACAGAGATTTTGACTGGATGCAAGCTTCAAGTAGACGTATATAATCTGTAAAGTTAAAACCTTTATGAGATTGCAAACGCATTGCACACATCTCCCTTTTCTTTTAGTTGATTTTCAAAGTTTTATTCTTTCCCTCCCTCCCGCTTTCTTATAGTTGTTAATCTAAGCATAATTTCAAGTTACAAGAATATACATAACATAAACTTATATATCTATTTTTTGTGTATTAAACATTATCAAATATCAAGAAAAGAAAAAGAGCCCTGGAAATAAATTTTTATATCTAATATAACTAACTTTTTATTTTTTAAAAAAAACTTCTAATATTACATATACCTAACATAAATAAATAAAAATATGAAGGAACAATTAAAACTATTTGCTGGTATTCCTCCATTAATCGATTTTACTGGCACCTGCTTTTGGCTCTGTACGCACACACCACATGCATCCGCACACTGGACTACCACAAGGGATTTTGAGTTTCAATTCTCTATCTAGTGCAACTAATTTTCTTTTATGACTTCAAGGTCTAGGGTTTGAATTCCAGTCGATTCCATGTAATAGAAAAATAGTACGACCCAGTATATTTGAAGAAACATATGAATTCACTGATCCATTTTTGGATCTCTGTGAAATATAAGAAGTTTTCTGCATATTGAAAATACAAAATTCCACACCAAAACAATGAGAAATGACCGGGTATAGAAGTGATGAAGCAATTATAGTATAAACAAAAGTCTTTGTTCTTTCTGGTTCACAAAATTCTAAGTATTAATATAGGCATATAATTAAGGAAGTACAAGATTGTTATGTTCATGATTAGGCCAATATATCCCTTCTCTCTGACATGGAAGAGGAGCTGGTTGTGCTATGTATGTTGGATACTTCTGTCCAGGCATTACTACTGAAAAATCTGATGCATATGATGTTGGCACCTGTTACAAATTTCACAGACCAATTATGAATTTTGAACATGACTCGACTTGAAAAATTATCATTTAAATTCAAATCCATCTGTTTTGGTTTGAAAATGGCATTTTCGCGCAAATTTCTCTTTTATTTGAACCTACTTGAAACCTGAAATGATCTGAAAAGCAATGACAAACTGCTCGGCCAGAACAATTTGCCATGATATATCCTAAGAAGTAGATAGCTAACATTTGACAGGTTATTGAAGAGTTATGAAGAAATGAAAAGTACTTACTGTTTGTGGATTTCCAAGTTTGTCTACTGATCCTGATCCTGAAGGTCTGTTTGCTGCCACTTCCTGAGGCGAAGAAAACGAAGGATTCGGCCTAAATAGATGCTCGAAAATTGCCATGATCAGGAACATTGATATTAATATGGCTGTTGCAACGAAACCGAAGGCGATTGCATTCATGGATGTTCCGAAATTTTTCCATGGAGCATCCCGATCGATCACTTCTCCAGTCTGAGATGGCGTAGGGTCTGAACTTGTGTATATATTCCAGGGCTGTGATCTTTCAGAATCGAATTCGCTCATAGTTCGGTTGCCTAAATGTAACAAACTGACTGTTCAGCAATTGTTTCGCCACAAAACTGTACTCTTGTCATTTGTAGATTGCCAGTAGCCCTGGAAAGGTTATAATATCAGTATCAGGACTGATAAATAAACAATTTCAGGATACTTGCATCTGAGTTCAGATTCAACAAAAAAATCAAACGAGTGAGTTTTGAACATTCATGAAATTGACATATGATGAAAATGTCTGCTAGTCTAAAGCATTACAAATGTCACATTTCTGAGAAAAACTACTTATTGCTGAAATCTGTTTTAGAAGCAGAATTTCGTGCCCTCGTGCTCGAAACTCCCCGATTCATATCAAAGATAGCTTGCAGAATCGGATAGATGATTTCATAGAAAGGCAACACAGTGCATATTAGAATTTAATCATTAAAAAAGGACACAATTAATGAATCCATTTGTCCTATAAAATGTAATTATTACATGATTTTCCAGTGATTTATTGATCAAATCATAATGAAAGTTAATGGAGATGTTGATTTTCAGCTTAGGACTGAAAATGAAGTATCATTCTCTGATAAGAATTTTACAGATGAAGATCAAGCAACAACCAGATTCGGCGAAAATGCTGAGAATTTCAATAAAGGTAAATTACAGAAACAGAACAACAAATTCAGAAAGAAAGAAAAAAAAAACCTGAATTAAGCATAGGATTGATTGTACTAACAGAAACAAAAAGACAGAACTAGAATGCAAAAATCTACAGCAAATACTAATGATTCTATCTCCTTAAATATGCGCCATTATCATCATAACTATATACATATAAGAACATGTAAATTGAATTAAAGACCAACCTTATTATAAGCAGCAGTAGCAATAGCAGTAGTGGCTACAAGGCATTTGGTTTTGGTCCTGAGAATTAGGAGCAGAACATTATCTAAAGTGTTGAGATCCTATAGCTTAAAGCTGCTATGGAAAAACATGACAATCACACTTCTCAATGAATAATTTAAGTAGCGAACAGTGAGTTGAGGCCCAGCTATGACAATATAACTTTATACTCTCAATCGCAAAATAAGTTTTAGCTGAGTGATACTAAAGTCAGTCGGATTCTTGTATATGAAAAAAGCTAAAATGTAAAGACAAAGTTATATGATAATCCTAAGAGTGACAAAAAAAACTTAATGCTGAACTGCTAACTTAATGGATACTATACCTTGTCTGAAAGAAAAGGCATGGCCCTTCATGTCTGTGTAGCTAAAAACAAACACTGGCCTATTGGGTGCTTTTAAAAGTTGTAAACTTTATGTGCTAAATTACATTTACTTAACCATTATCATAATTCCACTCATTTCTGGTATTGATTAGACCCTGCAGAGTTTATGATTTTTATCTGTTAATCTGCCCCTAATTATTCATCATCTCTAACCACAACTACTGATCAAATTTCCACATGAAAAATGATTATATATACATATATATAAGGTAAGGCAGAAACACATGGGTTAGGTGCCAAAGATGAAAATTACTTATTGCAGATATGATATTAGTAATTAGAGAGTGAATTAAAGTTTTAAAAGGGTCAACAGAGATTGGCATGGGAAATTATTAATTCCTAAACCTAATTCAAAAATCCAACATAGGTAATCATGGAAAAGCTACACAATATCTTATATAATCACATATTTTCTCCCACTAATAAAAAATACATAAATAAAAGCAAAAGATATAAATAAAGTAAAAGCTGCTACAGAAAAACAAACTTATAATAATAATTCTTTTTTGTTTTTTTTCTGTGTTGGTGTTCAATAGGCATGTGAGCAGAGAGCTAAGCATAAGAACAAAGAATTTAAATAAATTATAAATTATTTTAAAATCCAAAAATAAAAAATGTTTGGTACCTTACAGCTATGCAGTACCAAACTGCCATGATTCAAGAAAGAAAGAAATGATAATAAAAAGGGGATGATGCAGACTACATTTATTCTCAAAATGAATTTCCCACTTAGAATTAAAAATAAAAATTACATTTTATTTCAGAAAAATAAAAAAAGCTACTTGTTGAAAGCAACCCATAGATTTTGTCAGACATTTATCAATTACAATCATTCTCACCAAAACAATTCAGTTTGATTATATTTTAGTGCTTTGAAAAATGTTTCTTAATTTCTTTTAATGTACACAAAAATTCCTTTTCCGTATATTAAGGATATGGAAATTTTCTCTAAATCTCTCAACTGCAATTGGCTTGATTTCTTTAAAATTACTTATAAATTATTTAAGAATCAATTATCTAAAAATGTAATTATATAATTTTCTCTAAATCTCTCAAGCGCAATATTATTAAGTGTAAAATTTAAGTATTATAGATGAAAATTAGGCAGAGATTATTACTCTCTCAATTTCATTATATGCGACGTTTTTGTTATTTTCACTATAATTAAAAAGCTATTAATTAAGTCTAAATTTTAGATAAAATTGAGTAATTAAAAATAAAATTTAGATTAAACTTAAATCTAATTAGTTCTAAATAAGTTAATTTTTATTGGAAAAGGATATTAAATTGGAAAAAAAAATATTAAATTTCATTTTGATTCTAAACAAGTTAACTTTTATTGGTAAAAAAATATTAATTGAGAAAAAAATATTAAATTTCATTAAAAATTAAAAAATGTACAATAAATAGAATTTTGCTAACAATAATATAACGATAGGAATAGTAAACTAAAAATAAATAAATAAAATAAAATAAAATAAAAAGAGAAAAAGAGGCCATACTATAACTACCTACCAAAAAAAAATGAAATTAATGAGACTCTTTATTCAACATGATAATAACCTTGTCTGATAATGATATGAAAGCCTATCCATACCTATATCCCATTAAAATCCTCTAATCAAATTTGAAATTGGAAATCATTTCATTTGATTTTGCTAATTTAATAGCTTTAGATTACATAGAATTCATATAATCAACCCATCTAATTCTAATGTGAGATTAATATTTAATTATTTTATTTTTCATGCATAATTGTCTATTTCAAGAATAGGTTATTGCTTTCTATTTCCATATAAGACATTTCTGAAAAGAGAGTAAGGGTCCCATGACATGAAAGCACTATAAAGCAGATGTTGAAAATTGATTGAAGGATATATTTCCCTCCTTTTCTTTTGTCTATCTTTTTCATTTTCTTGCTCAAGTCTCCGTCTCAAGCAAGCAGTCCCTTGCTTTTCTTGCAATTCACCAAGATTTTAATGTTCTTTCATATTCTTATAGTGAATATCCATATACCTACTTTAAATATTTCTTGATATTACCCTAATTAATTGTCTATCAATAATAAGTAGGTTTACTTGCCATTTTATTAATCTCATCACTACAAATGTTAGAACAAATTTGAAGTGATATTGCGATGAGGGTATCGTGCAAATTCAAGAATCGATTGATTAACATCATCACAACACAACCCTAATCAATTTACTCACCACCATTTTAGGTTTTAACCTTCAATTAAGACTAGAAAAATATATGGTTTATTTTAAAATATTCTTCAAGTTTGGTACGTGTAGAAGTGGTTGATTGTTAATAATAGTATCATTTTTATACGGTGTATAATCAAATTGTATTAAATAAATCGAGCTGTTAATACTAGATAGCAATTAATAATAGCCGGTCATTAATGATAAAAAAGAAAAAATAATAATTATACGTTTAGACAGATTGGGTATTTGAATTTATAATAAACAAATACCTTGAACACAAAGATAGGTTGATACATTATCATATATACACATTAATTATGAGTACGTATGATTTATTTGTAGAACATCACATGGTTTGCTTTTTCCACTTGTAGATCATTAGTGGTGACCTCCCACTTTGTGCACATGTGCCCCCAGAGACACACATACACGTGTCTGAATTAATTCACGAGCTGCTAAATAAAACAAATACTTACGACAGCATTATAAATATTATTATGAAAATATTATTGTTCATTATTAATCAAACAAATATATGGCATTATTTTTTACTTTTATTAATGAAACATATTTGACATATTTGGTTTGCAAAATAACTCATATTTAAGTAATTTATAAAATTGAGTGGGAATTAAATTAATTGACAAATATTCTAAATGAATTTTATATGTTATTCAAAGTTTTTGAATAACACTACGGTTTGTGAAATGTGGAATAGAAAAATACCAGATCAATTTTTTTATTTTTAAAATATGATTTGTTTTTAAAGTTAGTTTATTTTGAATAAATAAATAAAAAAAATTCAATAACATCACGTGTGAAAATTATATACGTGTGAAAACAATAGTCTCGTGTTTTATTTTTGATGTTTGTCAGGAACATCTTTGCTGTTCTAGCAAACATCTTACATATTTCTCAAGAAGAGAAATGTAGGGCCTAAACTAATTGTTTGCCTCTGTAAGCATACCCTTCAATTTATAACATCTGCTCTCTCGACTGTTTCTTTGCCAGGATTCAATTTATAAGATGAATGAATCTATCACAAACCAAACTGAAATTATCGATAATCCAACACATAATAACCGAACTGAGACTCCTATTAGATTGTATGAACCGTAGTGACTGAATTGGAAGGAAAATCTCAGAACAAAAAATTATTCTAGTCGTTGAACAAAAAGATCATAACAACTGGACGAGAGAGTAATAATCCTTATCCGCTCTTATAAATTCAAGCCTTAAGGCGTCCAAAGAACTTGGCTTTCTCCTGTGTTGTCTGGAATCTTCCATGGCCAAATTTGGAGGATGTATCAATAAACTTGATCTTAGTGTCCTCCAAAGCACTTCTTGAAGTCTGATTCAGTAATGATTGTCTCAGTGTCACGACGCGCTTCTTTGGCCCAACACAGCATCCCTTTATCATCAGATAATCCTCCTTCACCACACCATAGTGAGGGAATCCTCCCATTGGTGTGATATCCTTCTGAGTCCTGCAAATTCGAAGATGGGAATCAGGCAAATTGTGAAAAGCAGAGGAGAACCTCCAAAAATGTTTTCATTCAGACGATAATAGTCATAATTTCTATAGGCTCTGAAGGAAAAAGAAGATAAAGGCACGAACTGATCATATTCAGTAATTGCTGAATGAGACTCCTGGCCAGCCTTTCCGAGTTTATATATTTTCTTGTTCATCTCGGTACGATGATGATAACCATTCTGCCCAGCCCTTGCAACAGTAAATGAAACCCTAGCTGGATGCCATGCACCAATACAGGCCACCTTGCGAAGACCACGGTGGGTCTTGCGAGGGAGACGAGTGACACCCCATCGAGTAACAACTCCTTCATAGCCCTTTCCTTTGGTCACCCCAATTATATCAATCATCTCATCTTTATGGAAAACAGCATCAATCGGAACTTGCTTCTCAAAGAAGCTGTAGGCAAAGTCAACCTTCTCTGCAACATCCCCACCATTCACTTGAATCTCCATCAAATGAGCTTTCTTCTGCTTCAGACCTTTCATCTTCCTAATCTACTAGTCATAAAATCAAACATAAATCAGAATAAACTCAATCATGAAATATCAATGAAGAAAAGGCTAAAAGATGTGCATAAAAAATCATTGGTAAGATATCTTAATTTCCCATTCATTAGAGCCTAGAAACCTCTAGTTTACGTTACCTGTGTGTGTGCCAAAACACGGATGACAGTACAATACTTCTTCATTTTATTCAGTTGAGATTCAATGTCTTTCTTTCCATCTTCAGATTCATATCTCTTCGAGTACTTAGTAAATGCCTTCTTCTTGGACTTGCACCAATTCTTGTAAAACCTCCTCTTAACTTCCTCACTCAAATGCTGGGCCCAGACAGTGTTCAATGAACGAAGACCACGAGGTGTTCTCACATAACCCACAACCCCAACAACAACCATGGGTGGTGTTTCTATGATTGTAACAGCTTCACATGTTTCTTTCTTGTGCAGCTCTGGAAATCAAAGGTTTAAGAAACCAAGGAATTGGTGAGTATACAACATAGGACTGCATATCTAAAGTACTAAAATCAATAAAACAGATTCACATTAGCGGCATTAGAAAATTATGAAATCTATAGCTACAACTGAATGTTGAGACACATTGAACTTGAAAAAATCACCAATAACTTTGTTTAAGCTCAAAATGCTAATAACAAGTAAAACACCAAAAGTACACAAGGGCAACTTACTTAAGCGACATCAGAAAATTAAGAAATCTATAGTTACAACTGAATGTTGAGATACATTAAACTTGAAAATTTCATTATTAACTAGTTTAAGCTCTGAATGCTAATAAGCAAAACACCAAAAGTACACAAAGGGGACTTACTTGAGCCTGGCTTCTCGACATCTCTGACAATATGGGTCATCCCTGCTTTGTAACCCAGAAAAGCAGTAAATTTGCAAGGCTTTTTTGGATCATCTTTGGGGAATGCCTTCACTGTAAACATACCAAAAAGAGAGAAAAAATAAACCACATCAGACCACTTGACAAAAAATATGAAACACCGTGAATGGGAATTGCTCAATCCAAATAACTATGCACGTAACACAGGCCTCAACTTTGAGGCACATAGAAAACATAATAAATACTATATGCAAATTATAATGTCAAGTTAAAATAAAGCACAAAAATATGTTCCAAGGAACTTAATAGTTGCAACAAACTGCTAGATGGACTACCTAAACTTTCTCTCTACAGCACATGCAACTCATCATTGTTGGTACAGGAACTGCTTTTCAAAAAGTAGATCAAACATTACCATGCAACAAAATATCCAAATACAGACAGCAACTCAAGAGAAGAAAATTAAACTTGTGCAAGAAATAATTTTCAGAATTCCATAGCATAGTGTGAAAAAGCATCAATTTGTTAATCATGATGTAATATCATAATTAGGTGCAAGGTATTTGTTACGATATTTACCATAGCAAAGGGTGAAAGAAATAATTTTCAGAATTCCATAGCATAGTGTGAAAAAGCATCAAATTTGTTAATCATGATGTAATATCATGATTAGGTTCAAGGTATTTGTTACGATATTTACCATGAAAGAAAAGTCACACCTCAACAACAAAATAAACAAAAACAATATTCACAATTCAATAATATTTCAGGCAAATTATCATGTTAAGGGAAAAAATTACATTGACAATAAACATTGTTCAAATGATAATTTAATTTAACTAAAACTCATACATGATATACAAATGAAGTAATGCAGCAAGCAAATGGGAAAAAGAAACAGAGCAAAAGTTTTTATTCTCAGCGCAACTACTACCTAACAACAAAAAACATGCTACTTATTCAGCACTCAGATATGTTAAGCAGAAAAATATAATAAATAGTCTGTTACTATGAGCAAAACAATAACACGATGCTACCAACTGATAAATGCACATTTACCATTATTTGTACCATATCTCTAAACAGGGAACAAAATATAAGATGAATTACAAGGATCACAATGAACAACCATCAAATTAAGATCAGACATCAAATTAAGATCAGACACAACCTTAAAATACTTTAAAAAGGAAACAAATACATCACAATATTTAGAAAAAACACAAAGAAAAGAAAGGCTATGTGTGTTAAGATAAGATAGTTACAGCAACTACATTGTGAAATTTTAACATAATTTCCTTCATAAGTATACGCATGCAAAAGTATAAATGGAAAGCATCAGAATGAAGGGGAAAAAAGGGTTTTTGGATCTTTAACAGTACACATTTAGAGGCATCGGAATGTCATCAATATGAAATACTTCAACATGGAAAAAAGAGCTAGCAACCTTTTCCTCTGTGACGGGATGCTCTTTTTCTTGGGAGGAAACCCAAAGAGCCATGTCGGGGATGTTCAAATTTGCGATGCGACATACTTAATCTCAGATATAGAACTGCAAAACTCAAAACCATGAATGAAGCTAGTAGGAGAAAAATTAAGCTAGATGTTCAAATTTGCGATGCGTCATACTTAACCTCAGATACAGAACTGCAAAACTCAAAAGTATGAATGGAGCTAGTAGGAGAAAAATTAAGAAAACATCTTTTACCTACCTTTTGCATAAAGAGGCAACTCAACAGGAAAATAAGGAGTCATTAACATTATTAAAATGAATGAAATCCTCAAAACGAGATGCAAAATGTAATATTTTCAATTAAAAAACAAGACCATAGGAAAAAAAATAAAGGGTCAGAAAACGAGTTCAAACCAATTAAAGCGTAAATGAAAACGATTAGAAATCTTCATTATATATATATATATATATATAAACTACAATTATGTAAACTTTATTTTCATTCCCGACTAGTGAACGTATGATACTGACACAAAACCTAGGTCAATGACATGAAATGATCCCCAACCAAAGGCCTATGGCATAAATTATAATATGCCAATTCTCGGGCTCATTAGTATTCCTTTCCAAATGCCCAATTTAGGGTTTTGGCCAAATGAGCCCATTCCGAGAATCCAGCCTTGATTAAACATTCTCTGATAAAAGGGAACGCATTCCAAATCACCACCGGGCTAAGCACAGATCAATACGTTTACCATTCAAGAAGAAAATATACAAATCGGCTTGTAATTGAAAACGGGACAAAATTTAATAAGTAAAACACGGTTCCTCACACCCAATTTATATAGATCCAATCTAATCAAAGAACATCATAACAGATCGCAAATCAAATTAGCATGTCAAATTATACAGATCCCATGTAATCTAACATGTAAGTAAAAAAATTAATAAGTTTACCGAAATTGGGATACTGTACCGAATGAGAGCAGCTCTGCAGGGGCAATGGATCTACTGTGAGAGTATTGGAACCCTAGTAATATTAAGCTAGTTATTTTATATGAAATTCAAAAGAGATCTAACGGATGTGAACAGCATCTCATGATGTTATAGACCATTGGATGGACAGTTTGGGATTAGGGTTAGGGTTTATTGTTTTAACGCCGTTGGCAACCGTGATAAATAATAAATGGGCTTTTAAATATATAAAATGGATATTTAACTTTCGGGCCCAGTATGTGTTAATCCAAAGAGCAAAGGGGCTATTTGCTATTGCTAGGTCATTTCTTGCTGAAATTAGTGTTGAAAATATAGGATTTGGATCTACTTATGATGAGTTGAATTGAGCCCCAAATGGATCGGATCAAAAAATAAATTTTATTTTTGTGTTAATAAAATATAATATGTATTTTTAAAACTATATATTATATATATTGTAACGGTTAAAAAAAAAATCATTATTAAAATCAATACATATCGACTAGTTGAATCTGAAATATAGTAAATGGTTTATTATTCCGATACAGTATAATGTTTTAAAAAAATTCAATGCCTTAAAAAGCCAATTCATACCACCAATACACCCATATATCGAAGTCAATTTACAATTTAAAAACATGATACGGTTTTTTATTTTTATTTATTTTAATACCTATAATTCAAAAAAAAATGATAACAAAGTTTTTTCCTTATAAGTACAATTTAGGTTTTTAGTATTACTTATATAAAATATATTTTATGTTGAATATTAAGTTGATTTTAAGAAATAAATATGATGAGAATGGTGAGATTAAAATATTGAAAACGAATTTATTAATTTTGATTTTACAATCATTTGAATTTTGAACCTTAATTTATCATTCATTATATTTGAATTATTTTTTTCAAAATATGATTATTATCTTAATATAAACATTATTTATTTATTTATTTTGATAGAGTAAACATTATATGTGGCTATTAGCATATTGAAAATTTTATTGTAATTACTATAATATAAAATATATTATTTTTTGGTTGATTTTACTTTTGACCAGTTAAAATTCCATAATATCATAATTTAATCTCTAATCCCTGAATTTTTATTTTTGACGATATTTTTGTCCTTTAAGATTATGAAAACTATGGAAAAATGCCATTATGCCAGGCGTGTGCAAATGGTTGGTTCTGTTTGATTTTGGATCGAACCGAACAAACTGAAAATCGAATTTGAGAAATTTTAGAACCGAACTGTGGACCGAAATTTTTAAGACCGAAACCGAATGAAACGAAATAATTTTGGTCGGTTTGGTTCGGTCCAATCGGTTCTTCACAAATATAGGTTTTTTAAAAAAAAATTAACTTATATGAATCCATAAATTAAATTAACTTATATTCAACAAAATAAAACCATTTAAAATAACTAAAAGGAAAAAACATACATAAATCTTTCATATTATTTTCCTAATAAATAGTAAGAAAAATTACACTAAAAATAATATACATTAAAAGTAAATACAACATAAATTTTTATTAATAATACATTTAATATACTTCAATTGAAAAAAAATGCATGTAAATAAATATAACTATAGTGTATATTTAGGTTTAGAATATATATATGCAAAATTGTGAGCTTAACAGATTTCGGTCGGTTTGGTTCTTTCAGTTTTACAATCATAAAAATCAAATCAAATTGACCAAAATTCATTCGGTTCGGTTCGATTTTCAGTTTCGGTTCGGTTTTGCACAGCCCTAATGCTGACAAATGATGGGCTCTTTTTATTAGTAAGATGGGCCTGTATTGGGCCCAACTTAATTATTTTCAGAAGTGAACATCAAAATATCATGAGCTTCATGGTTGAATGAATTGATATCTGGCAACTAATAGTTTATTATCCGATGTTATTAGGCTTAGTGACAGGCCCAATGAGTAGCCAGTAGACATGAAGTATGATGGATGATGTATATGGAATTAATTGAAGAGATTGAAGTATGTTGTAAAGGGAATTTATGCCTAATTCTAGCTATATTCACATATCTTTGATAATCAAACTATGTTATGGGATTTCCGTAAGTTAATCCGAGCTTCTGTTGGATTATTATGGTCGCTTAAAAATAATTTGTAACCAACAGATGTCACATACTAATTAATAACGGACCAGATATAACGGATGCAAAATAAAAAGAAGAACCGGCCATAATATAAATATATATGGAACAAAAAGATTTTGGGAGGGCTAGAATACGAAATTAAGAAAAAAAAGGGGTTATGGGAGGGCCATCCCATGCAAAGAATTATACGTTTCGCATCATTATTGATATGATAATTGCTGTTATGAATAAATATGACTTTGTGTGAATTTTAATGCATATAATGAGGAGTAAAATTAGATTTCACTGTAGACATGTCATTGTCTAATTATTTTCCGGTTAATGTTGTCGTTTTATAGCCATCATAATAATAATAATAATAATCGTTAAGCAGGAGAACATGTGGAGAATCTTTTTATATAATTAGGTTGGAGAAATTAAGTAGATTCCATTGACTTAAAAAATAGGATTTTTTTTGATGAGTTGCTGACTAAAACTCCCACCACAGTCCAATAATCATTAGGATCTTCAGCCGTTAAATATTTTAAGTAAATTTAATTTAGTGCTAACCGGTTGATCAAGTTCGGTGGACTTAATTAACTGAATTGTTGAATTCATAGGTATATTATGCTGAAGGGAAAGTGTTTCTTCTCGTAGAAAATGTAGCACTTGATGATTTGGTTAGATTTATAATATGTATGGGTGGAGATTGTTATGTTTATATTATCTGTGCTATCCAGTATAGCTGATGAAATACACATATCATAGCTTTGTGATGTCTAAGAGTTTATAATGATAATGTTACAGTTTGAGAGAGGATTCAATTTTCTTTTTTTCATTATTCAGTAAAATATATAGTTATAAAATGTATAAATATGAAAATTTATTTTAGCTGATAAAAATTATTCTTACATATCTAATGGAATTTCATAAAGTATACATATGGGTATACATGTATATATCCATGCGTATGCTATCACTGACTGAGATATCAAATTACTAAAGTCGGTACTAAAGAATTATATTGATTCATGAGATAATTTGATTTTCATGTTGGTTTCTTGCTATATACATGTAAATAACTATGTGTACAGTACTGAATATCTATCAACTCACAAGAAATTGACAATGAATAAATACATATATATCACTGTGTACACTCACAATATTTGCCATAACAAGATGGTCACTATGTATTCATTTATTAAATTGGTGTGAAAGCGTAATTTCTGTTGAATTCATAAGGTTTACATCGGTCTACACGGTAGGATTTCCATATCTGTACCCTTTTATTCATCTAGGTATACATTATGATTTCCATATGTATACTCATATCTATAACTTACTAATTCACTTCAAATCACTGTATGTTACCAACATAATGCTTTACAAACAAAGTCAGCGCCACAATTTCCAGTTTCTTGATGGTCTACAGTTTGATTTCCTTATTATATTCAAATATATATATACCTTATTATTTCACTTGAAACCACCCCTAAAACTTGTCCGATTTTTATTTCACGGTTATTTCTAATAACCGTGCAAAACTTAGTAACTTTAATTAGAGAATTTAATTATCTTGAATTATACATTTTAGTCTTTTAGTCTTTAAACTATATGAAAAAAAAAAGTATTAAACTGTAGTAGGAAAAAAAGTAAATGATCTTATCCTTAAACTATATTTAAAAAAAAAAAATCTAACTTTATTTTTAACCTTCGGTAAGAACTCTTATCTTCGCATGTTCTTCATTTTTGCTGATCTCAAAATTGACTATCAGCAACTAATGTCTATGTAATCGCAAAATTACAAGCATTTGTTTTATGCATCTCATGCGCTATTACTCGTCTTAATTAAAATGTTTTTTATCGTGTCCGATCAAATAAAATTTTAAACAGAAGCACACATTTATTATATTATTTCTTTTAATTTATTCATGTTACAACCATATGAGATATATAATTGATAACCCTGCAAATATTACTTGCATAATGGTCCATTCAGTAGGTCCAATTGACTGGCAAGACTCAAGGCCAAACAAGCAAGAGTAGTAGTCGTGAGCTTCAAGTTAGCGCACACGCCCGATCGGCTGATGTGACCGTCAGTCCCATCAGCCGTCTGACAGAAAGCAGCGCCCATACCCATCAATTGTTCCCTGTTACTTCGCCGCACACATATTCTGATTGTCAGTCGTCACATCCCAGGCACTCAAGTGCCCCTCAACTGTCTCTTATAAATAGCTCAGCCGACGATGGCATCAGATATTGAATTTCTAGCATTGTATTTCTAAGTTTTCTCTCTCTAAAAGCTACTAATTAAGTTAAGATTCGGAGTGCTCACGCCTGATCTGACCGGGCACCTTCTCTTGCAGAATCCACTCATCCGATCGGATATTTCACTACGAACTAATCAACTTTCCGTCTATTTCATATAAAGATTTTCTGTGCTTTATTATAATGAATCAGTATCCATAAATTGCAACGGCTATAAATTATAATATCGATATATCTTATTAGTACGTATAATATTGTGGCGCATCCAAAAGTCGAACTTTTTTTTATTCCAATGGAATACAAAAGATACTTCAATGAGTCAATGGCGTTAACTCCTCCAGTGTGTACCAAAACTTTCAAACCAGGATATCAATGAAAATTTATCAAGTACCCTACATGAGATTATTATTATTATTATTTAAGTGAAAAAAATAATAATTTGTTATTTCAATAATTTCACAGGGAGAAAGAGAAGAGGGGTGATGCTTTTCAAGTTGGTTATTATATGTACATGCATGGAAATCGAATATAATAATAAAGGAGGGGAATAATGAATATATGATCTAATTATCTAAAAAAGATATTGGAATAATAAAATATCACCTCTTATGAATTTCTATTCTTATATTAATTTTCTTTCATTTTTTAGGAAAATAAAATAATGTGAAAGAGGAAGAGGCTAATAAGCGACAATGATATCTAAAAGAGAGAGAACGGACAGTGCCACTTGAAAATGAGATGGACTTCCACTAGTGACAGGATCATCATATACCCTACCATCACAATTTTAAAAGGTCAACCCCCCACACACACACACATATATATGTACTGTCTCATTGAGCACATCTGAAAATAAGAGCATTGGCAAAATTCCAGTAAAAAAAACTCCATGATTAAATTAATAATTTCAAGTGAGAAATAAAAATAATATCTAAAAATTCAGAAAGTACCTAAAGGTTACGAGAGAGTTTATATGGTTATTTCATGATGGGGCGGAGTATTTATAACGTTCTATCATTGATTAATAGATCGAATTGTATATTTAAATATCTATTAGATCTAGCCTAATTACATGTAAATTTTATGAATTTAAACAATTATTTTATATGTAAATCTTATTGGATCCTAACAATTCAAAAGGCTGCTTACTAGAGAGTACTGTATTCGGACTTTGGTTGTTAATTGCAGGCTTAATCCAACCCACAACACATATATACTTAAAAAATACCCTCCGAAGAGGGGATATTTCTTTAGAGGATATTTTGATATTGTAGAAAGTAAATATTTTTTTTTTTTACTTTTATAATGGAGGGTTTACTATATTATATTAATTTATAATTTAAAATTTGTTCCATTTGTATGGATTATTTGTAATGCTTGTTAAATTAACTAATACGAAAATTGCATGCGTAATATAGGAGTTGAGCTCAGAATTTTAATATATTTTCTAAATTCAGCTTAGATAAGATATATTATATTTTCTTTTTACGAATTTATATGTACTTGGAATTTATCTTTTAAATAATAAATCCATTAAATTCTGATCCGAGCCCAACCGAACTTGAAGATGGACAGTCTTTTGGTCAGTAACGCATCCTGTTACAATTAAGGCTCTTTTAATGAATGCAACATTCAGATTGAAATTGAGGCAAGCTTTTGGAAGTGACCAAAGTAGGCCGGTGTGTGTGTGTGTGTATATATATATATATATAACCCTTAGCAAATTGTCTACCGTTTCTTAATTGGCTAATAATATTTGATAAAAAAAAAATATTCATAATAAAATTGATAGAAATATGCTTCTCTTGTACTACAGTGTATTACGTGTCTGCTTGTTTGAATATCATAAATTTGTTTGTTCGAATGACACATATTAAAAAATAATTAGAGGAGTGGCAAAATTTTATCAATTTTAAATTATGAAATGTAATATTGTACTGATTGAAATATTAAAGTCAAATTTACTCTTTTATCAAACATTAGAAGTAAAATTGCACATTTTACCTTTATTTAATTAAGAAAAATATAAAACTTACAACCGCTCTCTTATAAAAATTATACAATTATTGCACATATCAATCTAAAAAGTAATAAAATTCCAAATAATACACCATATATTAATTGCTGAAGTGAAACAAAACGAAGGGTCATTTAGGGTGCATTCGGGTAGGTTTTTATTTTCGTTTTTTTGTTTATTTTTTTAAAAATAAAACCAAAACACGTTTGGCAAATTCATTTTCGTTTTGATTTTTGTAAAAATTTAAAAAACTTATTTTCACATCTAAAAACCACACCGCTATCACCTTCATCACCACGCCGCCTCCTCCACCACTACCATACCACCGCCACACCGCTGCCGCTGCCGCTGCCCCTGCCACCTCCACCACCATGGCGATGGCCACCACACTGTTGCTGCCTCCACCACCACCGTTACTACCATGCCGCTGCGGCCTCCGCAACCACTACGCTGCCGCCGCCTCCACCACCACTATGCTGCCGCCGCTGTTGCCTCAGCCACCACCATGCTGCCGCTACCTCCACCATCACCACACTGTCGTCGCCCCCACCACTACGCCGCTGTCACTTCCGCCACCACCACCCTGCCCTCACCTCCTCCACCACCATGCCAATTCCACCTCCACCATCAACATACTGCTGCCGCTACCACTACAACAACACTGCCGCTATTGTCACTACTACCACCGAAATTATTATTATATTGTACATGAATAATTCAAAAATATATATGAATAATTAAAAAAATATGATAAAATTTTTAAATATATAAAACAGTTTTATAAAAATTAAAGAACAAAAACGAAAAATAGTTTTTAGATTTTAAAAACTAAAAACTTACAATTTTACCGAACACACCCTTAGTAAATTGGAAAAGCTGAAAGAAACAAATTTTTTTTTTAGCATTTAGTGTGTAAGATCTTTGGGTACAAAAAAAAATCTTGTTGGTATAAATACAAATAATATCCCGGATCTTCTAAAGTGATGTTGGTCTGCTAGATACCTTGATAATGGAACAAAGTTATAATTAATTAAACTTATAGTCAAACAAATGGACAAAAGTTTTGCAAATTATGAGGTATTATATTGTTATTTGACAAGGCTAATGACATAATAAATTCCAATTACTAAGCCCTTAAATTAGTTTTTGTCCTATTTCTCAACATATCTACGTGGGGTTGTACTTTTGAGGCATTTTAATTTCTTTTAAAACATTAGAGCTTTGAAATATCAATTTTCTAGTAATTTAAATGTCAATAAACAAATTCAATATTTTGCACTATGGGAATTTTATTTGCATAAATTTATATACTTTACATAATATATAATTATATATATATAGAGAGAAGTGAAGTTTAGGACTGAGCAACTAAATCCAAGATAAATTATTATTATTTTTTATTTTCTCACCATCTTGTACGTAAAAGAGGAGCTCAAAATTAAAATCTTTATTTCTGTACGAAAAAATATATATTTGCACTAAATTTCATAATTATATATTATGTAAAGTATATAAATTTCATAATAATAAATCTAATATCAACTAAAAATATAATTTATTTTTTAATTCAGCAGATTCATACCGATACCGAATAATATTAACTCTTGTATGAGTAGGATACCATCTCTATCACGAGAAACTAATAAGATCCCTTAGGCAGACTCCCATTTTAGAATGTATATGAGTGTGGCATCACAGCATTTCTTTAGAAATGTGGGCGAGTCTCGAAAGAGAAAGGGATATATATACAGATATAGATGTGCACTTTTGTCCATGCATGAAACAGAAGTGCCCTTTTCCGAAGTTGAATTGTACTGCATGCTAGCCATGTATGGAAGTGTATTTAAAGAAGAACATAAAAAGAAAAAACAATGAAATGAAATGATAATCCAAATGAGTGAGAATGTGTAGTTGCTTTAGTTATAATGTTACGATTCATTGAGAACTACTACTCACTGCTATCTTACTAGGGACCTGTGCTCTCCTTTCTTTCTTAGTCTTATAACAGCAGTCTAATAAGGCTGCTTTGTTGAGTAGTTTGTGCTCACTTTAATAGTAATAGATTCTACATTAATTTCATTCCACAAAAACAATTTTATCATCACTATATTTTTTTAATTCTTTCATTTCACACGTCTCTTCTTTCTTTATTTGACAAGAATTACTAGAAACTCTTTTTCTTTTATCCTTTAAATCAAAGCCCTCTGCTTTTGAAGCAAGGGTTGGATAATATATGGACCATTGGCATTTGCAACCTTTGTGCTTTGGCATGTCCTTTGAAGAAAGCTCTTTAGGACATTGCCAAAGCTATTTCCTAAATATATGTACCTTGCCTTTTCTTGTGCTCATGCTTTCTTTTTCTTTTCTTTTAAATCTCCCAGTCAAAAGGACAATAATGTTATATCTCCCATTTTCTTATTTTGTCTATCCCTCATTAAGTACTCAAAGAAAATGCTAAATGCTATACCTTTCTTCTTTTTCTTTAATTATTCTCTTCTTGAATTTAGATTTTTAATTCCTTTTTTACTATTTTTATTAGCCCACCCCTTTTGCCTTTTTCTTTATCCTTTACCCAACACAATATATATATATATATATATTATTTTACATGGGATATTAGATTTTTCTTTTCCAAAAACAAAAAAAATTATACTAGTACTTTGTGGATATTAATTAGATAATGAAGATTTTACATAAGATCGACTAATCATTGCCTAGCTAATGATGAACCGAATGAACTTTGAAAATTGAAGATTTGTACTTGAGTGTCATTCGATTCTTCTTACTTTTTTCATTTACATAGATCATCCCTCTAAGTTCATTATTATCAACTCATCAAGAGTTAACAACGTCTTACATCAATATTATCTTAATTTGTTTTCATACTTTATTATTTATTTTTATCTAACATAATTTTAATTTTCTGTTCAGTTCTTGAATTTTTCGTCAGTATTTATGTGTACATGTTGAATTAATAGCAATAAATATAGCGACTAGATATATATAGTGTATCGATTAAATGACGCTTATAATTTAGATAATATCTACCTAAACCAAATTTATAAATAATTTTATAAATCAATCGAGATACGAACAGCTCTATTGCAAAACAATTGATGTTTGAGATTGAATTGATCTAAAAATTTATACATGAACCTGCTATATGAAAATAAACAGAAAGAAACAAGAGTGAAACAATACTGTAAATTGTAAAAGAAAAACTTGAAAAGATGGTAACACTGTAGGAGAAAACAGTATTAGTGGCAGAGTACTTACCATTACCAAGTTAAAAGATAAAGGTGGTGAGCTGACGTGGAGGCACTTTTCTCCAATATAACTGGAGCGTGTAGTACAGGCGCCATGAATATTTATCCTCGGAAAATCCATTTAGAAGCATGATAGTGCTTTGCTTTGAGATTGTCTGCTTTTCTTGATTGAAGCTTGAGATTGTCTGTTGGTACTACCACTACATACTAAATAATCTGATCCGTATAACTACTACTACTGGATTTTGTACACTTTACTTCCTCTTATCTATCTGATCTCATCACATACCAAAATCTTTCTATACAGACCTTTTGCTTCATGTCATTCTCCTTCACCAATCACCAATCACCAATAACCAATCCTTGTAAATTTTTATATTTTTAATCTCGAATAATATCAATAAGTACCATTTTAAATTGATGATCAAATCAAATTATTAACAATTTATGTGTCCATAGCTATCAATTTTAGGAATAAATTTCACCAATCCAAACTTGATTAATGATTTTATTCTTGATTGATTTAATGATTTTAGCTCAAATTATGAATAATTTTACGAGTTGGTCAATGAGAATGATATTTATGATTTGATATCAAACTTGATACTTTTTTGAGTTTCACTAAATTTTATAATTTAATAACGATTCGGTTAAACAAAATATATTATATAAAAACATCTCAACTTTATAGACATTACAACTAAAATTTAGAATATTTCAAAGTCAAAAACTCTGATGTCGAATTCATGATTTTAGGTATTTTTCAAATTTGAGTAAAGAAATGAATGAAATCTATGGTACACTAAGTAGACTAATTAAATGAAATTGGAATAAATGAGTGAGTTTTCTCAAAATGGCAGAAAAAAGTGGGATTAATTTCATATAATTCTAAAGACACATTTTTTATACTCTAATAATGACTCATGTAATATAATAAAGATTAGTAAAACATCATATGCTTTTTTCTAAGGTGCATGAATGATGCAAACTGGCAAAGAAGGGAATGTCACGACCTGTGACCTCTAAAGCTGCTTTTAATTACAATTCCCTAACAAAGATCAGGAACCTGCTTCTGCTTCTTCTTCTTCTTCTTCTTTATGTAGTATATTGCAAAAAAGAAAAACAAAAGAAAGTCGGCCATTCTTATTATCTTTTTCCATGAAATAATAATGATAAATAGAGAGATCCTTTTTTAGATATTTATTTTTTGATATCAGCTCCGGTGGCTTTTTGCCATATAACTTTTTGAAAAGATTGGAAAATGCTACTGATTTTATTATTATTAATTTTGCCCTTAGAGTTTCAAAATATATAAATAATTTTATTGTTTTGTATGTCAATCAATCATATAATATCATGTAATCTGTAATTTAAAAGTAAAATATGTAAATTTCTATAAGTTTAAGAGAATAAAAATTATATATTTTGAAAAGTATAAAGTCAAATTATTCGGTTTTAAATTTTTGACATTTTTTAATAATTCAATGGCAAAAAAATGACTTTAAAAGTTAAACCTCTAAAACTACTAAAAGAATAAATTTGGATTCCAAAAGTGTAAAAATATTTACCATGATTAATTCGAGATAGTTTTTTTTTTTTTTTTATCAGTTCTGACTCTGTAAATATATGATAATGAAACCAATATTAATATAAAGTATATATAAACAGCTCTGTTATTTGGAAAAAGAAACAATGAACAAAAATATGCCAAAAAAAATCACAAAATCTAGTTATTTGTTCTTAATAATAATATGCTATGCTTTTTGCAATTATTAAGATTATTATTTCCTCTTTATGGGACATGATTTTTTTTTTTTAAAAAGGGAAATTGATGAGATTTAAAACTATAGTTTAGATTTAGTCATTGGGTACCTAAATGTATTATAGTGTGTGCAAATATGAAAAGTTGAATTAAAATTTCATTTTTATTAAACGGTTTATTATACCTATTAAATTACGTCAGTTTCGAGTTTCTCTCGTTTATTTTAAAGAAAAAATGAAAAGATTTCTCTCATTTATAGACTTTAATTTATATTGCAAATAATCAAAGAATCTTCGAACATGTTATTATCTAAGTTTGTGATTTTTTGTGGACAAAGTGAAATTATTATGTAAAATACGAGTTTACTTTATAATAAAATTACTACCAAAATTCCAAAAAATATAAAGTGGAGGCCGATGAGTGGAAAATGCCTGGAGACATGGACTGTGGCATCTAGCTAGCTCACCCACGAGAAAGTCTTCCAAATTTGTATTTTCAAAAAATTCCTATTTTCTAATAAATAAATAAATAACTAGATATATAATATGTAAACTATAATTAGGGATTAAAGTTGGGTTATTTTTTTTTTTTTATGATTTTGCGTCCCTTCTGAATATTGAAATTTTTAGGTAAAAAATAAATTAGGGATTAAAGTTACTCAATCATTACAAATATTGAAAAGAAAAATTGAATTTCTATGCTATTAATTGAGTGTTGACAATTAAATTAAGTTTTAGTTGTAATTGATGATGGTTTAACAATTTCAATTATCTAAAAAAAGATAATTCTGATAAATTTTCAGCCATAAATACTCTAACGGTCAAATTAATATATTAAGAGAGATATAGTAAAGAAAAATCAACCATATCAGCATAAAAGATTTACTAGATAAAGCTAAGAGTGTTTATATAATATTTGATCATGTTTTATTAAATAAATTAAACCATTAAACTAGGTAATGACTAGTAATGGTTGTTTATTAATTGAATAACATTTATCAGTTATGGTTAATTTTTTAGCGCTGATAATGTTTAAATTAAAATTTATATCCTATTAAAATTTTAGGAGATTTAAATTAAATAACTTGATTATCAGTAATATATTTTTTTAATCCAAGAATCGTTTAATAAGTTAAAAAACGTTTGAAATATTAATAAAATGAAAGAAAGAAAACCTAGGCACTGGTTAGGGACAACTCCATCAAGCCAAAAGATTATGTGACCACAAAAGGGGGTTTCCACCCCATAGGAGAGGCAGGCCACACAAGATAGTGACCCTTCAAAGATATGGCAGCCCTGCCCACCAACAACACAGATAGGGACACCTCAAAAGGCCACTCTTCTCTCCTTATTAACTCCCTTACTCACCCAAGAGAAAGCATCAAGCTCAAGCACAAGTGGAGCCATCTTTTTTTATGACAAAACCCACATGAAGAAAGAGAGAGGTTTCATGTTAAATACAATTGCACTCTTTCCCACGTAACGAGGGGCCATGGATTTTTCTTTTAATAAAGAAAGATTAGGGTTCTTCTTGAATTCTCAAGCTATTACAATTGCACTTTTTTCCATGTGAAAGAATTCAAGAATATGGATCATGGGTTTTTATTTTAGTGGAAGAAGATATCAAAAAGCAAATGAATTTATATATCATTTTATTTTGCTAGCTAGCTAAGCCATATAACTTTTACTTTATTTCAGCCCTCTCTTTAAGACTATTCCATCTTCTAGTAAAGCTAAGTGCACATTAAAAATTGAGTACTAATATTGTTGGCCACAACCATGTAGGGCAAAGGAAGAAGAAGGAATAAATTTAATAAATTTTTTTATAAAAATATAAAATTAAAAACAAAAAAAGAATTAAAGTTTCCACACTTGTTCCCTACTCCATGCAAACACAATTATATATTGATCATTCAACCAAACATAGTAATGATATATTAATAATCATCATCTTTTACTTCTTACAACTTACTGTTTCTTGCAGGCACATGTTTCCAACTCAAGATATTTTTTTTGTTAAGAAAATTACACTATGTAAATAATAGAAAATTACCCTTATTATGCATAAAAATACACAATGGGGTGTGACTTCATATCTATTTTTGGTCCAACCTATATACTATATTATATTATATAGTACCGAGTATGATTCTGATAACGTGTCTATGGAACTTTTTGAATGGGTCCTCCATGCGTCATCTAGGTCATAATAATGCTTCTCTTTATAATGTCACACTTGCATTTTTTTTTTTAATATCATAAGGAAAGATTAATGCTTAGCTAACTATATATAGAAGTACTATTGGTAATGGAATTTGTCTGTGCAATATGGTTTCTGACTGAGATATATATCTTTCATAGTTATCCAAATCAATGTTCATTTACTTTTATGCTCATCCATATAACAAAGATATCATTTTTAATCATTCTTAGAAATTAAAAATATAATTAAATCTAAATCCCACAATTAACACTTTCAATAAACTCACAATCTGCCGATATTTCACCTCTAAAACTATTAATTAAATAAAATAATCTTAATTAATTCTTCATTAATATTAAATGGTAAGTCGATCGAATCGCAAAATACTCGTATGATATTTCATCCTTTCTGTGTAAGTACTTCTTAAATTGTGAGATTTTCCCTATACACGATCCTCTCGGATGCTAATAAACCTTATTATCAATTAATAATAGGTTTAAGGTTACGTTATTTACGATGATACTAGAATTGTTACCACTATAAGTCTATTGGCGACAAATACTAGCAATGGTTTTTTTTTTGGGGGGATCTAAGGAACAATGTCACACATCAATTATTTTCTCCACTACATGGCAATGATAAAAAGGAGTAGTAATAGCAAAAAAATCAGGAAGATACATACATTTATAAATGCATATAATGGTTGTCATTTATCAAAAGCAACAGGACAATGCAGCCATTTTTAAATGATTGAATTGAATGAAAGTGCAATTCCAACATCTCTCATTCAAAGCAATAAAGGAGAATTCTTTGATTAAAGCTGAAGGGTAATTTTGTAATAATGAATAAAGAAAGAAAGAAAGAAACAGCAGAAGCAGCCTCATCCCAACTTTACTTTTTCTCCCTCTAATCACAACTTTAAATTTCTGTTATATATGCAATGCAACGGCTTTATATTAATACCATTCTTTTAATTTTATTTTTAAGCAATTACTGGGTTAGGATGCAGTGCTCTTACTGTATCATGAGCGTGCAAAGTTCAGCTGTTGGATCAAATGTGAAATCTTGGTCCAACGGCTGAGATTTGTGTGCACTGACATAATGACCTTTCCTAAATCATATTTCATTAAAATCAAATACTATTCTTCTCATTCTTTTCTTCTTTTATGTTCTTGCTTTTCTTTTTCTCACTTATAGCTTTTCTTTTTCATAAACAAGAAGCTTAGCTCCAAGAAACTATAGGGCAACAAGAAGGAACGTTTATAATTTTTCTTCAAGATTTCAATTCTCTCCTTTTCTTCTTTAAGAGAAAGGAAAAGGATGAACAGAAAAGAGAAACAAAGAAAAGGAGAGGCTTAGCTTCTTCCTTGTATTTGAAGACTCTTTTCTGTGAAAAATGTTTGAAGTTTCTCAGATTCCTTTCACTTTTCTTCTCTTTACTACAAAATCTATTGTTTTTAGACCTCTTTGTCTTAGCCTCAAGTCCTTCCAAAATCAATTCTCCTGAATCAATTTTCACCAAAGAACATGGTCCCTTTCATTCTTTTCACTCTATTCTCTCTTCTAACTTCTTCTTTTGCTTCTCTTATCAATGATTTCAATGTCTTGCTCGAGCTCAAGCGAGGATTTCAATTCCCTGAACCAGTCTTGAGGTCCTGGGATTCCTTGAATCCTGCCTCAGTTTGTTCTTGGATTGGAGTTAGTTGCTCTCAGGGGCGAGTCGTGTCGTTGGACTTGGCAGATTTGAATCTATCTGGTGCTGTTTCGCCTCAGATTTCGAGGCTTGATAAACTCACTAACTTGTCTCTTGCAGGAAACAATTTTACAGGCAGTATTGAGATTGTCAGGTGTAGAAATCTGCAGTTCCTGAACATCTCCAACAATCAATTCAATGGCGATTTGGATTGGAACTACGCTGAAATTGGCAATTTAGAAGTGTTTGATGCTTACAACAATAACTTAACTGGTGCCCTTCCAGTTGGGATTTTGAGCTTGAAGAAACTCAAGTACTTGGATTTTGGTGGCAACTATTTCTATGGAAAAATCCCAGCAAGCTATGGGAAACTAGTGAGATTAGAGTATCTTTCGCTCGCGGGGAATGATCTTAGTGGAAGAATTCCTGGTGAGTTAGGCAATTTAACTAACCTGAAGGAGATTTACTTGGGTTATTTCAATGTTTTTGAAGGTGGAATTCCTGCAGAATTTGGAAACTTGGAGAATCTAGTTCATATGGATTTATCAAGCTGTGAATTAGATGGTTCAATACCTCGCGAGCTCGGGAATTTGAAGCTGCTTGATACTCTATATTTGCATATTAATCTTCTATCAGGTTCTATACCAAAGGAGTTAGGCAACCTGACAAACATGGTCAATCTTGATGTATCAGCCAATGCACTTACCGGTGAAATCCCATTCGAGTTTATCAATCTGAAGCAACTTAAGCTCTTCAATCTCTTCCTGAACAGATTACATGGTTCCATTCCAGATTATTTTGCAGACTTGCCGAATTTGGAAACTTTCGGGCTATGGATGAACAATTTCACTGGGGAGATTCCTCGAAAACTTGGCCAAAATGGTAAGCTTCAGATTCTTGACTTGTCCTCAAATAAGCTCACTGGTACAATCCCAGAAGGGTTGTGTTCGTCTAACAAGTTAAGGGTTCTGATTCTGTTAAAGAATTTCCTGTTCGGTCCGATCCCTGAAGGCTTGGGGAGTTGCTATAGTCTCACAAGAGTAAGGCTGGGCTACAACTACTTGAATGGCAGCATTCCTGATGGCTTCATATACTTGCCTGAGCTTAATTTAGCAGAATTGCAGAACAATGTCCTGTCAGGAGCATTATCAGAGAACGGTAACAGCTCTTCGAAACCTATCAAATTAGGCACCCTCAATTTGTCAAATAATCTCCTTTCAGGTCCCTTGCCATTTTCGCTTTCGAATTTCTCTTCCCTTCAAATCCTTCTTCTCAGTGGAAATCAATTTTCAGGTCCAATTCCACCTTCTATAGGAGAACTCCATCAAGTGTTAAATCTTGATATTAGCAAAAATTCACTTTCAGGTCCAATTCCACCTGAAATAGGAAACTGTTACCATCTCACTTCCACTGATATGAGCCAGAACAATCTCTCTGGCCCAATCCCACCAGAAATATCAAACATTCATATCTTGAACTACTTGAATTTATCCAGAAATCATTTAAACCAAACAATTCCGAAATCTATTGGTTCCATGAAAAGCCTCACCATTGCTGATTTCTCATTCAATAATTTCTCCGGAAAGCTGCCAGAATCTGGTCAATTCTCATTCTTCAATGCGTCATCTTTCGCTGGGAATCCTCAGCTTTGTGGTCCTCTCCTCAACAATCCTTGTGATATCTCCGCAGTCACTAGATCACAGGCAAAGCCCCCAAATAATTTCAAGCTGATTTTCGCATTAGGCCTGCTGATTTGTTCTCTGATATTTGCGGCTGCAGCCATTATCAAGGCCAAGACTTTCAAGAAAAACAGCTCGGATTCATGGAAGCTGACAGCTTTTCAGAAGCTCGAATTCACAGTAGCAGACATCCTGGAATGTGTGAAAGATGGGAATGTGATAGGCCGAGGAGGAGCTGGGATTGTATATCATGGTAAAATGCCAAATGGTGAAGAAATTGCAGTCAAGAAACTCCTTGGTTTCGGAACTAATAGCCATGACCATGGTTTCAGAGCAGAAATTCAAACATTGGGCAACATTAGGCATCGAAACATCGTCAGATTGCTGGCATTTTGCTCCAACAACGAAACCAATTTGCTGGTTTATGAGTACATGAGAAATGGAAGTCTAGGAGAAGCAATACATGGGAAAAAAGGTGGTTTCTTGACTTGGAATTTGAGGTACAAAATTGCCATTGAAGCTGCTAAAGGACTTTGCTACCTTCACCATGATTGTTCACCATTGATTGTTCATAGAGATGTTAAATCCAACAACATTTTGTTAAATTCAAGCTTTGAAGCTCATGTTGCAGATTTCGGATTAGCGAAATTCCTCTTCGATGGAGGCGCATCCGAATGTATGTCAGCAATTGCAGGCTCTTATGGCTACATTGCTCCTGGTAAGTACAATACAATTTGTTCTTCTAAATTTTCGTACATTTACATTCTTTTCTAACATAGTACATACATTTGCCAATGCTGTGTATAATAATAGATGTTGGTTGGCAGTTACCTTGTTAGTTTAGTTATAAGGAGGTTACACGCTACGGTACACGGTGCTAACTGTTTACAAATCTTGAAATTCAATACACGCAGCGTGTATTTTAGCAAATACTATGATCTAGCATATGTTTTTATGTCAAGGAATTGAAAGGCAACATTGTCTACCTTATAAATTTTTGTAATTCATGGACAGAGTATTGGTAAAAGTTCACGAAACATATGTTTTGTGCTAAAGTGACAGCAGAAAAACCACCCGTGATTTATGGTAAAAGGAGACAGAAGAACAGACAAACAAGATCTGTGAACATTAACAAAACAATTAACATAGAATTGTTTTCGGTAACCACAAACACAAACACTTAAGAAGCCACTTTGTTGGGGCCCACGAAACACACTCCTCTCGCAATCTGACAACATGTTTATAGTCTGACAGTGATTCTAACGTAACAGCGTTTTGAGATTAGTAAAAGGTGACCGACATGCATACCTGTTTACACCACTATTTCTTTTTCTTTTTTTATAAATGATTTTCAATTTCTCTATAAATTTAAGAAAAAAATAAAAGAAAATTACTGATGCATGTACCACTCTGTTTTGGTCTTACGTGTAAAGGTCCTCTCCTTTCCCCCACCAGCCAACTTGAATCTCTTTCTGTCTATGTGCTTTAATTTATTAATTTCAGTGCTTTTGTAATTCATTTTCTATTCACAATTATTATTATTTTCCAACTTATTTACCTTAAAATATTGATATGTTCTTTTGCAGAATATGCATACACCTTGAAAGTGGATGAGAAAAGCGATGTGTATAGTTTTGGAGTTGTTCTGTTAGAACTTCTTACCGGGCGTCGGCCAGTAGGTGATTTTGGAGAAGGAATAGGAGATTTTGAGGAAGGAGTAGATATAGTACAGTGGAGCAAACGAGTAACGAACAATCGTAAGGAAGATGTTATGCACATTATTGATCCAAGGCTAAAAATGGTGCCCAAAGATGAAGCCATACATTTATTTTTCATTGCTATGTTATGTAGCCAAGAAAATAGCATCGAACGTCCAAGAATGAGAGAAGTTGTTCAAATGCTCTCAGAATTTCCACGTCCCTCGCCAGACCAACATTCTTCATCCTCCTCAATTATTTCTCCACAATCCAACTTTCACAAAAGAGAGAAAATTTATGTGAATTTTAAACAAGAGCTTTTAGTTTGATGATTTTAGAAAAGTTCTTTTTTTCTTATAGTTCTGATGGTGTCCTAGGATTGAGTCATGACTAAGGTTCCTGCCCTGCAGAGTACTGCTTGGTTCTCGCCGAATTCAGCAGCTCAAATCAACTAAAAATAGGGCTCATATTCTAAATTGCAGATCTACACCGATACTGAATGATATTGACTCTTGAATCAGTGTGCGTGGCACTATTCTTGGTGCAGGAACCGTAGCATCACTCTAGAATTTGGTTGATTTTGTTATAGTTTTTTTCTCTTTCTGATGTGCAAAGTTATAATTTTGTTTAAAAAATTTTTGAGCTTAGACATAGGGCATAGGAGATATGGTGAGCGTATATAGATGTAGGAATAATTTTATGGGTTGCACTTCTTTTTAAGAAGTGTTTGTTTAGATGGAGAGATAGCTATCTTTTTATAAATGTGGTCATGCTAGCTCTTTGTACTATACTTTTATGTATACAATGCTATATTGATGGCTTTAAATTATCTTCAACTCTTTTTCTTTTTTCTCTTCAATTAAATAATTAAGAGTATTATTTCGGTGTGCTCATGTAAATTTAAACCATTGGATCACGGTGTCACTTTTAATCTAATAGCTGAGATTTGTGCGCGCCATATACAACGTTTATACTATATATTAACCCAACAATTAATATTTATGGCTATTTGAAGACAACATTATATCTTTGGGTATGGCTGTCACCTTTGAAAGAGCAATGCACTTATGAGCATCGCCAGAAACATTCTACTTAATGATTTATTTCTAAAAGCTTTAATAAGAAAATTTGATTGGAAAAAAAAAGGTCAATTATATGGTGAAAGTCACAACAGAATTTTATGTTTTATTTATTTTTGTTAAAGAAATCACCCTAATTGTGCAGTCACTATCACATAAATTTGTGCACCAGTCATATCTATTTTATCTCAATTATGACCTATTTATTTAATTTAATTTTAGTATTCAAAATTCGACAAATCAATATCTTTTAAGATCGGATAGGATGAGAATCAAAATCTCGTCAATTGAAAAAATAATTATTTTTTTAACCGTTTGAAATATATATAAGGCTAAGGTTCATTTTTTTTCATATCGTTTGTTAAAATAGATAAATTTATCTGTAACGTTTGTTAAAATGGATAAATTTGCTCCAAACGTTTATTTTAGAGCAAATTTATTTCTAACGTTTATAAAATGGAAGATTTTTGCTCTTATTGTCAGTTGCCGTTAATTTTGACCGTTAATATATTAGTTGACCGCTAGTGGGACACGTGTCACGCATCCATTGGACAAGTGAATCAAACGTTTGGGTGCTAAAAGTGCATTTTTGCCCCCAACATTTTCTTAAACGTGCAAATTTGTCTTTAATATTTGTAAAATGAGAGATTTTTGCTCCTGTCGTAAATTACCGGTAATTTTAACCGTTAATATATTAGTTGACCGCTGACGGCGTTGGCAAAAATCTCCCATTTTACAAAAATTAGGGATAAATTTATTTCAAAATAAACGTTAGGGGTAAATTTACCTATTTTAGCAAATAATATGAGTAAAAATGCACCTTTAGCCTATATATAATTTTTAAAATATAAAAATTTAATTGATTATTTGGGCGAACTTTAAAATCCTATCGGTCACATCTGCACTTAAACCATATATTAATGTTTGAAATAAAAGAGGTAATGGCTTTATGCTTTTGAAGCCCGTATTACATATGCGGCCCAAAGGCTGGGAACCCTGGTATTCCATTTTTTAAAGCCATATCTTTGTCCAGCCCACCATTGAATGGTTTGGCCGGGCTAATTACAAACAAATGCATGCATTCTAAATGTGTTAAAAAATGATTAGGCCCAACTATAACATTCGTCGGTTTATTTATCCTTCATATTTTCAAGGAAAAACATATGATTTTAAATGATTTATAATGAGGTAGTTTTCGGGGTTAGGATTTGGTGTGTCCATGTATACAGTGTATGTAAAATATGAACAGTTAGATCAAAAAGAGTCCACATTTTGTGTGTGTCTAATCACTTCTCGATTCTAATAAACATCTACTTTATATTTTGATCTAGTCGTTTAAAAGTTCATATTAAAAAAATAGTTTAGATATAAAAAATATTAATAAAACTAGAAAAATAATTACTTTTGTGTAACAAAGTCTTAAATATTTTTATATATGTTTTATTTTATATGCGTATTCAATTATAATTTAATTATGTTTAGAACAATGAATAAAAATATATAATTATAATATCGATTAAGAATTATTCAAAGTGTGCAAATCGCATGCACTTCTAACTAGCTATAATAAAACACATATGATTTAATATAATGAAAATTGCAAATGGAACAATTTTTGATATTTCATAAAAGGACGTTGTGAATTAAAATTTTATAATTTATGGAAAACATTAAAATAATTTGAAAATTTTATGATTATTTTATTTATTATAAAAAAATCAATTCCTTTTTAGTTAATTAAGTACTAAATAGTATTTCATTAAATTGGTAATTTGGTAGTGTACCTTATAAAACTTCAAAATTGTCAAAAGCTCTTTTAATTTAAGAACTAAATATGAATAAAAATTAAATTCTACTTTTTCTTTAATAAGAATTGGAATCAAAATTAAAATCATTTTCAAAAATTAGTAAATGTTAAAATTAAAAAAAGAAAAAGATAAAATCATAAAATTGTTTTCCCAAAAACAACCAAGGTCCAACTCACCAAAAAGTCAAAATATTTTCCCATACCCTATTAAATCCTTAACCCCTACATCCAACGGTCACTACATGCTTAAATTAATCTCCACCGTCCGATCCTCCCTTAATTAGCCCTTTCCCACTCTCTTTCTTTTTTCTTCTTCTGTAGTCCTTTGCTCACTTGACTGCCCCTTCTCCTTTCCTTTTCTGGAAAGCCGCTTCTACCCATCACGTTCCACCACCACGGCGGTTTTCCGGTGGCCTCAGATCGGGTCAACTCCCTTCCGCTCGTCCTCGATCCGTTGCTTTCAGGTTCGTTTCTTGCTTCCATTTTTCTCCTCTGTTTTTAGTTTCTGTTACTTTCTATTTACGCATCAAACATGAAAATTTTGAAAAATTTAGTCTTTGTTTGATTCAGTGATTCTGTTTTGCAATTTCCCACTACGGAAATTGAACTTAAATTTTAAAGTTGTGAAATTTTTATTTTTCCTGCTGTTTCTCAGCAACCAAGCTAATTTTTCTAACCCATCCTTGAAAGTAAAAGAAGAATCTATGAAAAGTTATCGAGTTATATAATGAAGTTCCGATTTTTACTGAAAATATCTAATTATTTTTTTTTTCAATTATTTTGTTAGATTTTTCTGGTAGAAATATTTTTGCTATTATTTTCATTCCTTACTTCTATTTGTTTATTTATTTTAAAAGACCTAAAAAATCGCTTTCAAGTGATTGGAAAGTAGAATCTTATGCTTATCTTTCCATTAAATAATGAAAGAGGTATCGGAATCTCAATCTCGTTTCTTCCCATTTCCGTTTGGCTGGCTAACGTGCGCCCCGTGAATTCTATGCTACACGCGTTATTTTTTTCCTTTGGTTTTGTGGATTTTTTTTTTAGTTAATTGGTTTTGAATTCTCTCAGTTTTTTGAAATAGGTAGATATCTTAAGCTCTAAGTTTTTCTATATATTATATTATTATATATTATTTATTTATTTATGTAAGTTGTTATCTTTTATTGGAGAAATTGTATTTGATTTGAAACTTTGGTATCAAAAAGACTGGTGCTTTGCCTTTGACTGACTTCTTTTTGGGCTATTCCCTTCACTTTTTTCCCCTTTCCAGCTCTTTGTAGGCATTAACTCGGACCTTATTGATCGAGAATGGCCACTGAAAGTGAAATCGAGAAACGTATCCTCACTTATTTGATATTGCTTGTTTACATTGCCTCAGTTTTTGAGTATTATTTGTTGTGCTTGATTCTTTCAGCTTTTTTCTTTTTCTTTTTAAATTATGTTTGAACCAGTTCTTTAGGTTGTTATATGGTTTTCTTGTTTCTCATTTACTGAATTTGAAAAGATAAATCTTTGTTATGTTATTGTGTTGTTGGCTGGACCTACTTCTAAATATTTTTCTTGATCATTCTGAAAAGGTTTTAACTGTTTGATTAATAGGAAGTGTGCTTTCTAGCTTGCTTCATTTACAGTTCCCCTCTTCTCTTTCGTGTTAAATGACTAGTGGTTCTATCTTGTGTAATAAGTTATGTTGTGTGGATCAAATGATTAGTAGTGTTGCATAGTCTTGTTAGGTTAACCATTTTTATCACATTTCCGTGATATGATTGTATATTCTTTATGTTTGAATTGTAAGATAATTAGTTGCTTCATCTTTTCTATATTGACTACATCAATCATTGACTTCACTGTCAAGTCAAAGCACTCGTGTTCGTGCAAGTACTTACATCATTTGCTTAAAATTTTTTCAAGAGCATTAGCATTTGATGACCTTTTCTTAACTTGAATGAAGATTTTTCTTAACTTTTTAATGTAGCTAAGCCTGTTCTTACAGGATTGAAGTCTGAGCCATTAAGTGAGCTGGTTGAGCATGATGTGGTATGTCAATTTTATCCTCTTTTTTTCAACTTTCTTGAACACACGTTCTTGGTCAAGTAGCATTGTTCAGGGAAAGAACTATTATTGTATATTTGTTGATTTCTATCTTGTCAATCTACATCAACTTTCATTTTGTAGGCTATAGTATGCTCTAGGCATTGTGCCAATGATGATTATATAACTCTTTGAGAAGAGACTGGAAATTCATGTCTCTATAGCATTATTTTGGGCATAGATGTATTTATGGTTTTTATAACCTTGAGATCTATTATCCTTTCAATTTAGAGGTTGAGAATCAGTTCCTTGATACGTGCAATTTCATGGATTATTAAATCTCTAGTCTTGTCCTGCATATTACTGGAAAGTTGTTTGTTTGTTTATCTGAGGATGGGTGGATGGGTATGAGAATTAGGCACTTCCTTGATGTGTGTTACCTACCATACAATTATCTCATTTTCTTTGAAACATTTTGGTTTTCAGGCTTCTGCAAAAGAAGGTATACCATCTTACTCAACTGCATCCATTTCCTCTTCAGTGGATGCTAATTCTAATATCAAAAGTGAAGGAAGTGGTATATCTAGCACCAGGGGAGGGGCTGATCAAGAGTTGGCTGGAGAGCAGAGTGTCTACAATCCACCTACTAGTAGTTACAATTACTATTACCCAGGTGGGATATTGAGACAGTTGTATGCTTTTATAGATGATATTTTGGAATAAAGTCAAATCTAATTGTACCAAGTGGCTGTTATGGTATGAAAATGTAACCCTGAGCAAATTGAATCATGTGGTTGACCCGAACTAGTTCAGATGTTAGTTGGATTGAGTTGATCTTTGTTAAAATTCTAAACCAATATTCTTTAGATTTCGTAGGCATAGTTGTCTTTCATGCTATAAAAAAAAAAGAACTTCAGATTCTGTTCTAGAATGGGTGTCGGAGAGTAGTGAAATTGGTTTTTGATGCAGTGCCTTTAAGGCTTTGGCTGCTCATTGGAGAAGTTATTCGTAGAATCTGATGGATGTATTTCCTCGAGAGCTTCCATCCTTTAGGACATGCATTATTAAAAGAGTCATTGAGATTTTGCCAAAATTATGGGTGTGACTTAAAGCATCTGATTAAGGAGGATATCCTTGTGCTTACCTTAGATTAGTGGGTTTATGAGACCATGTGATGGCTGTAGCACTGGTTGCTATAGATAAGATGATGACATGATGTTCCGGTTTTGTGGAGGTAAGCCAGTGGGAGACCTTGATTGTAAATCTCACTGATTGAACATAATCAGTAGTCCTAAGAGGATAGTATTAGTTGCTGGCCTAAGCTTAGATTCTGAGATGGCTCCAGTCCACTTTGCTGCACGTGAGGATTATAAGTCCTCAGAGCCATTGCGCAAAAAAAAACACAAAAATAACACAAAAGCTTGCAATTGATATTGTTTGATTTGCAACTCCTAAAGACTTTTACTTTTATTCATTTTTTGAAGTGCAACTCTGTTGCAGGATACAATGGGTCCTTCACACCATTGGATGATCATGGTTATTTTCAGGCAGATGGTTCACATATGGTATGTTTATCTGTTATATACACTTGGATCCATTTTGTGAAAAAAGTTGTCAAGGATATGTGTCATTCGTCTTTGCTGATGATTTGCTTCATACACTTCATACATGTGTCTTATTGGTAGCTTATGGAGCAGTGATGTTTATTTGTTGATTGTTTCAGGGAATGCAATCAGACAATGGATCATTAGTCTATTATTTACCTGGCTATAGCCCATATGCTTCTGGGGCAGTAGTTGGGGTTGATGGGCACAGTGTTGGTCAACAACAATATTTTTCTTCTGCTGGATACTTTCAACCTCCAGTTTCATATGGATCCGAAGCTATGCCTTGTTATTCATGGGATTCGGCATATGTTGGAGATGTCTCAAACGGAAATACTTCTGGAAATGGAAAATATGGTTCAGCTTCTAATTTTGCTAACCCAAATGGTTTGAGCTCAACAAAATCTAATGGCAATATTGGTGGCAAGTCTTCACAATCTACACATACACAATCAACCAGACCTGTAAACAAGGTAGATATATTTATAGTACATTGACAATGTTAAATTAATCTTACAGAATATTCCGTCAACTGTTTCTTCTCTTTTGTTGGTTTTTTTTCCTTTTATTGTATGTAAATCACTCATGATGGTAGACTTGTGTTTATATATGTTATGCTAGGAGTAGTAGAAGTATGAAGAGGTTATGGTTGTGCTTTTACCTACATAGATGTTTCAAAAGAATTAAATTTGGAAGTTTGGCGTACAATTTGGTAACCAATTCTTTTTCAGGTTTTCAATGTTTTGCTGATGTTAGGTTTTATGCTACAGGTGTCCACTTTGGGTTCTGATTTCTCAGCTGGTTTCCTAAAGGGATATAATCGTGTAGGAAATTTCTCTTCATTTTCTCTCCAAAAACAAGGTCCGTTTGCACATAATGGTGTTATGAACTATAGACAACATGGAAATATATGGAATGGAAATGATAGAAATAAATTAAGGGACAAATTCTATAGGAATATTGATTTTGAAACCTCGACTGAATTAACTTGTGGTCCAAGGGCCTCTAGCAAAATTGCTCCTTTGGATTCATCTGTCAAAGAAGACTTGGGAATTACAGTAAGTAAGGATCAGTATAACCGACCAGATTTTCAAACTGATTATGCGAATGCCAAGTTTTACGTTATCAAATCTTACAATGAAGATGACATTCATAAGAGTATAAAATATGATGTATGGGCAAGCACTCCAAATGGCAATAAAAAACTAGATGCTGCATTCCATGAAGCAGAACAAAAGTCAAGTGAAACTGGCACGAAATGTCCAATTTTTCTCCTTTTCTCAGTGAGTTGAAAAGCATGTCTTTTTTTAATCTGTTGAAGGTTGTCATTTCTTTTTTGAATGTATGCGCTGACAAAGTCCTGACATTCCTCCTTGTCATCTTATGTTAATTATAACTTCAGGTTAATGGAAGCGGACAGTTTGTTGGGATAGCTCAGATGGTTGGGCAGGTGGATTTTGAAAAAGATATGGACTTTTGGCAACTTGACAAGTGGACTGGTTTTTTCCCAGTTAAATGGCATGTCGTAAAAGACATTCCAAACAATCAGCTGCGGCATATCATCCTAGAAAATAATGACAGGAGGCCTGTAACTTTTAGTAGGGATACTCAAGAGGTAGCTTCTTCTCTTTCCAAAAATTTCAAATTTTACATTCAATTACATACTTTCTGTTGTGAAAGCCTCTCAAGCCCTTGAGAAGTTTACGTTGTACTCTTTAACTTTCAAATATGTTTCATTTCATGAAAAATATTGAAAGAACTAGAAACTCTGAAGCATTTGCTTTTGCATCAATCTGATGTCTTACTATGAATATGTGTCCCAGTTGACCAAGCCAATATTTGGAATGAAGATGATGATAATTCTTATTGCATTCCTTTCTCTCTCCATCTCTCTGAATGTGTTTTCATGTGCCTCTAGCTCTAAATTTTTCCCTTTGGAAAATGAGTTCCTTTGTTTTTACTCTTTAGCTTCGATTTGTGGAGGTTCTCTACAATTTACTCAACTCAGATTTGTAAATATAACAACTCACCTCAGTTGAGTCAATTGTCAATTCTTTCTTTTGCAATTGCTTCATGATGTTAATTTGAGATTTTGATATGTTATTATCTTCTAAAAAACCTAGGTGCTATAGAATTTTGTGCCTTGTATTGTCAGCGTGAAAGCCTCTGTTGTTAAAGATTTGATGCTTGGTTGACGAGATTTTGTTGTAATTCCTTTCAGATTGGGCTCAAGCAAGGTTTGGAGTTACTGAATATTTTCAAGAATTATTCATCCAGAACATCTTTACTAGATGACTTCAGTTTCTACGAGAATCGAGAAAAAACTCATGTTAAAAAGAGCAGCAAGCCTGCAACTTTGCGACTGGAAATAAAAAAGGATGGTGATTTCCCGGTAAGTTCCCCTGTTTGGATTTTATTATTAGTGATTTAATTGTTTCCCTTGGCTCAACTTCTGAAATTCTCTGTTAATTGCTTGATAAAGGCTACTTTTCTGAATTCTATACCAGAAATTTTCATGTGTTACTGCACTATCTTGCTGAACTGAGGCCATGAGAATATAATTATCGTGTTGCTTTTTACCTTAGGCGTTGTGAATTGTCCTGAAACCAATCTGATTCTGACTAGCTTATAAATTAACTTCGTTTTCCCAATTGATTGATCCAATGTTTATTCATTTAGTTGTTATATATGTTGTTTAGTCTGTGATCAGCTTCAGGCTAACCTGAATGAGGTAATTTTAAAATGCAGGCTTCCTTCTGCTGCTCTCTTATTGAATTTGCTTATGTTGGGAATTGATTAATAATGCTTTATGTTTTTTGATTTTAGATTCCAACCTTTGACATGATATGTCTTTGTGCAGGAGTATCCGAGAGCTGGTGAAAGGAAATATGAAGATGAATCAAGGACCAAGAAAGCTACTAATTCTATAATCCATCTAACTAAAAATCTCTCCCTTAATAATGGCTACGTAAAGAAGCCAACAGAAAATTCAGTCCATGCTGTTGTTGCCCCATAGGCATTATAGACCTCTTTCTAGTTCTTTGCATTGATATTTTACTCTCTTTTCTTTTTCTTTTTTTAAGAAAAAGCCAGATAAAAGGCTATTTATTCTCTAAATTAAAGTTGTAATTTGATTAGAATGACTATAAATCAGTTGATTTGGAAGTGAAATAGTACGCATGTCATTGCTTGGATTAAACTATACATCAGTCTGAATATGAAAAAAAAAATAGATATAACATTTCAGATATTGCTTTCTACTTTGAATGAAGAGTGAATTGGAATTTCAATACCTAATTTGTTGGCTTCTTACATGGAAAAATTAACTTATTTAATTACTTGACACTGCCTAGAACGTACACACCATAACAGTGCATTAAATCATAGCCTATGTAGAAGATAATTTTCTTAGAATTAAGGTTTTTATTTTTTTTTAATGGCAATTAATAAGAAAAAAAAGGTTTGAGGGCCAACATTCTTCAAATTAATAGTCAATTAATAAAAAATAAAATTAATGTTTTTATATCACGTTTTCTTTTTTAATGATTTTAATTTGGTCCAGTTTAGTCTTAAATTTTGTTAGTTATTTAAATCGAGCTGTTAGACTGCAATTTATTTTAAAAGATACAATTGGTACGACTTGTTACCAAACTTATTAAAATAGATATATATTGTTCCTAAAATGTAATTGTCTGTATTAGAAAATAGTGACATTTTAGTCAAAATTTTCAAACTTAAAAAAAGTTTAGTGATATTTTTTTAATAAATTTAAAAAGTAAATTAAAAAAAAAATCTTGGCTATATATTAAATCATTAAATTTATCAATTAGAATATATTAATTCTAAATGAACGGTAATATAATATACGCTCGATTAAAATCTCGTATAAATATTTTAAAAATAATGTAGAATCTATCGAAATGTAAAATGATCGAACAAATTTCACATGATATGGGTGTAAATACATATCAAATGAGGGTAAATGTTTTAATTACTTTTTTAAATATCTAAACACATTGTTTTTAACAATATTAAAAAATGCACCGTTTCAAATATTGTAAAAAATGGTGTGTTTGGATATACGAAAAAGTAATTAAAATATTTACACTCACTTATTTACATTCAATTTAAGTGAAATTTGTTCTATTATTTTATATTTTGATGGGTCTCACATTTTTTTTAAAAATGTTTATACGAGATTTTAATTTAGCATGTGTTACATTATCTCTTTCGTTTATTTTGAATTTAATATATTATAATGGATAAGTTTAGAAAATTATTGTTTGTGGTTTTAAAAGTTTAGGGACCAATATGTAAAATTGTTAAAATTAAGGGACTAAAGTACGGGTTTTGCTAACCCCTAAACGTCTCTGCTAACTGCTCCACGGAGTCGCCGACGTTCACTACTCAAAAGTAATTGGATTTCCATTTTCTGCTGGTTGGAAGCTAAGAAAACGAATTCACTGGAAACGCAATTCCACTATCATACCTGAGCTTCAAATGACGGAAAACGCCAAGCATTCTCTTGATAAGCTTTCTTTTGATTCTCCCAACAGACCTTCCAAAATTCCAAAAACCCAATATCTCAGTGAGGACGAAGAAGAAGACGAATTGCAAGAATTAGGCGTTGTTGCTAAACCAATGAGCCCAAATCCTAGAGTTCAACGTTACTTAATTGCTGTTGAGTACATTGGGACCCGATTCGCGGGTTCCCAGAAACAGCTTAGTTGTAGAACTGTGGTTGGAGTCCTTGAGGTTAGCTCTCATTCTCTCTTATAGAAAAAGAAATAAGTTTGAGATTTTTTTTTAAGCTGGAGATTATGAAGAATTATTCAAAAAAAATGTGCCCTTTACAACATTTTTGGGCAAATTTGGACTGTTGTTATAAAATGGGTATGGTTGAATATCGACTCTTGAGAGTTTTGTGCTAATTTATTGTTTTCTTTTTCAATGTCAAATGTAGGAGGCTTTTCATAAATTTATCGGGCAGCCGGTATCAATCTCCTTGTCAAGCCGAACTGTAAGTTTTTGTTTCTGCTTCTTTCATGGTTTTAGATATGGCATATTCTAGAGAAGCGATATAGTTATCTGCTATGCATGTATTGGTGCTTTCTGGAGCCAATGAATTTGCTTGCAGCCCGCATATGGTCAAGATTTTTTTTTTTTTTCAATTTTTATGGTCATGATTTAGATGCTTAGTTTTTATTACTGTAGGATGCAGGGGTACATGCCTTAGCAAATGTTTGCCATGTCGATGTTGAACGCATAAGCAAGAGGAAGCCTGGTGAAGTGGTATGTTGTGTACAAATGGACTTAGTTGGTTTGCTGAATTTTGTGTTGCACTGGATGAGAGCTCCCATGGTTTGTAGTTTCAGTCAGTGTTTTTATTTTCTTACTTAGTGGGAACTTTGCATTTGCATAGAGATGAGAGTGCAATACGGTCGAAGTTGCTGAAATCTCCTTTGAAAATGCAATACTGGTTGTATACATGTAATGCATGATCACTGAGGGACTGACATATATTTACTGTTCTTGTCAATGATAATTTTGCATAATTAGGAAAATTTGAGCTACTGAATCGCTTTTCTATCCAATGAAATTGCAGTTGCCACCCCATGAACCAGCAGTAGTTAGAAGAGCTGTGAACCATTTCTTACAGGTGTGGCTCTAATATTCTGCAATTTTCAGGAATATGTCTTCCACATTTTTCTCTCTCTAGCCACTTTCTTGAATATTTCACATTATGCTTTATTTATTTCCTTGGCCAGTGGCTGATATTGTACTTTGCTGATGAAACTGTACACAAGCAAATCTGATAATGTACTTACTTCCTTTGCCTGAATGTTTTTTTGGGTTCAGAAGAATGAAGGTGATATTATGCTGACTGATGTTCAATGTGTTCCATCTGATTTCCATGCAAGATTCAAAGCTCAAGAACGCACGTAGGTATTAATGAATTTGAATTGGCTTTGCACAAATTGCTGCACATATTGAGGCATTTATTATATTAGCTATTTTAACGATGTGTTAATGATTCTGAAGGATAAGTGATAACCAGTAATGTAAACTAATATAATTAGGTTTTTAACTATGAATTTAATGTAGATGTCATGCAGATGCGTAATAGGCTCCACCATAACATTACTTCAATTTGATGTCACTGAATGCTATCGTGGATCAAACTTTGATATTGATCAATGATTTGTTGTGCAATAAATCATACCACCAAAGATTAATGATTGAAATGTCATTGGAAAAAAAAATATTTAGGTACTTCTACCGATTACTATCTGGACCAGAGACTTTGTCTACCTTTGACAGAGACCGGGCATGGCACGTGCCTGAAGAACTTGATCTGGTTGCAATGCAGGTTTGCTGAATATTAACAAGCTATTTCAGTTGCCCAGTTTTCCTCAATTTATTCTTTCTGGAAAGAAAATAAGTAATTGATGTTCATGCAGGAAGCAAGCAAGGTTCTTGTTGGACATCATGATTTCAGTTCCTTCAGGGCATCTGGTTGTCAGGTTACATTTAAATTTGACAGGATTCATGTTTTGTCCTTTATTGAATCAATACCTATAGAAATGAAGACAGACCAAGTTTCATCTGGCAGCAGATTTTGCTGTGTGAAGCATTTTTTTTTTTAAAAGTTTGTTACATCTGTCACCGTATTGCGGGACCTTTGAATTTATGTGATTCAAGTTTTGAATAAACTTACCTCAGTCACCTATATCTTAGTACTGGAAAAACTTGGCCTAGTTTTGATTTACAAAGAGCCCGGTGAAGCTTCTTCTCACTGATGATTAGGATACCAATATCCACCCTCTACAGGAGCACTGTCGCTAGACTCTGGTTTCTAGCCAATGCTGTAACATGAAATTAGATGAGGAATGCTGTTCAACATTTTTGTTTTATAGATTTTTGTTCTGAATTGTTTTCTCCCACTAGTTTTGGTTTCTTTAAAGGAAAAATGATCAAATTTGCACTTATAGTATTAAAAATAAAGCATATTTGTCATCTAAGTATGTTTTGGGCCAAATTTTTTCTGAATTATTGAAAATTGTACACATTTACCCTTTAAGTATGTTTTTGAGCCAAACTTACCTTTATTATTATGTATTTGGCTCAAATTTGCTACTGAAAGGCATACAGAAAAATTCTTATTAGACCGATTGAAGTTATATGAGTTTGTCACGTGTGCACTATAAATTGACATAATTTTTTAACTCTCAAAAAAAGATTAAAATTTATTATGTTAAATTTATCAAAATAATCAAACTCTAGTTAAGCAAATAAAAATTGTTTGATGTAAAAAACTATAATATTTTTTTGAGAGTTAAAACAAGATATCAATTTATAATGTAAATCTGGCAAATTTAGTACATTTCAATCAGCCTATTATGTATGTTTTTGTTGGCTTAATTGCAATTCTGTTAGTTTTAGTGGTAAATTTGAGCCAATTACGTAATAAAAATGACAATTTTGGCCTAAAAACATATTTAAGGGGCATGTATGTACCATTTTCAATATTTTAAGAGTAAATTTGGCTCAAAATATTCTTAAAGGACAAAATACGCATCATTTTCAATATTTTAGGGACAAATTTGATCCTTATTCCTTGTTTAAATTTTAGAACAATTTATTGTAGTTCAGGTACTGCTGCTTTTTGTAGCAGTTGGCATAATAAGATGAGTTGTTCCTATTTGCTTATTATTTAATGAATGACGTAATGACTTGCAGATGATTATTTTCCACTTTTTATGTATATAATATATGTGTCTGTATCCGGGTATGTTTCATTTCTGAGCTTGAAAACATCCTTCAAAAACTATATAACATTTTTGTTGCATCACTTAATGTTTACAGGCAAAATCACCAATCAGAACTGTGGATGAATTATCTGTCATTGAGGTGCCTTCAACTCCATATTTTCCGTCAATCACTGAAAGGAAACAGAACAGTTCAAATGGGGAAGAATCGTGTTGCAACAAATTTGAGACTAACCTGCCCAGTACATCTATTTCTAACACTGACATAGCTGAGGGCTCCCAAGGGGAGGGTGGTCTAAGATTTGGGATAAGGAGACAACATCGTTGCTATGTTATAACAGCTCGTGCCCGCTCTTTTCTTTATCACCAGGTTGATTCGACCTTTCTTGGTCTTGTGTTTATAGATTGCTCTAAACCTCTGTTTGTGAAGTTTTTGCTTTAGTTAATTGCACTAAACATGCTTTGGTAGTTTCATAGCATGCATCCTTTAGTAGCAACTTTGTGCTTTTTGGGCTTGGCATGCATGTTCCTTCAGTTGAAATGTTTTGATAGTTGCTCTATTTTGATGATTTTCACATTTTGTAGCTTATAGCAATATTTTAGCCCCTCTTGTGCATTGATATACTTCTTAAGGCTCAGTTGAATTTTTTCAGGTTCGGCTGCTTGTTGGCGTTCTGAAATCTGTTGGCACTGGAAATCTAATGACTTCAGATGGTCTGGTTCTTTCTCCATGCACTCTAGAAATTAATACACATGTATATGCATTTCAGTTATTATTGTCTCATCTCAAACTAACTATATACTACATAATTCTATTTTGTCAGTGGAAAGAATACTGAATGCCAAGTCTGTGACTGCTACAAGTCCTATGGCCCCTGCCTGTGGTCTCTACCTTGGGCATGTAAAGTATGATTTACCATAACAATTAATTAATGAACTATGGCTTTATTCAGAAACATGTCGTTAAATTCAGCTTCGATGTTTATCTGAGTATTTATGCTCCAGTAGAGTTACTGATTCTGTACCACATACCATTTTGTATGGTATGTTTGGAATGTCACATAAGCTTCCCAAATACTTGCAGAAAGGTATCATCTTCTTTGCTTCCTCAGGTGTCTTCGACTCTGGTTTAGTTCTATTTGACTGTATGTAGCTATCTGCTGGCAGATCAACAGATTACAATTTCGGAATCTGTATTAACTTGCGTTTGCTTATGCATAGAACTTGACAATAGCAGCATTTTTCCAATTAAGAACTTGGTCCTAGAATTTTAACCATTTTTCACATTGAATCCTTAAACTTTTAAAACTACACATTGGTTTCTTGAACTTATCAATTAAGTCCAAAATGGAGAACACAGACGACATTAAAATACATGCTCGGTTAAAATTGCATAAAGTCGTTTCTAAAATAATGTGGGACCCATCAAAATGTAAAATAATCAAATAAATTCCACATTAGATGGGTGTAAATACATACTATATGGATGTAAATGTCTAATTAGAGATAGTATGTGTATTTCAAAATTTATAGTAATTTTTGGATAATTAAATAAAAAATAAATATGTTATTAGACATTTACAAAATTTAGGTGTGAAAATCTTAAAAAATTACTAAAAAATACTGCATTTTGTTTTTCAATTAAAATTTAAAACTTTTTGAGAAAAAAATTTGCATTTTTTATTTTTTTTTGAAACTCGCATTTTCTACTAATTAATTTGAATTGATTCGATGTCTTATATTATCATAAATAAAAGCATATGAAAATAATAATATTATAATAAAAAGACTAAAACAGGACATAAAAAAAAAAGCCACTAATTTTTATTCATATTTGTTTGTAGATAATGCGAAATTAAGCAATAGGGCATTTTATTTCATGATCGTGGACAATTAATTAATTATAGCCATTGATGGAGTGGCGAGTCCAGCGCAACGGCGGCCTTGCGGTGGCGTTAATGGCTAATTTCATGCCGTTCCGGCAATCATCAACAGTAGTACAAATGAAGTAAGTAGCTCCAAATCCAATTGTAATTTTATCATCTCCAGAATCAAACACTTGATCTTTGTCATTAACTATGCACTTATCATGTTCATACTGGGGTACTATGGCCACATTGAACATGTCCGCATCATACTTGAATTCTGCATAATTGACATTCTCATCAAAATTAATATAAAGATAATTATTTATAATAATTAGAAAACATATTCATCCTCTCAATTCAAGTCTCGGTTAAAATGAGGATTAATATGGTGCTCAGTACTAATCATATATTGAATTAAAAATAATTATTTTTTATTTTTTATATATATTGAAAATTAAAAAATTAATGAAAATAACGCACATATAACTAGGAGTCATTTAAGAAAAACTTATGAAAATAAATTTAATTTTTTTTTTCCAAATGAAAATAATTTAAATGAGTAATTTTCTTTTTCAATTATCCAGTTTAAAAAATAGGATAAATAAATGTCAAATACGTACCAAGTATGTCTCCAGCATAAAATTTTTTGCCTTTAGACCAAGCTTCCATGTTAGTCGTAGGATCCCAACCAAATTCATCTCCAACCATCCACGTGGTGACAGCACCAATTTTCTTGAATTCATACAAAACACAAAATACCATCAAACTAGCAATAACAATCCCTTTTGCCATATTGATAATTTTATTTATTTTTTGGAACAATTTAATCCTAATTTTTTTGCTTGGTAATTTCAACAAGAAATGTTCATCTATTTATACATAACTTTGATTGCCTATTTTGTTAATTTTCATACATTTAAGTTATAAAATCTTCATATAATTATAGCCTATTATTAATATTATTGATAGAATAATCAAATAGGAATATATAATTCCTTTAATTATGTTTCTTTAATAAATATTATAATCTTCCAATTAATGTGAAATTTGATCTAGTGTCCTTTTTTTTAAAATTATTTTCTTTAATTACCGAATTTTCTTTCTTATATAGATGATATGATTTTATACCATTGATTTGATTTGCCACTGCTCGATTCACATTAATTGGAGAATTAATTAAATTTTTACAGATATGCTTAAATGTATACATTCCTTAGAAAAATGGGATATATATATATATGTATTTATTTGATGAATGTTTATAGATATAGGCGTCTATTTTATAGTATTATAGGAAATGGATTCTTATTTAATTATTCTATCAATAATAATAATATATATTTTTCTTCAATATACGCAGCTTAATTATATGAAGATTTCGTGCCTTTTTTACGAGTAATCAAGAGAATATTTTATACTGATATGAAAATTTAACATCTTTATAAGTAATGTAGGAATATTAACAAATTAATGCAAACTCCCCCAACTTCACAGGGTTTGAAAGCCAATCTTTCAAGAAATCGATTTTTGCTAGGCCTGTCATACATGACCCAAACTCAAATAATTCGCCCAACCTGCCCAGAAAAAATTGACCTACATCCAACCCAACTCAAGAAATACCCACTTGGACCAACCCAAAAATAGCCAAACTAAATTCCAACCCGTTTGGACATGTCTCATATGCCCAACAGGTTGTTGCTGTATTTCTTACTTTTTTGTTGTTCTGAGTTCTTTTTTTTCTTCACTTTTTCCCCCCAGTGAATAGTGCACTCGAAGTAAAAATTAACACTGAATACAAAAAATATTTTATTTAGGAAAATCTTTTGTTTTCTTATAATAAATTAATAATAATTTCATGTTATTTTTTCATAAATCCTGAATTAAGCAAAATGATTTGAGATTTTTACATTGCAAAATTACATTAATCAAGCATGCAAAAGAAATTATATACATGCACATTAGCCAAGAAAATACACAAGTAGAATGCAAAAGGAATTTTATATATATATATACACACACACACTGAGTAGAACAAGCTTTTACATTTATGCCTCCTGCAATTCCACCCTGGAAGAGTATGTAATCTTTACCATCCCAAAATGAATGCATAAAGACAACTACAGATTTGGTTAAAAGATGATTTAGATTATAAATTAAGGTTTTGATTTAGATCATGAGGTGTGAGCTCAAACTTGTACCATAAGCAACCATTCTTGATGTCCAGAGAGTCTATTGGCATGCAAACTTATCTTCAATTTAGGCGATTCCCAAGGCCTGGGACCGGAGTGTGTGAACTTGTTATAAGCACTCACTTCATCAAAGATTCTATCGAAGCGTGAATTGAACTTCTACGAGTAGAACCCTGATGCTGAAACAGTGAGTGAGGCCCATTCCAGACAGACCTACTCTTGTCAGGGAAGAGAGTTCGGCACAAACTGACAAGCAAAGGATTTTCTGTACGGAATTTGTCGAACATTTTATCCTTGTGCTGCCTTTCTTGAGATTCCTGCAAATCATACCAGTCAGTTCACCAAAACACAAATCAAAAGGTTCACAGATATATAACATAATGCTTCAGCTGCTTCAGTTATTCCTGCTATAAAATTTAATTTTTTGCATTAGCTTCAAGTATATTGACAAATTAAATATTTACTTTTAAAAGCATTATGCGTTTGTATGCCAAGTGTCTCCTCAATCTCGCCATTGTTCATTTTAATTAGTTAGTCATTCAATATGATGCACAAAAAGAGAATAGTTCATAGTTTAGAGGTAAAAATGGATTTGATCTACAGAAGCATTTAAACAAAAAATTTTCCTAAATAAAAAGAGCACACTATAAAAGGAAGTTTTGTTCCCTGCTTCCGCATACCACAGGATCTAGTTTCCCATGTAGCGAATATGATATGCAAGACACTTTCAGACACGCCTCATAAGTTTATTCAGTTAATTTTAATTACCTTATGCATATTTTGCTTAACTTCTGCTGTTTCTTCTTCATGTTGCCCAACTGATCCTTTCTGAGGATGCATCAGGACTAATGCGCCTGTATTCTCAGTTAAACCAGGCTCAGATTGTTGAATATGATCCTCTCCTGATTTCGTAGCAAACTCCAAGTTCTCTGATGCTTCGACCTTCCCTTTCATTTGAATCTCAATCTCCATTTCATTCTCTTCCTCTTCCTCGTCATCGTCATCTTCGTCATCGTCCTCGTCTGCTTCCTCATGCTTATCTTTGCCAGCACTGTACTGTTGCTCAGTATCCTCCATTTTCACCTCTGGACCTTCTCCTTCCACCTCAGCTTCTGCATCTGGATCTAAGGATTCATCCATATTTGATGATGAATCCTCACCACCAGGACTTTCTATCAATAAAGTTCCCTTCACGAAGAAAGCAAAAGTATTTACTATCAATTTTTTATGATTCGCAAAATCATGAACAACTGTATTTTATTTTTCAAGCAGAAATTATAATATGCTAGAGTGCAAAAGGGAACCAAGTAAGTGCTGACCTTTGTACAATTGAAAATCAATCAAAAGACGAAATAATAGAAATCTATGATGGCTTAGATATCCATGACTCACTGCCCAATAAACCAATAATTCAATATATTTAGGCATCTAAGCTTTAGGGCTAAGAGAAAAAACTCTTCCAGCTAATAGGCTCTTTTGAGCCTTCCCCTCTACAAGAATATATGAATTACTTCTAGCAATTACATCCTGTTCCCTTTCCCACTCCTCTCGACCTCTCATACCTCTCTTCATGAGAGGTCACAAAGCTCCCTTTGGATGGCAGAAAATGAAAAGGAATTATAATGGTAAGGTTGAATCTTAAATTATCATCTACCCCTACTCTGGTCATTCAATAGTGTTTCATAATTCAAGTTAACAAATGACATTATTCAGAATCCCTTTCAGCTAATCAATTCACCAACAGGTTTAATAATAAACTTCTTAAACGTCTATCTTATTCCAATAGAATGCGAATTTCATTCCTGAATCTCAATGCAATAGAAAATGGGCATTAAACGTTTCTGTGCTGAGGCATTAAACAGAAACTGCTCAAGAGAAATTGATATAGAGATCAGTCTGTATCCATTTAAGACACTCAGTTAAAAGTGGACATTCTAATACCGATACTGATCGAAGTACATAGCTTTCTACTACATTGATCATATTTGAACAGTTTCTTTCTACAGCAGGATAAAAGAAGAAAACAAATTCTACGATGTTATGAATTTTGGTCAATTCGTTGTATACACTCTCATATGACAATAGTTTTACCACACAAGCAATGCCAATTTAGCATAGTTTTAACCCAATCTTCCATGCATTCTCAAAATTTTACTCTATCCCAAGAACAAAAAAGAAAAAAAAAAGAAAGAAGAAAAAGCACTCTGAAATTTGATGAGCAACTCGTGTACATAAAGTATGCAAGCATCAGACCTTTTGACTATAATTAAAAGCATCAATTTAGAAATTTTGGCACATTTAATTAAGAGACTTCAGGTATGGCACAACATGGTTATTATAAAGGATTACTACATAATTTTTCCCCCAAACTATCATCTTTTAACGGATTACCCCTTCAACCAATCAAATGTCGGATTAGTCTCATGAACTTGTTTAAAATGTAAATAATAAACTGTATACTATTAAAAATGTCATATTGCACTTCTGAACTTATTAAAAAATGTTAGATTACCCATATCACTATTCGCGTGCCAAAGACGTGTGGTTTTCATGTGCATTTCATGAAGTGCCACATGTCCTTGTAGGGAGATAATTTGACACTCGACTAGTTGATGAGATAATCTGTTAAATGGTGATATTTTAGGGAGTATTTATGTATTATCCATATTATAAATTCAAACTTAAATTAACTAACCAATAGAATTTGATATAATCATCACTAATTAGTCAGAACTCAAAAACATAGAAGCATACCTCTTGTTTCAAATCTAGAGCAGCTTTGCTATCAGCAACTCCAATCTGACCTTTAGCAAGACGGGCATTCTCCTCACGCTCCCTTCGACGGCGCTTCAAAACACATATGGCACATAGGCAATCAAATTTGTGGCGCCTTCTGGAAATTAGAACTATGTTATTCAAAACTAAGAAAGTTTGTAATTATCAGGTTATAACTGCAAGTCTGCTGATATAATATCCTGTGTGATCTAGGGCATGGTATGCTCAACTGGCTAATTTGCAAAAAGGGTACAAACAACACAATATCGGGGGACTGACAGAGAAAAATGAACGTAATGACTGAAAAAATAGAAGAAGGGATAAAGAAGAAAAAGGGAAAAATATTGATTTCTGTATGATAATTATAAGTCCACTCATTGTTTACTGCAGGAATTACCTGCAGTGGTACTGATAAGACAAGGACCCAGATGACATCTAAATGTTGGATAATCAAAATCTAAGCAGTACAACTAATATAAAGAACATTCAAAATGAGCACAACAAAATGGAGAAAGCTTATGAGTTAATAGAAAATGAACAGCCTGCAGAGATGTACCCATGACCCTTTTTCTTCTTCTGCTTTGCCTGACCACTTTTACCATGTCCCTGACCAGAAGCTCCAACGTCTTCCCCTTGAGTGCCTTCACCACCTGACAAAAAAGAAATTAGTGCTCAGACTGCATAGTAAGATGAAGATCTAACAGATACAGACCAAGAAACAAGACTTAGCATCAAACTATACACAAATTGTAATCACCAATTCTCTCAAATTGTAATCACCAATTCTCTCAAATTGTTATACTATCAAATAAATAACAAGCCGTTGAGAAAAGTTTAGCAAAAAACCAAAGATGATTTTGAGAGAAAACAGAACCATAAAACCCTTACCACTGGAACCTCTTGATTGTTCAGTGAACAAGCCAGCTGCTGTCCAGTACTTCATAAAGTTCTTCTTCACCCTCCTCATGAGATCCAATATATAGTCACCTTTACTGTTATACTTAAAACAGTTGTCCCAAATATATTGAACATCCTTATAGACACCCTCTGAGTTCATGTACTTATCACCTTTTTCAAGTTTGCTGCATATTGTTCCAAAGTCCATCGGTGTATCAATGACATCAAAGTAATCCTGGTTTTAGAATTTTTTTGTTTATATATATATATATATATAAAAGAAGAAGATTAGACATATTTTAACGTTAAGAAGTAAATATATCAAGTAGTGTGGCATCTTAAAATACAGAATTATAGTCCCTAACAAACCTAAAACTCCCATAGTTCATGTTCAGCCAGTATTGAATAAAGATGGAAGATTATATTCCTAGGATATGCAGGATGGCAGCCATTAAATAGAAATAAATGCAGAGAACAATGAATCAGCTACCACGCATGAGAGACTATGACCCCTAAGCACTTATTCATAAATTTACATGTAGACAAGCAGCAGCGGAAGTAATGTGATTATTAAGAGCTTTATTAACCTTGAAAATGCACTTTAAGGAAACCGACCATGAAAACTTCAGTAAGGGCCACAAACAAACGTATCATACATTCCTTTGCAGATGCCATATATACTTACAGGTATTCCCAGAGCTTCAGGATTCACAGGAACATTGAATGGTTCAGCCGCATCCATTTTCATTACCTTCTTAATCACCTAGATGAACAAAGTTACAAATAAGAATAAGCACAGGAAAGCGCATTTCAACTGCAACTCTGATGACAACATACTCGAGAATTTCAAAATCAAGAAACATAACATCAACCCATGTGAAATTTCCAACATACCGACAAGGCAGAATCTAACTCTAGCTTATTACATTGAGATTCCTGATGAGGTGTCCTTGGTTCTTTTTGTTGTAAATTGTCATCCTGTTGCATTTCCTTTTGTTGTAAATTGTCATCCTGCTGCACCACAGTATTGGTGCTCCTTTCAACAGTTGAACCACCAAGAATTTTTGAGGACTTGATCTTTATACTTCCAGGTTTCTTTGACACAATTTCAGAAACGCCTGCTTTCACTTCAGATACTGAGTTGCAAGTATCTTCCATTTTATCATTAGCCACACCTTGTTTCTCCAAACCCAGTTGTGGGCTACTTTTATCAGTATCGCTCTGTGATTCTAATGCCTTTGGCGTTTTGAGCTTAACTTTAACACGCCCAACTGACTTTCCAATGGTCTTATCAATTGACCCATCAGGCTTGATACTTGCAAGATTCAATGGCTGGTCTGTACCCGTGGATGATGGCGTATCAACCTCCATTACAGATTCATGTTCCTGTTCTTCTTCATTCTTATCAACATCACCATTCTTATTATTAGCATCACCATCATCACACTCATCTGCATCAGAATTATCTTCCCTATCTAAGCTGACTATTTCAACATCTTCCACAGTGGTGGCAGCCACAGCAGTGGAAGGGCCGCCCTTTTTCTTGCCTTTCTTGTTCCCTCTCTTTCGCTTCATATTGTGAACTACACAAAAAGACAAACAAGCACAACCAATTTCATACAAAAAACAAAGCTTCAGTTCAATATATTCTCAATTGATCAAATATCAGTTAATTTTGCCTTGAACCGAAGAAAAAGAGAGAAAAATATGCATTAACGTGAAAATTGGAACTTTTAACTATGGAGTTAGTACAAATCTGAAATAGCATCGAAGCAATTAGACAAGAAACATTTAAACAGGATTACAATTCAGCTTTGCTGCGTTAAACCCTAGAATCAACGGGCAAAATAAAACCCGGGAATTCAGTTTTGAAAAAGAAGAAGAAAGGATTAACAGTGAATAAGTAGCGCCTTACCTTATTTTAATTTGAAAACGAGGAATCGAAGCTAATAACGTTCGATAAAAATGAGATTGAGAGAGGGAAATCGGTTGCCTTTGGGTTTTTTTAAGGTTTTACTATTTTTATTTTACGGGGGTTTTTTTATTATTATTTTTAAGCAGGAAAGAATCGTCAACTTATAGAAAGCGGCGTCGTTTTAATGCGATGTGATGCGACCAAGCCATTAATAAACCATAGAAAAGAACAGCAAAAAATAAACACCTTTTTTTATTTTTTATTTTTGAGAAATATTATGACCCATTAAATTTGCCTTTTGTTTTTTAACTATATTAAATTTCTATTTTTTTAATTCAATTGAATTCTTAAATTCATATATTTTTTTATACAAGAAAAGCAGAGACTAAAATTTGAATTTTCCAATATATTGAAACTAGCATTTATTGTTGGTATGTCCTATATTTTTAACCACATTGAAAACCTGACAGAATAAAATTAAGAAGGATTCTCTTATGAACAACTTGAAATATATTATAGAAAAAATTATTATATTTTGTACATGAAAGTATAGTTAATGAAGAACATAAAAACAAATTAAAAGAGGTTTGAGATTGAATTTCATCATCTCAAATAGGATTACATGTAAAAATATTAATAAAAAAAAATAACTAAAAACATAAAGCACAATATTATACCATTAAAAAAATCATCATCCAAATATAAAGAAAGACTACTTCGCTCAAAAAAAAAAAAAAAAAACTACAAGTATTTACATCAAGGTATAGTCTCAAGGCAACAAGACAATCTAACAGTAAAACAAGTTACAAGGTGCATATTGTCTAAGCGATAGCATGATTGGTACATAACAAGACGTAAAGAAACATATAACCCCTCCAGCATCATTCCTCCTGATGGTCAGCCTGCAAACAGAGTTAGAACATTATATCAGAATAAGCCGAACAGAACATAACCAACTCTATTCAGGTTGTTGAGCTACTGCAAGTGCAATCTCAACTACCATAACAGTAGACTTCCAGGACATTCTCAGTACGTTCAATTCATCTAAGTTGCAGGGGTAAAGGGCTAATCAAGGAAACCATTGAAGACTTGGATGTTTAGTCCATGCATATGCAGCGATTCTCTGATGTTGCTATTCCTAGTCCAGTTCAACATTACTAAGGACAAGAAACGCCACAAGGAGATCTCATGCCAGACAGTAGTATTTTTGTTCTCATTAATATTCTAACTCCACCATGAAGTTCAAATTTTAACATCTCACGTTAGTACTCGTGATAAAAATGGTAACATAACATTGCAAAAATTAATGAACCAATAATTCAAGATTAAAAACAATACACAATTGGAAATCACCTATAGTTCAAACAATTAAAAGTCTAGCCATTCTCCCAATTTACCAGGGTTTGAATTCCAACTTTCCCTGCCCCGGTAATGTAAATAAAAAAAGAAAAATACAAAATTTCAGCAATGTGAAAGCTGGATCACCCCTTCCTTTTTAACACTATATTTCTGTCTTCCCATTTGATTTGTCATTTCACCAAGAAAAAATGCAGTATTTTTAAAAACTTCACCAGTAGTAGCTCATCAAGAAGTAATCAATCATAAATAAAGAGCCTCTCATGAGTTGAGATCATTCACTGCGATAGTTACTGAGGCCAGTCTCACAACCCAATTTAATCTTTAATAGGAAAATAAAGTTTGAAAGCACCAGCTCACATTTTTCCAAATTCATATTTTGTCATAATTTAATGCATAAAATTCTATGTCCGCTATGACTCTTTGAAACAAAAAACTTGGGATTTTAATTTTCAGCCAACCTGCTCACTACAGGCTACAGAATTAAAGTGCACAAAGATATTATTAAAACAGAGAAAAATCATCACCTCAACTGCACGACTTGATGATGAAGAGTGTCTTTGTGCCTGCAGTGAATCCTCAGCAGCATTATTGGGAACCTATCAGGAATGGAAAAGAAATGTAATGCCAAGAGTAAAAACTATATGCATTATGATCTAATTAAAACAAAACCTGCAAAAACCTGTTTTGAACCCTGAGGACCCATCTTGTCAATGAGATTTTGCATATTTGAAGTCATATTAGCTATCTGGGCTTCCAAGGATGCATACTTCTGCTCCATGGACTCCATTTTACTCATCATCTTTCCTACCTCCTCATTAGCTGATTTTTTGGCCTCTGAAGCAATCCTCGCAATACCACTGTGGCTATGTTTTCGGCCATAGAGCTTAGTAGGGCAAACGCCCAACCCATACATTCGCACATGGCCATGTTTTTCTTCTCCCATGACTTGGCAGTAAGAGTCAGCACCATCATTGCTTCCATCTGAAGTCTGATCTTCCTGATTTGCTTTTTCACGCAGTTTTGTCTGAATTTAAAAACCAAAATGTTCATTTAAAAAGTTCAAGTACTGACCAATGACAATAAATTGTATAATAAAATGAGTGACAAATTAAGTAAAACATACAATCACTTCCGCTGCTGTTTCATCCACTGGACGACCATCTTTTCGTGTTCGGGTCAGGATGTATAGCTCACCTCTAGTTGGTTCATTCCCATCAGGCCTCTTAGCTCGCTATCATCAAATAAGCAATAACAATTAAAGGAAATTTACATTTGCATGCCATAATGTATCATGTGCAAATATAAAATTAGGTTACCTCCTCCTCACGTATCCTTGCAAAACTCTTCGAGCCAGAAGCATGGTAACTCTTAAGCTTTGCACGATTGGCCTTATTTTTAATACAGCGCAACTAGAAATACCATACGTAAGTATCTGTTTCCAGCAGATTGTCTAATCTGTAGTATGTAAATTGCCATAGCCATAGCTGGCACTTACCTGCACCTCTTCAGAGTTCCAATGGGCTATAAGTGCTGCCCATTGATCAGGAAGGACTCTTTTGTTACAGTCCTTCAGGCGTTCCTCATCAGTTGCATGAGGGGTATAATGGTCAGCCTTCAATTTCGCTTTCCAGTTCCTCCATTTAGATGCAAGGGACCTCAAGACCCAAGTTTTGCACGAGGGGTCAATGTCAAACTTTGACTACAGTGAAAAAAGAAAGAAACAATCAAGCAAGAAGAACTTGAGATATAAAATAGTTCTTAAAAAAAATATGAGGACAAAGAAAGAATTCTTTTCCTCTTTCAACAGGGACCTAGTTCCACTCCCACAATAATCAGTAACCATGGGAGAACAAAATGTTATTTCTAGATACCTGCACAAATTCCCACATGTCTTCTTTGATTTCTTCTGGCATTGCTGACCAATCCAAAAAATTAAGTGGTGCCATCTTACCATCCCGTGCTACAGTACCCAAAAAGGAAGCCAATTTGCGTGCTTCAGAGCCAACTGGCTGCCCCAACGTGTTGATAGGGACAAAAATTCGCTCACCATCAGCCATATCGGACATGAAGCGGCATCGAGTGGGGCCTCGGACCCTCCTCCTTCTCTCTTGAGTAACGAGCTGCAATCCATCTGGGTGGCTATCGCTCACCAAGGGCTGTTGAGGTGTCGAATACCCATTGGCTGATTGGGCTTCAGCCCCAGGGCCTGATTTGTATCTTTGTCTATGCCTTCTCTCCTTCCTGCTACTACCCACTTGTGGCATTCCTGGTGATCCCACGCAAAATGCCGAAAAATAAAAGTGAAGTCAATATCAAGAAAATGGAAGCAGAAAAAAATAACTTGTAAATTTGCATTTTCATGACTACAGAGAACTGTACTGTTATTTTATATTATATTGAGAATAGTTATTCGATTTTATATTATTATTCTATTATAAATATGTATAATATTATATTACTCATTAGTTATTGTCTGGTACATGAAGATATTTATACTAAATCCAAAAAAAGCAGGAGTTGAATTGATGTTTTAGATGTACAGAGATCAATGCATGAAAATTTTCAATTATAATTGGCTCTCTCTGGTTTACGTTGTTTTTAACCAACCAAACTATACTTTGTAAAAGGCTAACCATCAAATGCACCCAGTAATATTATAAACTTTCAAGAACAGTATACCTCCAAGGGAAACATCAACACTAGCCGGTGGGTGGGAAGGCTGAAGCTGTCCCATGCTTGCTCGAGGCTGAGGTGATTCATTTTGTCGGCAACGACTTGGTAACTGGTGTTGGGGCTGTGGCTGATCCATGCCACCATACACATGACCCATTGACAACATAGGTGCACAATCCATAGGAGGTATTAACTGCGGTTGTCCTGCAAAATAAACAGAGTGCCAAAATATATCCTATAAGAAACCACACACAACAAATATAACCATAAGGATAGTGTGGATATACAGAATGGCATTAAAGCCAAAAAAAAAAAGGAATGATTTCTCTAGCAATATACAACATACACACATCGCACCTGTATTATTAGTGTCTGTGCTAAAATATGACTGAGATGGTTGTGGATGGCTGGTGTTCTGCTGCAATTGCCTCATATAACGTGAGTTTGATTGGGGCTGCTGTTGCTTGGAATGGGTTGGGTGACTCATTATAGGGGTGACTGGATGCTGGGGTCCTGGCATGTGTGGATGTCCTGCAAGAAATAACTAATGGTTAACAGTTGAAGATGAAAACAATCAGTTGTAAAAAGAATTCTCTGTCCTCTAAATCAGTCTAAACCCACAACTCTGTAAAATGATGAGCACTCCCTCCCTAGCTCCTTTCCCACCCATGAAAAAGTAAACGTTCCTCAGAATGCCTAGGGTATCACTGGCAAAAAATATACAAAGATCAGAAATGACAGTTGCATTTCCAGTTTTAAGGATTCAAACCAATCAACAATCATCCCCTGTCCTTTACCAGCTACATGACTAGCTTGTCTCCATTGCTGATATCTTAAATACATTGAAAGTTTGTCAAGCTATCATAACATCTAGCAGCATATCCACCTAAAAAAATAGTGTGAAAGGAATTGCAATGCATGCATTCTATTAGTACTAAAAAAGTTCAATTAACTCATTCACTTTTCTTCATGTGAGCCCAATGGAAGAAATAGAAGATGCAGGTGGCGAAGGGAAAGAGGACTGCTAAAAATCACCATTGAAGCTTCTGACAACAAATAGTAGTTCCAGATCCAACCTAAATTGAGCCAGATGGCAAGTATATTTACATACTTTTCCACCTTGATATAAGAAAAAGGCAATTCACTGAGAATTGTTCTTCCTTAAACTCATTCAAAACTATCTGAAAACAACCACAAGATCAAGGGCTGCCACCGATATCTGCCCAAGACTAACTAGGATAAGTCAGTTTCATACTTCCCTGTCAACATGCTAAAATCCCACATTGGCAAGATTTAGTTCAATCTCTCCCCTCTGATATCCCTCGCTATACCCATGTTTAAATGTAGAATCAACTGTAGATGCATGACTTTTATGTCTTTAACTAGCCATTTTACTTTTGCAAGAGAAAAGTCCCAAATCAGGATGGAGGTAAAAAAAAAAAAAGTCTATTACAAAAGAGAAAAAAAAAAAAAGGAAAAGAAAGTTAGTTGTGCATATTTGTGCAAGGGCTATGACCTAATACATATGCAAGATCTGCATATGTATGAACATCTGTATATTGTTGTTGTTGAGGAATAACACACCTGTGTAACTACTGTTCGCCTGTAAATGGAAGAATTGTGGCACTTGAGTTGTGCTTGGCTGAGGTTGATGATACTGATAAGGCTGAGTGTGACTTGATTGGTGTACTTGAGGATGGTGCTGGCTGCTGCCAAATTTATCCCATTTCATCATATTAGAGTTAGTTACCAAATGATTAACCACAGACATTGCTTCTTGCCTACTGTGCCTCATAGCATGATCACTCAAAGGTACTAAATGAGAGTGTCCTGCAAAGTAAATCAATCGATAACAATTGAAAAAATATTAAAAAACAAAAGTTACTGGTGCATGCATGCATAGGTAAAAGTTGAAGACACATCCTATCATACATAAACACTGTTTGATTTTCAGAAAGAAGAAGAAATTACTGTACAAACGACAGAGATACACATCCAAAACTCACACATAACCTTAAGGCATCAAACTAACAGATAAGACAAGAAAAGATTCTCTATCTTTTTCACAAAAAAAAAAAAAAAAAAAAAAAGAAAGAAAGAAAGAAAGAAAGGAAAGAAAGAAAGAAAGGCAAAATAGGAAAAGGTAACCAAGACTATGTTATGCCCTATTAATCTTCCATACATAAATAATTAACTTCTACCAAATAACCAAAGTATGGCATACAATGATTTTGCTTTTTTTTCCCCCCAATTTTCAGTGGTGAGGGGTTTAAAAGATTTATATAAAATCAAAGCACCAGTCCCATAAAATTGTTCTTCAGAACAGGTATTGGCATAATCTATAAAAGGTAAAGAAATTGAACAAAGCAGGAAAGGCATGACCATGAATCCGTACCACTATGCTTCCCCAGCATCTCAGTACGTAGACCTGCTGCTGTCCAGTATTTCATAAACTTCTTCTTCACCCTCTTCATGAGGTACACAATATAGTCACCTTTTTTGTTATAGTTGCGACAATTCTCCCAGATGTATTGTACATCCTTATAAACATCATCTGAGTTCATGTACTTGACACCATTTTCAAGATTGCTACATATTGTTCCAAAATCCATTGGTGTATTTATGACACTGAAATAATCCTGCTTGGCATAACATACGGCCCCAACACACCAACATGCATGAGAGAGAGAGAGAGAGAGAGAGATCAGTCCACACTATACATTAGTTATGATGGAGGAAGGTATCATCAATTCAAGTTCAAGCCAATAAGTATGACAACAACAGCAGGATAAGAGTAAAAAAAAAAAGTTGCCACTTCTTCAACGTTATGAATTGCACATATTAGAGGAAACAAAAAGAACATTTAGATTTGTCCAATATTCTAACTTCCCATGTTATTTAAGGTAAGGGTGAAGAAAAGAGACAACAGGGTTAAAAGGTAACATGTTCCACTAAAAAAACAACACATGCAAATGCATAGTAGCTGCAAGTCCTGCAAAGCAATTCTTTCAAGGTCCTCGTCCAAACATGTCAAAGATTAACAGTCAGTAGATAAGAAAAGGCTAGAACTATTTTTCTCCTTACCAATACCTCCAATGGCTCGGGTTAAAAAAAGGTGGGAGCCTAATCCCAAATCTTAATAATACTGAAAGACTTGAGTGTCTGTTTTGCTCATCCTTCAAGTTTAAGTCAAACTGCAGAACCACAATATCAGGTATCCACACATACAGTCCACTAATCAGCTGTACACCTAGGAAAGCAACTAATGCAGATGAGGTAACTTGGAATGAATGAAGAACAAGATTTTTTTTTTCCTTTATTATTTAATAATTGTAGGTAATGCATTTGCCCAGAATAAATACTAAAAATCCAATAATCCAACATATCAGGTCCAGAGCAGATTCCTACTTAAGTTATCAATGACATCAATAACATCTACACTCAGCCAACATATATCACTGAATAGTGATCACACTTACAGGTATTCCCTGAGCAACAGGATCCACAGGGGCATTGAAGAGTGTTGCCTCATCCATTCCCATTACCTTCTTTATCACCTATAAAGCAAAAGGAAAACCAGAAACCATATTACATTTCCACACATACAGAGACTCCCAATTTGCAACTTTGAAGAAAATTGATATAAAAACACAAACTTGGCCATCTCCATGAAAAGATATATCCCACATACCTCTAAGGAAGCTTTCAGTTCTTTCTTATTGTATCTAGGATCATGTTTTGGTTTCTTTGGGACTGAAAATTCTTTCCTGCTCATAGAACTCAATCCCTTGGATGACCTCACCGAAGAACTTACTCCTTTCGATGACACAACTGTAGAACCGAATCCTTTAGATGACATGAGTGGGGCATTAGTAGCTTTACTAGACGCTTGCCTCTTCGACCGAGGACGCCTGTTAGCTGATGTCTTAACTCTCCTATCGATAGCTGGTTCATCAGACTCGCTTCTACTTTCCCCGTTACCAGAACCTTCTTCACTTTGGCTTGAAGAAGAAGAAGACGACGACGATGAAGAGGAACTAAACTTCCTTGCAGTATTAAATTGAACAAACTCGTTATTATTAATTTCATTTGACACAGATTTTTCACCCACATTTTGCCCAACAAACTCCAAAAACGCTTCTTCATCAGCACTGACTGGAGTAGGGTTTTCCGGAGCAGATTTTGTCGCCACTGATGTTTTAGGAGGTGGTTTTTTCGCCGCTGGTTTTTTCTTGGCTCCACGTTTCCTCTTCATCTCTGCAAGCAAAAATCAGTCACTGAGGAGGTCGATAAATGATTAAGAAAAGGAAAAAAAAAATTGAGACTCACCTTTTAGGGTTTTTGGATCGGGATTAGAAGGGAAGAAATTAGGTTTTCAGAAATCTACAATGCTATTAAAATCGAGGACTTGCTTGAATCATGGTCATGTTCAACAATGAAAAGCATCCATTGGCGTCGCTAAAAAGCTGCAAATGAATTATGAGGTCGGCTGTTGCCGCTGTTTTCCAATTTCATGCAAATTTTTGTGACGACAATGTCAGTGACCGTCGTTGCCCTTCTTTATAATGACAACATATCTCACTAGTGGTAACAATTGTTAGGTTTATAATTTTTAACAAATTTCTATTTTCTCTTATTTTAAATTATAATTGAAAATTTAATTATATTATTATTATTTTTTTTTTACAAGTACAATTTCATTTATTAAAATGAAAAATCGAATTTAAAATTACTCGTATTTTAAAGTCGTGACAATCGAATTAAATTTTAATTATTATATATATATATATATATATATATATATAAAAAACACTTAAGTAAGTCATTTTTTGTTTTTTTTATGAAGGTAATGTAAAGGTACCAATTTATCATTATAAATTAGTCCCTATCAAAAAAATATATTTATGAAAAATAAATTTGATAAATTCATCATTCATTTAATTATGTTTGTCATTATGTATGTGACTGTGAAAGCAACCTCTTTTGTCTTTGATGGGTGGAAAAGTTAAACGCAGGCTGCGTGGAGCCAGAGATTGCAAGGCCCCTGAGGTTGAGGCGTTGAATGAAAATGGTAAATCACGTAAATCCCTTTGATTGTAATACAGGGATCGAAACGAGTTAATTAAATAGAGACCCTTTGTTATATATTAAGCAGTTTTTGTGTAAAATGAGATTGGCAACTTAAGAAACATAATGTCCAGAAAAACAACCATAAAAAGGGCAATAGTAAAGCATTAACTTTAGCCAACGGCCTTAAGCATTAGCATTGGAATTCTAAATTTAGTAACTACAATATAAGCCACACCTTCATCTGGCTTATGCACAGATGATAAACTATAAGATCACTTTGAATATTTGTTGCAGATGGGAGAAGGAACAGAGAGCAAGTATGACATGTGGCAATTATTATATTGTATATTCATCGTGTTACTGAGAATAAGAAGCTTATTTTATATATTTAAAAAAAAGAATGTCAAAGCAGGGGGGCAGACCTGCTACAACCCCAAAATATCTACTTTAAAATCAAAAGAAAAGAATTACAAATATCCTAACTCTTCACTCAGGCTGTTCCAGCTATACTTTTAAACATACTATCGTAAAAATCATCCAATGCACAGTAATTGCTATACTCCCAATTGCAGAAGCTATCCAATATTTTTGTTTCTTGAAAGCTGCAATCCTCAGCTCCTTGCTTTTCATTATCATCTGCTATCAATTGTTCCCATAGAACCTCGTTGTTTGAAACTCGAATCAAATTATCTATTGTTTCCGAATCTAAACAAACCCTTGTGCAGCTGTTGCCAGTAGTGCTTGTACTTTCCTGTCCACTCAAAACCTGAGCTTTTTTCTTCTGATTCTCATCACAGATTGGCACAATCTGTTCACTCGATGGAACGTCATCAGAATCTGCATTCCCAAAATCAAATTCCCAATTGTTGCAGATATTAATTTGTGTCTCCTCAGTTGCTTGGTTTTCACTATCAGCTGCATTGAATTGCTGCCATATATCAAACCAGCTCGAATTAGTAATCAGCTGATCCAATGCGCTGATTCCCGTGCTTGTAGTTCCCTGAGTTTCTTGCTTCTGACTCGCGTCACACCACTGCGCAGTTCCATGACTCGATGGGAAATCAGAATTTGCAGATCCCATTTCAGGTTCTGCCATTAGAGGCATACTCATCACTGGCTCTCGATCTTCAATAATTGGTATGCTATGACGCCATGCCATTGGCTCTGTAACGTCACCGACTACAGAAACAGAATTAATTTGTGTCTCCTCAGTTGCTTGGTTTTCACTATCAGCTGCATTGAACTGCTGCCACATATCAAACCAGCTCGAATTAGTGATCAGCTGATCCAATGCGCTGCTTCCCGTGCTTGTAGTTCCCTGAGTTTCTTGCTTCTGACTCGCGTCACACCACTGCGCAGTCCCATGACTCGATGGGAAATCAGAATTTGCAGATCCCATTTCAGGTTCTGCCATTAGAGGCATACTCATCACTGGCTCTCGTGCTTCAATAATTGGTATGCTATGACGCCATGCCATTGGCTCTGTAACGTCACCGACTACAGAAACAGAATTACGAATTCTTTTCCTGACAGGATAGTTGAACTCTTGTTCCTCTAATTGGCTGCACTTTCTTGAACGCCGTTTCAAAGAAGGTCTCAAAGAGGGTTCTACTTTATCATGTTCGCTGTTTCTGATTCTACACAAAACATAGCCATCATTGTTCCCATTCATAGAAAATTCATGCATAATCCAATGCCCTTCACCTTTAGCATGAGATTCAAATTGTTTTGGTACTTCAAATCGCAGAAGTTTCATTAACCCAATAACCCGACCTTGATGATCTTTAATCGGTTTTGAACTTTGGCCATCCCAAGTACCACAGCCAGCAGTTCTTTTGATGGTGGAACCATTACTACTTCTTTTCCGCAACCTCACGAACACAAAGAAATTCTGTATTGCAGTCTTATCAAAGAGCTTCCATGGTTCCTTTTCTCCATAAACATCACAATCTTTCACATAATCACAAGACAGAGCTTCGCCTCTCACTTTCTTGAGAAGAAAATGGTTGATAATTGCTTCATCGCTAGGATAAAAAAGATACCCAACAGGTAATTTCTTCATTGAAATTGATTACTTACGTACCTCTAATTATGTCGTCTTCTTTAATCAAACTTTTGAATGTTTCCTTATAATATGCTGTGGAGTGATTAATTAGGCAGTATGCATGCATGTTAATCCTATTTATTTATCGATAATCAATGGATTTGGAGTAGGATTTGGATTCTATCAAGGCTGATGTGAGTAGTGCTTATTGGTCTGCATAGTTAGGAGATGGAAATTAATTAAAATTAAAGAAAGTTTTGGGTAAAGAATGTAGAAATGGGTGAGGATTAGGAGACACTGACTGGCTAAAAAATAGAAACTTTTGACAGTTTTTAAAATTAAGTATACGTGATATGGATTAATTATGAAGGGCTTACGTGGCTAATGTTGATTGGTTCCAAATCCATGGAGTTGGGAGATTCAAAATCATTAGGAAACTTATTACATAATAAAACACAACTACACAAGTGAGTTTGGATTTAGGAAACAACAACTTATTAATTGCTTGAACAGCAATTTCTCAGGATAATTAGCAGTCTAAAACTTTTTTTTTTCTTTTTTAATTTTGAGATAAACATAGAAAGACATTTTAATCCAATAGGCTTTCGTATTTTATCTTTGGAACTTTCGATTTGATTAGAGAAAAAAATTAATGCCTTGTGATTTAATTTTATTTAATTCTAGAAAAGCCATCATATTTTATAGCACACATTTCGATTGCAATATCATACATTTTAATTCTTATTACAATTACATTGAGTATTATGGTATATGAAAATAAGGAAAATAAGTTATTTTTCATAAAGTGTGTGCTTAATTAATTGTAATTTGGAAATCGCATTTCCAACTTCTAATTTTTGGGAAATTTGTGCATGCTAAAAATTGTGAGAGCAAAATTGAAATTTTACCAAATTTTATGAGAGGGAGAAAACTACACATATTAGAAAAGAAATAATATTGCTTTGCACTTTCGATTTTACAAATTCATTGATTTATCAACTCATTTTTTTATATAATTACCAACAATTAGATTTTATTTTTATAAACAATAAAATTTTAGTTATTTAATTATTAATTAAAATTTGTTATTTTTTAAGTGAGAAATGTTTATTTTTAATTTTCATTTAAATTAAAACTGTAACATTATTGTATTTTGAAAACCTAATAAAAAAATTTAAACATTTTATCAGTCAAAATAAAAATTGTCTTAATGTTAGAATTTTTCCTATGTATATAATTATATTTTTAGAGGCAAGAATTTTGAAATTCAAAATTAATTTATAGAACACTTAAACTCTCAAATTTTGACAGTAATTAATTTATATTTGTGATTGTTAAAGTTCATATAAACTTATTTTTCAATTCAAATCTAAAAGTCTCTAATTCGTATTTTAAAAATGAAAAATATTTAAATAATTTAAAAGAAGCGTTTTATTTTTTTTATAAATTTAAATTAATCAAGCAAGCGAATTCGAGATATCACATGTTTATTAAAAATATATATATAAATACTGCTTTGAACAAGAGAACGGGAGTGGGTGCCATTGATTGGATTGTTTGCTTATGCCCTTCACTTGCCCAAATATTATGAGAATAAAAAGACCAAAACAATGGCTTTTAACAAGAAATAATTGGGGGCAAATCTGTGGTTTCCAAGTCAATTAAGGATCAGAGAGCTACATAAATCACATTATCACATAGTTATATATATATATATATAAAAGTGTATAACGGGCATTTATGCTCAATGTTAATGAGATGAACACTATATAACGAAGCTACAGTGTATTAGTCTTGTGCTCTAAGCTCTATCTCCTCTCTAAGAATACTCTCTCACTAAAAACTGACTTGACAGCAGGATATTGTTTTGTCAGGTGATTTGGAGAGCAGAAGTGACTTCTCTAGCTATAAGAACAGCTCGGTATTCCCAACTGTTATCACAACTCGTCCGATATTTCTGCATATAAGCAATCCCTTGTGCTGCTTCCTGTGCTTGTATGCATTTGCTGTCCCCTCAAATCCTGAATTGCTTCATTCTGATTGAAGTTAAAGCAACTCGCAGTCTCTAACCCCAAATTGTGTAACTTCCATTTCAGGATCTCCCTTAGCCAGAAGACCCATATTCGTGGTCGGTTCTTGATCTTCAATAATTGGTATGCTATGATTCCATACCGTTGGCTCCGTATCATCATCAACTGCAGAAACAGAATTACGAATTCTCAAATTCGTATGATATTAGCAACAATCCATCAATCTATATGAATGAATACATGAACCCAGTTTGAGTAAGAATTTTCCAAGATGTAATATATCTTCAAATTTAATTAATTCACAGCAGATGAAATACAGGAACAAGACATTATTAATTGTTGCAAATAATCCAATGGCCACGTGAGTGACCGGAACTGTAGGAGGTGCTGTTGAATTTGTCAAAGCACCAATTAGTTTTCTTTTTTTCATTTCCTTATCTAACCCTTGCTTGCTTCCATAAAACATAAGTATTGAAAGAATGTCAACGGCTCATCATTACCTCTCACTTTCTCTTTAATTTCCTTTATGAACAAACTAAGTCTGGTCGAGACAGAATTTAAGCATATTTTGTGAACGAAATTAATAAGAAATTGATTAATAAAATAATTTAGTTGAAAAAAGGGATGGTGGTTAATATTTATATATGTTAATTCACAACTGGTTTGGTTTATGAAATTTGTCTAAGTTGGATTAGTAAAGAATTTTCAGACCTTCCTTTATTAATTCTAACAAAATTTCTCTTTTTTCTTTTTAATTAAAAAAAACCGCGTTCTTTAACGGGCAGAAAGTCGCTTAGCTTCACCAACTTCCTTTATGAATATTGCTGCTTTTGTCTTTTTAATTTTGACACATTCCATTAGCAAGATCAGGCCATAAATCACACAGAAACTTTTAACTAATCATTCTCGGCTGATTCTGTTGGTGGTTCCATGGATTCAGCAGGCGATGGTCTTGTTGCTGCTACTCAAAACAACACCTCTGCAGCTTCAACAGCTGATGCTCCAGTTATTGAGATGTCAACAGCTAATATTTCTCTGAAAAAGGTACGACTTGTTATGGGGTTAAGAATAGAAGTATTAGACTTCATTATTATTTTACTTGGATTGTGGTTTTTGAATAAGAACAGAGTGGATAAAGATGAAGATGAAGATGAAGATGAATCAGTCAAGTATACGTTCCTGAATTTGGTCAACGTGGCTCAGAAGTTCTCATATCACAATTTGCTTAGTGCTACAAATAATTTCTCAGAGCAAGAGAAACTTGGGGAGGGTAGTTTTGGTGCAGTTTACAAAGGATTCTTGAAAGAGTTGAATTGTGATGTTGCAGTGAAGAGGATGTCAAAAGATTCCAAACAGGGTATTAAAGAGTTCGCATCTGAAGTTAAGATCGTTAGTCAATTAAGGCACAGAAATATTGTTAGACTCATGGGTTGGTGCTGTGAAAGAAAGGAACTCTTGCTTGTTTATGAGTTCATGCCCAACGGCAGCCTCGATTCCCATCTTTTCAAAGAAGAAAGCGCCTTGTCATGGGAGACAAGGTTCAAAATTGCTCTTGGATTGGCCTCAGGGTTGCTTTACTTGCATGATGGATGGGAGCAATATGTGGTGCATAGAGATGTTAAGGCAAGCAATATTATGTTAGATTCCAATTTTAATGCCAAACTTGGGGATTTTGGCCTGGCAAGACAGGCACACCATGGCGAAGTTATAGAAAACTCTTCCATTGCAGGAACCATTGGCTATGTAGCTCCAGAATATGCCTCTCTAGGCAGAGCAAGTAAGGGATCAGATGTGTTTAGCTTTGGCAGTGTTGCTCTGGAAATTGCTTGTGGAAGAAAAGTAATAGATCGAAAGGCAATAGAAGATCAATTCAATTTGAGAGAGTGGGTTTGGGATCTGTATGGAAAAGGACAGCTACTTGATGCAGTAGATCCAAGACTAAATGGGGAGTTTGACAGGAAAGAAGTAGAATGTTTGATGACTGTTGGGATTTGGTGCTCTCATCCAGATGCAAATTTAAGACCTACAATCGAGAAAGCAATTCATGTTCTGAAATTTGTAGCTCCGCCGCCTGATCTGCCATCAGAATTTCCGATGACCACAATATTTGCTCCATTTTCCTCGTCTTCTGCTGCTACAAATCCGGTGGTTACATGCAATTCCTCTGTTCACAACATGGACAACTTTTTAAAACAAAAGAGATCTGCAAAGGGAGATCTAATTGCAATTTTCAAAGGATTCACCTTTGGCCGTCAGAGAAGAACTTCTAAGCAAGTGGAAATCGCCCAAACCAATTTCGATCCCCTGGAACTGCCGTCCAACAATTGTCGTATCTTCTCAAATGCTGAACTAAGGAGAGCAACTAACAATTTTCAAGTGGTCATTGGCCGTGGGGGATTTGGAACGGTTTACAAAGGATCCATTGATGGTGGCAGCACCACTGTTGCTATAAAGTGTTGTGTTGAAAGTTCTGTCCAAGGTAAAGATCAGTTCCTAACCGAAATCTCCATACTTTCAAGGCTTGAGCACCGCAACATTGTATCTTTGATTGGGTATCACCCAGGGAAGCGTGAAATGTTAGTCTATGAATATGTGTCTGAAGGTTCGCTTCGTGATCACCTCTATAAAACCCAGAAATTACCACTTTCATGGATTGAGAGGCTTAAGGTATGCATTGGAGCAGCACGAGGACTGCACTACCTGCACGCAGGTACAAACAACACGATCATCCACCGTGACATCAAAAGCGCCAACATATTGTTTGATGACAAATTGGAGGCGAAGATTTCAGATTTTGGGATATCAAGAGTAGGGCCAACTGCAGAATCGGATACGCATGTTTCAACCATTATTAAGGGTACTCTTGGTTACTTAGATCCTGATTATTGGAGAAGTAACCAACTGACAGAAAAATCAGATGTGTACTCATTTGGAGTGGTATTGTTTGAGGTTTTATGTGGTAGGCCTGCAATACAAATGAAAGAGGAAAATGAAGAGGAAAGAAATTTGGCAGAGTGGGCTTTACATTGCCATAAGATGGGAACTCTTGATCAAATAATTGATCCATTCCTAAAGGGAAAGATCACACCTGAAAGCTTTAAGATTTTCACTGATTTAGCAATCGAATGTTTGGCAGATAAAAGAAGTGAACGGCCACCTATGAAAAATGTGTTATACAATTTGCAGCTAGCAATGCGGCAACATATTGCTTCTAAGTTGCAACTAAACATAGCTGCAGAAGAGCCTAAAACTCTAATCTCAGAGTCGGAGCTTTCCGAGATTAATTTCCCGTTTAGTTAGCAATCTGCTACTTAAAGATGTATGATATTCCATACTTGTGGAAAGAATTTAAAGAAAGGGTGGCGTAATTGTTTTCTTTTTCTTGTTCTTTTACCTAGTTGAAAATGTAATTATTTTGTGAATAAATAAACTTATCAGTTTCATCATTACAATGGCTGCGCCCAAAAGAATGCAATGAAGCAACTCAAGTCCTGAATTTTGAAGCTCCATTAACTAGTATGCACCACAATAACCTGCATTCTCTTTGCCATCTCTTCAATCAAATTCCTGGTCAATCCCTGGTGCTGATTTTTCAGGTACAATGTTTGTTTGTCGTTAGCCATTTTATTTGCATTGCTTTGAGGCACTTGTTAAAAAAAATTCAAAAAATTGTTACGGACATATTGTTCCTTCAAAAAGGCCGAAGTTGATATGCGTTTGTACTTGATTTTTAGAATTAAGACCAATTTCACTAAAGAAGAGGAAACAAATTAAGGATCAAGTTTCATATCTAATAATGTAAATAAAACCTGTTTTGGCCAATCCACAACCAAATGCTAACTGTAGAAATATAACAAAAATTAGGAAGTATGCCTCGCACTAGTCAGCCCACAATTCACAATTTCTGTGTGGAGCTCTCTTCAAGCATCAACCAGTGAAGTTAGCATTAACTTCAGCCAATGGCCTTAAGCAATAGCCTTGGAATTCTAAATTTAGTAACTACAATATAAGCCATATCTTAATCTGGCTTATGCACAGATGATAAACTATAAAATCACTTTGAATATTTGTTGGAGATGGGAGAAAGAACAAAGAGCAAGTATCACATATGTGGCAATTATTATATTGTACATTCATTATGTTGGGGACATTTTTATATTTGGTGCATTTTGAAAAGTTAATTGGGTTTTTGGTGTGTTTCGGGATGTATTTGGGGTTTTGGGGTATTTATTACATTTCCGCAAATATTATTTGCGGAAATGCATTGGAATGCGGGGTTCCATTTTCGCAAAGGTCATTTGCGGAAATGGAACGTGTCAGTTGACCATCCATTTCCGCAAATGACCTTTGCGGAAATGGACATGTCAGACTGATGTCCATTTCCGCAAATTAGCTTTGCGAAAATGGACAATTCTGCCCCCCCCCCAACGGACACCTGCAACCCACCGCCCAAACTTCTCATTAAATATGCCCTCCCCTCTTCAATCTTCATTTCAATCTTCATCTCATTTGTAAATTTTAACGTGAATATATTAGAATTGTGAGTGTAAGTGGAGTGAAAGTGAGGTTGAAAGTTGAAGGTGATGGTGAAGTTGAAGGTGAAGGTAAGTGTAAATTTTATTTAATTTATATTAGTTTGTAATTATTAATTTTATTATTTAAATAAATTTTCTAATACGTATATGTATATTGTTATTTTGTCAGATAATAAGTTGAATTTGAAGGTTGGCGTTCAAATATTGTCGAGGTAGTGTAAATAATTAATAAATAGACGTATATATATAAATGTATTAGAAATTTAATTTTTTTAACATTTTTTGTAGTATATTAGTTGTGAAATTGTAGATTAAAGCAGTCCGAAATTTCGGTGACTTGGGAAAAAAAAGGTAAAATTTGAAATTGATTAAATAAAAATATTGCAAATTAATTATCGAAGTGTAGTAATATTTTTTTTTAGCAATAATATTTAATAGAAGAATGGTAATATTTATTTGTAACAACCATGAATGACGTTGAAATATAAAACAGCGTAATGTTTTTTCAAATTTAAATGTGTTAACAATTAAATTTATTTTGCAATTTTTGTAGTATATTTGTTGTGCAATTGTAGATTAAAATAGTACGAAATTTCGGTGACCGGAGAAGACAAAGGTAAAAGTTTAAAGTAATTTAATATAAATATTGCAAATCTATTGTTGATGTGGAGCGGGTTTTTTTTTTTGAGTAGAGATATATAATATTGTAATGGTAATATTAGTTTAGTACAACAATAAATGACATTGATGAACATATCTATTTGTGAAATATTATGTGTTTGGAAAAAAAGTAAGAAATGTAATTTTAGTGTAAATAATTAATAAATAGACGTATATATATGTAAATGTGTGAATAATTTTATTTTATTTAACAATTTTTGTAGTGTATTTTTTGTGAAATTGTAGATTGAAATAGTCCGAAATTTGCGGTGACTTGAGAAGTAAAAGGTAAAATTATAAAATAATTTAATATAAATATTGCAGATTTATTGTTGATGGGTAGCGGTTTTATTTTTGAGTAATAAAATATAATATTATAATAGTAGTAGTAATGTGTAAAAAGAATAAATCATGTTGATACATATAAATATTTGTGAAATTATAGGTTAGTTGAGTTAAATTTAAATGTTAATTTATATATTTGTGTATAAATTGATGAATTTATTTGTATTGTGCTGGAATATAGGTGTTTTGAAAAATGGACCGCATTCCAAACCAGCAATTTGTAAAACCGGGACCGGCTGTAGATGACCTGTTAACGTTAAAAGGAAAACATCGTGCAGATGCGGTGTGGAGCAATAACGTAATTTTAATTTCAGCATTTTTTATAATATATATTTGCTTTTATTTTATGGGGAAAATGTAGCGACAACTGGCTATTATTAAAAAAATTTGCTTATATTTAATACATATCAGGTTGCCCATGATGTGTTATTTTTTAGAAGAGCTAGTATGGGAGCCCACTATGCAAATATTGACCCTAGAATTATACCATATCTGAGGCGGGCAGGATTTTATGGCGTGGCACAGATTGGTATAATGAATATAGATGCAAATCTAGTGACTGCACTTGTTGAGAGATGGAGGCCGGAGACGCACACATTTCATCTCACTGTCGGAGAGGCGACTGTAACACTACAAGATATTCAGATACTGACTGGTTTACCCATTGAAGGGCGCCCGGTAACCGGTCATATGAAATATAATTGGCACATTATATGCAATCAGCTGCTAGGACAAATGCCACCCGACAATGTCATAAAAGGACACTCAATAAAAATGACGTGGTTGACTAATGCATTTAATTCCTTACCTTCCGGCGCAACGGAGTACCAAATACAGTACTTCACTCGTGCATGGATACTGCGGTGTATCGGTGGGTTGCTGTGTCCGTCTCAAGCAAACAATTATATTCATTTGATGTGGCTACCGTTGCTTGAGGATTTAGAAGATGTTGGTAGTTACAGTTGGGGGTCGGCTACGTTGGCGTGGTTGTATAGAGAGCTTTGTCGTGCTACGCGTCCTAATGCCCACGGGATTGGTGGGTATCTACTGCTATTGCAAATGTGGGCATGGGAAAGACTTCCGCAATTTCGGCCCACTTTTACCCAGGGATTTGTGCTGGATCAGACTCGGCCTTATGGGTATAGGTAAGTTTGGTTTCTTTTACCCATTGTTTATTTTAGTTGTGGTTAATGTTTATAATTGTTAAAATATTTAATTATTTACATAAAACATAATTTATTTGTGAAGTTATTAATTAAAGTTGGTACTTATTAATGTATTGGCCTAACTATTTAATTATATAGAAAATAATTTGTTTATTAATTTAGTGATTTATTTTTTTTTTTGCTATTTGAGATATTTTAGTAACACAATAAAGTATTTTGTATTAGATGGCGATCTCCTATAAATTTAAGTGTTAATAATAGCAAAGATGTGCATGCTATTCGATTCGACCTGGATATGCAGCATGATAATGAGGTTAGTAAATTTATGTACAATTTGCTTGTATAATAATTTGTATGGATATTTGAGTATATATCGGTGATTGAGGTTATTTTTTTGTAGATGGAGTGGCAGCCGTACAAAGATGTTATGCATCTATTACCGGCTTTCTGCACGAATGGTGAAGGCATTTGGAGAGCTGTTGTTCCGTTAGTATGTTTTCATATAATTGAGTGGCACCACCCCGATCGCTTTCTTTGTCAATTTGGAATGAACCAACCCATTCCTAGGGAACCAATGAT